>OZ007506.1:9132854-9874369 GCA_963931865.1 Axinella damicornis | reverse complement strand
AGCCCGCCAGAATAGATTGACATTAACCATACAATAATCATTCTCAGGCTGTAAAGTGCCATTATCTTGTCGTGAAAACCCATCCTCAAGCAGCTTCATCTTAACCAATTGCAAAACATGTAGATCACCAAGTTACAGTCAGGCGACCATCATAACCTATAGCTAGATCACATTGATACAGCCAGGTGACCTTGGCTCGACATTTGTCATGTATCAAACACCATACATGTATAGTATGTGTTTTCTGCCTCATGCAAGGTGGGACCCGGTATGGGTATATGGCGCCCAAATATTGGTTGATGGCAGGAGTAAGATGCATCTAGAAAGCGGGGGGAATTATAATTTCTGCTACTGCTTTTGTACAGACTGTATGTGTGGAGGGGGGACTTCTAGCTTGAATTTCCAATATTAGCCAGCAGACTAAACCTGGCCACCCACCCTATTTTAGTGGCAGCCAACAAACCTGTTCTTTCTCGTCTGTCGGGACTGTCTGTCCTCTCCTACTGGCCTCTTCCCGCAACGTGCTTGGTATTGCTCTTCTCTAATTAAAGAGCACCAGTACACTTGATGACGTAATATAGTCATAGATGATGGTAGTGCAGTGTGCAGTGTGATTTCTTAGCTTTCAGTCCTGGAGGAGGCTTGCAGGTGAAGTTGCATCCGAGCTACCAATACCTCAGACAGAAGGAAAGGTGAGATTGGGGTTCATGTCTGTAAGGCCAGTGATAAATGAAACTCCATGTTAAGCATATGGTGGATTCCTAAGGTCGACTCACACTCAGACTCACAGTGGCCATGCACCCAGGCCATGTAGGACCACCGGGAGCCTGGGTGCATGGCCATGGGACTGGGTAGGAAGCCACCGTGGGTCTACAGTGTAGGTAAGAGGCCACCATTGGCCTGAGTGTGAGGCCACCATTGGCCTGAGTGTGAGGCCACCATGGGTCTGGGTAGTCTTGTTCCCAGACCATTTTTCGCATGCGGAGGGGAAAAAATAGTCTAGTGAAATTATGGAACATTCCGTTTTAAAATGGTGACGTAATGTTTGTAATGCCTGACGTCATATCAACTGCGGAACTACATGTATCATGGCACATGATAACGCTGTCCTGAGCCAAGGTTGTCTTCATCGGAGGTTCTTACTGGCTTGCCACAACCAATTGACATGCTCACAAACACATCCCAACCGTTTACGACCTTCCTGACAGCCTTCTCATGGTGTAGTTCACGTCTGTGTAGCCTAGTATCCCTGCATACTGCCTCTATCGCTTAGCTTTCACAGTCGCCATTAATCTCTTGTATTACATGTACGTCACTTTCGCAAAGCAATCTGATTGCTCCGCCAACATTCCAGCGGAGAGAACCAAAACAGAATACTATTTTCCCATTTGGTCTGGGAACAAGACTATAGGGTCTGGGTAGGAGGCCGCCATGGGACTGGGTGCTGGGTGTGAGGCCACTGTAGTCCTGGGTAGGAGGCCATTGCGGGTTAGGATGTGAGGCCACCTAAAACCTGGGTGCAAGGCCACTGTGGGCCTTGGTAAGAGGCTACCACAGGCCTGGGTATGAAGCCACCATGGGGCTGGGCAGGAGGCCACGATGGACCTGGGTGTGAGACCACCATATGCTTGCGTGTGACGCCCCATGGGCCTGCCCAGCCCATGGTGGCCTCCTATCCATGCTCACAGTGGCCTCACGCCCAATCCGATAATGGCCTCACATCCACATTAGCCTCATGCCCAGGCCTGCCGTACCTAGCTCACGGTGGCCTACTACTCAGTCCCACTGCGGCCTTCTACCCAGGCCCATGGTGACCTCCTACCCAGGCCCACGGTAACCTCCTACCCAGGCCCACTGTGGCCTCATACCCCAGGTTAACGGTGGCCTCCTATGATTTCCTGTAGTGGCCATGTACCCAGTCCCGCAGTGACCATATGCAGAGGCCCATGGTGGCCTTGTACATGTAGCCAGACTCACGGCGGAGGCGCATGGTGGCCCTGTAGCCTGGTCCTACATGTATATACTTGTAGGTAAAAGGCCATTGTACAGTTGTAGGCCTAGATGCAAGGTCACCATCGGACTGGGTGGGAGGCCACCGTGGGTCTGGGTATGAGATCACCTGGGCCTGGGAGTGAAGCCACCTTAGTACTGGGTAGGAGGCGATTGTGGGTGTGGATATGAGGCCACCGTAAGCGCAAGCTAGGCCACTGCACTGTGGAATTGGTAAGAACGAACTGTGGGTCTTGTTGGGAGGCTACTGTGGGCCCGAGTGTAACATGGTAGGAGGCCACTGTGGGTCTTGGTAGGAGGCTACATGTACCGTGGGCCCACATGTGTATCAGAACGTGCACCACACATTAGCATTAACTTGATAATGGTCTGTCTACAACTCAGTGAGCTGTGTGCACGTGACTCCAATTTAGCCTCGTTCCCAGGCCTTCTCACCCCCAGCATTTGCTGCTTGCAGTAGTAACACAAGGGAAGGCCTAGTAAAAATTTGTCACGTGCAGTGACATAGAAGGACAATATGTGAACGTGTGGAGGAGTGGTACATTCCCGGGTAAACCACAAAGTCGTCTTTAAGCTTTGTAGCTATAGTTCTGGTAGCACAGTATACATGCACAGGGTGTACATACGTTGTAGTCTACATGTGCAATGTATCTGCTGTTTATACAGCCCTGTCACGTTAAATTTGGACCCCCGTAAAAATTTAATACGTTCCCCCTGGAACCAATCCTTCCAAAATTTTTGGACCTACCTTGAAAAATTAGTTTTATGCGCACTTGCAACTTGACAAAAGCTGTTACTTAGCCTACCGTTTGTCTGTACAAGTAGTTAGCGACTGCTGGGCCGTTAAGCACTGTGATATCCACGCTACTGCAGCATCAGCAACTCTCATGATGTGTTTGGACGCTACTGCACAGCGAGATTATTTCAGTTGCATTCGAACTTCTGCAGGTGAATGAGCGCTTGCTCTCGATGGTAGCTTGGATGGATCAACAGCCGCCCAGTTCACGTTACTTGTTGCGAAGGCTCAGGCACTGTAGTTGTACTGCAAAGGTTGCAATCAGGTAAGCATGAGGCAGAGCTCTGTGCGCTCTTGATCTTTAATCTATTATACGGTGACGTCATTATGACAACACCACCTGCCCTCTTCAAGCTTCACAGCTTGCTACAACATTCAGTTGCTTTGCACGGCCCTATACAACAGGGGGTCCATATATTTCAGCAGAATGCGTTCCAGGGAATTCGCATATTTCAACAAGGCTTTGAAACATAATGGAATCATGGGGGTCCAAGTATTTCACAAGGGGTCCATATAATTATTTCGGTACATTTCTGGAAAATTAGTTCCAGGGGGTTCATATTTTACTGAAAAATTAGTTCCTGGGGTCCATTTTAGGGGGGGGGGGAGGGGGGGGGGGGGGGGGGGGGGTCCAAATTCAATATGACAGCCCCATTTTGTACGGTTTTGTAGAAAGTTACACTTCATCACTGCGAGTAATCAACAGTTGGATGCTTGAAGTCCAAAATGCGACTGTATGTAATGGTTTCACTCTTCTGCACAGCTGTGGGGCAGCTTTGTGAACCTGAGAAATGTTGCCAAGAGTTCCATTGTGATACAGCGTTTGTCACCATGCAGACATAATTTTCCGTATGTCTGTCCCGTGAGACTAGTATGTAGTGTGGCTGGAGCCCAGGGTTTCATTTGGGGAAGGGGCATTCGCCGCCTCCCCCCTCTTGAATCTTTGCCCCCCACCCCTTACTTTGCCACGCTTTGATTTTGTCCCCACTAGCTGACGTAATGAAACGCTGGAGCCCAGCCCTGACAATGACCGAGATGAGATTACAGTACACATATGTGGCAATCAATAACAGGTGTGGTTATCTGAGAGAAGTAGGCTACACCCTAGGGTGGGTTTATTTGTATGGTTTTGTGTTGCTACATGTACTTATACATTTTCTGTCATTGGGGGGCATGAGTACATGTACTATATATCATGGTTACTGTAACTGTGGTCATCCACAGTCTGTGGATAAGTTTCCCTGCTGAGATGAATGAGATTGTGCCCACGACATGTACCCTAGGCTAACATAGTGCTCAAAAGATGCATTCCAAAGTCCGACATTGCTACACATGTAGCTAGCTTTGTTGCAAGCATTCATGGGAATGGTGCTGAAAGACTTGTGAGTCACCATAGCGTGGTAAACCCAAATTAAAAACCAAAACAGATCATACTAGGAACAGACCATGATTAACTAGTAACTATCACACTTCCTCTGTCTTCATGTACACAGTGGACAGGCTACACTCCCTGTACTGTGATGATGATAGCAGTGATGAGGTCAGGCTTGCTCTTACTGAAAACTCTGGAACATACCGAGTGAGTGCAAAACATTGCTGCTATCCCATAACCTCGTTCCCAGGCTCTCCCCTGCGCACGAGCATTGCCGCACGCAGGGGGACCTGGAAACAAGGCTGACCATCCCATACATACCTCATACACATGTTGAAGTGCACTTTCTACATGTAGGTTCAAATCGGTCATAGCAGTTATATTCACATCTTGAAATCCTTGTTGCCATCATGCCCAAGGGCTCGTGTTGTGAAAAATGATAATGACTCTGCAACTAAACTGTGGAAAACAGTCGGTCCAGTAGTCCAGTTCATCAGTCGACCAGTCCAGTGGTTGTAGACCATCAAAGGTGTATGAATCTCTTTGTTGAGTAGCTGCCTGGCACTAATTCTTTCCATTCTTTCACAGTGCTTTTCCAGCCAAACAACTACGAGAGAGACCTGTACACAAACCAGTAGAATGGAACTTGACCATACGACCGTCAAACCAAGCGGAATGGAACTAGCGAACTCCTCGAGTGATAAGGTGCACGTGCAATACATATTTTACTCCTCCCTTTTATTACTAGAGGCAATCTATGAAAAATTAATGAAGGCCTGTCACATTAGGAATTATTCCACCTCTCGAAAAAGCTAAGAAACATGATGAGGAGCTCTGGGGGGAAAGAGGTGCAACTCCCCAGGGCAGGGGAGAAGCATCGGGTGGAATAAAGTCTAAGTCCCACTAAGTTGGTTTAGGCGATGATCTATTATCATTGTGCATAGCTTCCATGCTTCCTTGCTGGGGGTGGTTTTCAGAAGGTGACGTATGGGCTGGAGGGAGTCTCAGAGCTCATCGAGAAGTCTTTCCCAGGTGGTTGTGATGCCTTTAACCTGCGCAAACACTCGGGCTAGTAGTTGTTTCGGGAGATCATTAGCCTGCATGCTTATTGTTGAATGTATGAAGGCCAGCTGCATGTTTTTGGGAAATATAAGAGGAAACTGAGCGGCATCCTATTTGGCCTTGGAGAGCTGTTGCTGGGCATCTGATGGGGAGGCCTTGTATCGTGCGGAGGATCTACCAGTGGGTGCGTTCAAGCATGTTCAGCTCTGTTTTGGTGAGGGATCACAGCTCTGACCGTAGAGCATAATGGGAATAGTGTGGAGTAGAGTCTGTGTGATGTTATTGGGTGGAGACACCCAAACCTAGATCCCACAGCATTCAGAGCAAAGAACGCACTCCTCCCTGAGGTGCGTGAGATGGTGGAGGAATGAAGGACCCCTACATGTAGGTGGTGTATTTCATCAGTTCTTGCACTTCCTGACTCCCTATGTGCCATTTCCGTGAGCGTTGCGCCTGGGACCTGGGGACTCCAAGTCCTGAGGTAGTGAATATATCAAAGAGTTAATCAACAAAGACTGAATAAAGGAGGGGGGAGAGGATGGCCCCTTGTCTGACACCCTGATGGATGGGAAAGGGGGTGGAGCCTTGATTCCACAGAACAGAGCATGAGGAGTTCCTGTACCAGTTGCAAAGCAGGTGCCATATTCTCATTGGGATCCCCTTTTTGTGTAGTTTAACAAAAAGGCCCTCATGCCATACGGTGTCAAATGCCTTCTTGACATCGAGGAAGGCAACGTAAGCTTCCTGTTCTTTTCCCTGGCGTGTTGAATGGCCTCTTGTAGAATGAAGGCGGTGTGGAGGCAGCTGTATCCTGGCCTAAAAGCCACCTTGCAAGGGGTTCAGCGAAATGCATGGGGAGATGATGTCCATCAAGACCTATTCTAGGACCTTGCTGATAGTTGATAGTAATGATATGCCTCTGTAGTTGGAGGGGTTACGTAGGTCCCTGTCATGGTCCTTGGGAATGGGTATTACATGGCCATGTAGGAAGGGAGCAGGAGTGTGCCCTGTAGCAAGAATTGCATTAAAGATGCTAGTGAGATGTAAGATCAGTGAGGCCCCCCCGAACTGTAGATGTTCAGCCTCAACCTCATCTGGACAAGGAGATTTATGATGAGCCAGAGATTTGATGGCACTGGTCACCTCCCCAGGTGACATGTGATGTCCTCAACCATGCTACTGCCACGTTGAGGCTTGTGGCAGTGGTGCTTGCTTGGATGTTTAAAGCCTGCCGCAGATGTCTTCATTTTCAGAATCTCCCCCTCTACACGGAGCACCTGCTCCTCTAGGGCAATGACCTGTAAGCGTAGGATCTTGCTGTCATTTTTCAGCTTGGCCTCAGCATCCCGAATATGTAGGAAAAATCCTGAGTCTGACATGGTGGCTGGGGTTAGGCTTGATGGTGACCGGGATCTGCAACAGTGCATGCCTTGTGCACACAAACACGGAAGGCGACCGGGATTCACACCTCTAACACCCTTGTCCTTCAGTTCACAGATATGGCATGAAAACTGTGCATCTCTGGCAGACCCCACAGTCAGGCTATGGCATTCCAAATGAGACCATTTGTGACAAGAGTCACATTGTAGCCAGTTCCCACCGTTATCCTCCATTGCCCCGCATATACAATTCATCTCACCCTCACCTCTATCTTCAGCTTGCTCATGTGAGGGGGTCTCGGAGCTGCTGTCTCTTATGACCAGGGGGGTAGGTGGGCTGGGGTCAGTTTCTTCTGCTCTCCCTGTGCTGCTGTTGGTGGCTATGGAGATACTGCTGTCTTTAGGGCTCGTCACATGTAGCTGTGTTCGGGGGTCGGGCAGCTAAACGAGTCTTCCTGGTCCTAAGGACGACTGGCGTCTTGACTCTTGCAGGGATCGTAAGCTTCTCAGCTACGCCTCCCCTCGAGGGAGATGTGGGAAGGGCTGAATTAGTCAGTTTAGCCAAGGGCGCATCGAGCCGCCGAAGGCAGCCGACTTCGGCGGCTCGATGCGCCCTTGGTTTAGCCTTGAGCTTGCTTGCGCCTCCTTTCATCTTCAAAACGTCGACACGTAACTGTGCTGAGAATCAGAGAGTTGTAGCTGTCTAGCAGCCGGATCCAGCTACTAACTTGACTTGGAGGTTATGTCTGTGGTAGGAGCCAGATCTACTACGTCGACTCGGAGGTTATGCGGTTTATCCTCCATGGGAAAGTTTAGCCTCGGCTTCGCCTCCACCAAACTTTCCCGTGGAGGATAAATCGCATAACCTCCGCGTCGACGCAGTAGATCCTATACATACACCATACATAGGGGACTTCATCACAGTGTACAAGGGGGTGACACTCCCATACGCGCTGTAGTCAGAGCTGCGACCGGGCTTATCAGCGAATCTTGACCCCGTATACTAAGGAAAGGCTGCAGTCGCTACGCATTCTTCCGTATACTATCGGCGGTCAAGCGGTCAACGGCTGAAATACAGCGCAGTCAAACGGTCAAGAGTCTTTTTGCGATGCGGTCAAGCGGTCAAGCAGCAAAAATGACGGTCAAGATTTCTTGACCCCGGTCGCAGCTCTGACTACGGCGTCAATGGGAGTGTCACCCCCTTGGTGTAGGAGCTAGGGCTTCCTAATGCTTTGTTTGACTGCAGGGTTGTTATGTCCACAAATACTCTGCCATCATCCACAGGAACAGCTAGTTCTATGTCGGCAGAAAGACGGATCATGGCAATGCCCTGAAGCCACCATAAGCTACAACAAATATATGGGGGGTGTGGACCAAGGGGACCAGCTCTGGGTCTACTACAGGTGTATGGTGAATACTTTCTACTGGCTGTGAAAGATCTCAAGGGTTAGGAGCAAGGTAGCCATGATGTGTACAACCTGTGGGGTTCGTTTGCCATGATTGTTGTGTTGCTTCTCTGGAAGTGGAATCTGTGGGGGGGGGGGGGGGGGGGGGGGGGGTGGGGGGGGGGGGAATCAGTTTACTCTAAACAGTTAAATCACAAGTAGACTGCAGTAGTCACCTATCAGCTCATGTGCAAGCTTTAGCAGGGGCGTAGCTAGGATTTGGAGACTGAGGAGGCATGGGGTTCTCTGCGCACGCAAAGCGAGCGGCGAAAATTTATTGAGCTAATTAATTATTCATAAGTTAATACGCAGTGCGTGCATACAGTTGCTCTCGAAATGCTACAGCAATATGCCGGTGCCCTGACTGTCCCAGACTTGCAGCACTATCAGCGTTAAGAGTATACGCCGGCTCATGGTCAGCCTAGCTCCTGTCTCTGTCGTCAGATCGAACGCACATCGTACGTTGAGTGTGCGAGACTCCGGACACGCGCGTCATTATCCAGAAAAGCGAGGAGGTGACTGCCTCCCTTGCCTCATTGCTAGCTACGCCCTAGGCTTTAGGCGATAGGTCTTGATGCACTTCGCTGTGTGAGGGTCAGGAGACCAACATAGGAGTTGGTAATAACTGCATCGTGATGTCAGTGGGTGTCATAGTAACATGAGTTCAACCTCCACCTGGATAGCCACACCTCCATCTTCACTGCTGTTTGACTTCTGTAATCCAGAAGTAAGCAGGTGTGCTTGTTCCAATTCTTTGGTGCTTTAACCCTTTACCCCCAATAGCGCCCGTTAAACCCGAGAGCGCCCGTATGCGCTCGAAACTGGATTCCGGCTATTTATCGCCATAGCTATAGCTACGCGATCGGACTTTGGGTAAGTGATTTACGTGTCACAGGAAGTCGAGTGAAGCATAATTAGCTGTGGCGTTCAATAGGGACTTTCCCCACAAATCGCGTTAGAAGTTTACTTGTCGATTGATGTGTACTTAGTGACGGCATATTACAGCTTATATCGTACGATCAAGTTGTTGTATCGAGTTTGTACTAGCCAGTTATCTCACCCACACTGGAAACCTACCAGTCAGCCAACCTCTGCCGTGGTTTTGCCGTCATTCTCGAGAGCACGGCGACAACCCGCGTTTCCACCGTTGTGTCTTTCCCAGGCCTCACTGTCAAGTCGCGGGACTACTTCAGGAACGAAGAAGGTTTGTTTTCAAGCCAAATAAGTATAACTATCAATACCTGAACTCAGCTATTTTACAAGATACAATGCCAATGAATCGATACAACACAAAAATCGCCATTTTTCATTAGCTTTTGTGTAACCGCGCGATTGATTTCTGCGCATGCGCCTCGGGGGTATAGGGTTAATTAGTGCTGGGACTGCAGAGAACTGTATCCCTGGGTTGCCATGGAAATGGAGAGTCTCAACAAAGTTGCAATTACAGGTGGTAACACATGCACAATGTAATAGACTTCATCTCCATGGCAACTCACCCAATTTGAAGGTTAACCAACAGGTATGTGTGTGGTGGCGTGCACATGTGTGTGTAAGCGTGTGGGTATGCATGAGAGTGCGGGGAGAGCATGTGTGTGCGTATGTGTGCGTGTGTGTGTGCTTGCGTGTGTGCGTATGTGTGCATGTGTACATGTGCATGTGTTTGTGTGTGAGTATGTGTGTCTGTGTGTGTGTGTGTGTGTGTGTGTAATTTCGTACACCATACATAGGGGGGACTTCATCACAGTGCAGGAGGGCTCGCTAGTGCTTGGCTTGACCACAAGGTACAGGTGTAGGGTGAAAAGTAGGAAATTCTACAGTTACTACCAACTCCTGTGTGCTGTACCGTGGTTGGTCTCCTGACCCTCACACAAAGTGCATCAAGACCTCTCACCTAAAGCTTGCACATGAGCTGATAGGTAACTACTGCAGTCTACCTGTGATCTAACTGTTTACAGTAAACTTTCTTCTTCCCCCCCCCCCCAGATATTCCACTTCCAGTCTGAGAGATGCTACAGGTGATATCGTGGATGCCATAGTAACATGAGTTCAACCTCCACCTGGATAGCCACACCTCCATCTCCACTGCTGTTTGACTTCTGTAATCCTGGAGTAAGGAATGGAGCATATGTGCTAGTTCCAGTGCTTTAATTAGCTCTCAGACTGCACAGCACAGTATCCCTGGGTTGCCATGGAAATAGAGATTCTCAGCAAAGTTGCAATTGCATGTGGATTTCATCACCATGGCAACTCACCCAATCACCCAATCAGGTATCACATGCCCTGTTTTATAGTAACAGGATACATATATGGCAGTGGTCAATTAACCATGTTGCATTTGGCTGTTGCATTTGGCCTAATATGCACAGGAGTGTGGTGTTTCAATGTACTGTAGCTCATGTTTGAAGTGCTGTTCTTATCGTAGCAGCAACAATATTATATCATGCTAATGTGCATAACTACGTATACACCTACGTATACACAATCATTATATAATTATGTCGATGTGTATTCTCTGCCACTTGTACTGTTTGTAGGGAGGCTGGAGAACAACTCTCTCTTTGTGTAGATGCAATAACAACGACTACTGGAACCTGCAGGTATGTGTGTATTATAGTGATGATCTTCCAAGTAGCAAGATGGCATGTGAAGTAAGTTCAATCCCACAGCACACAGGAAAGGGTACGACTATACTGTTGTGATCACCATTGTGCACTGACCCAAACATAAAAACTGTTCAGAAACTCACCTGGTACGTTTGTCTTTCCGTTGGCTGCCATTGCTCAAGCACTCGTTTGGACTATCATTGGCAATATAGCTCTCAGGAAAGGCTCATGAAGTTTCTATCTACACCATCATGATCACCGTCGTGCACTGAGTCCCACAAACTTTGACTCGACTATCCTAGATGTCATGTTCTGTGTGTTAATTAGAATGAGCTTAGTCTAGCTGCCCCCTATACAAAGGCAGCCTTGGAATGAGGATAGCGTATGAGCTGGTAAGAGTCTGCTCAGGTATCTATGCGGTTGGAGTAAGACATGGGGCATGATTCTGAAAGGTGAGTTTGCCCAACCAGCAAGTTACACCGGTTACCGGGAGTGCGGTTCCACTTTAACCCTTACCTCAATTTCCAGTATTCAAGGATGATTTTTCTGCTAGAGTGAGTTACCATTGCCCGAGCATCTTGATCGCATACTCGTTAACGAGTGGGTGTGGTTAGAGTGACAAATGTAGAAAGCATGGCTGTGCGCAGTTCTGTGTGAAGTTTTGAGCATGAAAACTGCTGGGAACCTTATCTAGGATAATATGTTACAAGCTGTGAAACTGACCTACAATGTCTACGGTTGATAAAGAGTTAATTTTATAGGGACAACCGCACTCCTGCATAGCCGTCACAACCCTGGTTGCGACTCACTGGTAGCGCAAGCTAAGTATTACAGCTCATTCCAATTAACATGTGTTACATGAAGATCATGTTCGGTCGATCGAGTCATCAAGCCAAAGGGAAGACAAGAAATTTTTACAGTGCTCTAACCGGTTTGTATCTTCTTTCCCCTTGCACCTACACACCGCACACACACCACACACACACACACATACACACAATGTTGACGTCAGTGTGGCTGTGAATACAGAAAGAGGGCTAATCACACCCATTGTCACGTCTGCTGACATCAAGGTGAGAGGGACAACTCACTGCTGTAACTTGAAGCTTGAACTAGACCTAGCCATGCATAGCCATGTTCCAAGGGTCCCTATGTGCGGTTGCGGGCCACTGTCCTAAACATTAATTTTAGTGTTTAGTTTTTGTCTCGGCACTGAAGTGCTGAGACACAGTGCTGGATGCGTGGGTATGTGGTGGTACGTGGTCTCATTCGCAATGCGCACACGCAAGTGCAGCAACTGCCTTCTCACAGCATTAGCCTTCAAGTAGATCTGATTATGGATTTGGCTTGGCTGCTCATGAATCTACTTACCATGATGGGCAAATCAGGACTATGAATACTAACTCATCCACACACAGTGTGCTGTTCAGCAAGCACTCTGCCCATCCCAAGTATTCGAACTACACCCACTCAGCTCTTGCTAGCTATGTAGATAGATAATTAAAGAATGGCCTTCAACAAGGTGTTGTTTAGGTCATTTATGAATTAAAACGGCCCACCTGGCTCTGACTAAACATCTGGTTTTCACTCTCTGAATTCAAGCTGTTCTTTGTTGTGTTTTTGCACCCGAATGTGTATCCTATTTAATGCTCTTCTATCTAGTGCATGTACGTAATGAATGATGCCATGTACCAGGAAAGAAGTATGTGCCCAAGAAATGTATGCACCTAATAAACGATATGCGCCTAATAACCAGAGTCCACAGTATGCTACGATAATTTTCATGCATTCATACATCTTAAGACCTAGCCTCGTCCCCAGCCATTTCCGTCGCCAGTATTTGGTGGATGCAAAATACCCCGCCGTAGTTGCATACTGCAAGCGACCAAATGTTGGTGGTGGTAATGGCCTGGCTACAGACACCCTACATTAAGAGGTACAACTGCTACTGTAGAGGGTCATGTATGCACTTTTTGATCCTGCATTTCCCCAAAATGGTGTGTTGGTAGCAGGTGGGGTTTCTATAATATTTATATGGATTAGACACTGAGACCAAGGGATCTACACAATCTAGAAACCCGAGGGCCCTGGGCTGTAGCGTCCTGAGCACAGTGAGGGCACTACTAGGGGCCCAAGGGTTTCTGGTCTCAGTGTCTGTAACTGAGTTAGAGTACATACGTAGCAACGGTAACTACGCTAACACTTCATTTTTCATCAAAATAGGTTCAATTTAACCTACGAGTCAGAGGTCCATTTCGACGAAAAACAGACTGGCTAGCAGTGGCACTAGTAGTTCAGTAGATCCATAGTCTGTCAGTGTGAAGTCTGATTCGGATGCCATTGACTCCTCCGACGTCTAAGTGAGGTCACTGTTTTAATTGTGCGTCTTTCGCTGCCTGATAGCAGCTAAGGTGTGCCCAAATCCAGAATAATTTGAGAATAATAGGTACTAGATTATGGGAAGTTTTTAAAATAAAAGAATAATAGGTTGAAAAAACGGCCCAAGCCTAACCACATTCCCTCCAGGGTGTCTACTCCATACTTTTTCCTTGTCTGCAGGTATTGTGAGCAGCTTCCGACAATCTCCAGTGATCGCTTTGAATCACAGCGTTTGTGTATACTGCTGACGGCTCGTTCTGTTACACTTTTCATTGGCCCTGCACCTTGTTCACGCATAAGGTCACACAAGCAAATTTTATAGATGCTGATAATGCATTGTATCATAATTTTTATGCCTGCATAATTATTATGGTGTATAATGAAACATTTATTTTTAATTGCATAGAGTTACTCATCAGACTGATCAGAGGACAAAAGCTGCATGACATACCACTGGACGAAAAGCTGAATTTCCTATGTGTCCTATTGCGGCACACGATCGAACTGAGTTTCCTGATTTCAGGAAATTTGGCTCTATCCTGCACCTGATAGGTGTATGATACATAACCTCCACTGCAAGTATGTAGGACACATAGGATGCATGATTGGATACGTACGGGGTGGGGTGCTCAGCTGCACATCAGCTAATGTACATGCATGCAGCTAAAGCATTGCATGTATAGACAGCAGGGCATTAAAAGTAAGTTTGATCTGATCATGCATGCAGCTACTAATTAAATAGCTACTGCCAAAGAGTCTAGACAAGCTGGTTGTAAACAATCAGAGTCCATCTCCAAGGCTACTGGGTCTTGAGCTTCTCTCTCCGTGCTCGATCTGCTCCTGGTTACGAGCTTTTCCTCCTGCATGATGACGTCCAGTGCAATGTGATAACAATCTCAGCTGTCGAGTCTTAAGCTAGAGTACAGTCTGTTTGATCTGTCTCAGGGGCCAGGTAAAGATGACTGATGCTAATTCAGGACCTACAGTTAGTGCCAGAATGAGACATGCAAGCATGTGCAATCATGCATGCAGACTACTCTATAGCTGAGATCTTTATCACATTGCACATGCATGATGTCATGGGGTGGCTCTGCTTGAGCTGCCATGCACTCGTGATTGAACCAATCATGCAGTTGGACTCCCAATCCCGGCCACCACAACAGACAAAACTTGGAGCATACACAATTATTTGAGGATTGTAATTCTGCACAATTAAATTATCTGAATGCAAGCCAGTATTGACTGGCCTGGTATGGCCAAACAAAACCATGTCACAATCTGCGTAATGTCAGGTTGGAGAAAACAAACAGCTATAGAGCTGGGCTCAAAATTAATTTTGCTTCAATTGACATTTCAATTTCATCGTCCTCTTCCGCCTCCTCGGCTGGCTTACTGCTCTTGCTCACCAGATAGTACCTGCACAAACAGTGATAGCAGCAAGTCTGAAGACACAGTCATCCAATGAAACTGTGATTGCTACTTATTTGGTCATTACTGAGATGTATAATTTCCCATGCACGGCTCCTGCTCCACAACTCATTGTGTGGCCATGGAAGAGGAGGCATGGTTGCTATACAGCTACCATCTGAAGGGTCTGGGAAGCCAAACAGGTGGTCTGGCAACTGAAATCTCTGCTGCATCTATACAGACATCAGGACTACGTACGTAGCTAGATCGATATGTTCACTGTAGAAACATCACCTCAGTGTGTGCTCATTGAACACTTGTGTGTGCCCGCATTGGTCGCACACTGACTATACCCCACACTTCAACAATGCAGTGAATCTCTAAACTATGCAGTGAGGCCTATAGTTCACTGCCACAAACATGCAGGTTACATACCCTACCACCTAGCTCTCAATCTGCACAGATGTCACAATCAGCCATGACTGTTTGTTTACGGAAGTGCAGTGACTGTTTGTTTACGGAAGTGCAGTGGGTCCAATCAGACCACAATGATGTACAATTTCAACGAAGAAAAGTGGAATGAAAACAATCACCTGCATACCCATGACTACCTTGACTATAATCATACACATACATAGGATTATTATGCACTCCATGTCTACTCACCTTTCACATCTGCTTGTTCGTCTTTGAGAATGGCAGCATCTGATCAGGAAGACCATACCAATGATGATGCAGGCCACTATACCCTACGGAACGATACATGATTGTCCATACAGTGATTGATAACATAAATATGGCATACCACAATGGAAGGTTGTGCACCATTACAATGCTCCAAGGTCCCACTACACCAAAACTGAGTTTCATCTAGCTGATCAGGGCATGGCTATTGTTAGCCTCGTTCGCAGGCCGTTTTGGGAGGGAGAAACGGCCTGGCAACTTCCGCGAGTTCAAACTGTTACTTCCGCTGCCAGAGAGTTGGAAGACCCAATCAGAATTCACATGCCAACAGTAAACCGAATTGCGTCATGCGGCAGTCACGCCCATTCATCACAATAGTTGATAGCTTGATCGCGCTATTGTAGGTGCTCTGCACGACGACTTTAGTTTGTTCGTCTTCTGCATGCTTGCCTTCTGTCGCAGAACCTGCACAAACAGTTGCTTCCATGAGCAGGAAAGGACCGTTCTCAGCCAGTGAAAGTATCACATGGACTTCACTGCTTGAATGAGGTATGCAATTGCCGTGACGTTAGGTCCGTATACAGTTTGAACTCGCGGAAGTTGCCAGGCTGTTTCTCCCTCCCAAAACGGCCTGGGAACGAGGCTAGGCTATTGTTGACCCACAGCCTGCAGTGCACGGACCCCCCTATGACAATGCGATGAAGTGTGGACCCCTATGGTACTGTGATTACCTGGGGATGTTCACTGAACCATAGGAAGGAGTGGCCGGGGCAGAAGTTTACTGTGGGCCTGTTATGCATGCAGGCACACTTCCAATTGGTTAGTGTAACACGATTGCATTCTTAAACAACACTGTTCAAGGAGACAGAAAGAAGCAAAGCAGAGAGCAGCAATAAAGCCTTTACCACTGAGGGAAAGGACTTCTTTGTCTCTCTGCCTGCTGGCTACGGGAAGTCCTACTGCTACACTCTTCTGCATTGGTGCCGTGAGCCTGTTACTGCATGTAGAAACCAGTGCTTGGCCCCACCGTAAGATAGCACACATGCAAACTATCACTCTGCTGTAGCCTATGTCTGATTCCGAAACCATTGCACTACTGTGAGCCTATGTTGACCCCCCAATGATTCTGTGGATCCCTTTTTGGCAGTATTGTGGACCCACTAAGGTACAGTGGTATTGCCAAAATGCTATGTGCTCATGTACATGTAGGAGTGTCTGCTCTTCATGGCATCCAATAAACTAAGGCACGGGTTGAGGACAATTTTGGCACTACAGGTATACTTTCACCTAAACTACAAGGAATCAGATGGAAGTATTATATAATACAAACCCCAAGCTATATGCGTTACCATGGAAGTGCTATACATGGCCATGGCTAGCAATTGTGGCCCACATCAATCATCCAATATTTAAGGAATACATCACAAAAGGCTGAGGAGAAAACAACTTTTGTCCACGACCAAACTTGCTGTACGCATTCAGCTGATGTTACAGCTGCATGATGGTACTATGCATGGAACCATCTACATTAATCAGCAGTCACCAGCAACACTCCACCGAAAGTCATCAACATCAAATTGCGTTACGTACGACACAAAACACGCTCGTGAACTCACTTCCATGTAGCAAGTGATACTCCACTTATACCGCCATTATCTTTCTCTGTACACTTATTTCTGCACTGCCAAACTTACAAAATGATATGATGATGTTCTTTAGGAGTTTGCTCAGCCACTTCTCCTCCCTGTAGATTGTACCAAGAGCCCTGTGCTGTGGGGAGCCCAGCGTTATTCAAAGCTGCATAGATAGAAGCATTATCTTATTATAAGCAGCAATGTTGCGTCAGCTATGTAGACCAGAGTCCTACAACACAAAGAACAGATAACAGCAGAGCAGACAGACCAGACATTTCAAAAAGGGCACTCATGTGAACAGCATCATTTCAAGGGCATGCCAACACTCGCGGGATCAAGGTTATCGTGTAAGCACCAGGAATGGAGAACTTGTTCTGACATGGATTGGTTGTTCCTGATCTTCCATGACCTAACACCATGCATGCACCCATGACCAGAGTGTAAGTTGGTTTCACTTTCCTTTGTAGCATTGCTATAACATCTTGCTTTTCCACCAAAATGGAATTGAAAGAAGGGGGGAATCCTGGCCACCTCCTTTGGGGGAAACACTAAACCACCTAGCAGTAGTCTCACTATAGCTAGGTCCTCGTCAAAGACGAACGCTGCAGACGGAATGCCAGCCATATCGAAGAAAGTGACCGCATAAGGGGTGCGCGTCTACGGATCTCGGATCTCGTGCTTATACAGTCTAAATTTGAATTCCATATTAATTTTAGTAACACTCAGCATTTTGCCGTCTACGAGCGTTGCATGCCCTCTCACCGCCCCCGACGGCTCGATGCACCCTTGCCCCCATGTACTGTAGAGAGATGGTCTTGGCAAGCTAGCTGCATCTCTTCCCCAGGTACAGATAGTCTGGTGACCTAGCATGAGCCCCTTTCGATGCTAACATTCCCTCCCTCCAACGTACGCAACAGCAAACCTCGAGCTGTTGTCGAGAGCGGCGAATGTTGGGCTTGCATCCGGGGATACTTTCTCCAAATCTGGCCTGCTACACTGGTAGGAGAGGTACCTGGACTAGAAGAGTTCTTGGGTAGAGATCGCTTGGATGGCGTTTCTATACCGAAATCGGTACCACTCATCTTCCATGCTGCCATCTCCCGGGAAAACGTTTCGCCGAACGTCCGTAACCATACCGTGCACGCAATTTCACGTGCTTAACCGGAAACGTTATTTTTAGTAACACTCAGCACTATGCCGTCTGTACGTGCGCTATAGGAAGTTGCATGCCCTCTTGCCGCCTCCGGCGGCAAGATGTGAGGGTAACTACGCTACATTCATGGGGGTAATTACACTACAATACTTGGGGGTAATTATCTTTACAGTACATGGGGGCATGTCCCTGAAAGTGAATGAGTGCTCCTATTATGGTGGACACAATAATTGTTGTCCCTGGCAAGAGAGTTGACTTGCTGGTCTGACAATAGCCAGAAAGGTTCACGAAGGCTATCTCTGTGCACATGGTATTCTCATGTGACTGATCAAACAATCAAAAATGCCAAAAGCATATGTGGGGAGCAGGAATCGCAAGTGGCGGGAAATGGCAATCAACTTGGAGTGGCCTTACAGTCATATTAAATACACACACAGCACACCTCTGAGGACTTAGTGTGGGCTATCAGGACTACAAGCTACCGACAATAACAGAATGGGAGCATCACCGACAGCACGGTTGCCATCATCGTTGGGAGAGACTGTCTGAGAAGCAGCACTGGCACAATAACCACGTTAGTAGCGATCATGTATGGCATAGTAGTTCTGCCTGCACAACCGTCCGCTAACTCAGCAGGCCTATGATCGAGAGTCCCGGGCTTGTGGGGCTAGACCGCTCCGCGTGTGTAGTGTGTACTGTATGCACATAGCTAGCTAACTACACAAACAGGTGGTCTGGCAACTGAAATCTCTGCTGCATCTACACGGACATAGATTGATATGTTCACTGTATACATCTCAGAAACATCACCTCAGTGCGTGCTGAGATTTGAACATTTGTGTGTGCCCACATTGGTCACACACTTGGCAGTGACTTTACCCCACACTTCAACAATGTAGCCTCGTTCCCAGTCCCACACCCAGCTTTCTGTCGCTGCTTAGTATAATGTATAGTATGATTCTTACCGTACTAAGCAGCGACGGAAAGCTGGGCGTGGGACTGGGAACGAGGCTATCAACAATGCAGTCAATCTCTAAACTATGCAGCGATCCATATAGTTCACTGCCACAAATATGCATAGCCAAAGGTTATATACCCTACCACCTAGCTCTCAATCAGCGCGGTATGTCAACATTCCACAATCAGACATGACTGTTTGTTTGCAGAAGTGTAGTGGGTGTGCCTAACAACATCATAGGGATAGACGGTCTGAGACACAGCACTGGCACAATTAGTAGCGATCATGTACGGCATAGTAGTTCTGCCTGCACAACCGTCCACTAACTCGTTGAACTCGACAGGCCTATGATCGTGAGTCCCAGGCTTGTGGGGCCAGCTGAATCGCTACAAAGTCTGCGGCTAGCTCCTTTTACAACGGATAACGGATTAAGTTGTACTGAATCAACAGCACCACTGCCTATACCTGAAGATGCTCCCTGTCTCTTTCCTCTTCGTCAACACCCGGGCTCCAACCCAGTTGTAATTCGCCATTCCTCCTAGGCGGCCATCATTCCCAGGAGGCTAAGAAACGACAGAGACGCCAGCACGTTGATCGCTGGCATCAGTCCGCGCGTGCACAGTTCCGGGCACGCGTTTCGAGACAAATTTAGATTTACCGGGGGTTCCAACCAATCAAATTCGCGCGCGCTTTGCACGCGAATAGCGTGCACGCGCTGGTTGAATAATTTATTATTAAAACATTTCCGGTTTGGTAGGTATATAAGCCGAGTCAAGCAGCGCCTTAGTCATTGCGGGGGGGCGGGGGGGAGCATGGGTAGGGTAGAGCATGGGTGGGGGGAGCATGGGGGGGGGGGGGGGGGGGGGGGAGCGTGGGCGGGGGGAAGCATGGGCGGGGGGAGCATGGACGGGGGGAAGCATGGGTAGGGTAGAGCATGGGCGGGGGGAGCGTGGGTGGGGGAGCATGGGCGAGGGGGGGGGGGGGGGGGGGAGCGTGGGCGGGGGGAAGCATGGGCGGGGGGAGCATGGACGGGGGGAAGCATGGGTAGGGTAGAGCATGGGCGGGGGGAGCGTGGGTGGGGGAGCATGGGCGAGGGGGGGGGGGGGGGGGGGAGTGTGGGTCGGGGAGCACGGGTGGGGGAGTGTGGGTCGGGGAGCATGGGTGGGGGAGTGTGGGCGGGGTGTGTGTGACAGTGTATTTCTATGACTTGCCATCATGCTCCATGCATAATTATGCTGTTGAAGAAAAGAATTAACTTCCAGAAATACAAGTTTGAGCATCTCCATGACATTACTTTTGATTGGGGCGAGCACTTTTGGAACTACTTGGTGTTGCAATGCAGTAGTAATTAAAGTGAGTGGGTGTACACTAGTGCACTATTCTACATGTAGACTGTGATGGTCTCCGTAGGTCTCCAGTAGTCTCTGATGGTCTCCAGCACTCTATACTTGTCTCATCTGGTCTCTGTAGGTCTCCAGTAGTCTCTGAAGGTCTCTGCTGGTCTCCAGCAGTCTCTGTTGGTCTCCAGTAGCCTCTGTCAGTCTCTGCTGGTCTCCAGCAGTCTCTGCCGATCTCTGTTTATCTCCAACAGTCTCTGACTCTCTGCTGGTCTCTGATAATCTCCAACAGTCTTTGCTGGTCTCTGACGGGGTCGCCTAGAAATTGACTTAAAATTGTAAAAAAATCCCTTGGGTTACCCATGGGACTGATTTAAGTCACCCTTCCCATGGGTGTCTCATGGGACTGATTAAGTCACCAGAACCCATGGGACACCCATGGGAGCATTTGAAGTCAATACGGTTGACTTAAGTTGCCATGAAGATATACAGTGCATAGTATTACTCATGGGACCATTTTAAGTCAAGTCATGAAAGAGTATGCTCCCATCATCTCATACCATTAGAGTAAGTCCCTGCCAATCACCCATTCACATTCTGAGAATGACTTAAAATGGTCCCATGAGTAATAGACAACATACTATATATTGTGGGACCATCTTAAGTCACACCCATTCACATTCTGAGAATGACTTAAAATGGTCCCATGAGTAATAGACAACATACTATATATTGTGGGACCATCTTAAGTCAATTCATTGAAGAGTATGCCCCTGTCGTCTCACACCATCAGAGTAAGTCCCTGCCAATCACATATAGTCGTGTTTAGAGAATGACTTAAAATGGTCCCATGAGTAATACACTGCTGTGGGACCATCTGTAATACACTGCTGGGAAGATTCCCCCCCCCAAACACTCCAGCTTCCCCCCCCCCCCCCCCCCCCCCCCAAATTTCTGGCAACTTTTAATTCAGTAAAACGAACTGCAGCATGTACACTTGTGTGCTTTATACCATCTCATGTTACACTGCATAGCATTTGCATACTATGACCTCAAATTGTCTCAGAGTGTCCTCAGAACCACTCTCAGAAGGCTACAAATTGCGGCCTACAGCCGCAGTCTCCAACCCACCATGATTCTAAACATCTCCCCCAAACTCAAAATCCTAGATACGTAGAACCTTGGTAACCGTTGTGTACAAACCTCCAAATACGACACTGGCAGTTGAGATGAAATTCAATTGAAGTGGCATCTGGAAAGACAGAGTGGTTCAAGGGTCAGATTACTATAAGTATGATGGAGGACTGACTGGGAAATACGGAGTTTCCTTTCCGTGTGATGGTGAAACTGTATATGTGTATCCAAACGACAAGGACATGAAGTTTGTTTGATATTATAACTGTATACGAGCATCATTAATTGTTATCCTCTTCCGTCAATATTATGAGCTTTAGTCGTGCGCATGAGGAAGCACCACTGCATATTACATGATTTGATTGTCGACAGTCATAATTAGTGACTGATAATGTTCTTGCTAACTCAATTATCACATTTTTGATTGAATATCATATAATTGCTTTGTAATACTGTTCTCATGACCATTCTAGTGACTGGGTAATTGGCAGGGACTTACTCTGAGGATGTGAGACGACGGGGGCATACTCTTTAATGATTTGACTTAAGATGGTCCCACAATATATAGTATGTTGTCTATTTACTCATAGGACCATTTTAAGTCATTCTCTGAACGCAAATGGGTAATTGGCAGGGACTTACTCTGATGATGTGAGACGACAGGGGCTTACTCTTTCATGACTTGACTTAAAATGGTCCCATGAGTAATACTATACATTGTATCTCTTCACAGCAACTTAAGTCAACCATAGTGACTTAAAATGCTCCCATGGGTGTCCCATGGGTTCTGGTGACTTAAATCAGTCCCATGAGACACCCATGGGAAGGGTGACTTAAATCAGTCCAATGGGTAACCCATGGGATTTTTTACACTTTTAAGTCAATTGCTGCACAACCAACCACACATGACTAGACAAGTAGATTTTGACCTGGCATCAGTAGAGAATGAAAAGACCTACATGTCATTCTGTGGCCTGAGGTTGTGTCAAGTTATGATAGTGATGTGCATGCAAATACTCAATTACATTCTGCACACACTGTTGCCCCACAATGCAATGTGTACTATGAGAGGCGTTAATCTCTTCAGCCACAGCAACAAGTTTCAGGTCATGAATTACCTTGCTGGTGGGTGGTGGTAGTAATAATATTGATTCAATAGCAGGGACATCCCAGCTGTATTGTTTATCATCATGCAGTGATCAGATGACGTCTTGATGGCTATAGGATGTGATTGTACTACGGTACCCCGTTCAGTGGTAGACAAAGTTGCACGTGTTGTCTCTGTTATTTTTTTTTATTTATCACAATTGTTAGTGAGGTATAATTATTGAGAGTACCGGGTATTACAAGTCAAGTCACCCCAGTTTTGCTTGTTTGGCTGGGTAGGTAGTCACACCCTATATACCAGCATAGAAGATTCTGCTGAAAGCATTCAATTTTTGTTGCAAACATGCTTGTTGGTATTCCGGCAGTGTTTAGATCGACAAAAATTAAGTGCCGATGTCTGTAAACACTAGAAAAGCCATTATTGGTACTGGCTCATTAATACCAGCACCTGCTTATTAGGCAATTATATTGGTAAGAACATCACAGACTAATTAGGTCTGCTTCTGCAAGATCAAAATACATGTACAGTATGAAAAATAGAACTGGCATGCAAATGATGTTATGTACAAAGGAGCTACGTAAGTAAAACAAAAGAAAAAACTTGAGAGCATTTACATGCATGGACATATAATCATACATAAACACAAACAGTCGAGTACATTAATAAATATATATACATCACATCAAAGTGGCTTGCACTATACTTTTGGAAATTGCAAACGTCCACCACCAGAAGATCTTCTAGAACTACTTGCAATTGTTGGTCTACCAAGAAAGTTGGGGTTGGAGGCTACTCTCCGCTGTGAGAGAGGGGACTTGCCACTAGGAGGACGGCTGGACGGCTTGCCAAGAGCTGGAGAAGAGGACTGGACGGTGATCTTGTCTCTTCGGACAAACATACCATGCTTGTCCTTGCACTTGAAGTACTTTACACCTTTGACTACACCACTGTTCTTGCCTGCCACGGGTGGGGAGAGAGAAGTGAATAAAATACCAGTGAGCATCAGAACTACACAGTCCAAACCCATTGGTTGGTTAGTACAACAGTCACGGGCTGTCCTGACCTCAATGTACTACCTCCTACAGCACCCATATCATATCTCAGCCCCCCCCCTCCCCCCCCCCCCCCCCCCCCCCCCCCCCCCCTCCCGTACTTAAGGCTATGTGGGCAGACTTAGTGAGTAGAAATGGATGCTCACGTGTGACAGAGAAATCAGGTGAGGGTGAGAATTGGGATACCCAACAGGTACCCGAAGGCCATGCGAAACATTGAGGATACCCCACCCTACACTGTAACACTCCAGCTTACCGTATGGTCGATCGAAAGCCACTCCTATCCACTCCCCTACTGCAAACTCTGTTTCTCCAATGAATTTCACTGTGGCAAACTTAAATCCTTGAGGGATTTCTACCATCACCTGCATGATCACAGACAATAAAGAATCAGTCACATGACAGAAAAAACTGTAGTTTAAGTCACATGATACACCATTTCAGGCCACATGACAATGACAGCTCCAATGTCATGTGTTCTTACCTTCTCTCCAATTGTAAAGGGTGGTGGCTGAGTAGGCACCTGCTTTGAGGGTTCACTGAAACTTGAGCTTTCTGATTCAGTACTAGGTGTAGGCGAAGGTGCTCTCTTTCCTGCTCCAGTGGGTGAAGGGTCCCCCTTAGCTCCTGCTCCTCTCAAGGGGGATGGGCTACCTGTTACCTGATGATGCCTGCTTCTGTCTAAGCTTGGGCTGACGTTAGTACTGCGCGAGTGTGGAGAGGGGGGAGGTTTGTGCTTCACTGGTGCACCTGGGTCCAATACATCCCCCTCAGAATGACGTCTCGGGGAGGAGGGAGGTGGTGTGATGACTTCTTCGCTTCTTGTTACAGCCTGTTCTTGCTCATGTGAGCTCTCCTGCAACAGATGGGTGTGAAATCAACATGAGATATCCTGCTAAGATTTGCCACCAGAAGGCTTCATTTGGCCTTCAGACAGGCTGAGCCACCCTTTTTATACACTGTACCAGTAACATCAAGCCCTGCTGATTATTCATGACACAGTGTCAAATCCCTATAAATACAACACCTAATGTCCCCCCCCCCCCCAAAAAAAAATTTATGTACCTAGTCTTCTTCCCAGATGTTTATTGCACCAAGAATGCAATGTTCAGAAAATAGAAGCTTTGTTTGTGTAAGTGTATTAGGTCATGCAGTCCTACTAAGCAGTCAGTGATGTTCACTAGCTTCGGAACCATTGGCTGCTAACAAAGATTGGTGGACGTATTGCATATTGCTGTAAACTATTTCGAAGTAGGAGAAGGCTCAGAGGTTATTAGAAACTGCAAAGGGGGGTTGTAAATCAACTACTACGATTCTATTGGCCATCCAACATTCCAGATGAGAAAGGTGTTAGTGACAAAACTAAATCAAGCCACCAGACGTTCTCCGCCAGGGAGCATGGATGGCTGGACATGAGACTATTATCTACCAAGCTCTCACCTCCTCCTCCACCACCTCTCCCTCGTTGGAAGCTGTGAGCACAGAGGGTAACTCCAACAGGTTGATCCTCCCCTTCTCCCCTTCTGTCTCTGGTGGTGGCAGCAACACAGCCTCATCCTCATCACCTTCATGCTCTTCACTCTTCACACCACTTCCACCAGCTTCAACACCACTCTCCACACAGGCTTCAATACCCTCACTCTTCAGAACAGCATCACCGATGCCCTCACTCTTCACACTAGCATCACCAATATGCCATACGCCTTCACTCTTCACACCAGCATCACTAATGCCCTCACTCTTCACACCTGCATCACTAATGCCCTCACTCTTCATACCAGCTTCATTATCCTCGCCACTATCACCGATACCTTCACTCTGCACACCAGTATCACCGATGCCTTCACTCTTCACGACAGCTTCACCAGCACTCTCGACATCTTCACTCTTCACACCACTCTCTCCACCTTCCACATCTATGATCACCTCAACCTCCACGCTGGTCCCCACACCTTCAACATCTCCCCTTTCTGCTCTCTCCTCCGCTTCCCCTCCCACGCCTCCACTCTCTTCCCCAGCCACCTCTTCCGGGATTGTACTCAGCTCGATGCTCTCCTGTACGCCTACTGTGCGCAAGTCCCCAGCAATGATCCCACTCTCCTCACTGACAAGCACAGGTTCTGGGCCAAGCTCAGCAAGATAAGATTTCATAACATTCGGGGGGGCATGGTTTCCAGTTCCAGCAGTTGTCCCCTCTTCGTCCTCCTGAGGAAGACATATTGATGACAACATTTGGCTTGAACCTGACTGGCCAGTTTTCATATCCAGCCCTGATAACTGGGAGTGGTTGCCAAAGTAGGGGGAACTTGTGGAGGGGTATGTCTCCTAAGAGGAAATAAGATGAAAATGCAATACACAAAGGTGGTCTATGGTATGTGCCTTTGAACTGTCGTATTTCATTGATCAAATCCCTCATACATGTATAGATGCCATCCTTGAATTGTAGCCATGCCCTTGGAAGCGCTTAATGAAATATTGAAGAGTAGCTGTGGCTATTTACAATAGCACAAAACCTCATGCAGTGAAGCTGAAAGCAAATATCTATGTTCCGCGCAATTTAGGAATTTGCGCAATCTCGAGATTGCGCAGCGCATTCTCGGAATCCCGAAATTGCGTGCCAATCTCGAGATTGCACAAACAATCCTGAGCTTGCGCAATACGTTTGCGCAAACGTATTGTGCAATCTTCGAACTTTTGACCTTTTGACCATGTGGTTGACTAGGCTCGTACCCAGGCTCATTTCCTCTAGCCTTACGAGGCTAGTGGTTGACAGCTAGTGAGCTCACGGGATGGAAAGCGTTTATACGTACAAGCGGTCTCCTGCTCCAGACGTGACATTATGCGATCTACGACTGTGAGTGATGTCGTCTATTGATCTGTTTCAAGTTGTTGGTGAAACAGCCGGGGTTTAGTCAGGAATCTAGAGATTGCGCAATCTTGTCACTGCGCAATCTCGAGATAATTTGCGCAATCTTGTCACTGCGCAATCTCGAGATTGCGCAGTGTTGCTGCGCAATCTCGAGATTGGCACGCAATTTCGGGATTTCGAGAATACGCAGCGCAATCTCGAGATTGTGCAATTCCTAAATTGCGCGGAACATCTACATGTAGCTGATAGTCATGCAGTCAAGTGAAGGGTGTGCTCTAACAATTGAATGCATCAGTTTCCATGTACTGCTGTCTTCAGCACCATCACAAAAAGCTGCCAGGTTATTCCAGCCAGCAATGAAAGCTATGCTGCCTCGAATGGATAACTTATCACGACACAGCCCTGTTCTCAAAGCCGAGCCAAATTGCGTTAAACGTTTGCCTCCATCATATTGTCGCTGCCATCCAATAGTAGCAACACAAATTGCATGATGAAATTATTAGCTGCGGTGTCTGATCAATGAAACACAGTACACACATGTAGCATGTACATGTACAAGTAAACGTACCGATGTCTCTAGCTCTGGTGAATCGGCCCGGCTGTGGGATTGTGGCTGTGCATGCAAGGGGAGG
This sequence comes from Axinella damicornis, assembly GCA_963931865.1. Lineage (NCBI taxonomy): Eukaryota > Metazoa > Porifera > Demospongiae > Axinellida > Axinellidae > Axinella > Axinella damicornis. Next base: position 9,847,355 of record OZ007506.1, on the reverse strand, counting down.
GCATGGGTAGGCTGTAAGGAGATCCTCACGATGACCTCATGGGCACCTTCAGACTCTGAGGAAGAGGGAGAGGGACTTACGGTAGCTGGGGTCATGTCTCCAAAGGGGGCTAGGCTGTAGCGCTTCTTTAGCGTTCGGCCAGTGCTGGCTAGTTTCTCCTTTAAGGCGACTTCCTGTGGTGTGCATGAGTGTGTGTGTGTATGTGTGTGCATGAGTGTGCATGTGTGTGTGTGTGTGTGTGTGTGTGTGCATGTGCAGAGTTGGACAGAGATACCGACATCGACTTACAGAAACCCACAATTGTATCAGAACATGAGAAAACTTCATTGCAATATGATCATTCAGTCTTCTGTGTGAATTCCTAGCCTCGTACCTAGGCCTTCTCACCCCACTGCGATGAGAAGGCCTGGGAAGGACTGGGGACGAGGCAAGCGGATTCCTACATTAAATTAGGTGCTCCTGATGATTACATGTATGCTGACCTGTTTCAATCTGTCCAGAGCAAGGATGTTTGAAATGGATGCCATGGCAGTTTTGAACTTCTCCACTGCGTTCTCATCCTCATCCAGTTCAACAAATGAAGGGTTGGCAGGGATCTTCGGGGGTCGCTGCATCCCTTCGGACTTCGGGATGCCTGCCACTACTTCGTACATCACACCACAGGCCGTTCTTGCATCCTATAGGACAATGATTACAAATAGTGCAGTGTTGTCCAGTCCTACAGTCCATAATGTGCTCCTTTATGCACCAAGGGAGAATAGTGCAGAACTATATCCACTTCTACATGTACTCACCCGTGTCGACATAAATGCTTTCATGATGGTACTGCCAAAGCTCATCCTCTTGTATACCCTGAGACAGATCCGTTTCCTCAAGACTAGCTCAATCCCTGGTGGATGAGCAAGAACGATCCCGACCTTCAGGACGGCATAGACTCTGTCGTTTGAACTTGTCACTCTGTTTAAGCTACTGTTGTCGTGAACTGTGGAGTCCCAGGATGCTGTTGCTTTTGGCTGCATGTGTGTGGGTGAGGGATAGAGGGAGGGAGAGATGGAGGGAGGAGGGAAGGAGGGAGGGGGATGGAGGGTGGGAGGGAGGATGGAGAGTGGGAGGGAGGGAGGTAGGGAGAGAGGGAGGGATGAAACAGGGGGGGGGGGGGAGAGAAACAGGGAGAGGGAGAAAGGAAAGGAAGCAGGGATGGAGAAAGGGGGCAGAGTCTATGAGCTGGTGTTACATGTAGCTGAGTAGGCAAGACTGACATGAAAGCAAGTGATACACAGTTGCCCCCCCCCCCGTCATCAGAGGACGCACATTGGCCAAATTCCGTACATCTGTTGACCACACATAAAATTAATGCAGTAGTGCATGACCAATGTGACCACCTGGTTTGAATCAGCCAATTTCTTTTTCTTTCTCCCTTTCTTTACGCAAGAGTTGTAGTCAAATTCTTTTTTTTCCCAATACACATAATACCCTATTTAGGCAAAATTCACTACCATACATGGAATCATAGGAAAATGAATTTGTAGGCCAGATTGGATGTACCCCTTAATAGAACAAGTAATAAAAAACATTTAAAATGTAACAGGATGTAGGGATACCAGAACTGCAAAAAGTAAGGAAACAAGGTAGGGATGATCACACAAAACAGTGAAGTATACAACCCCCTACAGAGATCTTTTTCCATAATACGTGTAAAGATATGTAGGGGGATTGTATACTTCACTGTTTTGTGTGATCATCCCTACCTTGTTTCCTTACTTTTTGCAGTTCTGGTATCCCTACATCCTGTTACATTTTAAATGTTTTTTATTACTTGTTTATGTCATTTTTTTTAGCAGCAGGCGCATGCATACTGGACTCTGGCACCTCAGTCTAGTTACGGTACCGGTAGCGCAAGGCACTTCTAATTCAGCGATCTTGAATAATAATTACGTATCGTTGCTAAGTGATCGTTTAAGTGCGCATGCGTACAAACATGAAAATGGCGTGACAAATGAAGCCATAGTTATTGAGTGGGCAGCTGTAGCCGCCTGGTGAAGACTTGGAGGTTGCCAAAAAGCGATGGGCTGGTGCACTGCTCGGTGTAAAATGCTGCTGTTTCGTGCGAAAACCATCATGAGGGATTGAGGCGACGTTGAGCTAGCCCGTCTGAAAGAAAGAAAGAAGAAGAAGAAGAAAGAAAAACAATTTGCCCGTTTTGCGAGTACCTGGTGCGGTACTTTCGCGACGGTTCTTCGCGACGCGAGGAGTCTTGTTGGTCATGAAAACACTCGAAGATGAACGGTATGTGGTTATAAAGGCTTATAAGTGTACCGTTTCTGAGATTTGGAGAGATTCTTTTGTATTAGCATATATTGCGTGTACGTCGTATCCCTACATACAGAGTCTACCGGCTCTGTGATACTATTCCAGGAAATGTCATCATCCTGACATGGGCTGCATTTCCAGAGAATTTGGTGGGACTGTTGTGGGTTGTTCATCAACCCCCAAGTGTTGTGGCTATCCCAGGGAGCTGTTCATCAACTGCCAGGTGCTACATTGTTGTGGCTTGTGGCTATTCCAGGAAACTGCATGAGCATCAACTGCCTGCATTCACTGGATGACCAGACTGTTGTGGCTATCCCAGGAAGCAGGCATGAACTGCCAGGCCACTAAGCTGCATTGTGAGAAACATCTTTTAACTGTTATGGCTTTGGGAAAAGCCTGTAGAACTGTAGAGCCTCGGAGTCCTATAGCTATTTGTAGTCCTTCACGAGTAGTAGTTTAAGCAGTTCCTTGATCATCTTGGGCTTCCCCAAGAAAGTACAAATGCATGGAACCTTGCCACCAACATCAGACCTCCTTCATCTGCCAGTGATTTTGCAAGTTACTTCCCTGCCATGCAAGCAACTCTCAGGAATATGTAAATTGTGCTTTGTGAATAGTGTTGTACTTTCAGTAGTGTTTTGATAAGTACATTTCCTTGTACAGTATCCGTACATGTAGATTGGAAACAATTAGTGTACTGGGCTACCACATTCAACTGGATTAGTGGAAATTCCAAGAATGGAATTTATAAGCTAAATTGGATGTAAACACTGTACACACAACCTAGCCTACTTCCTAGTCCCACGCCCAGCTTTTCGTCGCTTGCAGTACGCAGCGGGGAGGCCCTGGTACATTTCTTGATGTGAGCATGACGTAATACACAAATGGCAAAACTTTCAGAACGAGAATGCTACGTTTTGTGTGTTATTCAACCATCTACACATTCAACGCTCAGTGAGTATGACAGTCGCCCCCTGCTAGCTAGATAAGTGTGGTATGTTACCTGGTACCTTCGCTCTTATTGTTGTTCTGAGACCCATACGCCCACTTTCATTTAGGTCTTTCTACTGTCGTGAGGAAATGTACCAGGCCCTCCCCGCTTTATCGTACTGGCTTGGACGAAAAGCTGGGCGTGGGACTGGGAACGAGGCTACACCCAACCAACATAGATTTGAATCTAGCTTGGAAAACACACTTTCTTGCTCTTTTGATTTTGGTGACGGGCATGACCTAGCATATTTTCAATCAAAATCTCAAGTGCTAGGACATATGACCACTCAACATGTAATGCTTATTCAGACCTCTGCATGATAATGGACACCTACATGTACGTACACACACACACCACACACACACAAATATCAAATTAGGACTTACTTGACTGTCATCTTTCCTGAAGATAGGTAGTTTCATCATTGTTGTTTCTTTCTCTCCAAACAGCTCTCCTGTTCTCACAGCACTGAGTGGATCGTCATCACATGGGGTCAAAAGGTCATCATTTAGGTCCAAGAACAGCACCGCAACATGCTCCTCCATTCCTGGGGCTAGTTGCCTGTGAGGGTGTGAGAGGTACATAGTGTGAAAGGTGTATGGGGGGATCGAGGTTCGAAGGGGATAACAGAAGCGTGTGTGTGTGTGTGCGTGTGTGCTAGCCTACATGCACTTTCATCTTCAAAATACCTATGGTCCAACTACAGTGTACATGCACACAACCCACCAGTTTGTTGGTGCCCCTGGCAATCCGCTGCCTGCTCTGGGCTCCAGTACAGCTTGCCTCTGCCATGACAGCATTGCCCACTGGTCAAGGAGCTCATTCTGGCGTTCCATCTCGGGAACAGTTGCACCCTTCCGGTCCATCAGCTTTCGTAGCTCCGAGTCCAGAAACTCTCTGCGATTTGCAACGGCACTACACCACTTGGAACGCAGCCTGCGAAGGAGGAAGGGAGGAGGGAGGAGGGAGGAGGAAGAGGAGGGAGGAGGAGAGGAGGCAGAGGAGGGAGGAAGGAGGCAGAAGGAGGGAGGAGGAAGAGGAGGAGGGAGCAGAAGAGGATGCACAAAGTACATGTAATGTTTAACATCCTGCATAAATTCTTATGTTATCTCTGGGCTCATTTGGCTGCTATCAGGTGCATTGAGAAAGACATCACTATATAGCATCAATGATTACAAGCCTTCTGGGGGGAGCCAAGTCTAGGTGAGCATACCCCACACCCTATGACAAGCAGCATGCTTTGCACACTAGTTGATATATCTACGATTGATGGTCTCAACAAAGAACCCTGCATTGTACATGTACAGTACCTCTCAATGTCATGTTCCTGGTAAGAGTCTACTGGTCCGTCATAGCGGCTCCGGAGGTAGATACTTCCAACAGAGATGGACTTGATGGGTCCGTACTTGAGGGGGTTGGTACCAGTGCCCTCCCTCGGCTTGACACTCACACTGATCCTCCGTGACTGGCCCTACACAGAGATGAGCGAGTGCAACATGACATACATGTAGACACTGATCCTCTGTGACTGGCCCACAGAGAACCCTACACAGAGACGAGTGACTATGGCTGTACCAATATATCATTGCCGATCTTAGCTTTACTGCTATTTGATTGATTGCTCACAGGGCAACTGACAGTCATGTAAGACAGCACATGGCAGCTCCTGGCGGGGCAGTATACTACATGAAGAGTTCATAACATTGCTATGAACTCTTGACTACATGTAGCTACATGTACATGTACCTACAGGTAAGTTGTTAACTTATCCTGTTTTGTACATGTACAATACATACATGCACATGTAGCTAAATTGAGAAAGATAAAAAGCCAAATTTGGGCAATGACGACAAATAAAAAAACATGTAAGGAGATGTACGGATAGCAGAACGGCAAAAAGCAGGGAAACAAGGTAGAACAGTGCAGTATACAACCACACCCTATACATAATTAATTGGGGCGAGCCTGAGTGAGCCTCATTGCACAGTGCGTGTGTATGCCAGCTTACTTGTTCCCTTACCAGAAATTCTAAATCAGTGGATTTCACTTGCACGTGCACAATAATATTGAACCCTATGTACTTCCTCGATGCAAGGAATAGTGAACATATGCAGTCTACACTGTCCCTGTTCGATGGAAGATGGCAACAACAAAGACGGAGACCACTCGTGGACCTACCGCTGTGGCCAGTGACATACCTGCCAGACTGCTTCAGCTACTGTAACATGTAACGCTAACCTGACTGTGATGTGCACAAGTGTACATGTATGTTTAGTGTCATAATTTCTGTGGTGTACTATACTTATTGCCCGGTCACATTCTGATGACAGTCATGTGAATGAACTCCCAGCCTGAAAGGCAGTGCTACCAATGGAAACCTAGCTCGTTCCCAGGAACGAAGCAAGTAGACTGTGTCCATCTCCTACCTGTCTCAACATGAAGATGCCTCCGGTAAGGACATCAGCCTTGGTCTGCATCTCCACAGGCTCATACTCTCCTTGTTCATTCAGCTCCATGATCTCCACCCACAGTTCCAGGTGGTGAATGTGCTCCCTCCATCTGCGAGTGAGTGTGTGTATGTACATGTACATGTATGTGTAAGTACATGCATGTGCATTGCATTTGTGAGTGTGTGTGTGTGTGTGTGTGTGTGTGAGTCAGTGTGTGTGAGTCCGTGTGTGTGCATGTGTTTGTGTGAATGAATAAGTGTGTGCATGTGTGTACATGTGTATACATGTATGTGAGAGGTAGCATTGCTCAGTTCATCTCTAGCCTCGTTCTCATGCCTCCACCCAAGACTCCACCCCAAGCTTTTGTGCAAAACAGGGAAGGCCTGGTACATTATACATGTATCATGTGATACATACAACTTCAACACGCGACAAATGCAGAGGGTGGAGGCCAGGGAAGGAGGAATCCCATCTCCCTACATGTATGTGGGAAGCAGTGGAGACAGTGGCAGAGTGAAAGGAATGGATTGAGACCGCAAAAAAAACAACAGGATGACAGTAGGACATACACTTACATACACACACACAGCACATATGCATGACGTCACCTCTCCATGAAGGACTTGGGTCTCTTTCCCTCCGGGTCTTCGGAGCCAGCCAGAGAGTTCATCTCAAAGCCACTCCTGCGGTGGCCCCACACCTCCACCGCCAACACCCCTGTCTCCAGGAACTCCAGGAAGTCCTCTGTCACCTCCACTGTGAAGGTCTGGGGGAAGTGTGTGTGTGTGTTCGTGTGTTGTGTAAGTGAATGTGTACACGTAAGCGTGCAGGTGTGTGTGCTAAGTGTATGTCATTGAGTGTGTTAAGTGAGTGAGTGAGTGTGTGTGTGCGTGCATGTGCGTAGGCTGTCCACAGCAAGAGAGCAAGAGTGCTGAAATAGACTTTACCCCCAATTTATGCAGTCATATATCAACACTATAATGCTCAATTTTGCAGTCTGCCATAGAAGACCAGGTGTCATGGATTGCAACAAGGTAGTCCAGAAATGAGGTTGTACATTTGTACCTGGGAGTGTTCAAACTTCTGCACACCATCGGGCAGTTTCTCGGTGATGGACTGCACCAGAGGGGGGATGATCATGGGCTCCTCCTGGTTCCAGAAACGGTACTGGCAGAACACGTAGTGGCAGTACTCCTTGGGTAGACCCGTAGCCTCAACCACACTAATCTGCGAGTGTGTATGAGGGCAGGATGAGGAAACAGCGAGACGTGAGATATGTCTCTCTGAAAGCATGCATGAACACACACAAACATTGTAACAATGTGAGATATAAAGGAACACTACGTACTTCAAACTCTGATCTCAATTATAATAGATGATGTAATGATTGAAATGATGCGAAAAAGATTTGGGTTCTGCCTAGAAAAGTAGTGACACGTTGCAGTGGAGGTACCTGCCAAGACACGCTCAACCCATTCTATCAGAAGTGCAGATGGCAAAGCCAGCTGGAAAGCGTATGTACAGTATGTAGGTGGTGGTGGGAAGAAGCATTGCTATCTGATAGGGGAACTAATCTGAGAATTCCCACCTAATGAAGGGTTTGTGCAAGCTTCTTGGGATCAATGTGATCAAGAGTGTATGATAATAAGAAGAGAGTATCGAACTCGCTATAGGCTACATTGAATGTATGCGGAAAGTAACGTGACATCCAGTATGGTGCACGTGATCCACACGGACTCGTCAACTATTGTACTCCCCGATATGGCCGAGTTTACTTGCTGCACGCACGCCTTGATCGTCGAATCAAAGAGGCTAGCAGACTAAGCTAGCTGTGGTACGGTAGCCATGGCGACTATGCTAGGTAAGATTGTGTTTTTGACATTATCACCATACCGGATGTCACGTTACTTTCCGCATACATTCAACGTTAGCCCATAGCGAGTTCGATACTCTCTTCTTCTTATTATACACTCTTGATGTGATGGCATGGTAGAAAGAAATAATAGGACTTTGACTTTGAAAATCACGCTGTGTAAACACGTCTCAACCAGTGGGACTGGTACCTCTCTGGGATGGTCTGGGCTTATTGCAATGTAGGAAAGCACTCATTTCTCATGTTTGGCAACTCCGAAAGAAGCTGCTCTGTTACCACCCACACCACTGGAGTATTGACAGGTTGTTCCTTCCTTGTCATCAGCTTGGACTCTGTTTGCAGAGTCCCCACAGTGAGCACAACGGAAGTAGTTAGCCTAGGTCTATGACTGGAAGCTTATGGAGAGAGACTATCGTGTTGGAGATTGAGGAAACTCTCGACCCTGGCACGGGCCTTACCGGATTGTATCCCAGATCTCACTGTGAGCAAAGTGTACTACACACAGGTTGGGGAAATCCAGGTGCACCAAACCAGGATCACTCCCTGTCCATCTCACTTCCCAGAAGGTAATACTTCTGCTACTGTTCATGACGTCACAGCTCAGGGTGACCCCTAAGTGGTTCAGATCCTCTTACAAGGCTCTAGGGAACAGGTTGAGCCAGACGGAGAGTCCACCTTGAATGGATCTAATCAGGAAGGCGACGTTGCCACCAAGGACGACTCGCTGATCATGCTCAATCTGATGCTGGTGTTGAAACCCATGAGCCACCACAGAGAACACCTGTGAAGGCTGATGATATTCACTTCAATGTAGCACAAAGCCCCCAGACCAACTCATGTGCCTGTGCTCTGGTCAAGCTCCCCTGAAAGGAGGGGGCGATGTAGACAGAACACTATATCAAAAAATCTGATTACAAACTCTGAATAGTGTACTGTATGTGATACAAAACGATTTGGGTTCAGCCTGGGAAAAGTATAGTGACGTGTTACACACACACACACATACACACACACACACACACACACACTCACCTGGCATGAGAAGCGGACTCCCTGATTCAGCTCACACACCTCCTCAAACAAAGGTATGTCCGGCTCGTCCATGTCCACATCGTCACCAGGGTCTCGGTCAGGGACACGTGCTGTGAAGGGGTGAGGGATGTGTGTGTGGAGGGGGTGAAGGCAGCTCAGATTGAAGGACAATGAATATTCCAAAACTACAATCTACAACCACCATACTACATGTACATACACACTGTACAGAGCGAATAGTAAGATGAAACTCACTTGGTACTCTCTGCACAGCCACCCTCAGCTTCCCACACTCCTGAAAACAAACAGCAGACAGTTTGTGACACGCTCCTCACACACACACACACATCCTCCCATACCTACTTACAGTGTACATGTACACCTCATCTTCCTCCCCCACACTCACACATACATACAGCTGTACACACTCCAACCATAAACACACAACCATGCATATACCCCTCGGTCAAGAGCAAAAGATGTCATCGTTATTGTGGTGGACGTGGCCGCATGGCCACGGGTGTTTCATTGCGTTGGCCGCATGGACAAAAAGCTGTAAATTTTTACGTACCGCGTAGCAACGGCTTAGCAACGTGCATTCGCAGCACTTCCGGTATTTGAACAAATTCTTTTCATGCCAAGCGCATGACTTCTACCACGTGGTTTGCTAAAATGGTAGGAGCAATGCTCTGTTGGAAGACGTTTGCTGAAAACCCAGTGAAAATCCGCCGTTAAATGGACTAGTTACACCTTCGCGATTAATCCTAGTTTTTCTTGGGTTTGTATGACCTCTCTGGACGAAGGGGAAGTTTTCTGGAGCAAGAGAAACGATTATGTGTGTGATCTATTTGTAACTTATACATGTAAGTATACTACTACAGAGTACATTACCTGCCCCTTTGTATTGCACCTAATTACGGAACCAGCACTTGGAGCTACCCTCTGGGCCAGGATACCAACCGTCTTCACCTCCATGGGGGTGGGAGAGGATGTAGACGTACCATCCCAAAGCTGCCGCACTGTGACCTTGGAAGGTGAGGGTGGTTGAACCTTACGACACTCTGACTGATTGTGTGTGCACAAGTGTTGCAACTCCATCGCATCCTTCCCTATCACAGTTCACCAGGAGTGTGGCGAGGAGTTTGAGCACTACCTCTGGAGGGTATCTGGTGACAGCTTGTGTGACTGATCTTCACAGGGGCAGGACAGGTCATCGCTGTCAATGCGACTCCTGACACAAGTGGCACACAAGCTGGCATAAACTGCACTGCAGATCTGAGAGGGAGATGGACGCCGGCTCACAGAATCGGAAATATGCAGTGGAGAGCTAGACTTATGGCTCGGCGGGCTAATGGTTAGAATGTGTTGCCGTAATATCCGCTTCCCGTCATCCTTTGGCCTACCTACTACGAGGCAGTTTGCGCTTTCTGGGTCTCCTTCCTTGTTGAGACGCCTGAAAGTGCTCGCACACTGGACATTCGGCGTCTCCATGAGGGACCCACTTGAAAGGAGATAGTGCTGTGTCCCTGATGTCGCCACTGGCGTCAGCCTCCTCCAACTTTCGCAGCATCAAATAACATATGTTGCAGAAGGTTATTGGATGGTTGTCTTGGCTTGTGTTGATGTCAGCCACAGCAAGTAGTTCCCTGTGTTTTCCAACACTGTGGGCATACCCCTTAATCACCATTCCGCATACCCTGCAGCATTTTGCCACCTGTCTTTGATGGTATTGCATACCTTCCATGCTCTTTAAGAAAAATTATAAGTTGAATGTAGATAATGATAATTGTGAAGTAAAGTACCACCCTTCTACTATGTTTCCATGCAAAATTTGTACCTGTATAAACTTCCAGTTTTGCGTGGGTGAAGAAACCACATACCACCTCCGCGTTGACCTGGCAGGTATGGTTAATAATTATGTTGCATGCGCAGTTCGTTTAGCGTGAAGCAGCTGCTGCGTGACCGTTTCCATGGTGTTCCCAAGGGGCATGACTGGACTTTGGTAAGGTAGCTTAGTTATACTGTGGGTAGTTACCGTTGTGGTAGCCTGGCAACTCTGATGCGCATGAGCTTTGCTACCATGGCTATACGTACTGTATACCGTAAATAGTTGCGTAATAATCTAACAATGCGCTATGACCCACATGAAACACCCGTGTGGCCGGAGTGACGATGATGTCATCATGAGCTCTTGCCTCAGTATACATACAACATATACATGTGTATCGGCAGCCTACACTTTACACTACCTCACCTTCCCTGTGGGGGCAATAATAGGTGCATCATACTCGTGAAGGATGTCATGGTGGAGGACCTCCAGATAGATATTGGCCACGCCCAGCAATGCATGTTGCTCCAGGTCATAGAATGGGTCTGGACCAAGGTTCTCATCCTGGAATGGAGGGGGGGGGGGGGGGGGGGGGGGGGGGGGAGGCAATGAGGAAGGGAGGCAGGGAAGGAGGGAGCAAAGGAGGGGAGGAGGGAGAGAAGGAGGGAAGGAGGAAGGGAGGGAAGGAGGGGAGGAGGGAGGGAAGGAGGGGAGGAGGGAGGGAAGGAGGGAGGGAAAGAGGGGAGGAGGGAGAGAAGGAGGGGAGGAGGGAGGAAGGAGGAAAGAAAGGAGAGAGAGGAAGGAGGGTGAAAGGGGAGGGAGGAGGAACGCAACATAACATCAGTGTTGATCATAAAGCATATGTACATGTACTGGTATTGTGTCACGACAGTGGAGAGAAGGAAACCTACCAACATCAGCACACTTCCCCCCTCCTCTTCGATCCGCTGGTACATGTCTCGCATGGTCAGCACTTTCTCCTCGAGCTGGTCTAGGGACCATACAGAGTCTGTTCCTCGCTGCTTGTGCAAGACCCTGATGGCTACTTCATTGCTTGTGTGCATGTCCTCAGATTTGAGCTTCTGCTTTGGGCTCAAGAATGAGCGAGGGACCTGGGCAAGGATTGAGGAGGAGGGAGGGAGGGGACAGAGGGAGAGGAAGACAATTGGAGGAAAAAATGGTGGCGAGGGAGGAGGAAGACAGGGAGGAAGAGAGGGAGGGAGGGATTACACTGCAAGAGCAACCTGCATAATTATACAGTACTAGTGTACATGGAAATCTTTGGTAGTTTACCGTCAGAGTGACTTTGAAGACAGTTTCCTTGCGCAGTTCCTCAGCCAGCATGTTGGCTTCCTGCACCAGTCGGTTGGCGTGTAGCACGGTGTTGAGGAGACGCTCCCGGTTCTTGTATTCCCACTCTTCCTCAAGACTGTGTGAGGTGGTGTGTGTGGTACATGTTATGTGTGTGTGTGTTAGTGTGTGCATGTGCTGTGTGCACAAGTGTGTGTGTGTTGCGCATAAGATGCATGGTGTGGGTGTGTGTGCATGTACAGTACATGCAATATGCACATGTACGCAGTATGTGTGACGAGGTGAAGCATGCAGTTCATCAGAGCTTACGAGGTTGGAACTGGCGGTGGTAGAGGCTTCTGAGGGGGTGGAGTAGGAGAGGACGTACCACTGGAAGTATCCAACTTCTCCTTCAGTTTAGCCAACTCTCTCTCATATGCAGCCTTCTGCTGCTCCAGGGCATCTAATGGGAAGAATAGGACGGAGGGTCACTAGCGAAAAGACCCGTGGGTCATCCTACATGTAGCTACATACACCATGAATTCTTCTCTAATGCAAAGCAAAGCTGCACTGGAGCATATCTACTAATATTAAGGACCCAAATACAATACTACAATACAGAGGATCAATAGCAGAACTGGCCCGTGGGCCATCCACTCTACATGTACCCAACATGAATATCACTACCATGCAGGCAGGCAGTAGTACCTGGTATATAAATACCGTACTCTTGCGAAAGAGCGCCCACCCACAAAAATCATCCACCCCCAACTTTTAGCTCAATTTCCTGTATTGGGTCAAAGTTTACTTGAATGATTGCCCACCTTTGCGCTAGTCTCGTGCCTACCCTTGCGCTAGCCTCGTGCCTACCCTAGCGCTAGCCTCGTGCCTACCCTAGCGCTAGCCTCGTGCCTACCCTAGCGCTAGCCTTGTGCCTACCCTAGCGCTAGCCTCGTGCCTACCCTAGCGCTAGCCTCGTGCCTACCCTAGCGCTAGCCTTGTGCCTACCCTAGCGCTAGCCTCGTGCCTACCCTAGCGCTAGCCTCGTGCCTACCCTAGCGCTAGCCTCGTGCCTACCCTTGCGCTAGCCTCGTGCCTACCCTAGCGCTAGCCTCGTGCCTACCCTTGCGCTAGCCTCGTGCCTACCCTTGCGCTAGCCTCGTGCCTACCCTAGCGCTAGCCTCGTGCCTACCCTAGCGCTAGCCTTGTGCCTTCGCGTGATGTACATGTAGCCTTGTTCCCAGGCTTGCTCCCAGCTTCTCATCGCTTGTAGTACTACAAGCGATGAAAAGCTGGGTGCGGGCCTGGGAACAAGGCTACGGGCTACGAGTGACAGACAATGTAGCACATTCATGAATGTTTTGATGTTGAGGTAAGAACTTTGCTTGCAGAAAGTCTCAATGAGTCTGTGTATCCGTATCTAAGAAACACACGAAAGGGCACCCACCTACAAGCGATGAAAAGCTGCTCTTTTGTGATAGTAAGGTATATAAGCCGACACAAAGTTCTGAGCACTGGGTACATGTATACACACTGTGTGCATCACAGTGCTCACACACCATTATAAATGCTTGAAAACCCTAAACGTACATTGTGTACAGTATGCTTCTCACTGCTACAACTGGCTAAAGAAACAGCACACCTGGAAATTAAACTACTGGTATAAGTGGAAAAGCCTATGTGGTCTCATACCTTCCTTTTCTGCTTCATGCTTCTCCATTAGGTTCTGCTGCATCTTGATGTACACAGGGTCTAAAGAGTGAGAACAAGGAAGGAGGAAGAGAAAGGAGAGAGGTGGAGGTGGAGGAGGCGGGAGGGGAAGGAGAGGGATAAGGAAGATGAAGAATAGGAGGAAGTGGAAGAAGAGGACAAAGAGGAGGAGGTGAAGAGGAAGAAGTGAAGAGGAGGAAGAGGAGGAGGAGGAGGAGGATGAAGAGGAGGATGAGGACGAAGAGGATGGCGGGAATGGAGTGAGGAGGAGGGGTAAGGAGGGGGAGGAAGAGAAGGAAGGGTTGCGAGTTGATATCCTCATTGTTTTCTAGTACAGATTCATCAAAACTCCCTCAAAAAGCAAATCACAGACTTCAAATTTAACTCACTAGTCGTGAGCTCATTGAGTGAAATCTCCTTCATGGCTTGCTCATAATCCATGGGTTCATCGCCCCCCTCTCTCTGGTGGCCAGGGCAACTCAGTCGGAAAAGATGGTTGTTCCCAAGGAGGATACGAGCACCATGTCGTAGCTGGACCCTCTCAGTAACAGCTTGGCCATTCACGAGGGTTCTGAGAAGGGAGGGATGGAGAGAGGCAGGGAGGGAGGCAGGGAGGGAGGGAAGTAGGGAGAGAGGGAGGGAGGGGAGGAGGGAGGGAGGAAGGGAGGGAGGGAGGGAGGGAGGGAGGGAGGGAGGGAGGGAGGGAGGGAGGGAGGGAGGGAGGGAGGGGCGGGAGGGAGGGGGGAGAGGGAGGGAGGGAGGGAGGGAAGGAATGTTGCCATCAAAGAGTAGCTGCAGGATAAAGTCCAGATCTGGTCAGATGCTAACTTTGCTCCCTTGATTGGAGTGATGAAGATCTCTCTGTCCACAATCTCGATGATACAGTGTTCATTGGCAATACCCAGTCCCCGCAACTGGATGTCCTGCGAGGGCTGCACATCAGCACGACCAACCCGCGTCAGTTCCTACCAAAAAAAGAATCTATCAGTAGCCAAGCCAAAGAAGCTGTCGGTAGCTGCATTTTGGATGTTACCTTGAGGTAGCAAACGAGCAACTCGTTCATGGAGGGATCTGCATTGAGGTTGACAAGGTAGTACTTGTCCGCCTGCACTCCGATACCCGAGGCTTGCACTGAGATCCCCATGTTCTCCAGCGCTTTCTGACGCTCCTACATGGGGGAGAAGGGAGGGAGGGAGGGAAGGAAGGAAGGAAGGAAGGAAGGAAGGAAGGAAGGAAGGAAGGAAGGAAGGAAGGAAGGAAGGAAGGAAGGAAGGAAGGAAGGAAGGAGAGGACGGTGGGGAGGGCTGGATTGGAAAAAACCCCCTTGGAATGTTGCATTCATAAGTGACTTCAATGATAGGAGAACACATCCTTTAGTACATGTAAATACTGTAACAGTGCACCACAGTAAACCACTACAAATATACCTGGTGAATTCTCTGTGTCTCAAGAAGCTTCTGCTCCCAGCTTTTGCACATTTCTCCCATGAGGTCCTCGCTGATTCTCAGCTTCTCCTTCAGCTCACTTAGTTCTTTGGCACTGATACCACCTCCTTCTCCTCCCGTCCCTCCCCCCGTCATCTTCAGACGCAGCCGTTCCACTTCCTCACGAAGCTCACGTATGATCTGCAGAAAAGAGATGGGGGAAAAAATCTTGAATTTGGAATTCTAATGGAGGAGGGACACTGTTGCCAAATACAACTCATACACCATCCTCCCCCAAGCATTCCACTTTTCACCACCTCACCCTCTCCTCCACTTCCCCTACCTCCCCGTACTCTCATTCCTCCCTCCCTCCCGTCATCCCTCACCCTTGAGTTAGGGTCTTCATTGATAACGGCATGGTTCATAATCCTCTTGGCTCGGTCAGCATAGCGCAGGGTTGAGAGAGTTTCCTCGTAGTTGTCAGAGGATGGACTGACAGTCGCCACCATCACTGTCTTGCTGTTGCCTCCCAGATTATCCTGTGTGATGTGTGCGTGCATGTGTGCATGTGTGTGCAATTTCATGTGTAGTGGAAGCCCCGAGCCGAGAACCTAAACTTCAAATTTTGCATTACGGGTGGTGCCTGAATCCGATGTCACATAATACATGTACATGTACATACAAGTCATTACTGTATGTGACTAGAATCCGTAATATACACATACAAGCCACATGACTATAAAATAACGACACGTGATGCGCACATACATGTACATCAACCAGCCATTACATCACTAGAATCCAATGTCATGCAATACACACATACAAACCATTAATTGTGTGACTAGAATCTGGCAGGGGATGATATACCACGTTCACATCACAGAGCTTTGTCTCACAACAGAGCCCATACTTCCCACAGGGTTGCTCTACCTATATAGCATGAAACACTACAGCTATTTCAATTATACTGCAGGTTTAATTAAGTTATAGTACGCAATCTGATTGGTCAGTCTGTGACTTATTACACCTGTATATATCTGTAGTTGTACAGGCCATCATATATAGACAACACACAGTTCTCTGTATAGCGCGCAAGCATGTAGCGTGAAGGTGGAGCTGGACTTGGCTCGTCCAAGACAGCGAATTAATTGGATGCCGGCCAGAGTGCATTATGACAGGCCAAATTCCGGGCGAAGAGCTGATATGGCCGTCCACTGACTGTTCTGCACTGACATATTGGCCGGTCAATTGAATACGCAGTGGGAAGCCACACAGTGAACATAGCTGTGCCTACTTTACGTATTCATAGTTCTGATTATGTATTCACAGTCTGTGTAGGTATAATAATCATCATACTATACTTCAATGAAATACTGCGATATGATTGGCCAATTGAAGGGGGTTTATTTCACTTATACACCTGTAAATTTTACTTATACACTTGTAAAATTTCACTTATACACCTGTAAATTTCATGTAGTTACAGCGTCATACATTTAGCATCATCATAGCTAGCTAGACAGTAGATATAGACTAGGTAGCTACCTCAATGTACAGTTCATGGTTCACAGTCTTGCGCGCGAGCGTCTTTGCGTGTGAGCGCTGTAGCCAGACGAGCGTGGAGCTGGACTTCGGACTTAATTGGTCGTCACCGGCACCTCCGGCTCCGTAAGTGTCATGGGGCGGGGCGGGGCGTATTTGGTGCGATCCCAGAGTCTGGTTCCGCTTCGGAGTCACAGTCCGGCACGAGTATAGTACGCAGAGTTGTCGGTTACGTTAGCTGATGGCGAGAGCAGCTGCTATAAAAGTCGCCATCTCTGTGCGAAGTCTTTCTGACTGAACGGTTGCTAACTGTTTCGGTTGCTAATACTGACAACGATTTGATTGGCTGCCAGCTGTATAGTATAAATACCTTAAACGATGAAACCCTCGGGGCCTACGGGATTTAGATCCCCTTGGAAACCTATAAACACCCTTGCGCTTCGCGCGCGGGTGTCTATATAGTTTCCGCGGGGCTCTAAATCCCGTAGACCCCTCGGTTTCATCGTTTAACCTATATTTATTATTCACGAGGGGCAACCGCACTCCTGGTAGCCGTTGCAACGCCGGCTGCGACTCGCCGTAGCGCAAGCTGCAAGCTAAGTATAGCAGTTAGTTCCAATTAACGCACATGCCACGTGGCAACCATGCACCACGCTATGTCGATCGCTAGCAATGGCGACCAAAGGGAAGACACGAACTTATTACAGCACTCACAACTTAGCCAGCACGGTGAGTTTTTGGCATGTAAGCGGCAGTGAACGACAGTAATCACGGCTGTATGGTCAGAATCTCTGTGGGGCCTTCATAACACTGTACTGGCAACCAACGTTGAAGAAAGCGATCGAGCAATGGCGGCCGACGGCACGACAAAAGCGCCTGTATCTCCACCACCAAGGTGAGTTTCAGCACAATTATTGTGAGGTTGTGTCACTGCATGATAGCGATCACGACGGTGTAGTCAGAATCTCTGTAGACCATTCCTGCGTGCTGTGAGGTTTGATTATTTAATTATTTAGATTAGTTAGATTACGCGGCACAATTTTTCCCCTACCAGGAGTGTAATTGAAGCGGCGAAACCAAAACCCATAATCACTTTTGTAGTGTGCTACCTCCGCGCTGGTTTCACAGGTACAGCAATTGTGGACAGTGACTTCGCTGTGGGGCCACAATAATGAACATTTCAGACACTTCACAGACATACGTACATACATGTACATACCTACATACACAAGTAATAAAAAACATTAAAAATGTAGCAGGATGTAGGGATACCAGAACGGCAAAAAGTAAGGAAACAAGAGGGATGATCGGTGAAGTACAATGTATACAATCATCCCTACAGAGATCTTCTTCCATGTATACATGTACAGATATGTAGGGGTGATTGTATACTTGAATCACTGTTGTGTTCGATCATCCCTCTTGTTTCCTTACTTTTTGCCGTTCTGGTATCCCTACATCCTGCTACATTTTTAATGTTTTTTATTACTTGTTTATGTAATTTTGGGGGGGAAGCAGGCGCATGTTTGAGCTGAAGTTTGCTGCAGAAGTCAGTGACCTCACAGGCACCTGGGCCGGCACCCTCACAGGCACCTGGGCAGTAGGGTATATGGACAATATTACTCAGGTATTACACTTCCAGCATTGGCTGAAGAATCAAGCCCGGGCATCTCAAGTCAACTGTTCCCTAGATGGATGACAAAGCCACTGAGTTCTCCCTCACAGTCTGAAGACCATGGCATAGGCAGTTTATAGTAGGGACATTCATACGGGTGTTGAGAGTTGAGATAGGCATTCACCCTGCTCACAGAATACAGTATAGGTAGCAATATAAGCTTAGCTAAATCATGCGTACAGGGACTAACCTCAGTCTTATAAAGAGTGCCTCGTTTGATTGACAACGGTCAACGCATCTTCCCCACTGTTTCTAATTCAGCGATCTTGAGTAATAATTACGTATCGTTGCTAAGTGATTGTTTAAGTGCGCATGCGTACAAATGTGAAAATGGCGTGACAAACGAAGCCATAGTTATTGAGTGGGCAGCTGCAGCCGCCTGGTGAAGACTTGGAGGTAGCGAAAAAGCGATGGGACGTTGCACTGCTCGGGTGAAAATGCTGCTGTTTTGTGCGAAAACCATCGTGACAGATTGAGGCTACGTTGAGCTAAGTTGTCTGAAGAAGAAGAAGAAAGAAAAACAATTTGCCCGTTTTGCGAGTACCTGGTGTGGTACTTTCGCGACGGGTTTTCGCGATGCGAGGAGTCTCGTTGGTCATGAAAACACTCGAAGATGAACGGTATGTTATAGTTAGACTATGGCCTTGAGTGGTTTATGGGAAATAACCACGAGAGGCTGTTTATTTAGACCACGAGGCGCAGCCGAGTGGTCTAAATGAACAGCCTCGAGTGGTTATTTCCCATAAACCACGAAAGGGCATAGTCTAACTGGCTTAGACTATAGCTACCTGAATTAGAGATCCTTGCAAGCTCCAACACTCCAGAATGCGCTGAGCCATGGTCTAATTTCCATAAACGCTGAGTCATCATGCTCCAATTTCTATAAACCCACAGCTGTTGCACGGATGCATGGCTTCGGAATATAAACCACAGGCAGTGCCTTTGATTTGTATGGCTGCTATAGTCTAAGTGGATATAAAGGCTTATAAGTGTACCGTTTCTGAGATTTGGAGAGATTTTTTTGTATTGGCATGTATTGCGTGTACGTCGTATCCCTACATATAGACTCTACCGAGTCTATGATTCCCTCAGATTACCACCCCACACCGAAAGGTCATAAGCTAACCTAGCTTCCCACCCGGCAATTTGTTAGTGTCAGATCATGTCTGACCAATACCGGTGTTGGTCTGACATTATGTCAGACCAGCTTTTAATGTGCACTGCCGGCCGTATAGTATAAATACCAACGATGAAACCATTGGGCCTACAGGATGTAAATCCCCTTGGAAACCTAAAGATAGATACCCTTGCGCTTCATGCGTGGGTGTCTATATATATATAGTTTCCGCAGGCTCTAAATCCTGTAGACTGCTCGGTTTCATCATTTAACCTTTATTTATAGCCGAGGGGCAACATGCACCCTTGGTAGCCATTGCAACCCCAGTTGCAACTCGCCATAGCGTCAGTTAAGTATCGCATGTTAATGCACATGACATGTGGCAACCACGGTCAGTTGATCGCTAGATATGGAGGCCAAAGGGGATACCAGAAATTATTACTGCGCTCACAACTTCACCAGCACAGTGAGTTTCAGCATGTATATGTCAGTGAACGAGCGATCACGACCGTGTAGTCTGAATCTTTGTGGGCCCTTCGTGAGAGCTGTACTGGCAATGAAAGTCGAAGTGAGCAGTCGAGCAATGGCGGCCGATGGCACGACAAAAGTGCTTGTACATATCTCCAGCACCAAGGTGTGTTTCACCACCAAAATTGTATGCTTAGATCACTGCTGGATAGCGAACACCACGGTGTAGGCAGATTCTAGCATCGTTCCCAGGCCTCCACCACAGCCTTTGTCACCTGCAGTACGAAAAGTGCGGCAAATTATAATCGAGGGGCAACCACACTCCTGGTAGCCGTTGCAGCCCCGCAGTTGCCTTGCCGTAGCGAAGCTAATTATTGCAATTCGTTCCAATTAACGCACATGCCACGTGGCTCAGTCGATCGCGAGCAATGGCGGAAGACAAGACATAATGACAGCACTCACAACTTAGCCAGCACGGTGAGTTTCGGTATGTAAGCGTTGGTGAACGACAGCGATCACGGCCATGTGGTCACAATGTTCATGTGCCTTTCCTAAGAACGGTACTGCCACCAGAAGTCGAGCAATGGCGGCCTACGGCGAGACAAAAGCGCTCATATCTCCACGACCAAGGTGAGTTTCAGCACCAACTTTCATCATTCAGGTCAGTGCTTGATAGCGATCACGGCAGTGTACTCAGAATCTTTGCAGGCCAATCCTAAGTAGTCAAATATATATACATGTATTATATTATTTATCGAGGGGCAACCGCACTCCTGGTAGCCGCGTTGCAACTCGCTGGACGCGCAACGCAGCTCATTCCAATTAACGCACATGTCACGTGAGGACCATGCTCAGTCGTCGATTGAGATGTCGAGTCAGCAATGGCTTCCAAAAGTAAGACAAGAGCTTATTAGAGTGCTAACAACTTCGCCAGCACGGTGAGTTTTGGCATGTAAGCGTCAGTGAACGACAGCGATCACGGCTCTGTGGTCAGAAGCTTTGTGGGGCCTTCGTAATCCTGTACTGGCAACCAACATCTAAGAGAGCGATCGAGCAATGGCGGCCAACGGCACAACAAAAGCGCTTGTATCTCCACCACCAAGGTGAGTTTCAGCACAATTATTATGTGGTTGTGTCACTGCATCATAGCGATCACGACGGTGTAGTCAGAATCTTTGTAGGCCATTCCAAAGTAGTCAAACGTTTATTATTTAGATTATTTCGAGGGGCAACCACACTCCTGGTAGCCGCGTTGCAACCGGTTACAGCTCGACCTCTGCAGCTCATCGATAGCGCAAGCTAGGTATTGCAACACATTCCAATTAACGCACATGCCACGTGAGGACCATGAGCGCTCACATCGATCGATTGAGCTGAGTCAGCAATGGTGGCCCAAGGAGATCGAGAAGACAAGAAACTTACACAGCGCTCACAACTTCGCCAGCACGGTGAGTTTTGGCATGTAAGCGTCAGTGAACGGCAGAAACTTCGTGTGCCTTTCGGTACTGCCACCGGAAGTCGGAGAGAGCGCTCGACCAATGACGTCCACGGCGAGACAAAAGCGGTCATATCTCCACCACTACTTAGGTGAGTTTCAGCACCAAAATTGTACGGTTGGGACAGTGCATGATAGCGATCATGAAGGTGTAGTCAGAATCTTCGTACGCCATTCCTATCACTCGAACGAATTATTTATATTATATTATATTTTATTACTCGGCACAATTTTTCCCCTACCAGGAATGTAAAGATTATTTACGCAGCACAATTTTTCCCCTACCAGGAGTGTAATTACATTATGCATCACAATTTTTCCCTATAAAGAGCGGGGCTATTAGAAGTGGACAGACTGTAGCAGAAGGTTCCCCATTGAAGCCAATACAAATCCTAGAGTGGAGGCACCTCCAGTATACAAACTTCAGATTTTGTATGGGAAGGTTATCACTCATATCTGGGATGAAGCCTATCAGCATGGTGACCAATGGTGTTGTTGTTGCCATAGCAATAGAAAGCTGGAATTTCATTTTAGCAGAATAAGGTCTATCCCAAGTTGTACCTGGGAATGCTATTAAATACCTTCAGCAGCCATGTTAAAGTTGAATCTCTGTAAGGAATGTAGGCGTTCTTCGGCTTCTTGCCGGCAGACTGCAGGAGGAAGGTTTGACGCACAGGTAAATTGGCAGAGAGCTAACAATTAACACATGCATACGGATACAAGGGGTGATCATGTGGGAAGGAATGGTGATCACATTGGAAGGAGGGGTGATCATATGAGAAGGAGGGGTGATCACATGGGAAGGAGGGGTGATCAAATGGGAAGGAGGGGTGATCACATGCAAAGGAGGGGTGATCAAATGGGAAGGAGGGGTGATCACGTGGGCAAAAGGGATGGACCATATGGGAAGAAAGGGTGATCACATTGGAAGGAGGGGCACAAGGGGTGGATCACCTGGGTAGGAGGGGTGATCTCTTCTAGTCACAGGCAGTTGTTGGACAGCCACAGATCGTTGCCCACACATGCATGTATCACAACCATATACAGTTTGCACATGTAAATGTACATACAGCACTTATGGGACTAGCCCATAAAGAGTAGTGCAATCACGGGGCCACAGTTACCAAATTGCCAGACGCATCTCCCTTTTTGCCTTGACCTGTGAACCAACAACCAACCATGACGTCATAATGACGTGTGCGTAGTATACGGAGGTCCAAGAAATAAGATATACAGAGGTGCACGAGTAATGGACATGTGCAATGAAACGCGTTGACGATCCGAGGCCGTGGAAGAAGCGCGTCCTCACATCATGTCAGAAAACAATTGGCTGGGTCGGATCACTTGAAGGTACAGGCAGCGAGTGGGCTGCGGGTGCCCGCGTCCACAAAAGGATGCCTGTGGTGCAGCGCCCATGCACAGAGCTGAAATTGAGGTAGCAAAAGGGCCGCCTAGGGGGGGATAGGGAGGCGGTTTTGACGGCATAAAAGGCTAGAATCCCTGCAAGTACCAAATCGCAACTCGCAAGTACTTTTTTGCCTGAGGGGAGAAACAACCAACCAACTAAAGTGACATTGCATCTGGCAATTTGGTAACTGTGGCCCCGTGAGTGCAATCATACACAGTGGTTGTCGTGGTACTTACGATATCGGCCAGGCTTGAGATCACCAGACCAAGGGTGGTAAGGGACCTGGGGCCAGGAGGAAGTATGTGGTAACTGAAGCAAATTGTGATGTAATGCAGCAACTATGATGTCATTGGAAATCACAAGACAGAAAGAGGTCAGGGATTGGAGTCCAAGGCTGGTACATGCACGTATACATGTACATGTACATGTAATATAGTGACCAAAATGCTAATTGTCTACTAGCTGTCTGCCTTTATATAGTGTAGTTCCTTAGTATGTACAAGTAGTTTCACTCGCTCATGATCAGCTACTTCCCCTTCATTCGCCTATGTGAGTAATCGGGTGCCGAACAGCTCTCTGTGCAGAGCTGCTGCTCCCCGATTGCGTCCGCTTCAGCTGCTGTTCCCCGATTGCGTCGATCCACTTCAACTGCGGCTCCCCGTTTGCGTCCGCATCAGCTGCTGCTCTCCGATTGCGTCCGCATCTGCTGCTGCTTGCCGCTTGTGTCCGCTTCAGCTGCTGCTCCCCGATTGCATCCGCTTCAACTGCTGCTCCCCGATTGTGTCCGCTTCTGAACTGCTGCTCCCCGATTGTGTCCGCTTCTGAACTGCTGCTCCCCGATTGTGTCCGCTTCTGAACTGCTGCTCCCCGATTGCATCTGCTTGTGATTCCAGCCCATGCCCTTGAACATTCCCTCGCGGAGTTTGAGGTTCAGTAAATTGACTGAGTACATAGGTCACGTGTCACTAGTCTAGTCCCGCCCCACGAACATTCCACTTCCATCACACACACACATTTGTATTTATATGTACATGCATGTCTATATTCAGCAATCATCATTAGTATATGATGATTGCTGAATAATGTTCAGGTAAAAATGAAGTGTCTACTCATTGACTAGTGTAGTTCCCTACTACATTGTACAATGTATACAGAATGGTCATGATCATAGCCAAGCTAGACTGGATCCGAGGGACTTGTCTCTCACTTGTTTATGTTGCTGCCCTCCTTCAATCTGTCTCCCAGAGCCCCGGACTTTGCCACCCTCTCACTTCCAGCGAGGTCGACCAGACTGATCTTGGAGACCTTCTCTGTGCCAGTCTGTGTTTGTGTTGTGTGTGCGGGTACAAGTGTGTGTGTGTGGATTGTGACATGCTGATCAAGTGACATGGAACAGGGACAGAAGTGTTCTGGGAATGAGATAGCATGCAGCATTGACAGCTTGTTGGGGCGAGCCTGAGCGAGCCCCACACTAGCGTGACTTCATTGCGCAGAGCGTGTGTATCTATGCTTGCTTGCTTGCTTGGATCTTGCAAATACCGTAAATTTTAAATCAGCGAATTTCCCTTGCACGTGCACAATAATATTCAAATTCAACAACGAGCTCGAGCTAGCTCTCAGACGCACCTCGATACGACGCCGGACTCCAGGAATCGTGAACCGTCTAGCTACCTGTTTGACGGACGATAGCGACAACAAAGACGGAGAGACCATGCACTCGTGGACATTGGCTAGAGCACCATGAACATTCTGCCTCCTCGGTGGCGACACTGACAAAG
Source organism: Axinella damicornis (assembly GCA_963931865.1). Classification (NCBI taxonomy): domain Eukaryota; kingdom Metazoa; phylum Porifera; class Demospongiae; order Axinellida; family Axinellidae; genus Axinella; species Axinella damicornis. The sequence goes on along the minus strand of OZ007506.1, from coordinate 9,822,961 downwards.
GCAGAGACTGCGGCTCAGAGTCTAGTCGTGGACCTACCGTGGCGCCATTGCCGGTGATGTTGGTGCTAGACTGCTTCAGCTACAAACGCTAACCTGACTCACAGTTGCTGTGATGTACACGAGTGTATGTTTAGTGCCATAATTTCTGTGGCCTATGCTCATTGCCCTGTCACAGTCATGTGAATGAAACTGCATGCTCCATGCATGTCCTGCGGCACGCGCATGCACTTCACTCAGGCTCGCCCCCAATGTCCTGCATTCCACTAGTTATTGTACCTACATGTTATAGTTATACTACCAGCTGCTGTGGTTTATCAGGAATACAAGAGGCTGTTATTCACGATGGGTGATGGGTGTAGAGGCGGGCGGGTAGCAGGTTACGCTATATACACTGTGGTTGGCACCTTTCAAGTGCATCATCACTGTAGTACAAGTACATGTAACAGTCACAACTGCCAAACACTACTCAGGTATGTACATGTACCCAGTACATAAGCGACACACAGAAAAGCACAGTACTTCATGAAGCAGGTCTACACGTGGATTCTGAGACGCTCTACTTGAAAGTGATAAGAATGGGAAGCACATCTACAGTAACTCATAGCTAGATAACAGATTAACTATGGTCTGCTGAACGCTATCAGTTCATAATTATGTAGCAAGTGCATCTGCATGTCACAAACACCAACAAGAATTGGTCTCATTCCCAGGCCTGAAGTATAGGAATGAGGTTATACAGGATGCACAACAGGTTGCATCTACAGCTAGTGCTCTTACTTGTGTCTGTGGGTCAAAGTTCGTTTGTGTGAGTAGTATTGAGAACACTGCATGAGAGCGCGAGCTTTCCGCATTCATCTGAGTAGCGGCCACCGTACGGGACTTGTTGCCTTCTGACATGAGGTCTTCGATGTCCTGTGGGAGAGGGTGTGGATGAGTGAGGGGGGTGTGAGGAGGGAGGGTGCGTGAGGAAATGAGGTATGTGGGGAGGGAGGGTGCGTAAGGAAGTGAGGTATGTGAGGAGGGAGGGTGCAGGAGGAATGTGAGCAGGGAGGGTGCATGAGGAAGTGAGGTACATGTATGTGAGGAGGGTGGATGTGAGGAAGTGAGGTACATTGTATGTGGAGAGGGAGGGTGCGTAAGGAAATGAGGTATGTGAGGAGGGAGGGTGCAGGAAGAAGTGAGGTATGTGAGGAGGGAGGATGTGAGAAAGTGAAGTGTGATGTGAGGTACATTGTACAGTTGTATGTGAGGAGGGAGGATGTGAGGAAGTGAGGTATGTGAGGAGGGAGGATGTGAGGAAGTGAGGTACATTGTATGTGAGGAGGGAGGGTGCGTAAGGAAGAGAGGTATGTGAGGGAGGGTGCAGGAGGAAGTGAGGTATTTGAGGAGGGACGATGTGCAAGGAAGTGAGGTACATGTATGTGAGAAGGGAGGGTGTGTAAGGAGGGTGGATATGTGAGGAAGTGAGGTATGTGAGGAGGGTGGATATGTGAGGAAGTGAGGTATGTGAGGAGGGTGGATATGTGAGGAAGTGAGCTATGTGAGGAGGGTGGATATGTGAGGAGGGATGATGGGCGAGGAAGTGAGGTAAGTGAGAAGGGAGGGTGCGTAAGGAAGTGATCGAGGTATGTGAGGAGGGAGGGTGCATGAGGAAGTGAGGTATGTGAGGAGGGTGGATATGTGAGGAAGTGAGGTACATGTATGTGAGGAGGGTGGATATGTGAGGAGGGATGATGTGCGAGGAAGTGAGGTAAGTGAGAAGGGGGGGTGCGTAAGGAAGTGATCGAGGTATGTGAGGAGGGAGGGTGCATGAAAAAGTGAGGTATGCGAGGAGGGTGGATATGTGAGGAGGGACGATGTGCGAGGAAGTGAGGTGAGTGAGAAGGGAGGGTGCATGAGGAAGTGAGGTACATTTGTATGTGAGGAGGGTGGATGTGTGAGGAAGTAAGGTATGTGAGGAGGAGGATGGGTGGTATGTGAGGAGGGAGAATGGGTGGTATGTGAGGAGGCAGGATGTGATGATCGAGGGACAATTTGGAAAGGAAGCCATGCATATACATGTAAGTGAGGGGGGAGGGAGGAAGTGACGAGGGTGGGTGTGGGAGAGAAGTGAGGAGGGAGGGCGTGGGAAGGAAGAGACAAGGGAAGGTGTGGGAGGGAAGTGAGGAGGGAGGGCGTGGGAGAAGTGAGGAGGGAGGACGTGGAGCGAAGTGAGGAGGGAGGGCGTGGAGAGAAGTGAGGAGGGTGTTGGAGGGAAGTGAGGAGGGAGGGTGTGGGAGGGAAGTGAGGAGGGTGTGGGAGGGAAGTGAGGAGGGTGTGAGAGGGAAGTGAGGAGGGAGGGTGTGGGAGGGAAGTGAGGAGGGAGGGTGTGGGAGGGAAGTGAGGAGGGAGGGTGTGGGAGGGAAGTGAGGAGGGAGGGTGTGGGAAGGAAGTGAGCAGGAGGGTGTGGGTAGGAATTGAGGTAGGTGAGGAGGGAGGAGTACCTTGAATGAAGTCACTGCTAGCTTTGAGAGACTTTCGACGTAGGGTCCTAGAATCTTGTGCTCCCTGACCTTCAGAGTATGTTTGCCTCTGTGTGTATGTGTAGGTGTGTGTGCATGTCACGTGACAGTGTGTGCGTTAGTATGTACATGTCTGAAGATGTGGACGAATCCCAACCTTTAGATAGGTCTATGAACTAGTGCTAACCATAACCAAGCTATTTGCACTCCTGGTAGAGGAAACATTGTGCCGCGTAAATAATCCTATAAAATAATGTTTGAGTACTTGAGATTGGCCTACAGAGATTCTGACTACACTACCGTGATCGCTATCATGCCCTGACCTGAATGTAAAAAGTTGGTGTTGAAACTCACCTTGGTGGTGGAGATATGAATGAACGCTTTTGTCTCGCCGTGGCTGCCAATGCTTGAGCGCTCTCTTCGACTTCCAGTGGCAGTACCGTTCTTAGGAAAGGCACACAAAGATTCTGACCACACGGCCATGATTGCTGTCGTTGACTGACGCTTATATACCAAAACTCACCATGCTGGCTTCGTTGTGAGTGCTGTAATTGCCGAGCGGGAAGCGAGGCAACTAATCGTGCAGCAGGGCAGTCGAATCTGAGCTAGCATATATATATGTTTGTAACGCTCAGGAATGCAATAAGGACGTCAATCATACCTCACTATGCAAGTCACGGGGCACACAATGCAAGCATACTCACTATGCAAGTCGCGGGGGCACTCACGCAGCGAATGTTGTCCATACAATGTATAGGACCTGGCTGGTATTTATAACAGAGTTGTATCTTCAATAATGAGTATGGGTTTTGCGGTTGCTTCATGAATATACTTTGCTGCTGCTGAGTACTTGAGTAGTGATCTGAGCTACATGAATGTACTTACAAGGCTGTGAATACATAAACACAGCAATGCCCAGCTTGAATGTCTCTTACAGCAGGCAAGTATTTACTCCTTCCCGCGAGGCTCTTCTGCGTGCTTTCACGTATGCACTAGTAATGTCTTGTCTTCCTTTTGGTCGCCATTGCTCGCGATCCACTGAGCGTGGTTGCCACGTGGCATGTGCGTTAATTGGAACAAATTGCAATAATTAGCTTGCGCTACGGCGAGTCGCAACCGGGGTTGCATAGCGGCTACCAGGAGTGCAGTTGCCCCTCAACATGCATGTAAAATTTAGTTCAGCGACATTATATTTTAACCATCAATCTAACTCTTTTCAGAAAGTAAATCGCAACGAAGCCGACCCTAACTGCTAGTTGATGAGCTCACACTTAGCGCTGAACTAGGACCTCCAAGTGAGCAAACCTAACTAATAGTGATGAGCAGTTTAAGAGCTTGCACTCAGGGCATACACGTAGATTGCTATGAACGATCAAACCTACTCACCCTTTAGGGCAGAGAAGGTCACGAACTTTCTCACAGTAGATTTCCATGTAGGATACTTCTACCTTGTACGAGATCTTGGGGTTATCATTCTGGAGGAGGGGGAGGGAGGAGGGATGGAGGACAGAGAGGGAGAAAGGGGGGAGGAAGAGAGAGATGGAGGACAAGGAGGGAGGGGAGAGAGAGGAGAAGAGGGAGGAGAGAGGGAGGAGGAGGGAGGGAAGAGAGAGAGGGAAAAGAGGGGGGAGAGAGGGAGGAGGAGGGAGGAGGAGGGAGGGAAGAGAGAGAGGGAAAAGAGGGGGGAGAGGGAGGAGGAGGGAGGGGAGAGGAAGAGGGAGGAGAGATGGAGGAGGAAGAGGGAGGAGAGACGGGGAGGGGGAGGAAAGTTGGGGGGGGGGGGGGGGGGGGAAGAAGGGAGGGGGGAGGGGGAGGAAGGGAAGGAGAGAAGGGAGGGAAGAGGAGTCGGTTGTAACAATGCAAACGAACAAGATATACATGCATATATCATGTAACTTGTGATACTTTTCCAATAGTTTACTGAGATTGCACCAAAGCCAGGCAACGTTTGGCTCGTATACCCATTGGGAGGACGTACCTCTGCTATCCTATCAAAGAGGGTGTCACACAATCTTGGAATGATCCCCTTCAAGTGGTCGTCATTTCCAGCCCCCATCATTGTGTAGGACTTACCAGAACCTGCAGGGCGGCGAGTGTGTTTGTTGTATGTGTGTTGTAGAGTACATGTATGTGTGTGTTTGTGTGCAAACAAGAGTAACAAAAGAAGCTCACTCTTCAAGTTTCAGTATTCAGTCAGTGTTGCCTTATCCTGACACACACAGATGCTCGCACACACACACACACCCATGCTCACACACATACACACCACATGCACGCATACACACACACCATATTACTTACCAGTTTGTCCGTAGGCAAAGATACAAGCATTGTAACCTTCGAAGGCATTGTCAAGGATGTCTAGGCCAAGAGCTTTGAAAACGTCTTCTTGACCTGCATTGGGCCACACAAGTCATGATCACATCTAATTATATAATGTCATTTGTACATGTACACATGTATAGTCCCACATTCCATGTCCTTCCCTCCCCACCTCCCTCATCTTCCCTCCATCCTTTCCTACCAAAAACACGGGCATTTGAAATGGAGCTGTGAAAGTTCCTCTACATCAGCAGATTATAGCTTCTCAGTACATTTGAGAAACAACATCATACAGCATGCACGTACAAACTACATCTCACCGGAATACTTTGGGTTGTTGGAGTCTATTGACCAGAAGCAGTGGTCAAACGCAAAGGTCTGTAAGAGAACAGCAACGACCATTGTCAGGGATAAATACGCGGAAACATTGTTGATCATGGTGATTACTAGCCTATCAAACCCAGGCACATACTGCTGTAGCATTAGGCCTTCTTCGATTGCAAATAACTACTACATTAATTAAATGTACGACCTTACCCAAGCTTGGTAAATCAATGACTAGGTCACTTCATTGATTCCTAGCAGGTGCTAACTGGTGACAAGCATCAACTTTGTTACTAAAGACTGGTTGACTATAACTACAGGTTCTATTCAGTCCATACCCAGTGGGCCTCACTCATACGTACTCTTATGCCTAGCCGAAGCACCTACGGAGAATCTGTCTGGTAACATTGGGCAGTTTACTTGATACTCGCTCACATCTTTACGGAGGAATTTGAACATCCCAATATATAGTGCTGTAATGTTAATTTTTGAAGGCAGAGCTGCCACTGGGTACAACTCCTCACACAGTATAATATAGGCTCATGTGGTTGTTTAAGCCTCCTTGCGGGTTCAATGAGCGCCCTGATTACATTCCATGCTACGCCACTATACCAATAATACAGGTTGGTTGTCCAGAGGCAAAGGTATATACATGTAGGTGGGGTCTCTAAAGGATGTGATCAAATTAGCACTCTCTCTGTACACTAATCGAATCACCTCCTTAAGAGACCCCACCTATCTACATGTACCTTTGCCTCTGGACAACCAACCTGCTACACTGTAGATAGATTTTCCGTAAGGTGCTGGGCAAGACTATACACTCATACATTGCACACACTACATGTATAAGGATCTGCACCATTAGAACCCATCCTAGTACTCTAGCATCACTGTATCCATGCAGTACACTGCACCTGTGCACCAAGTATACCCATTACAGGCCTGCATTACACTTCTCTACTCCACAGCCTCAGTATCTGACAAGAGACCTGAGGCCGTGAATTACGATTGGATCATTAGCAATTTCACTTCCTGTCTAGATGCCATATGCGTCCCACTTGGTGTTTGAATCTTGGGTATATTACCCCCACATGCACCTAGGGGAGGTGTGTTGGCTCACCTTTTTTGGTTTCCTTCCCCTGAGAGTGTGCGTGAATATAATTGAGTTCACAAGAGAGAGAGAGAGAGGAATAGTATAATTGAGACACTAAATTACATTCTAGTGCATGCATAGGGACTCATAATAGATTCCACAGCATCCTTCACTATGGCAACAGGAGGGCATTGCATCGTCATGCTACTTGCATCACATGATCTTTGCCCTACATGATCTCTTATCGGTGGCTATGGGATCCTTATGTCACGGCATGCTTGACAAAGATTTAGATGTGGGCTGGCCGACAATACTGATGAGGACTACAGTGGGGGTCAGCCTGATAGCACTGCACTAATTGACACACGAGTGTTACTCTACAGGGAATGACAAAAGCTGGAGATTAATTAGCCTTTCCAAGCATTTGAGATATTTGCCATTCAATTGAACCCACTTGTAGTGACCAAACGTGTATTGGATGGCCTACTTGTTCACAGAAAAGCTGTAATATGAAATGGATTACAATGTAGTTTGAAAGTCTACTGAGGGTCCCTGCCTGTACCAGTGAGAGGGTTCCTGCCTATACCAGTGAGAGCTACACCGTAGAACAGGTTGGTAAAGATTTAGTGCACGCCGTGTTCTGCAAGTCCACTCCCTCAGGCTCAACCTATAATGTAGTGCCTGTATAGGGTCCCTATACCAGTGAGAGTGTCCTTCCCTGTACCAGCGAGAGGGTCTAAGCATTGATGGTTGTCATTTAGCATGATGTCACTCCTACAGTATGCCAGAGCTATACAGGCCTGCACAGTATGGCGATATTTACTGTTATCGACGGTATGCGTGCATGGTGGTGCGTTATTTGGACGTGAACGGTATTTTCCAAAAACGGATAATTAGGACATTCGGTAAGTGCACGAGGCAACTTAGTCACTAGTCAATCAGTATAGCTAGCGATGAGCGACGTACACGCGATGGTTCTACAGAGCCTGGTGAATCTGCTGCAGGCGATGCCGAGATCTCGTTAATAAACGAAGCTGTTACTGCTGTTTGGAACGAGTGTCGAAGCATACGAGAAAGGCAAACCACGATCACCTGACCGCCCAAAATGCCACGTGCGTATGCAAGCCACCAAGTCTCAGCGAAGGACTATGATCTTTACAGCCAGATTGTACTTTTATTAGTTATACCTTGCCCTTGCCAAGCTGTATGGCTACATGTATTTTGTACGATATTTAGTACTATCGTGGCATCATGCGTGATGATATACCGTGGGGTAAAAAAAATGATACCGTGCAGGCCTAGAGCTACATGTATATAACATTCATGAGTGTTGTGAGCGACGATGGCCTGCCAGCTAGAAGTGGTGCTATGAATTGACCAACAAGGGCATTACTATTACTGCCATTGCAGCTGTGTACATGTACATGTATATTTATGACCATGGATGTCTTGATAGGTGCAGTCTAAAGGCGATTATGTGAACTATGAACTTTGATTTTTCTTCTTCCATGCAACAACATCAGAGAGTCAAGCGCTGCAGTGGAAAATCTTTTGCCATGCCAGATGGTTCAAGAGAAAAGGGGCCATGGCTCAGAACTGGTTACCCTGTTTGTCTATTCCGCTTTCATCTACTTTAGGCTAAAAGAGTGGTATTTCACCTACTCCGAATTTCATAGGTACAAGTAGGACAAGCTCATTTTTCAGAATGATGTCTCAGGTCCTCTTCTCACCTCTAGCCTCATTCCCTGGCACACCGAGTACCTGTGAACGAGGCTATCTCACCTCGCGCAGACTCTAATATCGCATCCATCAGCTCCTAGTTACATCTGCACTCATACATACCCAGGCTGCTTGTAGGCAGTTAGCTTACAGCTCACTCAGATTAACACACACAACAACATACTGCCAACGACAGTCAAAGCAAGCAATGGTGACTGGCGGGAAGACAAAAGCACCCATAACTCCACCATCAAGGTGAGTTTCAGCACAATCTTTCTGTTTGAGTCAGTGAACAACAGCTATACATATCAAGTCAGACTCTTCATATGCATGCTATTCCTGAGCAGTCAAACATTGCACAGAACACTTTCTACCAAGAGTGTACAAGGGTTTTGGGCACCACCTTCACATAATTTATAGCACTGATCTCGGGCTACGTTTGGATGAGGCGAAGTAGGTAAACATACCAAACTTCTTCTTAAAACTTACAAGCCCTCCAGGATTGTTTGATGGTTCTGCATGTCCACAACACAATGCGTCCCAAGTGACAGCTCTGCAGGGGAGGGTGGGAGGGGTTAGCAAGGTTAGAGAGGGAAGCTGACAGAATGATGGGAGGGGCAGCAAGGGTTAGATAGGGAAAGGTGGGAGGGGCAGAAAGGGCTAATTAGAGGAGGAGTGTATTAGTCTGGAAAGGCAGCTGGAGTAGGAGTGGAGAGGAGGGGTGTGTTTCAACTGGAAAAAATCGGTCAGGAAAGAGACGAAGTTGCCTTAGCCTATTCTATGGATTACATATCCGTATGTGTGGCCCGGCCATGTGCTTGCATGTGACAGCCTCAGCTGTAAAGATGTCCTCTACGCTGACTTTAGAGTATAGTTGTACAAATTCCACCAATCAGATTGCTCACTGCGAGGTATCTAAATCCCATAGTGAAACCTCGTACGGGGTTTCACTATTGAGCCCACAGGGTACTGTACCTGGAAAAGTTATTGTTTACTGCCAACTTGAAATCCATGGCAACTAACAGGCTACTGTATTTATACAGCTGCTTTGCAGTGCGACGTGCACGTATCTGTGTACTCAGTTTCTAGCTCTGTGTACGGAAGTGCAACGGCTACATCAAGCGCTCGAAGGAGGAGCTATATAAGCGGGCGGTCACGGGTGGGGTGGAGCCAAGTTGAGGGGCGGAGCCATGTGACTGCTCAATCGTGCGCGCAAGTCACTCGAGCGCCTCGTGTGTCAGCGGCCTTGTCGTACTCATAAGCCAGTCTGTTATTTCGTCGAAAAGGACCTCCGACTCGTAGGTTATTTTGTTGACAACTGAAGCGCTAGCGTAATTACCGTTGCTATACTCAAAATCGGTTAGACACTGAGACCAATGGGATCTACGCGATTTAGAAACCCTCGGGCCCTTAGTAGCGCCCTCTCTGCGCTTGGGACGCTACAGCCCAGGGCCCTCGGGTTTCTAAATCGCGTAGATCCCTTGGTCTCAGTGTCTAACCTATATGTTCGACTCTAAGCCCTGAAGGCCCCACATTGCTCCCTTCACACATGTACATGTATATGTAGTTCTGCAAGCCCCACATGTACATGTACATGTAGTTCTGCAAGCCCCGAAGGCCCTGTGCACTAGCCTCCTGGTTGAAAATCTCTTGCCGTACTGTGCTTGTGGGTAATAAACCTACAGTTGTCAGCCAAAGTGATTGGGGGGGGGGGGGGGGGGGGGGGGAATAGTCGACCATGATTAAACCAGTGTGTGAAGCACACCAGTCCTACAGTGGTCTTTGCCAGCCGGAAACCGCTAAAGCATGACTGACATGTACACCGTGAGAATACCGTAATTTGGGAGTTTCGTTGTTAAAATATTTTCGTAGACAGAGACGGGTACGAAAATTAAACGCACGAAAATATTTCGACAGCTAATTATTAAAACAACGATAATTTTACGGTACGAACTCTGATCGCGAAACAGTTCAACGATGTCAATTCGAAGCTACTTGTAGTATTTCAAGCCAAAGGACGGTCTTCCCGATCCCAGGGGGTCGTTATCTTCTTGTCTGCCCTCGCAGGCAATCGCTCTTGCGAACAAGGAAGTGGAGAAGGTGACGGGCAATAAAGGCAAGCAGCGTGGTCAATACATGCAGGAGACGAGCGAACACACTCTTGCCAATCTTCGTGGCAAATGTCCAGCGACAGCATATCGATCTTGAACATTGCGTGGCTCCCTCTCGCATATCAGCATTTCTCCAGCTACTGCCTCCCATGTTTCTTTGTACACATGGTAGCCTCGAATACAACAGACTGTTTCGAACTCCTCCATGCCAGATCGCTCGAATTTCTTGGCGTGTTAAAAATGTTTCGTGTTAAAAATTTTTCGTTGCCCGGATGAGCTACGAAAATTTTTAACACGAAAATATTTCACATGAAATATTTTCAACTCTCAATTTACGGTAGATCCCGATTCAGGGCCTCGTGCTAATGCGCTAGGAAATAGCATATGGTACCACTATGTTTGGTATCTTGGACATTTGTTTGTCCTTGTATCATAGATAATAGAACTCTATCATCTATGCTTGTATATAGGAAAGGCTTTTGGTGTGCTGTAATCGGCAGTCACACTACAGGAAAGGTGTGTCAATAGGTCATGTGATCAAGTTGTAGTTGTTGCTTAAGCTTAGGAATATACGACTGGTGTCAGCACATAAAACTTAGACACACAACAGTTTTTTGATCATCACAATGACGATCGAAAAAGAAGTTGCACCAAGACACTCACCCCTCTTGTTTGTGGGGCGCACCCGCACGGCAACCTTCACCTTCGTAGTCATGATTGCTCACTACACTGAGAGGAGGCCAACACCACTTAGCACCAAGGATCCAGCAAGAAGACTGAACTCACTGTTACTACAGCGCACACACCCGGCACTTGCCAAGGTTGTAGCGCTTCCCACCCCAACTTTCGCTACTTCCAGGGGGCTCACATCCACGTTAGCGACCCTTCGGGTCCCCTCCGATACCCTACCAGCAACAGTAAGTTCCACCTTATGCCGTACAGAGAAGTGCCAATCATTCGCTCCCGGCTCCCTGCAAGATTCGAGATGTCAGGGTTGTTTAGTACTCAGTTCCCTCCGACATTCATTTGTCACATGACATACGCGTGACCACATATGCGGAAGAGTTCTTCGTTTGAAGTAAGAGTATACGGAGCAAAACAAATGGCTGCGTGGGAGTGGAGAGTGTTCTTGGAAATAACAGCTGAAGTTGACATTTGGGAGCTGCTTCGCACCAAGCCCTGGGGTGTGTTCTGTCAAGAGAGAACAGATGTCTATCTGGTGCGTTCGGCCAGAGCCGGGGTAAAATTGAGAGGGAAGAAGACTCTGGAAGTGAAGCTGAGGAGCTGCAGACATGAGTCTGGGGCTGAACTTTGGGAGAAGGTGCATACACATGTTGTTAGGCTCTCAATTCTTCCCCAGCATGGATCTACTCACGTAGCTGCACGGAGAATAGGAGGGTCTACAAAGTTGGACCAGTAATTTGAATTCCGAAAGATTCAACCAGATTGTAGCTGTAGTGTCGGATCGGTGCAATCAGTAAGGACTGACTATAAAGTTGCCTGTGTTGGCTTGCTCTCCAGCACAGCTACCAAACAGACAGAACTAGGTTAGCAGGCCAGACTCGACTGACTGCAGTTGTACTAAATTATGGAAGTGTTCCGACTTGATGCACATGTGACTTCAGCTTAATTGCATGCTTTCACAGTGGTCCCTCCTTTGTGTGCGCATACTATAAGTGATCATATGCTGGAGGGCTAGCTTGTTAGACTTGCATGCACTGTGAGTGTCACATACATATAGCCTTTACAGCCATGTTCTCAGCTCTGATCATGGACAGTCACACAGTGTGACCTTAAATGTTATTTGCAGTAAAGTCAGTCAGATTCACTGCCAGCACTCCTAGTCTCATGCCTCGAGGGGGTGTGGTCTGGGCACGAGACTATAGCGCTCCTGGGATTCAATAAGCATTCATTCTCTGCACAGGAAGTGTATGGTTGTACTGTATGTAGGCTCTGCAATCCCCAGGCCCTTGTTAGCCATAAACCCCTCGACAAACTGAAGTCTTAGAGTATGCATCATGCATATAAATTATGTGCATTTCCACTTCATTATTCACTATTTGACTTACTGGAGCATGGGCTGGTCCAGACAGGGTCAACTGTAGGTGCGTTGATTATACCTACATGTACATGTAGCATTGATACATGACTTTGTTTATCAGGTGCTCCATGTATATGCAAGATGGGACGGTGAAGACAGGCAAATGCTTGGTTCTGAAGCTGCTGAGAAGTTGTCAAAGCAGAAAGAGTGGTTTGGTAAGCACACCATTGCCATAAAATCTACACCCATACAAGTGTATACCATATGGCTGGAAAATTTGGTGGGGAATATATATTTTAGCTGATTATGAATGAACCGGCAAATTAAATTCTGCCAATATTTGTCGTGATGTCTGTGCAATCTATCGTGTGCATGGGCAAGGTCTTGTAGCGACGCTGTTGCACACACACTCATGATACGTACTACCTCTGTCTCTGGTCTGGCAGAAATTGTGAGCAAGCAACTGATATCTTCCTGGGTACATGGCCGACAATGGTGCTCCTTCGCATCACTGCTACTGCATATGGGTCGAGGTCCTTTTCGTTACCGCTATCTTTCTTACACAGCAGTTCCTCTCCTATAGTACACTTTGCATTTGTAGATGTGGTACAGCGCTCCGTGGCCATGCGGTTAGTATGACATCATTCTCGATCTGCAAATTTCCAAATCTGATTTTAATCTGCCAAACGCAATTCACAGCTTTTTTGAGCCAATCCGCCAAATTTAATTCCTGCCGAATTTTCCGGCCATACGGTACTTGACAGGGGACGTCTTGGTCTTAGTTGGAAGCTGAACTGATGCACCTTGGCTGATGTAATAACTAGAAAGCCTGGGCACCAATTTACTGCGACTTGCCTTCTTGATATGAGGTAAAAGAGGATGTGCATGCTGCAGATACTCTTGACCTGTGACAGCGGCCGTTGACACCTGCTGCTTTAGGACAGAATCCACCAATCATGATTATCCCACGTTTGATCCTTTGCTCTGGCTGAAGTGAAGCCATGGATGCAATGATTGTTTGAGGCCAAAGCCTAGGTTAGTGAGCTGCTAACTGCCCACCTATAACAAAAAGATGGTGTGTTCTATGTAAGCAGCTGCATAGTTGCCTTCCAAGAATGATAACCATTGCTGTAAAGTATTCCTTGCATGCTAAGCTGATCCTATAGTAGACAGCAAGAAGCCAACTGCTACCAGAGGAGGTTGGACACATTTTCTGTGCGTGTGACTATGCGCTGCGCTTGAGTGGAAAGATTTGTGTGTTTTACATTCCTAACCGCAATAGCCCCGTTCCCCCATCAACATGGCCTGAGTCCAAAGGTAAACCCGAAGTGCCAATGAGGAGTTAAGCTACAGTTGGAAAGTTAGTAGTGTCTTGAAGACACTTCAAGTTAGGCAGGATTCTGGTTGGAGTTAGCCTCGTTCCCAGGCCTTCTCACCCCAGCGTTTGTCACTTGCAGTACTTATGCGAGTACTGCAAGCGACAAACGCTGGGGTGAGAAGGCCTGGGAATGAGGCTAGGTTGGAGTACCAGGAGGCTTTGTAGTACTGCCTTCTCCACCATGCCGCATGGCCGCGATCCTTCAAAAGGCCGTACAGTCTAAGTGACCCAGGGGGAACGGGGTTGACAGCGTATTGAGAATCTACTCCACTAGAGCTTTTTGATGATGTCAATTTTGTTGAGATACATGTACATGTACTCATGAAGACTATCGAGAACACGCTTCAGTACAGAAAACCTTCCTACGCTCCTAGTTTACACATGACCTTGTCCAACCTCCTCTGCAGCAAAATGTTTACCACTCAAAATGGCTGCCTGCATCATGGCCATCATGTGCACTAAAAAAGATGTAAACTCTGTTCTATAGTTCAAAAGCATGGCTGTAAATAAATGTTCATAAATGTGGATAGGAAATTCTGGGAATTCGCTAGCAAGCATGTCATTATTTCTTATGTGTAGTCCTCCTTATCCATATTATTGCACCAATACCATACAGCCCATGGACAATACAATTAGCAAAGGAACATAACTGGCTCAGACTTGAGTGATTGCTCAGTCTAGCCACTAGCCCCTTTCGGCCAGGCCGGTTACATGTGCACACGGTGAAGACGCACGCTGAAGGCAGAGAGGGTCTAGCAAACATTACACTAGATCACATTTCTCTGGAATGCCAATTACATGTACCTGTGAAGTGCCAGGTAGAGTTGAAGATGAGTTTTGTATGGAGGCATCCAGGTTGGACTAGTTTAGCTCGAGTGTAGGCTTTTAGATGCTCTCCACTGGGCTGATCGCACACGAGCGACTCAGTTACTACCACGAGAGTCATGTATAAAATTGGAACGAATCACTTCAGTGGTCCAGTTGAAATGCAATCAAGAGCAATGTTTGCTAGACCCTCTCCACCCTCCGTGCGTGGCTTTGCCGCTCGCCCACTTGACAGGCCGGGCGGAGAGGGGCTAGTGGCTAGACTGATGATTGCTATGATTGATGGTGATCCAAAGTATTTGATTGTGCACTGCATCCATTTCCACAGTGCAAAGTGCTTCAGCAGAGAAGCTACAGAGCTTTGAGGATGCTCTTGCTGTAGCCTCACAACCGGTTAAAACTGTTTCACTGAAGAAGCGAATCTGCAAACATGGGTACCACAGTGTTAGTGTGGAACAGACAGACTTCACAATACTTGACAGCCAGCCAGAAAAGAAATGGAGAACTATCTGCTTTGAAGGAAATCTGGATGACATTGAAAAGTTGCTACATACGAAAACTCATGTTCCCGGAGCTACTAGTGCAGAAGGTGGAAGAAATCTGCAGGACCACTTATTGCAGTTTGCCAGCACTACGTGTGGGTATCCAGAGTTTGTTAGCAACGTTGTTCAACAGGATAGTCAATAGCCTTGTTATTTACTATAATATATCCACCACCAAAAATAACGGTGTATTTGAATACTGCAAGTGATCAAAATTTAATACTGGTGGTGGGAATGGTCTGAGAACGAGGCTAGGAGCCCATGGTCATGGGCTTCTAATCTTGACAGCGACAGTGCACAAAAATAAGCTTGAAAACCCAAATATCAGAACTTTCAAGACTTGTTCGCGGTACCACCAACAACAGCTTCTTGTGTTGTGTTGCGAAGATTGCATCTTCAGAGTTGGCTATGGAAGGCAAGTGTCGGTAAAGGGGAGGAGAGGATATATAACATCACTGCATGAACACCTGCATTCTTGGAAGGGAATGGTTGAAGGTTTGGATAAAACAGATCTTCAATGCCATTGTTTCTGAAGAGATCCCTCACTTTCTCAACAGTAGTCTTTTCTGTTCAAACCCCATTAGCTACAAGGGCAGAAGGAAAGGATCCCGTGGTTATCGAGGTGTGGCTCTGTCATCAATTTTGCCAATTAAGAATGTGAGACCTACATGTCTCGAGTCAATCGACCCTCCGGACTGCACCTATAATAGTCTTGTGCCCAGACCACACCCTCTTTCGGCCGCGCCGCGAGGCCGAGGGGTGTGGTCTGGGTAGTCTCGCGGGCCGGCCAGAGGAGGGAGTGCAAGCTTACGGAGGTTCGTATTCGTCCGTTACCTCTTCCGGTAGTATTCGTTATGAGTTATGCGATTTCCGTGTAACGAAACAGCCATGTCCTGTGTCAGACGGCTTCGAGAAGCAGATTTTGGCACCGACTGTTCCAAGATGTGTTCATGCGAGCGACGTATCCTTTGAGATATGTGTATCTCAGGTGGTCAAGAGTCTATTTAGCTATCAAGACAGTTGAGACTGCTCCCGTCTTTGTGTGAGAACGCTGTAAAGTCGGGTCTAGCTTGAAGCGTCTCAAGATGGTCAGATTCAAGCGCCTGTAGTGCACGAACGCAGGGTGCTATGATGATCGGACCTGCGCCTGATGAAAGCCCCATCTCTGTACTTTCAGAAAATAGCCACATCATGGGCATCAGATTTGGAGCTATGAGCCCCTGAAGTCAACCATGTTTCATGAATTTCGTTTGCGTGGGTGAATGTATGCTGCCGTATCTCGAGAACGCTACATGCTACGGACACGAGACTTGCACCATTGGATACACCAAAGACTGAGGTTTGTAAATACATGTGGAAATATTGTGACAACCCCATCAGATTTGGAGCAATGAGCCCCTGAACTCAACCAATTTGTGTGAATATGGTTTATGTGGGTGATTTTGCGTGTCCATATCTCAAGAACGCTACATGCTATGGACATGAGACTTGCACCATTGGATACGCCAAAGACTGAGGTTTGTAAATTCATGTAGAAGTATTGTGACAACCCCATTAGATTTGGAGCTATGAGCCCCTGAACTCAACCAATATGTGTGAATTTGGTTTACGTGGGTGACTTTGTGTGGCCGTATCTCAAGAACGCTACATGCTATGGACACGAGACTTGCACCATTGGATACACCAAAGACTGAGGTTTGTAAATACATGTGGAAATGTTGTGACAACCCCATCAGATTTGGAGCAATGAGCCCCTGAACTCAACCAATTTGTGTGAATTTGGTTTATGTGGGTGACTTTGTGTGGCCGTATCTCAAGAATGCTACATGCTATTAAACATAAACCAAATTCACACAAATTGGTTGAGTTCAGGGGCTCATTGCTCCAAATCTGATGGGGTTGTCACAACATTTCCACATGTATTTACAAACCTCAGTCTTTGGTGTATCCAATGGTGCAAGTCTCGTGTCCGTAGCATGTAGCGTTCTCGAGATATGGCAGCATAAACTCACCCACGCAAACGAAATTCATGAAACATGGTTGACTTCAGGGGCTCATGGCTCCAAATCTGGATGGGGTTGTCACAACACTACAGGCGCTTGAATCTGACCATCTTGAGACGCTTCAAGCTAGACCCGACTTTACAGCGTTCTCACACAAAGACGGGAGCAGTCTCAACTGTCTTGATAGCTAAATAGACTCTTCACCACCTGAGATACACATATCTCAAAGGCCTATACGTCGCTCGCATGAACACATCTTGGAACTGCTTCTCGAAGCCGTCTGACATGGCTGTTTTGTTACACGGAAATCGTATAACTCCGAATTCATAACGAATACTACCGGAAGAGGTAACGGACGAATACGAACCTCCGTAAGCTTACCCTCCCTCCTCTGCTGGCCGGCCACCGTCTAATTTTTTCCCGGGCAAAGCGCGCGTGTTGTTTGGCAATCGCAGGAAACGAAATTTAGCTGCGCGTGCCTGGAACCCTGCACGCGCTAATTGATCCCCGTGCTTGCGTCTTCGTCGTTTCCAAGCCACCTGTCTGGGACTCTGGGATAACAAATCCGTTTATGGAACCGGGTGTTGCCTTGGTGAAGAGGAAAGCTAGGGACAACAGAGGGCATCGCCAGGTAGGCAGGGGTACTGTTAGTCTCGGAACCAGACCGCAAGAAGGGTCTGGTTCCGAGACTAGGGTACTGGTAGAACAGTCTGCTGGATGCAAGTTCTACTAGACTGCAACTGGAGTCAAAATGAAAGAGCCCCGGGTTTTGAGACACCCTAATATTATTACACCACCTCATTGATTGGTGAAGGGTGTACACTTGCATACAACTGTTACTGAGATCATTTCCTACTCTGAAGAGCATCTGTTTCCGTGCATGCACATGCTCTGTTTACCCCTAACTTCCATCACTGTCCAGCCAATCTCCTATGGTGTTGCCATGCACTTCTTAGGTGCGTGAAGTATAGCAGACCCCACTCCGTGTGTGTGACATAGCCTCACTATACCGTAGGCGCTCTAATTATGTGTCCTTTCTAATTCTGTGTCAAAATTCAATGTCTCAAACCGATAATGCATCACACTCCGGGGACTAATTTGCATAACATAACATTGACGGCAGCATGGCAGCTAGCTCGTAGCGCACACAGTGCAGTTCAACGGCGAAGAGGGTGCATTACATCACTGCCTGTGAACGTTGATGTATAAAGGCAGCTGTGATATGGTCAGTGAAGGTACAATAAAGCAACTCACTTATGTATTCTGTGCCCCAGGATACGGACGCCCAGTGTAAGAGAAAAGGCAGTGACAATCCGACAACCGGGAACAAACACAACCGCTATGCAATAGCCTTGTCTACACTCGTCTGACTTTAGTACATAGTGAGTTTTTTTCTAATCATTCATCGACGTTCGTCGCCGCTTGGCTGACCGAATTTCTATTGTTGCGTTGCAATTCAAAAATAGTCATTTTTTTGTGGGATGCATAATTAGAGCACCTATGGTATACCTACTCTCGTCTGCAGTTCTTCCTTCACAACTTTGTCATTACAAAGGCATGCCTCTGTCTCCTCCATCATTCTCCTCCCCTCTCTCCCTTCCCGTCTCCTCCCCCCTCCCTCCCTCCATTTTCGTCATTCCTCCCTCTTCTCCTCTTCCACTCTCTTCCCTCCCCTCCCTCCTCTCATGTTCCACTTCTCTCTCCCCTCCCTCTCCTCCCTCCTCTCATGTTCCACTTCTCTCTCCCCTCCCTCTCCTCCCTGCTCTCCTCTTCCACTCCCCTCTCTCCTCCCTCCTTTCCTTTTCCACTCCCCTCTCCCCTCCCTCTCCTCCCGCCTCTCCTCTTCCACTCCCCTCCCCTCAGCCAGCTGGAAATATGCGAGGCTCCTCCTTCATGGCAGGGACAGCTGAACATCACTTAACAATGTTAAACCCAAGTCAGTCTGATAACAAACTGGATCGGCTTCACTGCATGGCTGTGTAGTAAACTTGCTCATGACACATAAGCCTGCCTCACCCTCCTTCATAACCATCCATTCTCACCCTCACACCCACACCCTCACACACACCTTCACACCCACATCCTCATGCTTACACCCTCACGCTCGTCATACTCTCATGCGCACTTTGATACTGCGGTAATTACATGTATATTGAGGTTTACAATCACCAGGTGGATATGTTCATCAGTGTTGTCACTGCTACCATATATGGTGGTATGGAGCCAGGTACAGAACCAATGTGCTTTGTAGTTTCAGTGTGTCCTCACTGCTGTCAATCATGGTTAGTGTTATACATGTAAGTTTTGCAATGAAAGGAGAATTTATGTACCTATACATGCAGGTAAAAGGGTACATTGACCTAGCCCGGCAGGAGGGCTGCAGTATTCTGTGTGGGAATGGCACCGAGGAACTTCAGCTCCCAGAAAGGAACAAAAACGTAAGCACCTATGGTCCTGTATTGTAATAAAGTCATTGAGGATTCACTCTAGCTACCGAGAGCACTTCCCAGCCATACGCCACTAGACAAGGCAGATCATTTGAGATACAACTCAATTCTCTTTCATTCAAGTACATGTGCTCTGGTCACGAGACAAAATTGATTATGTAACGAGTGCAATGATCAATGTGCAAATGAGTAACACGAAGGTTCAGAGTTCAATGTTCAATTATGTAAATCAGTTCCCAACTGTTCCATTGTTAGTCGACAATTGGAAACCATCACTTGACATATCAAATTACTGTCTCTTTCGAAGTTCATAGCATTCCAAGATATCTTGTCCACCATTATTGCAGGGGTATTTTATGTGTCCAGCTGTGATCACAGATGTGTCAGATGACAGCAAACTCATGCAGGAGGAGACCTTTGGACCAGTCACGTGCATCGTCCCCTTCAAAACTGAGGAGGAGGTGTGTTGCCTTGTCTGTCCACCTTTGACTGAAGCTTCCAATTGTCGTTCTGAATTATTGATGTGTCTGCCGTGGAGGTTAGGAAATGTGGTAGTTGGGAAGGATGGAGGGGAGGGGAAGAAGAGAGGAAGAGAGGGATCAATGGAGGAGAGGGGGAGAAGGGAAGGGATGGGAGAGGGGGAGAAGGGAGAGTGCGAGAAGAGGAAGAGAAGGAAGGGGAGGGGGATTGGAAATTTGAAGCCTTTTTTTAGCAATGCCTGGAGTGCTAACCTGTGTACTGAGAAGTTCACCTGGCAGCATCAATCGCTATCAGCTACATGCACCAGTGTTACCATCTATAAAGAGCTGTTGCTCCATGTAATATCACTTCCTGACATGTCTTTCTTTTGACAGGTAATAAGACGAGCTAACAATGTGAAGTATGGCCTATCTGTTTGTGTGTGGTCGGAAAACTCGGGAATCGCACGCAGAGTCTCCCAAGCACTTGATGTGAGCTATAATTACTAGCCATAAGAGGTGAACGTTGGATGTCGGGGATCACATTATCCTCCCTACCCTCACCCTGATTATCTTACCAGTGCCTGCCAGATGCAATAGATGCCTTTCATAGCATTTCACTTATGGAGGGCAAAAGCCTCATGTAATATGGACAGTGACTTATCAGCTGGCAGCATGGTGGTGTTGTGTGCTGCAGTTACTATTAGTGATGCTCTCCAAAATTATAGTGTGATGATCACATGACTTGTTCGTATTCTCATGGCCCAGGTTGGGATTGTATGGGTGAACTGCTGGCTGGTACGAGACCTGAACGTATATACCTTTTGGAGGTGCCAAGCTCTCTGGTGTGGGAAGGGAGGGGCTGAAAGAGTCTGAATTCTACACTGAAATAAAGACAAACATTGAGTTACCATGCATGACTATTGTGCTTAGCCTCGTTCCCAGTCTCGGGCCTGGGAACGAGGCTATGTTGTGCTGTAGTCTCCTTGTTGTGAATAAATATAATACGTAACTTTCATTTCTTCAGTCTCTGTGCTTGTTGGCCATTTTACATTTTAAGTGGTTATCGCTCCGGCAGGAAATAGGGTAATTTGATAGGCCAGGGAATGTGCTGAAGGTGCATGTGTGTCCATGCCTCCACTATTTCCAGAGTCTTGATCATTAAGTCGTAATACCTCATGTTCCGTGCATGCACAGTAATTCAGGATGCTAAACATGATGCATTGGTATCATCCAATACTGCACTATACTCTCTGTGTGTAAAGTAAGAATCACTTAGTAAGACTCTTTGGATTACTGAATGAAGGATGGTGCTTTGTTCCGCATGCCTTCGGCACTGACCCGATGATAGCCCCCCCCCCCCCCCCCCCACCCCCCTTAAAAAATTTTTTTTTTCTGGATTTCTCCCCCTCTCCATTCCTCTCCTCCTCCCTCTCTTCCCCCTCCCTCTTCTTGTCCTCCCCCACCCTCTTCCTGTCCTCCCTCTCCCCACTCTGCCTCCCCCTCCTGGATGAGATCATTTACTAACTGCAAGAGTATGGCTACCACATCTCAGGGATAACATGGAATCCTGATGTAAGATTTCTCCCTCCCTTCTTTCTATCTCCCTTTTATTCCTCCCCTTGCTCCATCTCCATCTCCCTATTTTGTTCCTGTTTTTCTCCCCTCCCTCCCGGAACACCTCCCTCATTCTTTCCCTCATTCCTTCATTCCCTCCCTCCTCCTGTCCCTTCCTTCCTACCTCTTGGAATAGTTACCGTATATCTGGAAATTTTCGTTGTAAAAATATTTTCGTGGTTGCCATAAACCACGAACATTTTATACACTAAATTATTTTTACACGAGTGAATAGTTAGCTACTACAGTCAGAATCTTTTCACGATGCTAGTTAGTTACTTCGCGAGATGGCCCTCGTTTGACAGCTACCTGCAACCGAGGGACGGTCTCCTTGGGAAAATTGAGCAAACACGCGACGCCTTTCTCGCGAGGGTGAGTGTCCGATAATCGTTTCGTTCTCAAGTTACCGCCATAGCATACGCGGGTACCTGTCTGTGGTGTTCCTACGTTTTCATTCACGAGTTCCATAATGACGTGTCTTGTGTGGTGGTCAGGACACCCTTCTCGTAGTGAGCTAATGATGGGTATATGACTGTATCTCGTGTTTTTCCAGTCAGATGTCAAGTGGGATAGTTTGTTGTGAGGTTTTGTGTCATGGCAACTTGTACACAATAAGCACACACACACACACACACACACACACACACACACACACACACACACACACACACACACACACACACACACACACACACACACACACATGCACTCCCTCTCTTCCCAGGGTGGGGATGTCTCTGGTGCTCTCTCTCCCAGTGTAGAAGCCCCACCCCCCTGCCCACTGAAGCACCATCTGCATCTGGCGGAGGTTGCAGTGAACTTTGAACCCACACATTCACACACAGTACTAAACTTTCATCAAAATAGTGATCTTCCTAATTTGCAGTATACTAGCATGACATTTTATTTTACGTTTACCATATACTGGCATAAAGTTTGTACTAAAAGTGTAGTTTTTGGCATCTATAGTGCTATATCCACCATCACTAACGCATGATGCACTCACTTTGTACAGGCATTCACCATACAATGTATGTACAATCAACAGGACATTGAGTCATTGATAATGGTTACAAGGTATAGGAGAGATGGAAGTTGTTAATAATAATTTCATTAGCTGCTTTGATTTCCCGCGCAAGTCCGCGGATTAAATTGTTAGCTGCATTCTGATTGGCCAATAATATTGCCTTGTAATATTTTGGCGGGAATTTTGAAATTCTTTGCGACTGCCTCCCGTCATCAGTTCTTTTTTTTCATTTCGAAGGAATGAACGCTGAAGCGCGATAGGAGACAGAATCCGCACTCTGAGATGACTTCCAAGACGAGTCTCGTTCCCACGAGACTATTCCGGGACAATGATGGCTTCAATAATTATTCTGCGCCGCTCCGTCCTCATGAAGCCATGCATCCTCCACCAATTCCGTACTTTCCCTCCGAAGTCTAGTCCGCTTCGCTCCTCGGGGATCGAACATAATGCTGAGAAGGAGCATGGAGCTTGGATATGTTCCTGGTGAGTAGACACCCACCTGTGCCGTAGCTGTTGGTTTAGTAGCTAGCTAGCTAAATCGTTGCCTAGCTAGCTAGCTAAATCATTCTGGGCGAGTATTTCTTTGTAGTTAGCTAGCTAGCTAGCTGACATTCCAAATATGATGGCTTTGCTCCCAGTTGTGAACTCTCTGGGTTGAGACAGAGGATCAGCGTGGAGATTGAATTTGTTCTAGCTAGCTAAGCTAGGTGAATGAAGCAGAACATGCAAATCTATTCCTCTCCTCTTCTAATTAGCGCCTCCTGATGGCTTTGCTCCCGGTGGTGGAGAACAAGCGTTGAGGTTAAATTTGTTTTAGGTGATTGACCTATTCTCATCACTGTAGCTAGTGTCTACCGATGTCCTGATGGATTTGCTCCCACTCTCTGGATTCTGACGGAGGGGTGGAGAACCATGCAGCATGGAGATTATATTCTAGATGAGTGAACATGCAAATCTATTCTTCTTCCATTACTGTAGCTAGTGTCTCCCGATGTCCTGATGGCTATGCTTCTGGTTGTGCGCTCTCTGGATTGAGGCGGAAGTGTGGAGAACCATCGTGGAGATTTGTTCTAGGTGAGTGAATAATATTGTTGTACAGGTGGTTTGTAATTACTTGTAATTGATGATAATTTTGTCTGAGTGGTTGCAATTTTAGTTGATTACCTCCTAGTTGAAGCTCAACTACACAATAGCTAGTGCTACTTCTGCCCTACCAAGCCATGTTGCAGGACCAGCCAGGTGGTTGAAGGGACATTTCCTGTCTAAAATTAAAATTTATCTATCTATCTATCTATGAATAATATTGACCTCCAGCATGTGTAGCTAAGATGTATATTGTGTGTAATTGTAATCGTAATTGTAATTGTGCTTTGAATTGTAATGCTAATTGACTTGTGGAAGGAGCTAGTAATTGTTTGCAAGCAGTAATTGCAACAACCCTGGCACTGAACATGCAAATCTATTCCTCTTCCCATTACTAGCTAGTGTCTCCCGATGTCCTGATGGCTTTGTTCCTGGTTGTGCGCTCTCAGGACTCTGACGGAGTGGTGGAGAGCCAGCGTGGAGATCAAGTTTGTACTAGGTGACTGAACATGCCAGTTCTCATCACTGTAGCTAGTGTCTCCTGATGTCCTGATGGCTTTGCTCTGAGTTGTGCGCTCTCTGGATTGAGGCGGTGGGGTGGAGAACCAGCGTGGAGATTAAGTTAGGCTGTACCTCTGCTCTACCTGGCTCCACCTGTGCTGTACCTGGCTCAACCTGGATCTTCTGAGCTCTACCTCTCCCCTTCTTTGCTTTACCTTGCAATACGTAAGTCTACCTGTAACTAACTCTGCTCTACCTGTCTCTACCTTTGCTCCACATGTGCTCTACCTGTCTCTACCTCTGCTCTGCTCTACCTGGCTCTCCCTAGTTCTTCCTCTGCTCTACCTGGCTCTACCTGGCTCTACCTGTCTCTACCTTTGCTCCACATGTGCTCTACCTGTCTCTACCTCTGCTCTAACTGGCTCTATCTCTGTTCTCCATGACTCTACCTGGGTCTGCTCTACCTGGCTCTCCCTGGTTCTTCCTCTGCTCTACCTGGCTCTACCTGGCTCTACCTCTGCACTACCTGGCTCTCCCTGTGCTCTACTTGGCTCTACCTGAATCTACCTCTGGTCTACCTGGCTCCATCTTGTTCTAACTGGCTCTACCTCTGCTCTGCCTGGTTCTACCTGGCTCTACCTCTGGCTGTACCTCTGCTCTACCTGGCTGTACCTCTACTCTACCTGGCTTTACCTCTGCTCTACCTCTTCCCTACCTGACTCTAACTCTGCTCGATGTATGCTCTACATGCCTCTACCTGGCTCTACCTCTGCTCTACCTGGCTGTACCTCTGCTCTCCCTGCCTCTACTTCTGCTCTAACTGGCTCTACCTCTGCTCTACCTGGCTCCACGTGTGCTCTACCTGGCTCAACCTGGCGCTACCTGGATATACCGGGATCTACCTCTCCTCTTCCTTGCTTTATCTTGCATTACGTAAGTCTACCTGTAACTAACTCTGATCTATCTGTCTCTACCTTTGCTCCACATGTGCTCTACATGTCTCTACCTCTGCTCTAACTGTCTCTATCTCTGTTCTCCATGACTCTACCTGGGTCTGCTCTACCTGGGTCTACTCTACCTGGCTCTCCCTGGTTCTTCCTCTGCTCTACCTGTCTCTACCTGTCTCTCCCTCTGCGCTACCTGGCTCTACCTGTGCTCTACTTCACTCTACCTGACTCTTCCTCAGGTCTACCTGGCTCTACCTCTCCTCGACCTGGCTCCATCTTGCTCTACCTGGCTCTACCTCTGCTCTACATGGCTCTACCTCTGCTCTACCTGGCTGTACCTCTGCTCTACCTGGCTCTATCTCTGCTGTACCTCTGGCTCTACCTCTTCTCTACCTGGCTCTACCTCTGCTCGATGTGTGCTCTACCTGCTTCTACCTGGCTCTACCTCTGCTCTACCTGCCTCTACCTCTGCTCGATGTGTGCTCTACCTGCCTCTACTTGGCTGTACCTCTGCTCTCCCTGCCTCTACCTCTGCTCGATGTGTGCTCTACCTGCCTCTACTTGGCTGTACCTCTGCTCTCCCTTCCTCTACTTCTGCTCTACCTGGCTCTACCTCCGCTCTACCTGTGCTCTACCTGGCTCAACCTGGCGCTACCTGGATCTACCGGCCTCTACCTCTCCTCTTCCTTGCTTTACCTTGCAATACGTAAGTCTACCTTCTGATCTTCCTGTCTCTACCTTTGCTCCACATGTACTCTACCTGTCTCTACCTCTCCTCTAACTGGCTCTATCTCTGTACTCCATGACTCTTCCTGGGTCTGCTCTGCCTGGCTCTCCCTGGTTCTTCCTCTGCTCTACCTGGCTCTACCTGGCTCTACCTGGCTCTACCTCTGCACTACCTGGCTCTCCCTGTGCTCTACTTGGCTCTACCTGACTCTACCTCTGGTCTACCTGGCTCTACCTCTCCTCGACCTGGCTCCATCTTGCTCTACCTGGCTCTACCTCTGCTCTTCCTGGTTCTACGTGGCTCTACCTCTGCTCTACCTGGCTCTACCTCTGCTCTGCCTGGCTGTACCTCTGCTCTCCCTGCCTCTACTTCTGCTCTAACTGGCTCTACCTCTGCTCTACCTGGCTCCACGTGTGCTGTACCTGGCTCAACCTGGCGCTTCCTGGATCTACCGGGCTCTACCTCTCCTCCTCCTTGCTTTACCTTGCAATACGTAAGTCTACCTGTAACTAACTCTGCTCTTCCTGTGTCTACCTTTGCTCCACATGTGCTCTACCTGTCTCTACCTCTGCTCTAACTGGCTCTATCTCTGTTCTCCATGACTCTACCTGGCTCTACATCTGCTCTACCTGGCTGTACCTCTGCTCTACCTGGCTTTACCTCTGCTCTACCTCTGGCTCTACCTCTGCTCTACCTCTTCTCTACCTGACTCTACCTCTGCTCGATGAATGCTCTACCTGCCTCTACCTGGCTCTACCTCTGCTCTACCTGGCTGTACCTCTGCTCTCCCTGCCTCTACTTCTGCTCTGACTAGCTCTACTTCTGCTCTACTTGGCTCTACCTCTGCTCTACCTGGCTCCACCTGGTGCTACCTGGATCTACCGGGCTCTACCTCTCCTCTTCCTTGCTTTACCTTGCAATACGTAAGTCTACCTGTAACTAACTCTGCTCTTCCTTTCTCTACCTTTGCTCCAAATGTGCTCTACCTGTCTCTACCTCTCCTCTCACTGGCTCTATCTCTGTTCTCCATGACTCTACCTGGCTCTCCCTGGTTCTTCCTCTGCTCTACCTGGCTCTACCTCTGCTCTACCTGGCTCTCCCTGTGCTCTACTTGGCTCTACCTGACTCTACCTCTTGTCTACCTGGCTCTACCTCTCCTCGACCTGGCTCCATCTTGCTCTACCTGGCTCTACCTCTGCTCTGCCTGGTTCTACGTGGCTGTTCCTCTGCTCTACCTGGCTGTACCTCTGCTCTACTTGGCTTTACCTCCGCTCTACCCCTGGCTCTACCTCTGCTCTGCCTGTTCTCTACCTGACTCTGCCTCTGCTTGATGTATGCTCTACCTGCCTCTACCTGACTCTACCTCTGGTCTACCTGCCTGTACCTCTGCTCTCCCTGCCTCTACTTCTGCTCTACCTGGCTCTACCACTGCTCTACCTGGCTCCACCTGTGCTCTACCTGGCTCAACCTGGCGCTACCTGGATCTACCGGCCTCTACCTCTCCTCTTCCCTGCTTTACCTTGCAATACGTAAGTGTACCTGTTACTAACTCTGCTCTACCTATCTCTATCTTTTCTCCACATGTGCTCTACCTGTCTCTACCTCTGCTCTAACAGGCTATATCTCTGTTCTCCATGACTCTACCTGGGTCTGCTCTACCTGGGTCTGCTCTACCTGGCTCTCCCTGGTTGTTCCTCTGCTCTACCTGGCTCTACCTGGCTCTACCTCTGCACTCCCTGGCTCTCCCTGTGCTCTACTTGGCTCTACCTGAATCTACCTCTGGTCTACCTGGCTCCATCTTGCTCTACCTGGCTCTACCTCTGCTCTGCCTGGTTCTACCTGGCTCTACCTCTGCTCTGCCTGGTTCTACCTGGCTCTACCTCTGGCTGTACCTCTGCTCTACATTGCTGTACCTCTGCTCTACCTGGCTTTACCTCTGCTCTACCTCTTCTCTTCCTGACTCTACCTCTGCTCGATGTATGCTCTACCTGCCTCTACCTGGCTCTACCTCTGCTCTACCTGGCTGTACTTCTGGTCTCCCTGCCTCTACTTCTGCTCTAACTGGCACTACCTCAGCTCTACCTGGCTCCACCTGTGCTGTACGTGGCTCAACCTGGCGCTTCCTGCATATACCGGGCTCTACCTCTCCTCTTCCTTGCTTTACCTTGCAATACGTAAGTCTACCTGTAACTAACTCTGCTCTTCCTGTGTCTACCTTTGCTCCACATGTGCTCTACCTGTCTCTACCTCTGCTCTAATTGGCTCTATCTCTGTTCTCCATGACTCTACCTGGGTCTGCTCTACCTGGCTCTCCCTGGTTCTTTCTCTGCTCTACCTGGCTCTACCTGGCTCTACCTCTGCACTACCTGGCTCTCCTTGTGCTCTACTTGGCTCTACCTGAATCTACCTCTGGTCTACCTGGCTCCATCTTGCTCTACCTGGCTCTACCTCTGTTCTGCCAGGTTCTACCTGGCTCTACCTCTGCTCTACCTGGCTGTACCTCTGCTCTACCTCTGGCTCTACCTCTGCTCTACCTCTTCTCTACCTGACTCTACCTCTGCTCGATGTATGCTCTACCTGCCTCTACCTGGCTCTACCTCTGCTCTACCTGGCTCTACCTCTGCTCTCCCTGCCTCTACTTCTGCTCTGACTGGCTCTACTTCTGCCCTACTTGGCTCTACCTCTGCTCTACCTGGCTCCACCTGGTGCTACCTGGATCTACTGGGCTCTACCTCTCCTCTTCCTTGATTTACCTTGCAGTACGTAAGTTTACCTGTAACTAACTCTGCTCTTCCTGTCTCTACCTTTGCTCCACATGTGCTCTACCTGTCTCTACCTCTGCTCTAACTGGCTCTATCTCTGTTCTCCATGACTCTACCTGGGTCTGCTCTACCTGGGTCTGCTCTACCTGGCTCTCCCTGGTTCTTCCTCTGCTCTACTTGGCTCTACCTGGCTCTACCTCTGCACTACCTTGCTCTCCCTGTGCTCTACTTGTCTCTACCTGAATCTACCTCTGGTCTACCTGGCTCCATCTTGCTCTACCTGGCTCTACCTCTGCTCTGCCTGGTTCTACCTGGCTCTACCTCTGGCTGTACCTCTGCTCTACATTGCTGTACCTCTGCTCTACCTGGCTTTCCCTCTGCTCTACCTCTTCTCTTCCTGACTCTACCTCTTCTCGATGTATGCTCTACCTGCCTCTACCTAGCTCTACCTCTGCTCTACCTGGCTGTACCTCTGCTCTCCCTGCCTCTACTTCTGCTCTATCTGGCTCTACCTCTGCTCTACCTGGCTCCACCTGTGCTCTACCTGGCTCAACCTGGCGCTACCTGGATCTACCGGCCTCTACCTCTCCTCTTCCTTGCTTTACCTTGCAATACGTAAGTCTACCTGTGACCAACTCTGCTCTTCCTGTCTCTACCTTTGCTCCACATGTGCTCTACCTGTCTCTACCTGTCCTCTAGCTGGCTCTATCTCTGTTCTCCATGACTCTTCCTGGATCTGCTCTACCTGGCTATCCCTGGTTCTTCCTCTGCTCTACCTGGCTCTACCTGGCTCTACCTGGCTCTCCCTGTGCTTTACTTGGCTCTACCTGAATCTACCTCTGGTCTACCTGGCTCCATCTTGCTCTACCTGTCTCTACCTCTCCTCTAACTGGCTCTATCTCTGTTCTCCATGACTCTTCCTGCGTCTGCTCTACCTGGCTCTCCCTGGTTCTTCCTCTGCTCTACCTGGCTGTACCTTTGCTCTCCCTGCCTCTACCTCTTCTCTACCTGACTCTGCCTCAGCTCGATGTATGCTCTACCTGCCTCTACCTGGCTCTACCTCTGCTCTACCTGGCTGTACCTCTGCTCTCCCTGCCTCTACTTCTGCTCTAACTGGCACTACCTCAGCTCTACCTGGCTCCACCTGTGCTGTACGTGGCTCAACCTGGCGCTTCCTGCATATACCGGGCTCTACCTCTCCTCTTCCTTGCTTTACCTTGCAATACGTAAGTCTACCTGTAACTAACTCTGCTCTTCCTGTGTCTACCTTTGCTCCACATGTGCTCTACCTGTCTCTGCCTCTGCTCTAACTGGCTCTATCTCTGTTCTCCATAACTCTACCTGGGTATGCTCTACCTGGCTCTCCCTGGTTCTTCCTCTGCTCTACCTGGCTCTACCTCTCCACTACCTGGCTCTCCCTGTGCTCTACTTGGCTCTACCTGAATCTACCTCTGGTCTACCTGGCTCCATCTTGCTCTAACTGGCTCTACCTCTGTTCTGCCAGGTTCTACCTGGCTCTACCTCTGCTCTACCTGGCTGTACCTCTGCTCTACCTGGCTTTACCTCTGCTCTATCTCTGGCTCTACCTCTGCTCTACCTCTTCTCTACCTGACTCTACATCTGCTCGATGTATGCTCTACCTGCCTCTACCTGGCTCTACCTCTGCTTTACCTGGCTGTACCTCTGCTCTCCCTGCCTCTACTTCTGCTCTGACTGGCTCTACTTCTGCCCTACTTGGCTCTACCTCTGCTCTACCTGGCCCCACCTGGTGCTACCTGGATCTACTGGGCTCTACCTCTCCTCTTCCTTGATTTACCTTGCAATACGTAAGTCTACCTGTAACTAACTCTGCTCTTCCCGTCTCTACCTTTGCTCCACATGTGCTCTACCTGTCTCTACCTCTCCTTTAACTGGCTCTATCTCTGTTCTCCATGACTCTACCTGGCTCTCCCTGGTTCTTCCTCTGCTCTACCTGGCTCTACCTCTGCTCTACCTGGCTCTCCCTGTGCTCTACTTGGCTCTACCTGACTCTACCTCTTGTCTACCTGGCTCTACCTCTCCTCGACCTGGCTCCATCTTGCTCTACCTGGCTCTACCTCTGCTCTGCCTGGTTCTACGTGGCTGTTCCTCTGCTCTACCTGGCTGTACCTCTGCTCTACCTGGCTGTACGTCTGCTCTACCTCTGGCTCTACCTCTGCTCTACCTCTTCTCTACCTGACTCTACCTCTGCTCGATGTATGCTCTACCTGGCTCTACCTGGCTCTACCTCTGCTCTACCTGGCTCTACCTCTGCTCTCCCTGCCTCTACTTCTGCTCTGACTGGCTCTACTTCTGCCCTACTTGGCTCTACCTCTGCTCTACCTGGCTCCACCTGGTGCTACCTGGATCTACTGGGCTCTACCTCTCCTCTTCCTTGCTTTACCTTGCAATACGTAAGTCTACCTGTAACTAACTCTGCTCTTCTTGTCTCTACCTTTGCTCCACATGTGCTCTTCCTGTCTCTACCTCTCCTCTAACTGGCTCTATCTCTGTTCTCCATGACTCTTCCTGGGTCTGCTCTACCTGGCTCTCCCTGGTTCTTCCTCTGCTCTACCTGGCTGTACCTCTGCTCTCCCTGCCTCTACCTCTTCTCTACCTGACTCTGCCTCGGCTCGATGTATGCTCTACCTGCCTCTACCTGGCTCTACCTCTGCTCTACCTGGCTTTACCTCTGCTCTCGCTGCCTCTACTTCTGCTCTAACTGGCTCTACCTCTGCTCTACCTGTCTCTACCTCTGCTCTAACTGGCTCTATCTCTGGTCTCCATGACTCTACCTGGGTCTGCTCTACCTTAGTCTGCTCTACCTGGCTCTCCCTGGTTCTTCCTCTGCTCTACATGGCTCTACCTGGCTCTACCTCTGCACTACCTGGCTTTCCCTGTGCTCTACTTGGCTCTACCTGAATCTACCTCTGGTGTACCTTGCTCCATCTTGCTCTACCTGGCTCTACATCTGCTCTGCCTGGTTCTACCTGGCTCTACCTCTGGCTGTACCTCTGCTCTACATTTCTGTACCTCTGCGCTACCTGGCTTTACCTCTGCTCTACCTCTTCTCTTCCTGATTCTACCTCTGCTCGATGTATGCTCTACCTGCCTCTACCTGGCTCTACCTCTGCTCTACCTGGCTGTACTTCTGCTCTCCCTGCCTCTACTTCTGCTCTACCTGGCTATACCTCTGCTCTACCTGGCTCCACCTGTGCTCTACCTGGCTCAACCTGGCGCTACCTGCATCTACCGGCCTCTACCTCTCCTCTTCCTTGCTTTACCTTGCAATACGTAAGTCAACCTGTAACTAACTCTGCTCTTCCTGTCTCTACCTTTGCTCCACATGTGCTCTACCTGTCTCTACTTCTCCTCTAACTGGCTCTATCTCTGTTCTCCATGACTCTTCCTGGGTCTGCTCTACCTGGCTCTCCCTGGTTCTTCCTCTGCTCTACCTGGCTGTACCTCTGCTCTCCCTGCCTCTACTTCTACTCTACCTGGCTCTGCCTCTGCTCGATGTATGCTCTACCTGCCTCTACCTGGCTCTACCTCTGCTCTACCTGGCTGTACCTCTGCTCTCCCTGCCTCTACTTCTGCTCTACCTGGCTCTACCTGTGCTCTACCTGGCTCCACCTGTGCTCTACCTGGCTCAACCTGGCGCTACCTGGATCTACCGGCCTCTACCTCTCCTCTTCCTTGCTTTACCTTGCAATACGTAAGTCTACCTGTAACTAACTCTGCTCTTCCTGTCTCTACCTTTGCTCCACATGTGCTCTACCTGTTTCTACCTCTCCTCTAACTGGCTCTATCTCTGTTCTCCATGACTCTTCCTGGGTCTGCTCTACCTGGCTCTCCCTGGTTCTTCCTCTGCTCTACCTGGCTGTACCTCTGCTCTCCCTGCCTCTACTTCTACTCTACCTGGCTCTGCCTCTGCTCGATGTATGCTTTACCTGCCTCTACCTGGCTCTACCTCTGCTCTACCTGGCAGTACCTCTCCTCTCCCTGCCTCTACTTCTGCTCTACCTGGCTCCACCTGTGCTCTACCTGGCTCAACCTATCGCTACCTGGATCTGCCGGCCTCTACCTCTCCTCTTCCTTGCTTTGCCTTGCAATTCGTAAGTCTACCTGTAACTAACTCTGCTCTTCCTGTCTCTACCTTTGCTCCACATGTGCTCTACCTGTCTCTACCTCTGCTATAACTGGCTCTATCTCTGTTCTCCATGACTCTACCTGGGTCTGCTCTACCTGGCTCTCCCTTGTTCTTCCTCTGCTCTCCCTGCCTCTACCTGGCTCTATCTCTGCTCTCGCTGGCTGTACCTCTGCTCTCCCTGCCTCTACTTCTGCTCTAACTGGCTCTACCTCTGCTCTACCTGGCTCCACCTGTGCTGTACCTTGCTCAACCTGGCGCTTCCTGGATATACCGGGCTCTATACCTCTCCTCTTCCTTGCTTTACCTTGCAATACGTAAGTCTACCTGTAACTAACTCTGCTCTTCCTGTGTCTACCTTTGCTCCACATGTGCTCTACCTGTCTCTACCTCTGCTCTAACTGGCTCTATCTCTGTTCTCCATGACTCTACCTGGGTCTGTTCTACCTGCAGGGTTTCATACAGAATTTTTTGCTGGGGGGGGGACACATGGCAACCCATGCAATGCCCCACCCCCTCCCATTCCCTCGGCACGTCATATCATACACAGGGTTGTGACCAACTGACATGTTTTGACATGTTCAGATCTGGGTATGTATTAGACTACCTACCTCACAACTTATCAGGGGCGGATACAGGATTTATGAAAGGGGGGCACCATATATTAAATGCTGCCGGAGGAAGTGCATAGAGGTGTGTAGTGTTGATCAGTCCGCGCGAAGCGCGGAAATTTTTTTTCGCCTTCATTTTTCACTTCTCAGGATGGGCTCTCGTGGCACCTTCGCGCTTTGCACTGCAAGTTCCAGATGTACAAGGATTGCAGGTCCCAGGCCTGCCAGGGCCACCATGAGCTTCTTCCTTGCTCAAATTTCGCTCACAAACGTAATACGTACGTACACAGAGGGGTATACTAGATCGTGGTCTCGTTCCCAAGCAGTTTGGTTTCAGGCAATGCACGATATTGCGAGCTGAGGAGGCCAGGCCAGGAGTTGCAACATAGCGGCAGCAAGTTAGTAAGGAGGAAAATAAAAAGATCCGCCACTGCTTATACTGCTGCATGTCCAACCAGTTTAATATTAAATTTATAATATTATTGTCTTCTGTTTTCTGGGGGAGGGAAACTTCACCTGGGGGGGGGGGGGGGGGGGGGGGGGGGGGGGGAAATCCCAGGGCGCCCCCCCCTCTGTATGAAACCCTGACCTGGCTCTCCCTGGTTCTTCCTCTGCTCTACCTGGCTCTACCTGGCTCTACCTCTGCACTACCTGGCTCTCCCTGTGCTCTACTTGGCTCTACCTGAATCTACCTCTGGTCTACCTGGCTCAATCTTGCTCTACCTGGCTCTACCTCTGTTCTGCCAGGTTCTACCTGGGTCTACCTCTGCTCTCCCTGGCTGTACCTCTGCTCTACCTGGCTTTACCTCTGCTGTATCTCTGCTCTACCTCTTCTCTACCTGACTCTACCTCTGCTCGATGTATGCTCTACCTGCCTCTTCCTGGCTCTACCTCTGCTCTACCTGGCTGTACCTCTGCTCTCCCTGCCTCTACTTCTGCTCTGACTGGCTCTACTTCTGCCCTACTTGGCTCTACCTCTGCTCTACCTGGCTCCACCTGGTGCTACCTGGATCTACTGGGCTCTACCTCTCCTCTTCCTTGATTTACCTTGCAATACGTAAGTCTACCTGTAACTAACTCTGCTCTTCCTGTCTCTACCTTTGCTCCACATGTGCTCTACCTGTCTCTACCTCTCCTCTAACTGGCTCTATCTCTGTTCTCCATGACTCTACCTGGCTCTCCCTGGTTCTTCCTCTGCTCTACCTGGCTCTACCTCTGCACTACCTGGCTCTCCCTGTGCTCTACTTGGCTCTACCTGACTCTATCTCTGGTCTACCTGGCTCTACCTCTCCTCGACCTGGCTCCATCTTGCTCTACCTGGCTCTACCTCTGCTCTGCCTGCTTCTACGTGGCTGTTCCTCTGCTCTACCTGGCTGTACCTCTGCTCTACCTGGCTTTACCTCCGCTCTACCTCTGGCTCTACCTCTGCTCTGCCTGTTCTCTACCTGACTCTGCCTCTGCTCGATGTATGCTCTACCTGCCTCTACCTGACTCTACCTCTTGTCTACCTGGCTGTACCTCTGCTCTCCCTGCCTCCACTTCTGCTCTACCTGGCTCTACCACTGCTCTACCTGGCTCCACCTGTGCTCTACCTGGCTCAACCTGGCGCTACCTGGATCTACCGGCCTCTACCTCTCCTCATCCTTGCTTTACCTTGCAATACGTAAGTGTACCTGTTACTAACTCTGCTCTACCTGTCTCTACCTTTGCTCCACATGTGCTCTACCTGTCTCTACCTCTCCTCTAACTGGCTCTATCTCTGTTCTCCATGATTCTACCAGGGTCTGCTCTACCTGGCTCTACCTGGTTCTTCCTCTGCTCTACCTGGCTCTCCCTGTGCTCTACCTGGCTCTACCTGAATCTACCTCTGGTCTACCTGGCTCCATCTTGCTCTACCTGGCTCTACCTCTGCTCTGCCTGGTTCTACCTGGCTCTACCTCTGGCTGTACCTCTGCTCTACATTGCTGTACCTCTGCTCTACCTGGCTTTACCTCTGCTCTACCTCTTCTCTTCCTGACTCTACCTCTGCTCGATGTATGCTCTACCTGCCTCTACCTAGCTCTACCTCTGCTCTACCTGGCTGTACCTCTGCTCTCCCTGCCTCTACTTCTGCTCTACCTGGCTCTACCTCTGCTCTACCTGGCTCCACCTGTGCTCTACCTGGCTCAACATGGCGCTACCTGGATCTACCGGCCTCTACCTCTCCTCTTCCTTGCTTTACCTTGCAATACGTAAGTCTACCTGTAACTAACTCTGCTCTTCCTGTCTCTACCTTTGCTCCACATGTGCTTTACCTGTCTCTACCTCTCCTCTAACTGGCTCTATCTCTGTTCTCCATGACTATTCCTGGGTCTGCTTAACCTGGCTCTCCCTGGTTCATCCTCTGCTCTACCTGGCTGTACCTCTGCTCTCCCTGCCTCTACTTCTGCTCTACCTGACTCTGCCTCAGCTCGATGTATGCTCTACCTGCCTCTACCTGACTCTCCCTCTGGTCTACCTGGCTGTACCTCTGCTCTCTCTGCCTCTACTTCTGCTCTACCTGGCTCTACCACTGCTCTACCTGGCTCCACCTGTGCTCTACCTGGCTCAACCTGGCGCTACCTGGATCTACCGGCCTCTACCTCTCCTCATCCTTGCTTTACCTTGCAATACGTAAGTGTACCTGTTACTAACTCTGCTCTTCCTGTCTCTACCTTTGCTCCACATGTGCTCTACCTGTCTCTACCTCTCCTCTAACTGGCTCTATCTCTGTTCTCCATGACTCTTCCTGGGTCTGCTCTACCTGGCTCTCCCTGGTTCTTCCTCTGCTCTACCTGGCTCTACCTGGCTCTACCTCTGCAGTACCTGGCTCTCCCTGTGCTCTACTTGGCTCTACCTGAATCTACCTTTGGTCTACCTGGCTCCATCTTGCTCTACCTGGCTCTACCTCTGCTCTGCCTGGTTCTACCTGGCTCTACCTCTGGCTGTACCTCTACTCTACCTTGCGTACCTCTGCTCTACCTGGCTTTACCTCTGCTCTACCTCTTCTCTTCCTGACTCTACCTCTGCTCGATGTATTCTCTACCTGCCTCTACCTGGCTCTACCTCTGCTCTACCTGGCTGTACCTCTGCTCTCCCTGCCTTTACTTCTGCTCTACCTGGCTCTACCTCTGCTCTACCTGGCTCCACCTGTGCTCCACCTGGCTGAACCTGGCGCTACCTGGATCTACCGGCCTCTACCTCTCCTCTTCCTTGCTTTACCTTGCAATACGTAAGTCTACCTGTAACTAACTCTGCTCTTCCTGTCTCTACCTTTGCTCCACATGTGCTCTACCTGTCTCTACCTCTGCTCTAACTGGCTCTATCTCTGTTCTCCATGACTCTACCTGGGTCTGCTCTACCTGGCTCTCCCTGGTTCTTCCTCTGCTCTACCTGGCTCTACCTGGCTCTACCTCTGCACTACCTGGCTCTCCCTGTGCTCTACTTGGCTCTACCTGAATCTACCTCTGGTCTACCTGGCTCCATCTTGCTCTACCTGGCTCTACCTCTGCACTACCTGACTCTCCCTGTGCTCTACTTGGCTCTACCTGAATCTACCTCTGGTCTACCTTGCTCCATCTTGCTCTACCTGGCTCTACCTCTGTTCTGCCAGGTTCTACCAGGCTCTACCTCCGCTCTACCTGGCTGTACCTCTGCTCTACCTGGCTTTACCTCTGCTCTACCTCTGGCTCTACCTCTGCTCTACCTCTTCTCTACCTGACTCTACCTCTGCTCGATGTATGCTCTACCTGCCTCTACCTGGCTCTACCTCTGCTCTACCTGGCTGTACCTCTGCTCTCCCTGCCTCTACTTCTGCTCTGACTGGCTCTACTTCTGCCCTACTTGGCTCTACCTCTGCTCTACCTGGCTCCACCTGGTGCTACCTGGATCTACTGGGCTCTACCTCTCCTCTTCCTTGATTTACCTTGCAATACGTAAGTCTACCTGTAACTAACTCTGCTCTACCTGTCTCTACCTTTGCTCTACATGTGCTCTACCTGTCTCTAACTCTGCTCTAACTGGCTCTATCTCTGTTCTCCATGACTCTACCTCGGTCTGCTCTACCTGGCTCTACCTCTGGCTCTACCTCTGCTCTACCTCTGCTCTACCTGGCTCAACCTGGCGCTATCTGGATCTACCGGGCTCTTCCTCTCCTCTTTCTTGCTTTACCTTGCAATACGTCAGTCTGCCTGTATCTAACTCTGCTCTACCTGTCTCTACTTTTGCTCCACATGTACTCTACCTGTCTCTACTTCTGCTCTAACTGGCTCTATGTCTGTTCTCCATGACTCTACCTGGGTCTGCTCTACCTGGCTCTACCTCTGCTCTATCTGGCTTTACCTCTGCGCTACCTGGCTCTGCGTGTGCTCTACCTGGATCTACCTCTGCTCGATGTGTGCTCTACCTGGCTCTACCTCTGCTCTACCTGGCTGTACCTCTGCTCTCCCTGCTTCTAATTCTGCTCTACCTGGCTCGTACCTCTGCTCTACCTGGCTCCACCTACCTGGCGCTACCTGCATCTACAGGGCTCTACCTCTCCTCTTCCTTGCTTAACCTTGCAATACGTAAGTCTACCTGTAACTAACTCTGCTCTACCTGTCTCTACCTTTGCTCCACATGTGCTCTACCTGTCTCTACCTCTGCTCTAACCGGCTCTATCTCTGTTCTCCATGGCTCTACCACAGTCTGCTCTACCTGGCTCTCCCTGTTTCTTCCTCTGCTCTACCTCTTCTCTACTGGCTCTACCTCTGCTCTACCTAGGTCTCCCTGCCTCTACCTCGGCTCTACCTGGCTCTACCTCTGCGCTACCTAGCTCTACCTGTGCTCTACGTGGCTCTACACTACTCTTCCTCTGGTCTACCTGACACTACGTCTGCTCTCCCTGCCTCTACTTCTGCTCTACCTGGCTCCACCTCTGCTCTACCTGGCTCCACCTGTGCTCCTGCTGGCTCCACCTGTGCTCCACCTGGCTCCACATGGCTCTACCTGGATCTACCGGGCTCTACCTCTCCTCTTGCTTGCTTTACCTTGCTGTACGTACGTCTACCTGTACTCTAACTCTACTCTATCTGCCTCTACCTTGCTCTACATGTGCTCTACCTATCTCTACCTCTGCTTGAACTAGCTCTATCTCTGGTCTCCATGACTCTACCTAGGGGTGCTCTGCCTGGCTCTACCTGGCTCTACATCTTCTCTACCTGGCTCTATCTCTGCTCTACCTGCCTCTCTCTGCTTATTCCGCTACTCTACCTGGCTCTACCTCTGCGCTGCCTGGCTCTCCCTGTGATCTACTAGGCTCTACCTGACTCTACCCCTGATCTACCTGGCTCTACCTCTCCTCGACGTTGCTCCATCTTGCTCTACCTGGCTCTACCTGCTTCTTCCTCTGCTCTACCTCTTCTCTACCTGGCTCTTCCTCTGCTCTACGTGGCTCTCCCTGCCTCTACCTCTGCTCTTCCTGGCTGTAACTTTGCGCTACCTGGCTCTACCTGTGCTCTACGTTGCTCTACCTGACTCTTCCTCTGGTCTACCTGGCTGTACGTCTGCTCTGCCTGCCTCTACTTCTGCTCTGCCTGACTCTACTTCTGCTCTACCTGGCTCTACCTCTGCTCTACCTGGCCCCACCTGTGCTCCACCTGGCTCCACCTGACTCCACCTGGATCTACCGAGCTCTACATCTCCTCTTCCTTGCTTTATCTTGCAATACGTAAGTGTACCTGTAACTAACTCTGCTCTGCCTGTCTCTACCTTTGCTCCACATGTGCTCTACCTGTCTCTACCTCTGCTCTAACTGGCTCTATCTCTGTTCTCCATGACTCTACCTGGGTCTGCTCTACGTGGCTCTCCCTGGTTCTTCCTTTGCTCTACCTGGCTCTACCTGGCTCTCCCTCTGCGCTACCTGGTTCTACCTGTGCTCTACTTCACTCTACCTGACTCTACCTCTGGTCTACCTGGCTGTACCTCTCCTCGACCTGGCTCCATCTTGCTCTAGCTGGCTCTACCTCTGCTCTACATGGCTCTACCTCTGCTCTACCTGGCTCTACATCTTCTCTACCTGGGTCTATCTCTGCTCTACCTGCCTCTCTCTGCTTATTCCGCTACTCTACCTGGCTCTACCTCTGCGCTAGCTGGCTCTACCTGTGCTCTACTAGGCTCTACCTGACTCTACCCCTGATCTACCTGGCTCTACCTCTCCTCGACGTTGCTCCATCTTGCTCTACCTGGCTCTACCTGGTTCTTCCTCTGCTCTACCTCTTCTCTACCTGGCTCTACCTGCCTCTACCTCTGCTCTTCCTGGCTGTAACTTTGCGCTACCTGACTCTACCTGTGCTCTACGTGGCTCTACCTGACTCTTCCTCTGGTCTACCTGGCTGTACATGTGCTCTGCCTGCCTCTACTTCTGCTCTACCTGGCTCTACCTCTGCTTTACCTGGCCCCACCTGTGCTCCACCTGGCTCCACCTGGCTCCACCTGGCTCCACCTTGCTCCACCTGGATCTACCGAGCTCTACATCTCCTCTTCCTTGCTTTATCTTGCAATACGTAAGTGTACCTGTAACTAACTCTGCTCTACCTGCCTCGACCTTTGCTCTACATGTGCTCTACCTGTCTCTACCTTTTCTCTAACTGGCTCTATCTCTGTTCTCCATGACTCTACCTGGGTCTGCTCTGCCTGGCTCTACCTGACTCTACCTCAGCGCTTCCTGGCTCTACCTGTGCTCTACTTGGCTCTAACTGACTCTACCTCATGTCTACCTGACTCTACATCTCCTCGACCTGGCTCCATCTTGCTCTACCTGGCTCTACCTCTGCTCTACATGGCTCTACCTCTGCTCTACCTGGCTCTACATCTTCTCTACCTGGGTCTATCTCTGCTCTACCTGCCTCTCTCTGCTTATTCCGCTACTCTACCTGGCTTTACCTCTGCACTAGCTGGCTCTACCTGTGCTCTACTAGGCTCTACCTGACTCTACCCCTGATCTACCTGGCTCTACCTCTCCTCTACGTTGCTCTATCTTGCTCTACCAGGCTCTACCTGGTTCTACCTGGTTCTTCCTCTGCTCTACCTCTTCTCTACCTGGCTCTACCTGCCTCTACCTCTGCTCTTCCTGGCTGTAACTTTGCACTACCTGACTCTACCTGTTCTCTACGTGGCTCTACCTGACTCTTCCTCTGGTCTACCTGGCTGTACATCTGCTCTGCCTGCCTCTACTTCTGCTCTACCTGGCTCTACCTCTGCTGTACCTGGCCCCACCTGTGCTAACCTGGCTCCACCTGGCTCCACCTGGCTCCACCTGGATCTACCGAGCTCTACATCTCCTCTTCCTTGCTTTATCTTGCAATACGTAAGTGTACCTGTAACTAACTCTGCTCTACCTGCCTCGACATTTGCTCTACATGTGCTCTACCTGTCTCTACCTTTTCTCTAACTGGCTCTATCTCTGTTCTCCATGACTCTACCTGGGTCTGCTCTGCCTGGCTCTACCTGACTCTACCTCAGCGCTTCCTGGCTCTACCTGTGCTCTACTTGGCTCTAACTGACTCTACCTCATGTCTACCTGACTCTACATCTCCTCGACCTGGCTCCATCTTGCTCTACCTGGCTCTACCTCTGCTCTACATGGCTCTACCTCTGCTCTACCTGGCTCTACATCTTCTCTACCTGGGTCTATCTCTGCTCTACCTGCCTCTCTCTGCTTATTCCGCTACTCTACCTGGCTTTACCTCTGCACTAGCTGGCTCTACCTGTGCTCTACTAGGCTCTACCTGACTCTACCCCTGATCTACCTGGCTCTACCTCTCCTCTACGTTGCTCTATCTTGCTCTACCTGGCTCTACCTGGTTCTTCCTCTGCTCTACCTCTTCTCTACCTGGCTCTACCTGCCTCTACCTCTGCTCTTCCTGGCTGTAACTTTGCACTACCTGACTCTACCTGTGCTCTACGTGGCTCTACCTGACTCTTCCTCTGGTCTACCTGGCTGTACATCTGCTCTGCCTGCCTCTACTTCTGCTCTACCTGGCTCTACCTCTGCTGTACCTGGCCCCACCTGTGCTAACCTGGCTCCACCTGGCTCCACCTGGATCTACCGAGCTCTACATCTCCTCTTCCTTGCTTTATCTTGCAATACGTAAGTGTACCTGTAACTAACTCTGCTCT
This sequence comes from Axinella damicornis, assembly GCA_963931865.1. Taxonomy (NCBI): domain Eukaryota; kingdom Metazoa; phylum Porifera; class Demospongiae; order Axinellida; family Axinellidae; genus Axinella; species Axinella damicornis. The sequence goes on along the minus strand of OZ007506.1, from coordinate 9,781,582 downwards.
ACCTGCCTCGACCTTTGCTCTACATGTGCTCTACCTGTCTCTACCTTTTCTCTAACTGGCTCTATCTCTGTTCTCCATGACTCTACCTGGGTCTGCTCTGCCTGACTCTACCTGACTCTACCTCAGCGCTTCCTGGCTCTACCTGTTCTCTACTTGGCTCTAACTGACTCTACCTCTGGTCTACCTGACTCTACGTCTCCTCGACCTGACTCCATCTTGCTCTACCTGGCTCAACCTCTCCTCTTCCTAGCTCTACCTCTGCTCTACCTGCTGCCTCTACCTCTGCTCTACCTGGCTCTACCTGGCTCTACCTCTGCACTACCAGGCTCTACCTGTGCTCTACTTGGCTCTACCTGACTCTACCTCTGGTCTACCTGGCTCTACCTTTCCTCGACCTGGCTCCATCCTGCTCTACCTGGCTCTACCTCTGCTCTACCTGAGTCTACGTCTGCTCTACCTGGATTTACCGGGCTCTACCTCTCCTTCTCTGCTCTACATGTGCTCTACATGTGCTCCATCTCTCTCTACCACTGCTCTACCTAACTCTGTCTCTGTTGTTCATTGCTTAACCTTCACTCTACCTACCTCTACCTCTGCTCCAGATCTGTCTCTCCCTCTTCTCTACCTGGCTCTATCTCTTCTCTCCATAGCTCTACTTGGCTCTACCTATGCTCTACCTGACTCTACCTTGTTCTACCTCTGCTCTACCTCTGCTCTACCTCTTCTCTACCCTGCTCTACCTCTGCTCTATATGTGCTCTGCCTCTGCTCTGCCTGCCTCTATCTCTGCTCTACCTGACTCTACCTCCACTCTACCTTGCTCCACCTGTGCTTTAGCTGGCTCTGCGTCTGTTCTACCTAAATCTACCTGGCTCTACCTCTCCTCTTCCTGGCTCTACCTTGCAGTACGTTGCTCAAGCTCTTCTCCTCCTCTGCTCTACCTGCCTTTCCCTCTGCTGTACAAGTGCTCTACCTGTCCTCTACCTCTGCCTCTATCTCTGTTCTCCATGGCTCTACCTGGCTCTACCTCTGCTCTACCTGGCTCTACCTCTGCACTACCTGGCTCTAACCTCTGCACTACCTGGCTCTACCTCTGCGCTTCCTGCCTCTACCTCTCGTCTAACTGGCTCTACCTCTGCTCTACCTGGATCTACCGGGCTCTACCTCTCCTCTTCCTGCCTCTACCTTGCGGTACGTTGCTCTAGCTCTGCTCCTCCTTTGCTCTACCTGCCTCTCCCTCTGCTCTACATGTGCTCTATCTGTCTCTACCTCTGCTCTACCTTGCTCTGTTCTCCATGGCTCAACCTGGCTTTACCTCTGCTCCACCTCTGCTCTACCTGCCTCTACCTCTACATGAGCCCTACCTGTATCTCCCTCTTCTCTACCTGGCTCTATCTCTGTTCTCCATAGCTCTACCTGGCTCTATATTCCTCTACCTCTGCTCTACCTGTGTTCTACCTGTCTCTACCGGTGCTCTACCTGGCTCCACCTGTGCTCTACCTGGCTGTACCTCTGCTCTACCTGGCTCTACCTCTGATCTACCTGACTCTCCCTCTGCTTTGTGTGTGCTCTACCTGGCTCTACCTCTGATCTACCTGACTCTCCCTCTGCTTTGTGTGTGCTCTACCTGGCTATACCTCTGCTCTACCTGGCTCTACCTGAGTCTACCTGGCTCTACCTGGCTCTACCTGGCTGTACCTCTTCTCGACCTCTTCTATACCTGGCTCTACCTCTGCTCTTTGTGTGCTCTACCTGGCTCTACCTCTGCTCTGCCTGGCTCAGTCTGGCTCTACCTCCACTCTACCTGGCTCTAGCTCTGCTCTCCCCGCCTCTACCTCTGCTCTACCTGGCTCCACCTGTGCTCTACCTGGCTGTACCTCTGCTCTACCTGGCTCTACCTCTGATCTACCTGACTCTCCCTCTGCTTTCTGTGTGCTCTACCTGGCTCTGCCTCTGATCTACCTGACTCTCCCTCTGCTTTGTGTGTGCTCTACCTGGCTATACCTCTGCTCTACCTGGCTCTACCTGAGTCTACCTGGCTCTACCTGAGTCTACCTGGCTCTACCTGAGTCTACCTGGCTCTACCTGACTCTACCTGGCTGTACCTCTTCTCGACCTCTTCTATACCTGGCTCTACCTCTGCTCTTTGTGTGCTCTACCTGGCTCTACCTCTGCTCTGCCTGGCTCAGTCTGGCTCTACCTCCACTCTACCTGGCTCTAGCTCTGCTCTCCCCGCCTCTACCTCTGCTCTACTTGGCTCCACCTGTGCTCTACCTCGCTCTACCTGGATCTACCTCTGCTCTACCTGGATCTACCGGGCTCTACCTCTCCTCTTCCTGGCTCTACCTTGCAGTACGTAGCTCTACCTCTGCTCCTCCTCTGCTCTACCTGCCTCTCCCACTGCCCTACATGTGCTCTACCTGGCTCTCCCTCTGCTCTACCTAGATCTACATGGCTGTACCTCTGCTCTACTTGCTCTACCTCTGCTCCACCTCTTTTCTATCCTGCTCTACCTCTGCTCTATTTGTGCTCTACCTCTGCTCTCCCTGCCTCTATCTCTGCTCTACCTGACTCTACCTCTGTTCTACCTGGCTCCACCAGTGCTCTACCTGGCTCTACCTCTGCACTACCTGGATCTACCGTGCTCTACTTCTCCAGTCTGTGCATGTACCATATGTGGTCTGTGCATGGTCATTACAGTCTATGCATGTCTATCAACCAGTTGGTGCATGATTATTCCAATCTCATGATGCATGTTGCATGCATGGGTAATCCAATCTGTGCATGTTCCATGCATGGATATTCCACTCTATGCATGGCCATTCCAGTCGGTGTCCGTTCCATGCATTGCACATGCATGTTACTGGTCACCATCCATGGAATGTGCTGCTACATGCATGTTTCAGCATATTTAGTAGCACTCTCTGGAGTAGATCAAGGGCAAGCAGTGTAGATTGTACTCAAATGGAGAGTAACAATTGTTTGTGGTCCTCAGCCTTTCATGATTGCATGTACATTCTGTTCCCAAGATCCAGACTTTCTCTGCTGCTGCCAACCCTCTGCTGAATGAGGTTCTCTTTCAGGCTGCACAAATGGTAGGCACATGTGATGAATGCTTAGTATGAAGTACCCATCCAGCTTGTCATAGCAAGATACAAGCTCAACATCGACTGGCAACAGCCATATTTAACATTTCTCTTGACTCACATTTTAGAACATGTTCCACAATGTAAATCCACATACCAATACAGGAAATGAAACATAACCACAAAAATGCATGATCACTACACAGCTGAACATTGAACTTCACCCACCTCAGAAATTTGTATCTCCCTCCCTCTTCCACTCCCTACCTCCCTCACTCCCTCTCTCCCTCCTCCCTCCCCCACTACCTCCCTCCCTCCCTCCCTCCCTCCCTCCCACCCACTCTCAGGTAAAGTATCCCAAACCCTGGGTTTTGACACAGTATATGGAACTCTAATGGCACCACCAAGGTACAAATTGCACACACCAGATTTACATTCTAGTGCAATGGTTGATGTTGAGAAGGGTATGTGTGTTGGTGGTATAATCAGGAGCTTATGAAGCATGAAGGAGCATTCTGCAAAGATTGTACAATGTTCAATTTCCTTATGCAATGAACTTTAATCTGTGCATCATAATGACAGCACAGAATTGCATGTGTCACATGCAAGTTAAGATATTACATGGCCAAGCAAGTGAATGGAAACAGGAATGAATCACATCTGCCTCCAAAGTGCCTGAGACTGAGCCCCCACCCCGTGTGGATACAACTTGTGTTGATGTGTGACACCTGCTGGACTGCTCACTCTCACTTGTAGTCATGCTTCACCCAACTTGGCTGCAACAGAGCATACCCCAAGTTGCTTTATTGTTTTCCGTAATTACTTGAATGCTAGCTGCCACGCCAATCTTGGGGTTGAGAGTTAAATCCGTTGTTGGAGATGAGAGTTAATTCCGCATTGGAAATACTCTGGGTCTCTCCTTTACCATTGCAGATTTCTGTTGTATAGGGTCAGTCCAGCTAACACTAAGGTTTGCATTTCTAGCTCTAAACTTGCATTTTTATGCAGTCAAAACGGAACTGTACCACTCCTGTCCCTGCCATATGACCCTCGATCACTTCGGGACTATGCCATTGCCCTAACCTGGATCAACGATGGCCTGGTACAGCAGTATGGGACAGTACTGCAGCAGCAGAACATCACATTAGGTGAGGCCACCATGGTTAGTGCTGAAGTAGTGGTGTGCAGTAAAGGTACTGTTGCACATAGTAATCACTTGTGAGTCAGTGCTGCACCGTAGGCTGTCCTCCGCTATGTCGTATGTTTCTGAAATAGCTATCCAGTCACTAAGTTTGTATCATTTTAAATGTTACTTTTACTCTCCTCCCCCTCCCTCCCTTCCTCCCCCCTGCCTCCCTTCCTCCCTCCCACCCTCCCTCCCTCCGTCCTTCCCTTCCTCCAACTATGTATCTTCTTCAGTGGAAGACATCACCCAGGCCCTGCTAGCTCTGTGGGATGAGACCTAACAAGCAGTAGCAGCCAACCTTACCCAGTATGAGAACATGGTCCGTATCGTCAACAACAAGCTCATGAACATTGAGAGAGCTTTCATCCACCCTGAGGGCCTACCAGGGAGACCAAACCACTCTTCAGGTGTGTGGTTGTACTGGACTGGAACCATCTCCTTAATACCTGTTCTATACAGTACTGAAGTGGTTTTCAATGCTCCTCAGGTCCGATTGGTTAGTTAGGTCATGTGACTTGTATTAGCACAATCAATTAGGGCGTGGTTTGGTGATGCAATGGCATTATAGATTTGAAAACTACTTTAGGATAGAGTTGCATTCGATGTCTAGGCAGGTGGTGAAAAGCTGTTAGCAGTCTACTATATATCGTAAACTGAAGCACTCGCAAATTTTTTAGTAACCTTGCCTGCTTGCCGTACTTTCACTCGCACACTGACCCAGCTTATTCGAGCTGCTAGCTGTGGACTCACTGTGGTGTCAAACAATACTTGCCCATTTCAGTTGAACCATACTACATTGTAGTTCTCCCGAATCTTGAACCTCTCGGTTAACTTGAGCGATAGCTTGGGAAGGTATTTCAGTTGACAGTGAGCCTTTCAAGTCTGGAAGTCTATCTCTTGGTCAAAACCAGCAAAACATGCAGAGCCATGAGTTGTGCATGGACATGGTCAAGTACACGTGTGTTTCTTTCGTAACGAACTAATCTTGCGTGATAGATTTTCGCGTTTGGTGGCAATTGCGAAAATAGTTATTTTAGCCAACAAGAATAATTCATGGTTGTAGTCTAATGAGGGTTAATTGCTGATCAGAATGACTCTTGTGGGGCTTGCACAGATGCATGTCCAATCAATAACTCTACTACAGTAAAATTGCATTAGCTCCAGTTGTCAATAGGATAGGCCTGGAATTTATTTTATCACCAAACACACACACACACACACACACACACACACACACACACATACACACACACACACACACACACACACACACACACACGCACACACACGCACACACACGCACATACACATACGCACACACATACCAGGCATGGCTCCGTGTCCCTGGTATCTCGGACTCCGTCTTTCATGCCGCCACCCACTATGGGGGAGACTGGAATGAAGTGTGCAAGCAGATTGACACGTGAGGATAAAGCATCCAATAAGCCCATTCAGATTATGGACCTGCACACCAAATATGTGCCAAAAATGCACGTGTAATTCTGTTGACAGAATAATGTTGATTGTTTATTTCCTGTTTAGCAACACTTGTAAAGTCTCCTGTCCTATGATATTGATGCTCCAATGTTTATGTGCTTTTAACCACTGACCTGTCCTTTCACTGGTTTCTACATGGAAATCAGTTTTTATATTTTCAACAGGTTATAATGAACACTTGAAAGTTAATTGAATCAGATTTTAAGCCATGACATTGTATACCGTAGGCGCTCTAATTATGCGTCGCTCAAAAAATAATTATTTTTGTAATGCAACGCAACAATAGAAATTCGGTCAGCCAAACTTCGACGCACGATTAGAAAACACCTCGCTAGGTACTAAAGTCAGACGAGTGTAGACAAGGCTATTGCATAGCGGTTGTTTTTGTTCCTTCCGGGTTGTCGGACTGTCGCTGCCTTTCTCCTAAATGGGGCGTCCGTATCCTCGGGGCGCAGAAATTATACATAAGTGAGTTGCTGTCTCGTACCTTCACTGATGTCCCAGCCATATCGCAACTGTGTCTTTATACATCAACGTTCACAAGCAGTGATGTGATGAGCCCTGCTCGCCGTTCAATCGTACTGTGCGCGCTTCGAGCTAGCTGCCATGCTGCCGCGCCGTTATAATCGCGTTACGCAAATTAGTCCCCGGAGTGCGACGCATTATTGGAAATTATTGGTTTGAGATATTGAATTTTAACGCAGAATTAGAAAGGACGCATAATTAGAGCGCCTACGGTAAGTCAGTTTAATGCATGGGCTTAATTGAGAGGCGTTGATGGGTATATCTCTCGATTTCTTCCAGTAAAAGGGTTAGTTGTTTATTACAATTATGTGGTGTGGCCTGGAATATAGGCGATGGAATTGAGGGGGGGGGGGGGGGGGGGGGGGGGGGGAGGGGCTTCGAAGCACTGCCTAGCAGAATGTGACACACAATACGCTTCTTATAATGATATCGATGCATGAGAAAAACACGTACTAATTTGTACTCCTCAGGTCTGGATTGAGGCACTCCTTGTTGGGATTCATACATCTTGACCAGCCGACTGGGGTATAAGCAGTGAAATCACTGTGATAGTGTAATTTAGTTACATGCATATGCATGCCCAGGAGGGCTGTGTCTAATCCACAGTCATGAGCTAACCCTCACCACTAACAACTGGGGACGAGTGACTAATTTGTACTCGTCGATCAGGTCTGGATTGAGGTCATGGCACTCCTTGTTGGATCTTGACGTCCCAGCCGACTGGGGTATAAGCAGTGTAAATCACTGTGATAGTGTAATTTAGTTATCATGCATAAGGAGGACTGTGTCTGATTTACAGTAACTCTCACCACTTACAACTGGGGACGAGTGACTAATTTGTACTCCTCGATCAGGTCTGGATTGAGGTCATGGCACTCTTTGTTGGGATTCATACATCTTGACCAGCCGACTGGGGTATAAGCAGTGTAAATTGTGATAGTGTGATTTAATTATCATGCATATGCATGCCCAGGAGGGCTTTACAGTCATGAGCTAACCCTCACCACTTTACAACTGGGGACGAGTGACTCGACTGGGCATGATCTATAATAAATTCACATTGGTTAGCCACGGCATGTACTACAGCACGGTTATACTATGGACTCTCTTTAGCATAATATTATATAACCGCTTTGTGTCATATACGTGCATGGCCGGCCCACTACAAATCAATGTTGTTACCTCAGTTGCAATTCAAGGCAATAGTGTGCCTAGTCTTGTTCCCAGACCCCAAACATGCACTGCATTCAGGGTCTGGGAACGAGATTATAGTGTGCCATATGAAGTACAGGGGAAGCTTTTAGAGGCCATGCCATGGATATGGGCTTTACAAGGCTAATTAAGAGGACATTCAAGTCGCTTATTTTAGTGGCCTCTAAAAGCTCACCAATATTAGGGAGGTGGTCCCACAAACAGCTAGCAGATAAGAACGTGCAAAAAAATTGGGAGGTGTCTTTTACAAACAGGATGACACTATAGAACAAGGTAATGCCATGCCAAACAGCCCCATGGTAAGTAATATACACCCTCTGCTGAACACTTGACCTGACATGCAGCTGACTCTAAAAGTTATTAGGGTATGTGCAGGGTGTTGCTGTGACAGCACATTTCATTAGCATGCAATTTTATCTTGGTGCATGCAAGTTGTACCGTTATGCATCATAGCAACATTATAGTATACGTATGAAATATTATAGTGTACGTATGAACAGTTTATACGTACGTACTCCTGCTGAATGATTGCAAGCAAGAGCGAATAAGTAGGGGGGTGCGACCTACTTATGTGCTCTTGTTGTAATTAAATTCCCATGTGATATCCTATAGCACGTACCCCATAATGCCTTGCATTGCAAAGAAGGTATCCAAGCTCAGATAAACAACTTTATTGCTCTTTACACAGTGGCACATAGCTAACTAAGGTAGCACATTCTCGAACTCCCACCAATGCCTAATACTTTTGCTTTGTGTTGATTGCGAGTACAAAATCTTAGCGATGATTAGTACTAGTAACAAAGTCAGTCACAATCATCATGACTGTGATGACATTGTAGTTACGTATGATTACATATCTTTTTTCATTATACATGTACCAGGGTGGGGGGTTACAGCATTCTCCCAAATGATGAGATTCATACCACTGAGAAACCTTTTGAAAGCCTAGCTTACTCAAGTATTTTATGTGGTTGCTAAAGTATAATCAAGGCCAAAGGGCAGACCACAAAGGGCACAGAAAAGGGCATAGTGCCCTTAATTTGGTCAAGGCCTAGTGAGAATACTGTTATATATACTGAACTGTCATGCCTGTCTTGTTGCCCTGATTTTTGCAGTTCTGCTGTGATTATTGTACACCCATAATTATTATAGTCGATTATATCACAATTACGACAGTACAAATTAAGTCACAAATTAAGTCTCAAATCTAGCATGCAAGTATAAAACTACCGTAAGCTCTCTGTGAAATTTTCTCTACATCTGCACCCAAACTCATCACCATTTTCTCTGTAGCAAGTGTGCATGCATGTTAGCACATGACTGTCGTCAATCATGGTTGTGATTGCTGCAACCACCATCATGACGCTGATAATCACATAATCTAAACAATTGCCCATGCAGCACGTAGCTACTGGGTAACATTAAACTACACTGAAGTTAGTAGGCATGTACTTGTACTTTGTGCGTGTCTCTCACTTACAGATTGACACAGTGTTTGTGAATATACACTTGCACATATAGAATGAGATAAGCAATAATTATCTACAATACTTATAAACCCCTGCATAATTGTATATGCCGAAATAGTAGAGAAACGTTCTGTTCTACAGCATACATAGATCTAGCTACTTCTTGCAATTCCTGTGAGGATCAGAATTGAATAATATGTTGCTATAAACACTCTTTTCTATTATCCTTGCATTATTCCCAGGAAATCGATCCATTCTTATTGGTACCCAGCTAGACCTTTTTGAAATGACCCGTCTCTCTACTGACTCTACAAAAGATTTGGTAACTAAACAGCTAATAATTTAGCTTACTGTATACCGGGAAATGTTGGTGGCTATTAAATTTGCCTGAAATGACTTGGTATAAAATTTGGCTAACACGACAGAAAAAGTATGATGGCGTGACTTGTCGAGTTTGAGAAGCCCCAGGATGAAGACGAACGAAAATGGTCTGTTGCCATCACGTTTTCAGCAGTATCTGGAGCCCCACGATTGGTGAACAGCTCAGGGATGCATACGCTGTGGCAGTGATGCATGGGCTACGACCAACATACTCCGGTGCATTAACACATGGGTCAATCTATTGTGTGTTACATGGAGAATGTGCGGAAAATAATTACATAATGTGCGGAAATAATTGTACAGTGTACGGAGAAAGATAATGGCAATAAAATGAGCTGAGTATAGTCCTCCAGTGTGCCTCTCTGGATGAGAGCTGTAGCTTCGCTTGGCGATAGTTGTAGCCTATACTTTGGTAGTTGCTTGTGTGACTCCGTGGTGCCGCTCCTGTGTGGATTTTGAATGGCAGTATATGCTTGACCTTCACACTGTGTGCTGCCACTTGTGTATATGTCCTTGGCCATGTTCTCGAAAATTTGCAGTAGCCTGTATGCTTTAATTCGGTGGACCATTGGTGAAGTAGTAGGGGCTTCACTGCAGACCTTTCTCAGCGAGGTTTGAAGGTACGTAATTCAAGGTGATCTATCTGTGCCATGCATGTCTGGCCAGCCGTTTAATCTTGGCGTCTTTTGAATTTGACGGTTAACTTATGAAATGCCAAATGCCAAATTAAAACTGTCACCAAAATTTCCCTGTATGCAGTATCTTAAAAATGTGTGAAAGCAAATACTTAGCTACATAGCTATGTGAAACAAACATCACAACTCTTCACAGCCTCACTTCATTCCTGTCTGTCCTTTTCTTCACCCTCTTGACAATGTGCCTCCTTCTGACTTTGCTGGTGCATTGCCACATCATCCTCTGCAGAAGGGCAGGAGACATCCTGTATGTGTATGTGTGTGTGTGTGTGTGTGTGTGTATGTGTGTGTGTGTGTGTGTGTGTGTGTGTGTGTGTGTGTGTGTGTGTGTGTGTGTGTGTATGTGTGTGTGTGTGTGTGTGTGTACAAGTTAAAACAGATTACACAATGTGCTCTGAATTCAAAGTCAGCACAAGCGATTAACTCTCAGGAGGGTGGAGCTTGCTGTCAGATGGTGGTATAGATATTGCAGTATCAGCAATCAAGCTATGCAGTCTGATCTCCTAGGCTTCCCAGCCCCTATATTTTGTATAGGCTTACACAGGATCAAGCAAGGTACGTACGTATACACATAATTATTTACTAGAAGAAGGTAGAGCACTTCAGTAACTAATCAACTACATCGGTACAAAGTGATGGATGTATTACCTCTTCATTTACTGTAGGTTTGAGAAGTAGTAGTTCGACTTCTTCACGACTACGAATTGAGAATAATTATTGGTAGTATAATTATAACACAAAAGACGAATACACAGAATGTCCTTGTGGGACCAGAATGTATACGTAAACCATATAGCTTAGGGTAATCTTGCAAGCCACATCCTCCACACGGTGAGGATCGGCCCAGTGTCAATGGACCAGTTACTGTTGGGTCACATGACATCTGTAATCCTATTGGTTCTATTCACATTCCAGTAGAGCTTTACATAGTTGCATACATCTTCACAGATCAATCTTCCCCGTATGAAAGGCTTAGAGGACACTATCATTAGGACCAGTCTGTTGGGTCAGACATGGACTTCCTCCAACGCAACTGACCAAAAGAGCTTACAGCCTAGCTGGAAATATGTGGTCCAAGTAGCCACTTTAGTGTGGTGAGGATAGTCCGTTTAAAAACTTTCAGGTGAAAGTGCAAGCAAGTTTCTATCACTAAACACTATCAGCATTTTTGTGAAATAATTTCGCGAATGACCTGTAATTAGCGAAATTCGCAAACATTTAGACCGCGAAATATAAGACGGTAGTAACTGCAGATGCTGACCTCTTGGATGAGATTTACCACATGCATTAGAGACATGGTAAAACTATAGTACCTCATTATGGGTTAGTGGGCAACCTGCATGCATTATCTACCATCTTCAGCTTGGGAAGATACTTCTACTCAACTCCCCATTTTACGATTATAACTATATTAGTAATCATACCTTTCATCATTGTTAACATTTCCCCGTTTGCAAGCTGCATGATATGCACAGAGATAAAACAGCATGGGGTTAGCTACTGCATAAGAATGCTAGTCAAGTGTAGGAGTATTAGGCATAAAAAAAACATGCAGGATGGTGTGATCACATTGATGACATGATTTTCTAACATAAGGAGAAAGATTTTGTTGAAATATGCAAACTTCAAGGCTATAGGGGTGAGGCATCTTTATTCACTGGAATGGACTGGTGGACCAGACTGGACTCACTCATATTCACTAAAGTTGCTTGCATAGCATTTTCTCCTTGAGTCGTTAAAGGTCAAAGGTCACATGCATATCAATAAAATTCGACATTGAGCTTCAGTCATCATCGTGGATGATAGAAGATTCTTATTTTCTGATGTCAGCAAAAAGCTGGAGTTCGGTTTCTTCAGTAATTAATGCTCTTCTCATCGAAGCTCATTAAATATGCACGTGACTTTGACCTCTACCAACTCGAGGAAAGACACGAAAGCAGGCTATGCAAGCAACTTTACTGAATGAATAGGCTTCTGCATGTCCTACACTAAAAACGGAATTTTGGGTGAGTCCAGTCCAGTCCAGTCCAGTCCACCTGTCCAATGAATAAAGACACCCGTAGGGATGGGCACATCATTTATTTTACACTACTCACTATTCTATTCATCTCAGAGAATTATTCTCCTCAATTCCAAATAGTAATTCCAGGATGACCAAAACATGTAACATTGTCAATGTACTATGCCTGTGTCTACCAGCACCGCCATGTCAACTTTCAACCTAATGGTGGTTTCCTGTAATGGTCATAGCACTGTGCACAAAAATAGCAATACCTTTCCGCATCTTCTCTGTAATGACAAATGCGATTAGCACTGCCATCCCAATCACTGACAGACAAATGAAGACTACCGTCACAATCGTACAGCAAGTAGCACCTGTGGAGAATAAATCAATTCCTTGTCAGATCAGTGCATAATAACAGCCAGTCTAGTCTATCGAGCTAGACCAAATTTCTCCCACTCAGGAAGCTTGGGGCAGGGCATAGGAAAATTGGTCTAGCTCGACAGACTACAGCCAGTCCAAATACAACGCTGAACACGCTCCACAACATAAAACACAATGTCATCAAAGTTCCTCACGTTTTCCAGATGGTTGGTTGTCATGTTTCACACGATGCACAACAGAGATCACGGCTGCTATGGCATACACAAGAGCCAAAATGGAGAAACAAAATCCTGAGATGACCAGTTGATCACGATAGCCACACCAGCATCTGTCAAACACATCTGAGCGAAACAATAATTGTATTGTTCAACCTTGCTGTTCCCTAGCACTGTAGTACACTGTGGACTCTCATGCAGTGGTAAATTACAGTTCCTATGTAGCTGATCTTCCAATTCAACAATCGCAATAACGCTAGAAGAGGATGAATTTATGTTGCACTGAATTTGGTCCCAATGCTGAAAACAAGACTAAGAGTGATGCAAATTTGTACTAGCTATTCCTGTGTTGCTACCTATTTTAGCATCCAAGAGAACATTCACCAATCAGTTAACATTTTGTAATGGAACATACACACACATCCATATAAACTACCAAAGCAAAGCGAAACTTGTTTAGACTGTACAGTATCGGCACTGATTCGGCAGATGATATTTGCCTCCATAGGGGCTGCGAAGCATGGAAAGAAATTTCCGTATCATTTATATGAACTCTTTCCAATTTCCTCCAATGCCATTTGTTGGACAGGGAGCTAGCTAGGTACATGTAGTTAGTGCATGTATAGGAGAAGGGCTGCTTTGTCTAGGCTCTGGTCACCATAATAGCATCTCAGTGCCTCCTCCACAGTGGTGCATGATCAAAGATGTGCCCATGTGCACAACTACATAATTATGTTGTGTAGCTTCACTTGTAACAGTAGGTACATGACTTATATATAGCGTAATTTTTCACCCATCTATATGTCTGAAGTTGGAGGACCCATAATAGGATCAAGCAGTGTAATGATGTGCTTGAATGCACATTGTTTGGTGTGATGGGGCATACTGCAAGCATTCCTACTAGTTACAAAGAAACTTGATCTGGGTTATCTCAACAGGCCAAAGCCAACAGGTTTTCTTGCAATATATTAAGATTTTAACATGTGTGTGTCCATGACGGAAGTGGGATGTTCGTGGGGCGGGACTAGACTAGTGATGTGCGACCTTCGTACTTCAATTTACTGAACCTTGAACTCCGCAAAGGAACATTGGGCATAGGCTGGAACAGCTGGGGCTACAAGCGGACGCAATCGGGGAGCAGCAGCTGAAGCAGACGCAATTGGGGAGCAGCAGCTGAGCAAGCGAAGCGAGAGAAGCTACTTGTAATTATGATACTAATAGGATCAAAGTAGGCTGCACTTGTGTGCTTGTTTACCACAGTGCAGGCACTGAGATGCAACTGAGGTGACCAGTACATTAATAATTAATACTTACCACCATTTGGAGGACTGAACCGCAGCACCACTCCCACAGAAATCCAGAGTGCCACTCCAACGGCACAGGATAAAACAGCATGTACCCAAAGATGGAGGTACAATTTCCGCCACCATTCCAAATTGCGGAGCTGGTCTGCAAAAAAGTCAATATGAAGCAATGTGGCTACAGGGTATTACTTAGAGCACATACGCTTGTATAGTTCCTATACTGAGTCCACACATGTGATTACTAAAGCATGATGTCTATAGTCCATGTATCACAAATAACAGATCTAGAGCAGACACACTTTCACTGTCCACCACCACTGTATACCGCACATGCACTATGCAGTCATCTTCATTGTTAGGCTATGACATTGTGTATGAACACAGCACATTTACAATGTCACCTGCTACGACATTATCACGTCTTACCCATGTATCACAGTGAAGTCTTATTTACTGTACAATACACTGTGTATACTTTTATGGAGTATTTTCAAATGCAACACAGCAACAGTGGCTCCTAGAGTGGCTCTAAGAGAGTGTGACTAACGAACTTTGAACAATCATTGGCATCAATCTATTGCAAGAAAAGCCACAGAAATGGATGTTTGAGGCTCTTGTGTATGACAACATGATGTGAAGGTGGCATGCCTGCAGGCTGGCCTGCTTCCCCAGTGCAATCACTTCACACTCTTTTTGCCTTCAATAGTTACCACCGCCAGTCCTGGTTACGGTATCCTTGTGGTCGCATAGTTGGAACACAATCACATTTTGGAACACAATAATTAATCACATTTTGGCCTGCCTTGATATCCTATAGTCTAGGTATGACGTATACCAAGCAAGAGAGCGATAAATATCATCCACCTGTACATAACATCAACTGCCCATGCCAATTAGCTATCAACCAGCACAGTAAACTTCCTACCATGCACACTGCCCAAAAGGAGATGAAGAAAATAATGTGATTTTTGTTCACTGACATGTGCAGTGCATTAACCGGAATATCACTACAAATTAACATGAAACTTTTCTCTGTGGTCGATAAATATTGGCAGCTTATGCCATTGGCCAGAATGCTTGCATTCAAAAAAGCTGCTTCTGAAGAAGTATAAGCAACATGTACATACTTCTTCATGAAGCACAAGATGTCGACTGAGCTACGTAGAATTGGCTGATATGCAACCATGATATTGCTAATATGCACCTAACTGGTAATAACTGAAAAGGGGTTAAAATTAATCACAATACATGCATGCAAATTACAGCCATATGTACTTCCCTCCCACGAATCAGATTATTTCAGTGTGAAATGAGGTGCTAACTTACCATACATATGATTCTTCTCATGAAATCTGGCTATAAATGTTGTAACAATGAAGACAATTCCAAGCAAAATGCCTCCAATGACCAGAAGAACGGTTTGCCATTTTGCAAGTGGACTTGATGTATTGACTGTAGGAGAGAAAATAAAGTTACAGTTTCTCCTTGATAGATCATTTACCTGTCAGTGGAAAATTGTGGCAGCTTCAAGTTGCATCCAAACATTACTTTTGAATGTGTATGATTTTGAACATGAGGTGTATATGAGCTTCTAAAGGCTTCCCAGCTGCTTTACAAAAGGAGCTTGCACATGTCAGAGTGGGGTCACAAAACAGAGAACTGGGAAAAAAGTGCCAGTGGAAGCTTAGGGGGCTGACAAGGGCATAGCTAGGAAAAGTTTTTTTCTGAGGCAGTATGATGCTGGAGGCAGTTTGCACCTTATACCTTTGCACTGTGTGAAGCAAGGGAAACAATTCTATTTTCAGTAATCAGGAAGAGCTCTCATGTGGCAACTTCACACATTCCACTGCCCTGCTTCTGCTTTCTGCTTCCAAGCTGTCTTTCTCGGGTTATTCAGTTGTAATCTCACATGCAGTTGTATGTGCAGTGTGTTCAAGCATGTACGTACTGCTGACATGCTGGCCAGCAGCGCAAGCTCTGCTACAACAATGTTGCTTTATGTTTGCATGTGCTGCTAGAATATCATTATTATGCGGACACACCCACAATAGCAATTTTTTAACCGAGTGGTTGCCTACTGATGCAATCAGGGAGCAGCAGTTGAAGCGGACGCAATCGGGAAGCAGCAGCTCTGCACAGAGAGCTGTCTGGCGACGGATTTCTCCGTAGGCAAATTAATGCGGGGGAAGTAGCTACTTGTATATTATGCTGGTTATACCTCTGCCTGAAGTGTGGAGGCATGAACCACCTCTGCAGGGTTGGCCCTGTGCAGCACATGATCTAATTCCGTGCAATGTGTGGACATGTATGAGGAAGCCCTTTTGTAGCATCTTAGCCCATTTTTTCAACTCTTCTCTAGCGGAAAAATGGCTGATTGCTGAGTGCTGCTACAGGTACACTTTGGGTGAGTGCCAAAGAACTGTATCTTATATATAGGCCCGTGTACATTAACATTGGGAAGGGGGCAGAGATTCTGGAAGAACACTTCAGCTCTTAATTTGGGACAAGGCATGAACCTGTACCAAACAATAATGGATGACTACAGTAACCAAGTACTTTGAGAAAAGTGCTTATTTTGTACCTTCATCTACATACAATGTCATACATACTCTTTGTAATGTCAGTGGTGCCTTGTTAATCCCTGTAATGTACAGCAGTTGGATTCGTAATGTATTCCCATGCCATTGATTTCAGCTCCAGTTTCTGATCACTTTCAATCTTTGCTAACTATAAACAATCATTACACTGGAGGTGGAAATAGTCTGGAAATGGGACTTTAATTTTCACTTTACAATGTGGGACAGCTTATCGTGACTTTCTTAGACATCATGAACTGATCAACTTACTCTTATTTTGAGGCATTACAGATATCAGTTCCACAGCAATCATAAGTGAACCACCAATTGTGTATACAACACAAATAATCACCACAAACACCTTGTAGACTGCACGTGCCGGCCTTTCAAAACCTAGTGGGGGAATTATAGAAATGTGCTGTTACAGCATTGTAGTAGTTATAGTGCCTACAGGTCGAGTAATACTTAGTTTGCACACAAATCAAATGCACAAACTAGAGCTTATCATACTTCATGCTTTGCCATCCCTCACTAGTGGGAAATTCCCAAAATTATACTTGTAGCCAAATATTTGAGCATGCATGCAAGTAACAGCGAGTTCCATTTTGTCTGTACCAGTACGATTTATTCCTACATGTAGAATATTAGCCTCGTTCCCAGGCGGGGTTAGTAAGCCTGACGCGGCAAACATTCTTGTTTGGTACAGCCAAAATCTTGCATAACGTCACCCTGGACTCACACATAATGTCATCAGTTAACTTACAAGTTCGTCAAGAAATGACAACAACCAAACATGCCAAGAGAACCAAACATGGCAATGGCACGAGCTTGGTAAGCACACCCAGTATTCTGCATTACCACTTTGCACACCTCGGCCGGTAAATGGGATTCAAGCTGGTGCCCCTGATTGGAGTGTAGTTGCTCCGAGGGAGAGAAGCGCAGGAGCATCAGCTTTTGGCCACAGCAGTAACTGCCTCCTGGTTGACACTTGACAGTAGTATAGGCTATAATTTTATATAGGCTTCATCCCAATGTTTCCCGTGATTGGAGTACAGTTGCTCTGCAGGGGCATCAGCTTTTGGGCCACAGTATAGCAACTACCTCCCGATTCTTTCCACATTTTAGCTATAGCCAACCCACATCCAGAAGTGGGTTTAGCTAACCCATATTAGGAATCATAATTATGGATTCCAGATTATCAATGCCTAAGCTCGCAAGATATACGTACGTAAAATGATTGAAGCAACCAATATCTCCCCCAAGATTCTCCTTACAAATCGTTGTAAATGACAGGAAACATTGCACAACAGAGAGGGGCATCTTATGGGAGTGTTACTGTGTTTTAATGTTGCTAACAGTGACCATTAATTGCTAGTAGAATCATCTGACTGGGTCAAGAAGGACAATGTAGCCTACCCTTGCTGTGCAAAGAATCTGGTTCCAAGACTAGCACTATTTTCCACTGCCCCAGCTCTGGGCACATGCATGCTAACCCCACATCAAAATTCCTGCGTGACAAATCAGGTACGTTGATTGCAAATGATGTTCTGGCTCATTGTTGTTACCATCTATGCCGTATTTCCCCAAGTATTTGACCTGTTGAGGCAAGCAATGAGTGCCAGTCAATAGTGACTGTGGTATCTGATTGTTAATTATGCATTCCATGGGGACAACGTGAAGTCTATCTGTATAGCCTTAGTTTGGGGCTTTGCAGCTCCTTGGCCATACATCACTATGGGCAAATTCGAAATTTCCTTGTGGCCATTCCTAAACACACAACACCACCCTATCTTGCCCATACCATACTATAGATTACTAGTATATGGCCATGCAAGAGATAACAGGTAATGAACCCTTGGTATGGTTCATGTTACTATATATATGTCACTTGCAAATTTAATTATGTAGATTAGAGATCCCTTGTTGTCTGTTGATAGTTTTGTGCAATAGGAGTTGAATCAGTTATTTCCACTACGTACGTAATATTATCTATGTGTTGTGTACACGTTTCATAATTATGGTGTAAAAATGTTATAATAATAGGCACAAGGAATAGTGTTTGCCTGTACAGGGATGGCTGCTAACACCAACCTACCTCGGTGTCTGTAGCACTCGCGGCAGAGGCATACAGTCTCAATAATCATAACTGGCACAACATCAACCAGGATTAGGAAGTGGGACACGAACTGAAGTGGAATTGTGAGTGGTAGTACTAATGGTAGTGCACAGGCTGCAATGTACAGAGGATTGAAGAATGAATGCATCATTGTAACAAACAAATCAATACTGCACGATTGAGCACTGTTCCCACTCTTGCTCATAGTAGTAGAGGTAGTGACAGTTTACTTGACTAAGTTAGCAATAACTTAATAAATTGCTATGATGTCCTACGTATAATTATGCCTATATAGCCTGCCTTCCTACTCCGAAGCAGGACAGCTCACCAGTGTTGACCAGGCATCGATAAATAATCATGCCCCATGACAGCGTAATTAACATAATCCTGAAACATGACTATACACGGACAATCAAAACCCAGCCGATAGGACGTATGTAATCATGTAGCAGTCTCACACAGAAATCGAATACTATTCTGCCATGCACGATCAATAAAAATGAAATAAGTTCAAGGCGCTAATAGAGGCCCCAGGGCTGCACAAGTATGAGCATTATTCCTTGTTAGTATGTGCAGTTGTGACCATTACAGTGCATTGGCCACAGAGTAGTTATATATGTAGGGCATACACGTGGAACAATTTGATGCTCTGTATCTCAATCACGTTGTCCAATGGATACAAACATGGGTCAAGCCCCTGCTGTGATATGCATGGATCCTTCATCTAAACACGAGGCACCTCTGAAGCAAAACAAGTTGATCAACAGAACCTATGCAGGGAGCATTAGATTGCTACAATGCGCATCGACAGGATGTTTTCACTATGCCGATAGTGTTATAACACCTATTGCACCTTTGCCTAGTTGTTTTCCTTCATATCGGTTATTAGACAAGGGGTCCATCTCACAGCTGCGGTTTATCCCATTTGTGTCTAGCTGTCGTATATGGGGGCAAAAAGCTAAGTATTAATCACATTTGTGCATTCTGGAGTTTTTGATTTCTACCACAAATGAATAATTAGGATCAAATGAAGCAAAACCTTGAGGGAATTGAGCAATTATAATGTAGTGTGTGGTAGACTGAGAACACTGAAGTAAGTTCCACTTACGGTCATTCAATGGAAATATGGGCATCTCTCCATACAACCAAAACGGAATAACAGATGTTATTAGAAGAACAGACGAGACTGGCATTTGAATGATGAAAGTGAGCCGCAGAGATTTCCTCTCATCTGCATGGAGGGGGGGGGGGGGGGGGGGGGGGGGGGGGGGGGGTTTACGGTGACAATACTAAGTACAATTGAAGGGCTGAGAACCAGAGTGGTCAGCCGCCTAACCTTGAACTAGCCCCCCTAAACTTGAGAATACTGTTAAAATGTGTTGCTGAAATTTCACGAATTTCAAATTTTGGTGATATGCTCATACCCATTGCATATTTTTCACTCCATTTTTGTGCAATTCATGCAATTTCCAGTACTTGATTTTGGGTTAGGCCACTCTGGTTCTCAGCCCTTCAATTCTTGCAGTACCATGAACAATGAAATGGTCAGGGGTGATTAACCGGCAGTCATTATAATTTAGTAACCAATCAGTAATGGACCTCTAATACCCAAGACCAATTGGCATCCTTAGGTCTCTGACGACTTTACAGGGCCGGGAAGAAATCTTGCTCGTTCTTGCAAGATATCTGTCAAGCCTTGCTGCATTGTTAGTGAATAGCCACTTGTTTTTGTAACTGAAATGTTCAATGAATGTATGTAATCTTGCAGGAACACTTAGAATAATCAGATTAGGTCTTCTTGCATGTTTCGCTTGTTGGATGTTGCAATGGGTAGACAGAGAAAATCTTCATTTCTTCTTGCAAGTTAGTTAGACAGAGGTACTCTCTTGCAAGATTTCTTCTTCCAAGTTGGGTAGACAGAGAATCTTGCGCTTTCCTGCAAGATATGTCTTGCATGATGAATTTACATTGCACATCTTGCTGGTTCCTGCAAGATATGTATTTGTCTTGCGATATACTTCAGACTGTACTATGATTGCATCCACCAGCTAGGTAGCTAGCTTACAGTTCATCCCAATTAGCTTACAGCTCAACCCAATAAACAAACACTGAATAACAAGTGGCAACCACACTTACTCTCACCTGTTGGATGTTTCAGCGGACTCTGATTGTATCCACCAGCTCATAAATTATGTATTTACAACAATGACAACAATGAAACCAGGCACACTGACTGTATTTCTAATGCAGCAACCTCAAGTAATGACTTTGTTTCGTTGCTAAGTGATCTTTGTGGGTGCTTGAGTCCAAACAGAGCCCTAGTTCTTGAGTGGGTGGTTATAGTAAGACTTCCAACTGTGAAAAAGCAATGTGGTCGTCCAGTGTAAACTACTGCTGTTTCATGTCATGCATCTTGATATACTTTCCTGCAAGATATGTCTTGACAGTCTTGCATAATGAATTTACATTGCACATCTTGCTGGTTCCTGCAAGATACGTATTTTTCTTGTGATATAATCAGACTGTACTATGATTGCATCCATCAGCTAAGTAGCCAGCTTACTGCTCACGCAAACACGGAGTAACAAGTGGCACCCACACTCCTGGTAAGTGCCTCCATTCTTTCTCTCAGCTGTTGGATGTTTCAGAGGACTGTGATTGTATCCACCAGCTCATCCGTATTCACTTGTTCCTCATGCAGCTATTGCTAGCTTATCTTTCATTCCTGAGCAATATATCCATTTTGAAGAGTCTTGCAAAATTCTTGCAAGATGCAGCAGTTGTATTTACTTTGTGTCTTTGGAGTCGAATTCTATCTATAGCATGCATGTGCTTTCAAATTTGCTAGCTTTACTAGCTTTGCTATTGGCTCACCCAAGCTAGCTACAGCTGTATATAGAATGTTTCTGAGAGTGATGCCTACAGTCAGAAGTTCATGCATGAATGTAAGCTTCACCTAAATGTGTTTGTATAGCTACATCATGTACGACATTCATAGGCTGTGCCTTCATGACTTATAAGCATACCTCATAGGATCAAGGCTATTTTGGCATCCCCAGGCAGCTGCTTGTAGACTTTTCACCCCTTAAATGCAAGCTATATATAACTATAGTATACGTACTAGGTATGCCGTCTTTATTCATGATATAATAATAGTAACCATGTAAGCTATAAAATAGTTACCTTGCATTATTATGCAAATTTGTCACATTCGAATCCTTCAATCAGCAAATTCAATCAGCAAATCCTTTGGCTTTGAAAGCAGCATGGCTTTGAAAGCATTATGGTTTCAGATTTTGAGCGACTTTTGTACTGGCATAATAATTATAATCTTGCAAGTTTCCAGCTCAATATGGTTGTGATTCTTGCATGGCACCATAACTATAGACAGGTGGCTGCTTTAAAGTCATGGGATACCTAATTAGGTAATTAAGTGGGCGTGACTTCCTCTACGCATGCGCCTAACCGAGACAGCTGTTGTCTTGCCATAGTGAAGACGTGTTCCTGATGGCCACTAATTTTCGACATCAAACGCCTTCTCTGCTGTTCAGTGTAGGGTGTGCACTGTTGCTGCGGGTGAAAGCGAGGTACTGTTACAGTGCCAGAGACAGCTGGACAGCGATAGTAGGCTCTTTCGGTGAAGTAGTACGTGCTGAAAGGGGACGGTGTGACGTCGGTGACTTCCACTTTCAACTTCCATCGTTTCTATCTCTCGTCGTAGACCTCACTGGGCTTTCACTATGGTTGCTATCGGCAAGGTAGGTCTCGATAAAGTACGATTTGTGCAAAATTTGACGTCAAAAAATCCTTGTAACTGAGTCGTATGATAACTGCATGCAGTGCGTGTGCCCTTGTGCTTCTACCGCTGATCTCCCCAGCATCCAATGGTACATCGCTTGTACTTCATAGTGCGTGAGCCTTGCTTGGAAGGGTGAGGCTGAGCGAGCTCCACGTCGGTTTTAAAACTAGGAAGTCATGCCCACTTAATTAATTACACGTTAATTACATTTGGGTACCCCGGAACCTTAAGCAGGTCTGCATTTTGTACCGGATTAGTGCAACTGGGACCAGCAGTAGACCATAATAGAGAGGTGGCTACCTTACATAGTGACCACTTGCTATAGACAGTTCCACTGTATGGTCTATGTTCGGGAAGTAATTTGCTTCCATTTGTGTCACAAAAAGTACGTAACTAAGTAGCCTTAAAACTCACACAATTGGCAGAAATTCCCTCCATGTCTGACACTGATGGCAAGAACTATTGCAACTACTAATGCAACTGCACCAAACACAATCAGAGCAATGTTCCATCTTGATAGGACGCAGCTGCCTGCAGAAGAACACAAGACATGGCAGTAGCGAGAACTTTATGTCAACCATTACCACATACATTTTCCATCTTGGGATTATTTCCTGTGGCAATAATTTCGTGCAGTCTAGCCACTAAAAGTGACACACAAATATTAAATTTCACGGAGGGAACTTTTCACTGAACATCACTGTCAAAAATTACTGAAATACTATTGGCACATGTAACTGCACCAATGGAGGGCAATCGAGTTGTGTGTGCGCCTACCACGTTTACAGCGACAAGCAGCTGCCGGGGAAGAGCTACTCGATCTGTGAATGTGAGCCCAGGAACACGAAGGACAGTGATGCCTAACTATACATACAGATGAGCAGTCTCCTTACATGTCAGAGCGTTCAGTCTTATCTGGAGCTCTAGCCCTGTTACATACTCACATTTTTGCCTCACATTATACTCAAAAACAGGAAGGCCTGAGAATGAGGCTAACACAGTTTATCAAACAAGCATTGACCACCCGCACCAACTACAAGTGATGAAACCTGGACGATCACATGAGAACAACATAGAGGTGGTATTCAGTATACACAAAAAATACAAGATTTTTCATACAGGTTGTGCTTTTAATTCACTAACACAGCCTCCACACTTCCAATTTGCTCCTTACATCACTTGTTAGGTATTACATTTCTTTCATAATTCTTTAGCATCAAACAAATAAGCAAAGACATGGAAACGGCTAGAGAAAAAAACCCAGAAAAGGCAACCCCTTGTTCATAGAGGAATGATGCTATGGGGGGGGGGGGGGGGGGGGGGGGGGGGGGGGGTAGTGGAGTGGCCTGACAAAATGCACAGTATGAACCAAGATCTTTTCAGAGTAGCTCCTGCCATGCATCATGCTGCTAGATATTGAATATTGATTTCCCTAACCACACCCAATGCCAAACCACTGGAGCGAAGTGGAATTTTGAAAAAGAGTCCACACCCAATGCCAAACCACTGGAGCGAAGTGGAATTTTGAAAAAGAGTAAGGTTTTTCTATTTTGTGCAATAAAGCAGGGCAAAGATGGCCAATATTCAGCTCACACACACAGTCGTATCCTTAATGATAGCTAGGAGTGCCAGAGGTAGCGGAGAGCAATAGATGTCAATCCCAAGACCAGTTGTGGCACAAGACAACAAAAAGCATGACAGTGAAACATCATGTTGGGATGTGAAGTGTGGAAGACAGTGGAAGGCAATACAAGTGCTGCTATACATAAGCTCTGGCAAATTCGTTGCAATGTAGTAGTGGTTAGCAACAAGTCCTTAATTGATTTAAAAAATTAAAATTTGTGTACTAACAACAAGTACGTGCTACTGGAATGTCACAATGTACACGGAACCCATAGGATGGAAGAATTGACCAAAATGTAGGTTTCCTATTACAGTACATTCATGTATAGGGTATCTACCTTGCATGAGGGTGATATTATATATGCCATATATCCAAAATGGATGAGAAACATTCAGAATCGAAAGGATGAAGCTTGAGTGATAAGCCGTACCCCAAAGCAAGCAAACTAAATGTTCACTGCTTTTCTCAGTCAGGGAGTACTGATGCTGATTGTGCCAAAGCACATGGCTATAGGACAGAAGAGTGTGTGGTGTTGCAACAGCATCCAGGATTCTAAAACAGCACTATGTACACACAGCAGCCATGAATGGTTGCCTAGAGCGCTAGTGTGGCACGATGTATGACTAGCACCTTCACTGTTCAATATTACTCTGCTTCTGTGACATCACATTCACCAAACACCTTCACACCATTCCTCTGTCCAGGAACTGTTTCTCTGCTCCTGACCAGAGCAGAGGAATGATGCAAAGGTGTGTGGTGAATGTGATGCCATAGTCATGAATTGTGTGACTGTGGCCACTTAGTGAGTGTGGAATTCGATGCCCTCTGCATAGCTACATTAAGAGCACAATTCAGAAAGGAATTGATTAGAGTCTATAATAGTTATTATTTCAGTGTTTGTTATTCTTCTGGTTTTATTTTCAGTGTTGTCACATGCTGCTAGCAGATGGTAAGATACATTCTCTCGGTTATCGCCCTGTAAGTACAGAGAGCTGCCAGGCACCAGACACGTGCAGACAATTCAGGGGGCAGTAGCTGAAGCGAGCGAAGCTACTAATCTGCCTTATAGAGCACATCTAGTACACATACTATGTAAAGTATGTGTACTAGTAGCCAAAGTAGCCATACATATCAAATGTGTATAGTGTATAAATCCTAATTTTTGCTCTACTTCACCTCTCTGCTAGCAGAGGTAAGAGCAGCCAAAAAAATGTATGACACCACCACAATAACAGTGTGACACAACTTGTCATTGACAGACCGGTGGTTCTGGTACGTAATTTACAGCGTACCTAGAGTGATTGTCAGGGGCTCAGTCTCACTCCCCTCCTGGCTCCCACAGTTGACACCATGTACTGTGATGTTGTACTCATAACCTTTCTCAAATCCTGTCAGCTCATGCTCTGTAACACTGGTGTTACTGATTTTCAGGAGTCCTCCATATGGGGGGTTGGGATCATTGGTGGTAATGTTGATGAGGTAGAAATCAGCACTGTCTCCATCCCTCAGTTTCCAGCACAGAGTGACACCCACAGCTCCATTGGTACGCTCAGAGACATCAACACAGGAGAGGGAGGGGACAGAGGGAGGACCTGAAGAAAGGCATAAATATGACTGCATCTAGCTTGAGCATAATTTAGAGATCTTTCACAAGCAACAGTACATGTATACCAAGTGTCAGATCTATAGTCTTACAGTGCTGGCACAGTTACAGCAGGCTTTAATATTTGTGTAATATAAACTAGACCATGTACCGATCTAGATATATGTAAACCTAGCCTCATATCCAGGCCTTCTCGCCCCAGCGCTTGTCGCTTAGAGACCTGGTAAAACGCGTCACATGCAGTGGTAAAACTCGTCACATGCAGTGATGTGTCTGGATGTTGGATGGATGTGTGGAGGAGTGGCACATTCCTGGAAAAACAGCAAGTGGGAGTGCTACCGATCGTAACCGAGTATGAAGTACTGAATGGCTGACATCAGGCAGTCTTTTCTCAGGGTCAGAAAGCCGTCCCACAGCTGTACAGAAGGAATGTATCCACTCCTCCGCACATCCAAACCAACGTCCAGGTACGTCACTGCACACGATAAGTTTTACCAGGCCTTCTTCCACGATAGTACTGCAAGCGACAAACATTGGAGTGAGAAGGCCTGGGTACAAGGCTAATGTAAACCATAGTTGTACCACCTCAGTACTGATCGAGTGATGGCAGGGTTTGTTTTTGGTATGCTTATGATTCAGTTGTGTAGTGTGCTTCTTGTTCACTTCAGGTAACATTATGTTTAGTTTGAATGCTTGGTGAGCAAAACCTCTGTTTCGGTGAATAGTAAAACTAGAGGTGTTCATAGAGCTTGGAACATCCATAGCATAGAGTGCAGCTGCAATCGCCAGGGCATAATTATATCAATGCACATCGAACACGTGCTATCGTGCATACTGTGTTCGTGTATGGCCGTATCAAAGGTTTGTGAGTGACCAACATCCGTACACGACTTTCTAATTATATATATGAAACTGAAGAGGTGGGGCCAAATGTTATGAATAATAGGAAATAGCAGCCAAAAATAGTCACGATGCCTCTGAAGGAATCTGTGATCATGAAAGGGTGGAGCCAATGTCATGAATAGTCATGAAAAAGATAACAGCGAGATGAAGTGCCTTGACTTCAGTCAGGTACACTTAGTGCAGCTTTTTGCTATTGGCTGTTGTATAAGTCCATTTTGAAGGTTTTGAGGGTCTACGTGACGAGATTTCATTACACTGAATAGACGACAGACGAACAAAACCGATTGCTTAACCCCACTTCGCACATGCACGTGGGGTAATTACCCCATGCACATGCGTGCAGCAGGGGTAAAGTGATTGCTTTGTGTGTTTGGAGTATACAAAAATCAGCAGTTTGAGCAGCGAAGGCTTCGTTGATGGCTTAGTTCAGGATAGAAATGTCAGAATTCAGAAAAGACTAGTGTTTACATAACTCACAGACTAGAGATCCACTCAAGAGGCTGAGTGTGAAAGTCGTGTTTCTAATTTATACAAATTGATGACACCCTGTTTCTAACACTACTACCACAACTAATATGGTATCTCATTCTGCATGCTGACAGCGCTGTATTAAAAATCGGTAGACCTAGCTCTCGTGCATGCGGTATTAAAAGACCGGCGGGAGGCCTGCCTATATCATGTCAAAGTAGCGCACGGGGAACGTGCTCTGCTAAGTTATTCATGGTCAATCCGATTCCTCTGGTCACATGCTCCAGTCAGACATACCTTGACTGATTGGTGACCACTCCAACACATGAAAAGGATCACCACCAAATGAAAAGGATCACTCACAATGCAGTGTTTTGAGCTGTGGAATGATTGTCCTGTCTGATTCTAATAGGTTTTCCTTTCAGAGAGGAAATTGGGCTACACCTGTGTGCATTATCACAGTGGAGGGGGCAAAGAGGGATTAAACCTAGGTGGTAAAATAACCCCTTTTCCCTTGACAGTGTAGCCATAAACTTTCATCCCAAAACAAATTTCACTGACCTACAACATGGATGGCACTGTCTCCAACTCTGTTCCCACGGTCACCACCACCACTGCCTGGCCCAAAGCACTCAATCAGCGTACCATTTAGTGCAGGAGTTGCAGTGACATTCAGTGATGATGAGAAGGAAGTAGCACTTGTTCCAAACCCAGTCTCAGGTGTTGCTGTGAAATGATTGCCAGGCCCACAAACAGAGGGAGCAGTCCCTCCATGTAACAGAGGACACTCACTGCTCCAACCCACTCTCCAGGTGGTGACCATAGTATTATCCCCAGCGACAGTACAACTGAAGTTGATGGTATCACCAGGGCAGGTGGGGGGTGCTGCAGTGAACTGGCCAGCAACATTATCTGTAAACAACCAATAGATAGAGGTTTACAATCATCACAAAAGGCTGTCATTGATGTCCCGGATTTAGAGGAGTGGTGATAGTGCTCATGCATACTCAGTGGAGTAGATCAATAGCTCAAGGTGGTATACGTAGGCTTGCATGTAGCAATGTGGGCTGGAATCAAGGCTATTACTATAGTATACCACAGACATGCACGGAGCAGCTCTGATGGCTACAGCGCCCAGCAATCTTGTACCTACAGGTAGTTTTTTTGGTGAAATTCAGTGAGTGAGGAATACTTTGACCATTTTAACCCAAGACAAACATCCCATGTGAAAAGAGTTCTTCCTAAACACAAGGTAAACTACCTGTAGATACGGGACTGGACAGCCACTGTCGTTGTCATAGTTGCTCCTTGAACAGACCTATGGGCAATCCTCAGGAAAAATCAGTGGTGCCACCATAGATTGGGCGAGCGGACGGTGTGGTCATGGCTACTAAAGCAGTAGCCAATATATTCATCTACAGAGGCTCCCATGCAAATAATGGATCCTTCGTCCAGTTGTATGCTGGCACCCCATCAATGCACCAATGGTCCAGCTGGCTATATATAGACCCATTGCACATACATCATTTATTCCATAGCATTTCTGTACACTATACTTGTGCCGCCATCTTGGTGTACCTAATACATTGGCCTCGTATGCAGTATTGATTGAAACATGCTTGGTATAAGCAGCTATAATTATAGCTTCATAAGCCTACATATCAATTGCATTTCGTCTGATTCTAGAAGCATTGTTGGTGCATGATTGGGTTTGCCGAGATTGCCATAGAAGCAGCTGTTTTCCCAAAACAGCCACCATGTTGGTGTACATTTCCGTATTCTCAATGATGACGTCAGCTGCAAGGGGTCTATGGGGAGGGAGGAAGAGGGTTCCATAGCACCTGCCTGAAAACTTGTTAGTTCACAGTCGTGCCACGATCAGTACCACCCTTTCTAGAGCAATGATGTCAGTCAAAAGATGGAGCCTAGCCTGCTTAATATTATACTCTGCACACTTATAATAGGTGACATCTCCAAACTGAAATGTATCTGTCTAGCATCACAGAAATGTAGTAGCTACAACAGTATGTGAAAAGTGCCCCCTTACCTGGATGCTGAAAAAGTACAGCAAGTAACAACAATCGGAGTAGAATCTGTGAAATCAAGGTGTTCACATTTGGTTACCAGCATTCAGTTCTCTACAAGGAGCATGTGCTACCTCAGTACAGTGGTAGTGAAGAGGAACGTACAATCATGTTGACTCTCATGACTCAGCCTGGCGTAGCCCGGTGTCCACGTGAAAAATCGAGAGCGTCCGTCCAAGTCACAACTAGCTATAGGTAACGAGAGCCGAACGCCAGTACGCACTGTGTAGCACTGCACAGTTATATATAACTGGAATGCGCAGATTCTGGTGCTAGGGTGGGGCTAGAACTGATGGAGGTGTAGATGGGCGTGGTTAGGCTTCTCCGCGCGCCCGCTTGACCGGCCAGGCGGAGAGGGCTATACGTATAGCGGCTGGACTGGCCTGTTACGGGCTAGGCTTGATGCTCACACTCTTTCATGGATCACCAATTATCTGACAAATCGAAAGCAATATGTGGCGGTAGGCGGAGACACATCCTTGGACACCCCTACTCTATCTGGCGTACCACAGGGCTCAGTGTTGGGTCCACTGCAGTTCCTTGCGTACATAGATGATATGTCCCCGACTCCCTCCTATCTGATGGAAGTGTGCTCAACCTCTATGCGGATGTTATGCTGCTGTACAAACCGGTGAGATCACTTGAAGACTTCAGGCACCTACAATCCGAGGTCATCTCACAGTGACACTCAATCCGAACAAGTGTAGCTAAGACTACGATCATCTCTCGCAAAAGGAACCCCGTTCAACCACCACAACCTACACTGAATGGCATGCCTCTCGAACAGGTCGAAACCTTCAAGTATTTGGGAGTGCTCCTTTCTTCTGAACTTTCTTGGTCAGCACACATAGAATCCATCAGCACCAAGATAAGAAAACTTATCGGTTTACTCTATAATTTATACAAATGTAGGTTTTATGGCAA
Organism: Axinella damicornis; assembly: GCA_963931865.1. Lineage (NCBI taxonomy): Eukaryota > Metazoa > Porifera > Demospongiae > Axinellida > Axinellidae > Axinella > Axinella damicornis. Next base: position 9,751,530 of record OZ007506.1, on the reverse strand, counting down.
CATTAACCAGCAGAGTCTGTACAGCTCAGTCTATATACTACACTGGTGCACCCTCATCTTTGAATGTGCTGCTCCCGTTTGGGATCCATACCTTGTCAAGGACATTACAAACTGACTCGAGAACGTCCAAAAGTTTGCAATGAAAATGTGTTGAAAACAGGAGCTATCTCAACTCCCTACACTCCAGAACTGTAGACTATATTATTTAAAGCTCTGCACTCTTTACAAGATTATACACGGTTATTTTTATATACTTTCCTCCCAATGTATTTGTCCCCAGGTAAATTGCTCATTACCTCCTTGCGGTATGTGAAACCTCTGGGTCGACTCTTAAGTTGAAGCCCTGGTGTGGATGGAAGTAAATCCCGTGGGTTACCGGGACTGATTTAAGTCATCCTTCCCATGGGACCCATGGGACACTTACAGGAGACGGTTGACGTGCAGATGTATAATTATACAGAGCATTGTATTGACTCATGGGACCATTTTTTAATAGTACTGGGTGATACCAAGTACTAGGCATCGATACCAGGTTCCAGGATTGTGGTATCGAGTACTGAGACTGGTATCGGTCGATACTGAGTATACTGTACGTGGCCTGGGCATGTGCTAGAAGCAGAGTCTGACCTATACCTTAGTAAAGGCCTAGGCATTGCAGAAGAGAAGATCCCGTCACTAATATGTACATGTTGCTCTTCTTTGACATAAATTATCATGTTGAGATCAAAGGGGGATTGAAATTTGAAGTTGGTATAGGTATTGGTATTGGCAATACCGATAGCTATGTACCAGCATTGAAGTTGGTATCGATATCGAAATTCAAAATGTGGTATCGCCCAGCGCCCAGCACTATAATTATTTTAAGTCAAGTCATTAAAGAGTATGCCCCCATCATCTCACATCATCAGAGTGTAAGTCCCTGCCAAATAGCTACCCAGAGAACGACATAATGGTTCCATGAGTAATACACCACACTATTTATTGTGGGACCATCTTCATAATTATATTAATATGTTCCTGTCGTCTAACCAAATTGGTGTAAGTTCCTGCCATTTTATACAAGTCACTGTCCGGTCATTTCTCTGCTAAGTTATGTACACACTCACAGCAGCCCCGCCTCCAAACAATATCACAGCTTCAGCCCGGAGTCCAGAGTATTGCCGTGCAGCCCCACAGCCCTACCTCCAAACGATTTATCCTTGATTGCAGTGCTGCAGGCCCTATTGAAGTTATGTACTCTTTATAAGATTATAATTATATTTTATTTCCCACCCAATGTTTTTATACCTAAGCCAAGTAGGCTTCCTTATGATACACCCCTCCTGTACCAACCTCCAGTTCATTTCAGTACCTAGTACCACCTCTGTTTGGAACAACTTCCCCAAGTCTCCCTCTCTGCACCTAATGTTACTACATTAATCCTTTTTCTTGTAACTAAGTACATGACTGTATTTTCATCTCTATATATCTTAGCCTGTTTGTATATAGGGTACATCTAGATTAGCTTCACAGCTATTATGTGTCCCTTTGCATTGCATCAATACATTAAGATTTTAACGTGTGTCTGTGTGTCTGTCTGTGAGTGACGGAAGTGGGATGTTCGTGGGGCGGGACTAGACTATAGTGACGCGCGACCTTCGTACTTTAAAACTGAACCTCGAACTCCGCGAAGAATGTTCGAGAACATTGGGCTGGAATCCAGCTGGGGCTGCAAACGGATGCATGCAATCGGGGAGCAGCACTCGAAGCGGACGCAATCGGGGAGCAGCAACCGAAGCGGACACGATCGGGAGCAGCAGCTGAAGAGGACACAAGCGGCGAGCATGCTGAAGCGGGCGCAATATCGGGGAGCAGCAGCTAGAAGCGGACGCAGTTGAAGCGGATGCGATCGGGCCCGGGAGCAGCAGCTGATTCGAAGCGGACGCAAGCGGCGAGCAGCAGCTGAAGCGGACGCATTCGGGGAGCAAACGGACGCAATCGGGGAGCAGCAGCTCGGCACAGAGAGCTGTCCGGCGCCGGTGTCATGGGAAAATGGGGACCCCCCAAAATGGGGACCCGGGGTCCCCATATTCCCGGGAATATGGGGACCCGGGTCCCCACTTTCCTGGGAAAATGGGGACCCCAGGTCCCCATTTTCCCCGGGAGTATGGGGACCCCCTTAGTGAAAATGGGGACCCCCTCTATGACAGATGGTTAACAGTGGAAAATGGGGATCCAACATTATTAGGTTGGAATTCAGACCTATGAAAGGCCTAGTTAATCACTAACCATGCAGTTATTATAATGCAGCAATCAATTTGTGTAAATTTGTCAATAGAAAAATATGTTATATAGACATAAATAATAGCTCGGCATAGTAATTATCTTTGATGAGGATTTTCAATAACAAGCTCGCAGCATTGATTCCTCCTTTCCAGATTGCTGGAATGGTCATAGTGAGAGAGATCTATAGCTAACTACTGAGTCAGAATTGAGCATAAAGCCCACTAACTATATATATATAGCCTGCAAGACATTGAGGAGGCCCAGTGAGTCTGCAGTGGCTATTATTAGCGGCTATAAGCGGTGTCAAACTTACTTCAAGTTCATGATCTGCCGACATAGAAGAGATCAGCAACCTTTGCACAGAAAAAATTGGCGCATTGTCTGACTTACGCATTACAGCTATCAGGGTATGTAGCAACCATCGCGAGTGAAGGTTATAAGTCTCGGTACCAGACTATTCGCGCACGGCGGAATATTCCGCCGTGCACGTACCGAGACTAAGTGAAGGTTTCGACTGATATGATGATGACATTCCATCCATGCTCTACATGGACTAATGCTTTCGCAGACATGCTTGCAGAGATGCTAATAACAACCATCCTACACAGAGCTGTGAGTATTTGATGCAACATAAAATCGGAAATTAGTGAGGGGTCCCCATTTTCCCAAAGGGGTCCCCGGGAAAATGGGGACCTGGGGTCCCCAAAATTTTATGACACCGGATTATTCACGGTAGGCGAACCATGGATAATACCGTATAGCGGGAAATTTTCGCGGGTCCAAATTTTCGCGAATCTTCCTAAAATCCGTTCTTACAAGGTTTTCGCGATTTTTAATTTCGCGACAAAGGGTCACGACCTATGACCACACCCTCTACTGCTATATGTGCACGTGTGCTACTGGGAGAACTCAGCATGCACTTCAACGTAGAAGCGAAGGTAAGAGGCTTCTTGTGCATTGCCATGAAGGGAAGCCTGTGGCAATCAGTGCCGCCTGTTCGGCGTGTTCGCTCGAGATCTTGCTGTAATTATTATTATTATTATTATTATTATTAAATTTTAATGACAAATAAAGGCCAGGAGGGCCTATTAGTCAGGAAAATTGCACAAACAGACGTCTAGCTAGCTAGTGGATAGATTCACAGTGAGGGGCTCTTGACAGAAAGCCTTGCTGTACTGTGTGGGCTAGCAGTGGCAGCAGTTTGGAGTCCGTGCTAGTCATTATGAAGAGGAACTTGTCCGTAGGAGACTTGTGCTCAAATGGTGGTAGTATTTTAGAGCAGTGTTGAAATAGTTTTTGCCTGCTGAGCAATGGACAATTTATTAAGAAATGTTGTTCATCTTCTAATACTCCACAGAGGTCACACTGTCTCTCCTCCACCGGGGTTGGAGTTGGGACAGTGTAGCGGCCAGTCTCGATTTTCAGGCCATGGGCACTACATCTGAAACGTGCGAGAGGGACTCTGAGGTATGGAGGTAGGTCGAGGTAAGGCTCATACTCCAAGGTGTTTTTAAAGAGCCTGTATGTTCTTAGCTTGCTTGAGGCCGTCAGTGACCCATTCCATTTCTGCAAATATTGGTCAGACAGTCTTTGACGGAGATTGCTGAGTAGCTCTGTTGGATCGACTCCTAGAGGGTTGGGCCATGCGTAGGAGAAACCTGTTTCATTTAATATTCCCTGGATCTCTCTTAACCAAGTGTTGGATGGATCGTCGGAGATCAATTCATAGACCTCTCCCAAGAGGGGACTAATATTTTGGGAAGTGGAGATTCCTACCCAATATTTCAGGAGAGTCAGTTTGTACCTGATGGATAGGGGTACCCTACTAATGTCACCATAGGCAGCAATGTTTGTGGCAGATGTGGGCAAGCCAAGAGCGAACTTGCAGAATCTCCTGTGGATCACTTCCATTTCTTCTGCACTGGAGGGAAACCAAACTTCGCATGCATACTCTGCAATTGGTCTTACTAGCGTGTCAAAGAGGTGGGACAATATACGTGGAGAGGGATATTTTAGGCGAGCAGCCGATCTCATGAGTGAGAACAATGCTTTATTGGCTTGTGCTGCGAGAGTGCGAATGGCTGGTTTGAGTGAGCCGTTGGCGGACATAAGTAAGCCCAAATACTTGTATTCTTTGGTGACTTGGATCTCAACTCCATTAAGAAAGATGTGTACAGGGTTCATTGATCTCCTGGGGCTGGTAAAGGGGATTATCTTGGTTTTAATGAGGTTGATGTTTAAGTCCCACGTGGCACAGTATTCGCTCAGTAGGTCAACTGCGAGTTGTAAGTCTTGGGTGGATTCAGATAGAAGAACTAGATCATCGGCGAATAATAACAATCGGAGTTTGGAATAAACAAGATTTACTCCTTCCATCTCTCCGCCTTCCAGGGACACCTCAAGATCTGCCAGAAATAAACAGAACAGGAGAGGACTGAGATTACATCCCTGCCGCACTCCCCTTCTGCAGGGAAACCTTTCAGAGTATTCACCCTCTAGGCATACCACTGATGTTGCATTCCTGTACATGTTTTGAAGAATTGTTAAGATAGTTGTACTGCATCCCAGGTTAGCTAGTTTTCTCCATAAGAGGGAATGATTAATGGAGTCAAACGCCTTCTTGAAGTCAATGAAACAGGCAAAGAGTGTTTTCTTTCTTTTTTTATAGAGCTGGATCAAGGAGTTAATGATGAAAATAGGATCGGTTGTTCTGTGGTTCTTTCTAAAGCCAAATTGGGTGACATTCAAAACATTGTTAGTTTCTGCCCACCACTCCAGTCTGCTATTGACAATAGCCGAGAACAGCTTAGCCATCACGTTCAGAAGGGTGATTCCTCGGTAATTGCTAGGGTCAGACCTGATTCCGTTCTTGAAAATTGGTTTGATCACTCCCACAGCCCAAGCATTAGGGTAGGCTCCTGATCTCAGCACCTGGTTAAACAGACCAGTTAAATGGTTAATTAAAGGCTCTGTGAAAGATTTGTAGACTGGGGATCCCAACGCGTTACAGAGGAATCGCTCACTCTATCCCTGCTGCAGCCACTTGAGAGCTCTGTGGATTCTGAGCAAGGCTTGTGGGTTATCACCGCTAGCAACAGTGCCCTCCTCTTTGCAAGCAAGGAAGCCAAAAAGCCCATAGTAGTGCCAGTCAAGCTTGTGAATAGCATTGACCTCACTATCTCACACTGCTGCAGAGAACAGTCCTGCTAGATCTAGAGATACCTGCATGTCCTGTTTCATACGTGGTTCTGAGGGCAGCTACAGGCTCTGGCTTTTGCATGTCCCATTCAACGACAGGCTTGAGGTCGGTGGGATCAGAACTGAATACATCACCAACATGTAATTCCAGTGGGATTTGGTAAGTATGAATGCGTCCTCTCTGCCTGGTTTGACAAAAGTGAGGTCATCTTCACTGAGGCCATGGTGGGCACAAGTCTTGCATACAAGACAGCAAGCCACAAACCCATGAATGCTTCACAATTGTGTCTGGGAGAGCCTGACTGTTCCCAGTCCCCACTTGAAAATGTTTTCCCCCCTTAGAGATTTCAAAACCAGACCCCACTAAAAGGACGCGACGCACTGCCGCGCACAATTCAATCCCCCCTCCCCCCCCCCCCAAAAAAAACTTTCTTTGTGATCTGTTTTGCCCCCTTGTGATATTTTCTGAAATAAACCCTGCTAGTAGAATTGGGCAGTAATCAATTTCATCCTCGAATATTGCCGTCAAGTTACCATGATATTAGATTATATGATATTTACAGTGGTAATGTACACACCTGTGCGAATGGGCGTCTCCAGTGGTGCTGTACTGCAGTGAGCAGATCTGGTAGCTGTGTGGAGAGAATACTCTCTGAACACTCATTGGGTAAGCGAGATTACTGCAGATTAGTAGAGTTTATTACAGATTACTAGAGTTTACTAGAGATTACTAGAGTTTAATAGAGATTACAATTCAACTAGAGTTAACCGATTATAAGCTAAATTTAATGGAATGCAATCATTCCCAACGCGGAAATAATTAATATCACGTGATGTGTATCGTTTTATAAAGGCTTTTACTGTGTTTTATAAGCTTCAGAGAAGTCAAATAGAACTCTACCGAGTGAACAAGGGATAGAGAAAGGCTCTGTGCCGTAAATTTAAACTTGTGTGTGTTCTTCAGAAGCGTTACAGTACAGTTTATACTGAGCGCTTACCGCTAATTGTTTCTGTGTGCCGTCTTTAGCTTTTCTCGTTGACAGCAACGTGCAGCTCTAGAAGTGCCTCGATGTTTATGAAGCCTAAGGTCCACTGCACCTCCGTAGTTAGTGTTGTATTTCTACTTCCAAGCATTCAGAAGAAAACGTGGCCAATAAGTCTGTTTCACGATCGACGACCATCTTGGCTTCTGGCACTCATCATGCTCCGCCCGTTGATAGCCTCCGGACAAAACCACATAATTAGTAGGGGGAGGCCCCAACCTAACCACAGACCGGATACAAGAGCTGTGGCTATTTGGCCATGGGCTTTGTAACGCTAAAGCGTAACCATGACGCGTATCTGCGTCTAACGCGCTTCGCGTAGTGCGCGTACGTGACGAGTATATGCGTCTATCGCCTATAATCGGTTAATAACTAGGTTTACTTGAGATTACTGGAGTTTACCTTACAATGCACCACTGTGTAGCCTTGTTCCCAGGCCGTTCCCACTGCCAGGATTTCATCGCTTCCAGTATGAAATACGGCAGGGGGAAGGCCTGGGATACTTGGACAAGGGGGGGGGGGGGGGGGGGGGGGGGGGGGGTTGATCACCCATCCTTGGTACATCCCGGATGGGGGATGATACTAGGGAATCCCAGGATACTTGGACAAGGGGGGGGGGAATCCCCCATCCTTGGTACATCAACAGTCGAGTGGAGTGAGCTGCAGGCTATAGTGCCACGAGCTAATCCAACGCCCGGTTTACTTCTAAGCCACATTCGTGGACCTGTTAGTGTATTCGTGATTTGTAGATTGACACCATTTTACGTTCTACGAACATTCTACGCAAGCGAAACGGGAACTTTAATTTGACTCCTACTGTAGCTCAAAAACTGTGGTATGTGCAATTTGAATGTTGTGAACTCGTACCGTACGTGCACACGTGCATACCTCTCTTCCACAGGGCAGTCAACAGGAGGGCAGCCGAGACTGCAGTGCAGCAGAGATGGTGTGCATCATTTGGGATAGCACAGAGAGGGAGGATGTTGAGAGGGTTTGGACACCCGAGAAACAGACCCAAGAACCATCCTGTGAGACAAGACACACAATATGCCACACAATATGCATCAACAGTCTGGTTGCCACACCTTGAACTGCAGGGACCCCCCCCCCCCCCCCCCCCCCCCCCCCAAAAATAAGTACTCTAGATCTGGTTCCACAGTGGTATTCAATTTCAGCATACCTGGGCCAACCCCTCAAAGGTCCTGGCAATGGCTGCCTTCTCAGTGCATGAGAGCAGAGCAGTGGAAGGTGGGCACAAACCTTCCAAACAGCCAACCAACCCCCTGCAAGAGAGAGTGAAGCAGGAAGGGTTACTGAAACAGTCAATGAGTCCATCCCATGCTATTAGTACAGCTACAATGGACACTACTATAACATTCAGCTGTTCAGCTGAGGCAATTATGTAACTACCAATTTAAGCATTTCACTTCCTGCAGTAGCCTCGTTCCCACACCTGCAGTTTTTGGTCACTTGCAGTATCAAGAGATGCCAACTGCTTAGCAAGTACATGTAAATGAGTGAGATGTGCTGTGAAAATGCGTGAGATGGTGCTAGAACTGCATGATGCATGCTATTGTAACAGCTCAAGAGTGCGCACAGCAGTTCATCAAGTTCCAGTTGCTGTTGCTTCATCACTTGCTTTTATCCTGAGCAGAAGGCTCCATCACTCAACATTTTGCAGTTTGACAATGTGCATTTATCCTTTTCGATCCGGATCGACACAGGATAGGAGTCCATTTATGTCGCTCAAATTGCAGTCGTCCTTGTCTGTATGGCTCAAACAACCACGTGTTATATATATGTGCACCGTATTCCTAGCTACATGTAGGCCCACCCACAAAATAAGCCTGAATGGCTAGCTACTAATGCATGAGATTTGTTGTAGTAGGCGTGAGAGTGTGAGATTGCGGACGAATGAGTGAGAGTTGGCATGTCTGCAGTATGGCCTGGGAACGAGGCTATATCCTGCAGCCCACTAATGTTCAACACCCAGCCTATACAGACAGGGTGACAGGGTGGAGACTAGAACTCCGATGCAGACTGGTGTCAGTACCTTGATCAGCTGCACATTCCCTGACCCGGTGGGGCCAACAAAAGCACTGCCCATGTATGTCGACGTTGCCTGCAGGTGACGAGTGTGTGTGTGTGTGTGTGTGGGGGGGGGGGGGGAGGGATGCGTGGGTGGGTTGGTAGGGACAAGGAAGTCTGTCTGGCCTGCTCCACAATACCTTCCTAGCCTCGTACCCAGTCCCACGCCCAGCTTTTCGTCACTTGCAGTACAGTAAAGCGGGGAGGGCCTGGTACATCTTCTCACGTGAGCATGACGGAATTGAAAAATGGCAAAATTTTCAGAACGAAGACGCTACGTTTTGCGTGTTATTCAACCATCTACATGTTCAACGCTCGGTGAGTATGACAGTCGCCCTCCGCTAGCTAGATGTGTGTGGTATGTTACCTGGTACCTTCGCTCTTCTTGCTGTTCTGAGACCCATGTACGCCCACGCTTCCTTCCGGTCTTTCTACCCCTTTCTACCCTTGACGTCACTCACGTGAGAAGATGTACCAGGCCTTCCTCGCTTTACCGTACTGCAAGCGACGAAAAGCTGGGCGTGGGACTGGGAACGAGGCTAATACCTTCCCTCACGGCCAAAAAATCGCCTCACTTAGCAGTCTGGCATCAAAGCGACGCTGCTGCACTACCCTCCAAGTGCACTGCCTGAGCGTACAATAGCGGTAAAAATAAAGTTCACGTTCCGTGATCGTACAACGATAGTTCTACGGTCCGTCCGTTATTACGCAATCTGTCGTACTACTGTTTTCTGAACCGTTTTCGCACCGTAGAACGATCGTTGCACGATCGTTCTACGATTACGGAACGAAAACTTTTAATTTGACCGCAACTGTATCTTCTGACATGTTAACTTGGTCTGTTACCTAAGACTCGCTTCTTGTTGCATCCGCACTGATGTCAGCTAGCTCAAGTTTGATACTGTCAGGCCTGGGCTGACCACCCACTCTGCATCCTGCTGCTAGGCCTGCACGATATCTTTTTTTTTTACCCCACGGTATATTATCACGTATGATGCCACGATATTACTAAATATCATACAAAAGTAGCCATACAGCTTGGCAAGGGCAGAGGTACGGCAAGGTCTAACTAGTAAAAGTACAATCTGGCTGTAAAGATTACCGTCCTTCACTGAGACTTGGTGGCTTGCATACGCTCGCGGCATTTCGGGCGGTCAGGTGATCGTGGTTTGCCTTCTCATCTGCTTCGACGCCAAAGTCACTCCAAACAGCAGTAACAGCTTCATTTATTAACGAGATCTCAGCTTCGCCTGCAGCAGAATCATCAGGTTCTGTAGAACCATTGCGTGTACGTCGCTCATCGCTATACTGATCGACTAAGTTGCCTCATGCACTTACCGAATGTCCTAATTATCCATTTTTTGAAAATACCGTTCACGTCCAAAAAACGTACCGCCATGCACGCATACCATCGATAACGGTAAATATCGCCATACCGTGCAGGCCTACCTACCGCATGACCAGTCCCTTCTGGCCTAGCTCCCCCCACTCACTTTGTAACCAGCTGCCAGGTTAGTCCCTTCCGGCCTCCCCCCCCCCCCCCCCCCCCCCCCTCCCACCCACTCTTACCAACTGAGTACCCTGCTGCCTGGTTAGTCCCTTCCGGCCTCCCCCACTAACTTGCCTCCTGCATCTAAAGCATGCGGGCGGGGACGCTAGACAAGCAATCAACTTTGTTTGGCCTTAGTTCCCCCCCCCCCCCCCCCCCCCCCACTAACTTCGGATCCTGCAGCTGCAGTTGTGCCCTTAGATCTCCCACACATACGGCGCAACACCATCCCACACTCAGGGCATATCATGCATATTTTGCTGCATACAGGCACAGAATTCCCACAGGCTTCACATATTTCCTCGTATCCCGCAGGCATACCTATTTAAAGTTGGACTCACACCACCCTGCAACTTGTTAGTCGTCAGTAGGCAGTAGTTTGTCCAGAAGACCTCAGTGTATATCAGTCACCACACCAAATGAGGAATGAGAGTGCATACAAAGTGTTACCCCTCACTTATCAATCAGGAAATGGAAGGAATAGTCTATGGTAACTTTTGTACAGTCTATTATCCTACTTCCTCACCAACAGACGACGGATTGCAATGGATTCTCCACCAAAAAAGCACAACACGTGTACGTGTACGAAGTCAAATAGCGCACGTGAGGTCCACGCGCATAATATTATGTCGACAGAAGTAGAAGCCCCTCCCATTCAACTTGTACTATTATGGTTGCAAGGAACTGTACATTCCAGTGATAATATTAGCCTGGTGAGTATATAGCTGGAGTCCAGCCACACAAAAATACCATGCGTCACTCACTGCCAGATCGTTGAACTATAATTCGATTTAGCTGCAAAGACGTTCCTATTTGCGAGGCATACCAAGAAGGGTCTGGGCTGTCTGCCGCGTTCTGTTTTACAATGTCTGTGCAATTCACCGAGATTTCCAGACATGTTGTCAGACTCCAGTTCTGTGCATGAATGGGAGGGGCTGCTACTTCCTGTATTCTTCGGTGAAGCATTACCAAACGTTAATTGGTACTCTATTATAATTCCCTATGTCAGTTATGCCGATTGGTAAAGAGCGTATCACACTGCACAACCTTGTCACTTTCGTAATGCCTTCTGTAGCCAACAGTCAGGAGATCTTGGTCTCCTCTGGGAGCCTCTTCAATCGTCGTGCAGACAAATCTAGCAGTTTATTGTTCTTCAACACCTCCACAGCTTGTTTTACCTCGGTTACCGAGGACTTTTCATGGATCCTCTCAGCTTTCAGCTGCTCCAAGGAAGGTAAAAGATCGAGTTTTGGCCGTTTGGCAGCCATTACTGGCACTGGCGATACTTCTTCTAGTACACAGGATCGCGGTCTTCAGAAAAACATTCACAAAAACTAACACAGTTCAAATTTTAATATTTCACAAAACATTCATAAAAGATATACAGTCAGGATCGTGTTCGCAAATGTCACAACAACTGCATCATTGTGCTTTTCCATCATGCCAAAGTGGACTGTTGTTGCTAGTTCATTTTAATAATTCACTGGGTAATGTTCTCCCCACTGGAATAGCTGCCTCGATCCTGCTGGTTGTAGAATGGGCATTCCTGGGTATATACCGTAATCAGTTTCTAGACGTACTTGAGGGTTTGTTTGTTATCAACATTGCTATTCTTTTAGCAACAACACTGTAGTAAATTCAAACTGGGAATGGAATCAGACTGTTGTTGGATCATATAAATAGCCACTGCAACAATGGGAGAAATTAGTCACATTGGCATTCAAACTAATTTGACACAGAAGTAAAACCATTTTTGTGAAATACAGATTGCAAATGTACCAGAAGAGGATGACAACAGCTGTTAAGAGGCTGATCAACTAGAGATCGTCTGACTTGAGACAGGGAAGATCCACTGCCATCTCTCGAGATGGCAGTGGTGACAGACCTTAACCTTCCGCTGGTCAGCATGCAGGCTTTGACGCTTCATTGTTTCCATCAATATATACATGCTATCGTGATCAAAACTAAGTTAACAGCTGACTTAAGTACCATGGTGTCAATTATGTTTTCACAGCTGCCTAGAAATGCTCATATACCCTTAGCCTCATTCCCAGGCCCCATCCGAAAATTTTTCAGATGGGGCCTGGAACGAGGCTACATATACCCTAGGGTATAGTGATATACCCTGCCGGGCTTCAAAGGTACCGTGGGATTTGTCCACTGTAGTGGTGCCTTTCAAATGCCCACTATGGTACAATTATGTTTATCACCATCTTTGGGTAACCTCATTCCCAGCCCACACGCGAAACGCGGAAGCCACTTCCGCATTCCGCGTGTGGGCCAGGGCCGGTACGAGGCTAGTCTTTGGGTAGGAGCTGGAGAGGGTGGGACACTGATTCACCCTTCAGCAGATGAGAGAGCTCATGTAGCTACGTAGGTCACATGCTTGCAATGGCATGATCATGGACAGAAAACTCCAGCCTCACTCACAGTTCTGACATCTATGTTTCTGGGCAGTTTGGTACCACTGTCATGAAAAGAAAGCCATGCTGGCACAGTCAGGATAGATCCGGACAAAACAGGTTGGTAGAAAATCCTTCATGGTAGTGGTAGTGAGCCACCGGATGATGGATATGCAAGATAAGTGTTTCAAACAGTGTGAACAAATAGGCAGTATCATTCTGTCTGCAAACAGTTACTCCGAAAGATAAGGCCCTTTCGGAGACTGAAATGTTTACCTTCTTATTGCTGTATGAATAGCACAAGGAATGTAGCTAGTCAGCATGCATGGCATTGCTTGTGCAAACTATAGAGGTACCAGTGATCATAGAACACATGTAGCTAGTCAGCATGCATGGCATTGCTTGTGCAAACTATAGAGGTACCAGTGATCATAGAACACATACGTACCCCGCACAGAACGTCTTCAGGATACAGTGCAGCTATAATACAATCGACATAATAGCTCTGCCGATTCGCATCGAACACATGCTATCGTATATACTGTGTTCGTGTATGGTCATATCCAAGGTGTGGGAGTGACCGCTTACCGCATATACAACTTGCATATAATTATTGTGAAGCTGAAGTGGTGGGGTCAAATGTTCGAATATTAGGAAATAGCTAGAAAACCAGCCGAAACAATAGTTACGACGTCTGTGAATTATATGAGAAAAAGACTTTCCTAGCGGTCATCTTGTGTCCTGTTCTTGATAGGACTCTGAGGTCACGAAGAGACAATAGTTATGGAAAGTAGGAAATTGCCGAAATAGCGAAACGAAGCAAGCGCCTTAACTGACTTCAGTCAGGTACACAGAGCAGTTTTTGGCTACTGTTTGACTCAATTTCGATGGTTTATGAGGGTCTGTGTGGCGAGATATCACACCCAACTGATATGACAGACAGACTAAACCGATTGCTTAACCCCACTTCGTTCATGCGCGCGCGAGGTACTGCAGTTTTCATGAACCTTGCAAAGTGGAGACGGTAAACGCAAAATGGTTACACAATAATTCAATCCGCAAATTTGCATACCAAGTGCATGAAACCATTCAAGTCGATCTCTATCGCTGTGAGCAGCGACCAAACTCTGTAGCTAGCTGTTAGTAGTGTAACAAGAGTACTATACTGATATGCATGTACCTAACGTTCTCTGCTTACCGTGCCATAGTCTCCAAGTTGCAAGGTTCATGAAAACTGTAGTAATCACCATGTGCAGTACGACAAAAATAGTGTAGGGGGCATCTATATAGGACCAAGGCTGAAGTGAGTAGCAAATATGCTTTCATTTAGTGTGTGACTCTCAATGAATCACACGCCTCAGAATCGATCACATGACTGAACAGTAAATCATTTAACACACTGTGCATTATCTACATAATGCACACTTTTCAAAGACCAACAGCAGCTGTTTCGGGTCAGTGAGTAGCACTAAGTAGTTTAGATACCAGTTTGCTTTAGTGCACTCGGGCAATAATTATAGTTAACCCTTGGCCATCAACTATATTGCTCGAGTGCACTAAATCCCGTAATGTACTGCAAACTGGAATGTCAATAATTACATAAGTTGTCCTTCTAATAAGTTATCACCTCCTACAAAATCAGTTTTTGGTCCATGCACAAACTGGACTAGAGATAGGTGAGAATGACTATAGGTGTACACGAATTTATGAGTCAATGTGCTAGTTCTCAACTCATGGGGCACTTCAGGTTTGGCCTGTGGAATTAAACTACGAGTATAACTAATGCCAAGGAACAGTGATGAGATTCTAACTAGCCTTCACTCTCTTTGGTACAGGTACTATACTACTGACTAGTGATAGTAGACACCAGTGCACTCAGCTCCTTTTGCCCATGGACCTAATCAGGAATCACCACCCACTCAAGGTCTGAATGATAGCCCACAGTCAACTTAATAGTGACACAATCAGCTATGGTGCTGTTACGACAAGACAAACCAACCAACCAACCAACCGCAGGCTGAACTCAGAAAGATGCATGAGACACCCGTAATCCACCAAGATTGTCTGGTTGAGAGTTACACTATAGCAAAGGTTCCACTGCTACTCTGTCATGCACCATGCTCTTAGGATGGGTATAGATACATGTAGCAATACAGACAGATTTTTGTCGAAAATAGTGTGCAAGTATACAATTCACCAGTGCACTGGTTACACCAAGACAAATATATCTGTACCTTATTATTGGTATGCAAGGTTCCAGCGTTCATCCTTCACAACATACTGGTGACTGCGATTCATGCGCTGGTTGTCTTGCAGCATGCTCAGTCTGGGCAGTGGTGACAGTTTGCGACCATCAATGCCGGCTTTCTTGAGGATTTTCTGAATGTTGTTGCTCTGTTTCTTGATGTCACTTGCAGATTGGGAAGACTTCGCATTGTTGATTACCTTCTTGCATTCAGCAACCTCATTCTCGACTAACTGGAGAGCTTGTAACACAACTGTACCATTGGCAGTGTACGCTCCAACGTTTTTACTCACTTCTTCAGCTAGGAGATTCATACGGTGAGCTGTTCCACAGCAACTGATGGTTTCCTCAGCAATTTCTCTAGCAGCACATATTGCAGCCAATTGTGCTATAGTTATGGTGAAGCCATTGGGAAGGTAGAAAGTTGGGTTGACTTGTGTTATGTCACCAACGCGAACACCTGGCAGAGTCTTGATGAGTTGTAGCTTGCAGCTCAGTGAGATTCCAAACAGTGTAGCAAGCAAACACTGACCAAAGTTTCCAGCAAGTGGAATCTCAAGGGATGTGGGATAAAGATGAACGTCATCTGAATCCATGTCTGTAATACATCCTCCGACTCCACTCACTACTACCAGCTTGCAAGAACGCAAGATAGGGCAACGTCGAAGGTCTACATACCCGTAAGAATACTTCAGCATGCCAGTGGACTCAAAGTTGATGTTACGTGACATGACGTGGAGGGCTCGAGATGGATCTTTCCTTTCAAACTCTTCAAGTGTCTTCTTCTCCCACTTCAAACATGGTTCACTAGTCGTCGGAGCAGAGATGTGATTGCCAGAGTAACCACCCTTTGGTAGCTCAAGAGATTCATCGACTAGTGCAAGGTGTCTGATCAAATTGTCTTCTTGATCTCGGCTTGGATCTGCTTGTGGAGACAGAGAGGGCATGAAAAGAATCATACTAGAACCGAAGTCTTCACGTCTGTCATTCCTATAGTTAGGACCATGGAAATGGCGGACCATGTCAACCACTAGCAACATCCGGAGGTTGCAGTGGGGGTAAATTATCAATCTCCCGCGATACCTTCCTTCCCATGTCACTTCATGTTGAACTCTGGTTGTACAATCAATAGATAGGCCATTGTAGCGTTCGGTATCCCAGAAGTCCACGCTAACGTTCAGAATGTTGAGAATGTGCTGCCAGAAAACAAACTCTTTGCGAGAGATGCTTGGATCTGTCACCATGAGTACATCAGCTGGTGGATTCTTGGGGGCAAAGAAGGGTGATATTCGTATCACCTCGGTGTTGTATTCAATGAGTTTCCCACGCAAATAGAGGTCAGCTTGCCAGCGACATCTGTCTAACAACTCTGCTTGGCTGTCAACCTGAACAGCCACTTGAAGGGTTGTTACTTTCCTTGGGGGGATCTCGTGTATTTGAATGTATAGGCTGTCTGGAGTGGCTGGATCGTAACTGACTGTGTAGGGTACTTTGTGTGAGCCAGTCTTACCAAATGCAACTGGAATCAGGCGTGAGTCCATGTGCAGTTGCACAACCACTTCACCCCCAGACCCAGTACAGGTACCATACGGCATTGAGGAGATATTGTGGACATCAACTTCAAATATGGACACTTCACCCCGCCCGGCACTTTCCTTGCATCTGAGGATTGTGCCCAACTTTACCGGGTATTCAATGCACAGCTCAACGGTTTTGGAGGATTTCTCAAATGGACGTCCAAGCAGCTCAATGTGTGTTTCAAGTGATGCTTCTGATCGAAAAGGTCCTGGTGCATTCGGAGAGGGTGCATCAAGAAGCCGTCCACCAAAAGAAATAGGAACAGTGAATTTCTGGTTGGGGGCCAATACAGGAAGAGTGAAACGGGTTGGTTCAAACTTAATGGTTGCCGCGGAAGTTATAAAAACCTGAGCACCTTCCGGAAGAGGTAAGCCTCCACTGTTAATGACAATGACATCTGAGACCGTGATGCGCTCATTTGGCTCAAACACTCCATCATTGATGCCAGAAATCACCTTTGGTGTTTGCTTGGTTTGAATTATCTCAGCATCATATCGTGTGGCAGCCTGGTGAAGTACTTTTCCGTCAGGAGAACGCACTACCCAAAGAATTCCTCCAACCTTTGCTTGACGCCCATTCATGCCTTGAACTCCGTTGAAACCCATCATCCCATTGCGACCACAAGACCCTGGAAGCCCATCAGGGCCATTTGCCCCACAGTGAGCATAATAGTATGTTGTATTGGCATCATTACTAAATATGCTGCACTGACCATAACCACCGGGTCCACCTGCTCCTGCCATTCCACCAGGCGCTCCATTTCCACCAACACTACCAAGACCACCTTCTCCTCCCATTCCAGTTGTGCCACACATGCAGTCTGCTTCTACCAGGACAAAGAGGCGTTGATCTTGGGTGTTTACAACACACACTCCACCAGAACCTGCATGGCCTCCATCCCCTCCCTTCCCTCCTATGCCTCCTGGTCCTCCATTCCCACCGTATCCACCATTTCCCCCTCGACCACCATCCCCACCCTTTGAACCATGTCCCCTCTGGCCTGGATTTCCTGTACCTCCATGTCCCCCTGGCCCCCCATCACCTCCTTGTCCTCCCTGGCCACCTGCCCCACCACAGCCTCCGTTACCACCCTTGCAGTCTATAAGCAGCACTTGTTTGCATTCTGTTCCTCCTAGTTTGGCAACAAACTTGAATCGACCACTTACCTGGAGTGCAGCTGCATCTCCACTGATGGTTACTACTACATCACTTGCTGGTGTACCATGCCTCCCTGACATCCCATTCGTTCCTGTGTTTCCTCGGAATCCATCTTTACCATGTTGTCCATGTACTCCACTGCAGCCAGTCTCTCCTGGCTCACCTCCTGCTCCATCTTGGCCTTTGTACCCACCTCGGCCATGGCTACCATCCACTCCACTTGCATTCAAGACGAATCCAACAGGTTTTCTACGGGCTCGGTTAGAAGTTTCTCTAACAATGTTGAGATCTCGGCAGACTTTTGGGAGCTTTTGCTCAAGATGTTGACCGCCATAGAGATGCTCCATTTTCTTCACAACCACTTGTGGTTTGATGGGTGGACGTGGATCATCGTAAAACGTCAGCTTCTTGTTGTGGTCCACAAAGAAGTACGTCAGTGCAGTGGGATCCCACAAAGCCTGTATACCAGGTTCAAGCCCAACCTCTGCCCCATACCCTATGTTGACTGGCAGAAACACAGAAGGCCCATAAGGGGGTCGGAAAGTATCACAGAATGGCCTTTGGTGCGATGCAGGATAATTGACAGAGGAGTCATAAAGTGGAAGCAGAGTACCAGGAAATCGGGTTGCAGTTGTTCCATCCTCAGGAAAGTAGAAGCTGAATGGCAACTGTTTAACAGCGTCACTACCAGAGAGAAGTCTGGCATTGGGGCTGGTTGAGTCAACCTCACCTCTTTGAGGGTTTCTTGTCATAACCTTGTACATCAGTTGGGGTTGGACTAGGTCACTTTTGGAGGGATGGATGACGTCCCACAATCCATATGTTGCTTCAGTGGGGAATGCACTTTCAATTCTTGGTGAAAACAAGCCTTTTCCAGATTTCCCTAATGAGGCCATAAAGCGACGCATCTGGACTATGTCGTCGGCACGAAATCGGTCCAGTTCCTTGTCTTTTCCCTTCTTGTCGGTACTCACAATAGTGAATCCCAGGAATTCATTGCTCTTTGGATCAGCTGTACATGGTTCAATTCGGATGTTAGGGTTGTTCATTGGTAAAGTGTGCAGAGTCCCTTCATTGTTTTCGTATGTTGTTATTTTGTACTCTGAAGAACCTACATGAAGTAAGCCAAGATTGATTGACATCATTTTCCTGAGAAATAAACAAACCTAATGTGGGTCTGAACAAACTTTGAATAAGCCACCCATTCCATTCAGAATGTTTTCAAGTTCAAAATTTAATGCATGTCTATCAAAACTTAAAGGCTACTGCTACGCAATATCAGGAAACTGACTACTTCCACCCTCAAATTTTATACGCTCTAGAGTACCTGGAAGCTAACCCAGATAGGGTCAAGGGATCATTCATGGGCTCATCCATTAAATTACCCCGCCTGCCTGTCTCTCAATCTAAGATCCATACTGCACTGTACTGACGTGACATGGACGCTCTTCAGTATGAACATGTGCCGCAGCCTGTGTACACCCACATTTAGAGTTGCTGACCGAATTAAAATGGTGGACACTATATACCATCGTTTAATAAGACAGAGCCTAGAATGGAAGTGCTTTGGTTGCTATCAGGTACACAGACACAGAGATGTTTTATGCAGATTGCAATGATATTGTCAGGTTTAACCCTGTAGCTACATCATAAGCTTTCACTACGCAGATGACAGACAGACAGACAGACAGACAGACAAACCGATTGCTCGCTTCACGCATGAATGTGCAGGGTAAATAATTTGTTAATGAGTGGGTGTGGTTATGCAGTCATGAATGCACTTAGGATGGTTGAGTGCATGTAGTCCTCTGTGCAGCTTGGAGCACAAAAACCCACTACCCAATATGCAAGGGCATGGTTAGGCCTAAAGACTGGCACTGCTCAGTATTCCGAATCCTGATTTAGCACTCCCATGCCAAGACAAAAGTTAATCTTAACCGAGGTTTGTTTGCTGACTTGCTGGATCTGGTGCTGTAGCTGGTGCTGTAGCTATGCACTAACCCAGTATAGATATCCATGCACAGTGTAGCCACGCTCCCAAGACTTCCTTGTTTCTTTAGCTTGAGCTGACAATACTACATGGAAGCAGAAAAGAAGGCAAGGCCTGGTATCATCATAGATAATAGAACTATTATCATTCATCGCATGAATGACGGTCAGGTGGACGTGTGGTGGATCAGTTCATCATCCAGCCGGCTAGTTAGGTTTGAGTGCTCTGCACACTACAAAAATATTTTTGCAAACAAGACAGGACCATTCTTCCCGTGCAAATTCGTAGAATGCAGCGGTTATAAGTGGGTAGCTCAGTACCGAAGTTTACTCAAGTATGACTCAAGTATCAGCTCCCACTGAATTGTGTCCAAGTATATTTTAATGCCCTTGAACAGAATTCAGTGGGAGATGATACTTGTGTCATACTTGAATACACTTCAGTAGCTACGTACCCACATTTGGAATTAGCATGGGAAGGATAGTCCTAAAAATAATAGCTCACTAAAACAACAATTTAGTTTTTTGTAGTGAGCTAGCTAGTTCTCAGAATCACAGCAGGTTTCTACCCAAGTTCAAATCCCACAATACTGTGATTAGGAATATTATAACCACTAGATCACTTAGCCAGTCAGATTCACATCAGGCTGGTGGAAATAGAGTGTACACAGGCTGATGGGAATCATTGCAGTGGGAGTACGTTCCCTATACAGATAAGTATTGTAACAGTATTCCTAGCCTTCGGATGGCCTTCCAGACTCCAGTGGACCGTTAGCCTGCGACGACAATGAGGTTGAGGGAAGTGCAATGGATGAAAGCCAAGTTCACTGAGCAGCAACAATCGGCGAGTATGCCACCAACAAGGCAGCTATTCATCATGTATTGAAATTCCTCACCAAAAACAGACACCCAGATGTCAGCATTGTAGACGTGGTACCCTCTCACCATTGTGCATTACCTCAACCGATAACGACACCATCGACACATTACGTACATTTAGTGCTAGGGGGCATTGCAATGCGCAGGTGCATACGAAAATGACAATTTCTTCTGAAGGCATGTCAACTGTTTATACGAAAATTTGCATCTATGAAAATTTGCTGGCTATACGGTAGGTAATTCTGTGTGAGCAGAAAGGGCGGGACAGGGGGAGGTGGGAGGGCGGGTGCACCCGAAGGGTGCAGACAGCATGGCCACATCTGGGCTTGGCCTTGAAAAGCCCTTGGTTGGAGCCAGGTGGGCCATTCCTCCTTTGCACAAACGGGCTGAGAAAACAGGCCTCTCACCTCGTAAGGCCACCATTTCTGGCAGCAAAGCTTTTCCCTGTCTAGACAGGCGATGGTCGACAAGAGCCGTGACTATTGAATTCCCATTGATGGGTATGTGCGGTCAGAGTTTATAATGCATGCAGTATAATCTATGCCGCTAGCTACATAGTACCTGACTAACGTGTAGAGGATAACTGCATGAGCATGCGTGTGAAGTTTGGGGGCTGAAAACCTTAGAGAGAACCATTTAATGCATCCATGGGCTAAAACAGACTTCCAGTGAAAAACAATTTTATCGGTTAATGAGTTAATACCGAACGTACACATGTAAAACAATACCGCATAGCGGGTTCCTTTTGCTTCTTTTTGATGATACGGAAGTGCATGATTCAGATGTATATGCACTAATTTTACGGACCGTTTTACAACTGTACACAAAATTGAATTCCCAGTTTTTCCGGGAATGGTCACGTATGCGCAAGCAGTGGATACCAGGCTGATTTCCACGTAGCCTGGGAACGAGGATAATTCCATACCACCAGCAAGTACGTATGGATAAGATACAAAAAGTGCGTGCCCACGTGCAAAAGAGAAGGTGATTCCAATCGCAAATTCGGATGACAAGCGACAAGTCACGGCTGTTCTTGCAACTAAAATGACCGGTGAGTACCTCCCCCCTCAGGTGATCTACAAGGGGAAAACTGTGTGATGCCACCCAACGGTAGCGGTTCCGAAGGGATGGGACATTTGGCACAGTGAAAATCACAGGTCCAACAAGGAGACCATGAAGCGTTACATTGAAATGATCATTGTCCCATTCATCATGCAAAAGAGGGAAGCCCTAAAGCTGGAGAAAACCCACCCAGCCCTGGCTGTTTTCGAGGCCAGACCACAGCTGACATTCTGTCCCTGCTTGAAAAGCACAATATCATTGCTGTGCTGGTTCCAGCAAAGTGTACTGACAAGTTGCAGCCTCTAGATATCTCCATCAACAAGCCAATGAAGGATGATATGAAGAAGAGATTCTAAGCCTGGTACGCTGCGGAAGTCCAGAAGCAACTGAAGGAGGTCTCACTGGATGAAGTGAAAGTGGATGTATCGGCAGCAATAATCAAGGCAAAGAGTGCTAATTGGACTATTTCTGCCTGGCAAGCCCTAGAACAGCGACCTGAAATTGCAATCAATGGGTTCAAGAAAGTTGGAATACTTGATGCAGTTATTGAAGTTACCAAAGCGTAGGACTCGCTCGCTTTTATGTTCTCGCTCGCTTTTATGTTCTGTACATGCACTATCTTAACTCTTAATACAATTTCCATGTTTATACAATGTTTTTCTTGTATCATGATTGTACAAACAAAATATAACTGAATGCTTTACTTTGAGGGAAATGGAGTCAGACAGAACTACTCATAACATAACTAAGTGATGTCTCATGCATTCTGATCAAAGGAAATGGAGCCTGGATGAATTCCGTTAGCCAGTGACATACATATCGCAACCGCAAATACGCCACAGTCTTTACAACCAAATTGCTGTGGAGATTTCTCCAGCTTGATGTTGACTTCTGTTCCAAAGAGTTGCAAGATCAGATCCCGTGTAGCCTGATCAACGGATGAGTAAAGGGAATCAAACACCATTACATCGCCGGCAGAACACCCGACTGTGGAGGCAACAATCCAGTGATTCCCTCGAGAATGGATGATTTGCAGAGCACCAGTGGCAGCAAGCGGAGCTCTCGGCCTAGACTGAAGCAAAGTGGACTGGAGCCTAGGACCTTGTCAAACTGCCTCCTGAGAATTGCTTGAGCAAAACTGATGTGATTGTCGGACAGTTGCTCTCCTGACGTAATAGTATCTCAGTCTGCTTCAGTCAAATCCATATGGCTCAGTGATAACCAGGGCTTTGGAGGATTGCTCTTGATTGCCAGATTTTCAACATTGATGACATTAGGTTCTAATTTTCTTTTCTTATTAGGCTGCAGGTTCTCTTTAGCGTCAACAGGATTCAACACCTTGCTGGATACCCGGAGAAGCTTCGTTACTTTTGCCATGTCCTTAGGCTCACCCCGAAACTTCAGTTTGCAAGGCACTTCCAAACCGCCGCGAGGTAAATCATCTCAATAGCGCCGTGGTCCGGTAACGGTGCAGTGGATTGTACCTTTTCTTCGCAGAAAGAGATAGCAAGCAGCTGACATCTTTCGGGGCACATGGCCGACGATCGTGCTCCTTCGCATGACAGCTACAGTGTACGGGTCCATTTCATTGCCACTGTCCCTCTTACACGGCAGTTCTTCTCCTACTCTAGCATCCCATACGTTTTTGTAGACGTGGTGACCTCGAACACAGCTCTCAATCGCAAACTCTGACTCCATTGCAGCCAAACACAAGATTCACACGTACCTAAAACCATAAATCTATGGTAAAACGATATCGCGCTATGCGCACTGCGGCCGTGCGGCCGTGCGGTTGGTATGACGTCGTTCTCGAGCAGCCAAATCCGCCAAATACAATTCACAGCTTTTTGGAGCCGATCCGCCAAATATAATTCCCGCCAAATATAATTCCTGCCAAATTTTCCGGCCATACGGTAAACCCATTGCACTTACGTTACGTTATCTGTGGCATTTCCATATACTGTCCGGAAGCTGCCATCTTGGAGTTAGTCTCATGCCCAGCCGGAAACATGTACGGAATATCCATCCATCTGGTGACTTTCAGCAACATTCTCGGTCTTCATTTAATAGTCATAGCTCAGCTAACCACCTGAAACCGGACAGAACCGAAAGTCCTACGCGCGAAATGATATACGTAATTGCAAGAGAAATTGAATTTTCTACAACTTCTCGCTCCTAATAAAGACAAAATTCAATTCTCTAAGATTTCATTAGCAGTCTGAAATTCCTGCCTAAAAAGTATGAATTTTTGTCTCGGCACCAAAGTGCCGAGACACAGTGCTGGGTACGTACGTACGTGGTACGTATGTCGCTTTTCGCAATGCGCCCTGCGCTAGTGCTGCTCTACACTCTTAATAGGGTGTCAAACATATTTATAGCCTGCAAGTACATCGTCAAAAGTGATTATGGGTTTGCATGGCTTCTCATGAATCCTCTTACCAAGAATGCCGCTAGCTACTTAATTCAGGACAATGAATACTCACTCATCCATAGCTACACAGTGTGCTGCACTCAAGTGCATACACTCTAGCTAGCTAGATAGATAAGTGCTGAAAGGATTGGCCAAGGTGTTGTCTAGGTCATTTATGAATTAAAACGGCCACCTGGCAGACTAAACATCAAGCCCAGACATGCCTATACTGCTTTCACCTTTTGGGTGAACATTCTTAAGGTGTCATGAGACTTTCAGCTTCATGATGTCACATCCGGCAATGTCCTTGGGAGATAGGCTCTGCGCCAGCAGAAAGGGCAGGGCAGGGGGAGGTGGGTGGGTGCACCCGGAGGGTGCAAACAGCATGGACGTGTCTGGGCTCCGCGATAGAAATGTCTTGGTCGGCACTGGGAGGGCCATTTCTACCGTTTTTGGCATAAATGGACTTAGAAAGTAGCTGTCTTGCCTTGTAGGGCCTCCACTTCCAGCATACTTGGGCCGTTTTTCAGCTATGGCAGGTTGGCATTTCTCGGGAGGCTTGATTGCAAGCTTGTTAATTGGTGGGTGTGGTTAAGTTACGTACGTATATGCTCAGTATAGCTGAAATTACCTGTGTGAGCAGTTTCGAGCCCAGCAATGCCAGGGAACAGAAATTAGGGTATGTTTAAGTGTTCTATAGACTGAAAATGACCTAGAGAAAGAATTTGGCCCCTAAAGAGTTAAAGACTCACTTGTTAATGAAGACTGAGGTTTCTGCGCAAAGTCGCCAGACCCTCTTTCCCGTGAGGGGTGGGGTCTGGGCATGAGACTATCTTGATGTACCCAAATACATTGGCTTCATAATGCAGTATCGATCAAAAATTAATGTGCCCTGCATCACTGGTAAGCATTTATATAGCCTACATAACACATTTCAACACATACTAGAAGCATTGTTTGTGCATGACTGCCCCCCTATATACTACAAAACATCTTCCCCTGTCTCAGTACTGCTATCATCGGTTGTGTAAATCTACTCAAGACAAAAGAGTGACTGCCACATGGCCCGGCCACACCCCCCACTAGTCTCGCGGGGTGGGTCTGGCCCCGCGAGACTAACCCCCCCCCCCACCTCTTATAGCTAATTTACTTGGTACAATAGCAAACAACTGTCTGGTCTTCCACCGATTAAAAACACCGCCGGCCTTTCGAGCCAGGTAGCCGCGGCAGGACTGTACACACCCTTCGCGAATGGGTAGCTCGGAGACTGGGGTTGACATAGAGATCGGAAGTGACCTGGTAGGTGACGTTGGTGGAGATACCAGTGTGGCCCATTGCAGCGGCTGCTGGACTGTACTAGGTGAAAAGATCGGTTGCTGGGGAGATACTGGCGGGGATTGCAGTGGCTGCTGGAATGCAGCTAGAGGGTCAGCTGGCAAAATGGGAGATTGTGGCAATTGCTGAACGGGTGATCTTGGGATGCTTGCCTGCTCATACGATTGTGCAGCTGGAGGAGGCCGTGGCGTTTGCTGCCTTGGGGGAGGACATGGTGGTATCGCCGGAACAGGTTTGTTAGACTGTGGATGAGCCGAAGCCTTGGATTCCACTACGGATCCGGATTGCTGTGATGGGGCTGTAGTATTTGGCCGCGGCTGTGTTTGCTGGGACGTCGACTGCTTTTGCGGTTCTTGCGTAGCATTGTCTTCTGGCTGCAAACGCAGTGGGTCACTTAAGAATGCCTCCAAGTCTACTAGCTGTTGGTCCAGTTCCGCCATTTATGCTAATAGTCGGATAAGGTAAGTCCGGGTAATTTCGGTCACCGGGTATTTCCGGTCACTTAGGCAGATCAAGGATAATTAAAACGGAACGTGGATTGGAAACGGCAATATAAAATTGCTACGTAATCCGCGTTGCGCTTACTTTGTGTTAGGTTATCTTGACCAAGGAAGCACCCAGAGAGATGAAACAACTTGCTACCGATGCTTGTGTTGTTACTGCATGAGGCTATTGAGTTTCTTTTCCCTCGTAAGAAAGGAAGCTAGGTACGCAGCCTCTCGGTCATTAAATTGGGCCTGTGACACGTGTTAGGTTATCTCAACGAAGAAGCACCTAGCGATATGAAACTACTTGCTGTCAATGCTTCTGTGGTTGCTGCATTAGGCTATTGAGTTTCAGGAAGAAGTCTGATCTGGGAGCGAGGCTATCGCCAGCGTGCGCAACACGGATTGTGACATCATTTGTATTGCCGTTTCCAATCCACGTTCCGTTTTAATTATCCTTGGGCAGATACGCGCAAAGGACGCAAGGTCTCGATTTTGCCGACAGATATGTTGTTGCCTCTATCTGCACAGCACCATAGTTTTGGCTGAAAACGTAGCTCTTAGAATAGAGAAGCCCTTCTCTACTAAGTCCAGTAGTCCAGTCCACCGATTGTATACAGCCGCCACATAGTCCATGGCACTCACAGTTCAGGAACGCTTGAGTATTGAGTGTGAAATCAAACTCCAAAATTCGGTAATCCAAGAAAACTGCAAGTTGGAATCATTTAGTAACGCTAGCTAGCCAACAAAATCAGATGCTCAGTAGCGGTTTTCGTTTAGGCTGAATTTGCAAGAGCTCAGCAAACCGCTGATAATATGTAAATATGACTTCCGCTATGCGACGGCGATAGGACCTTATTAGCTACGTAAACGCAGAAGTGTCTGGGAACCAAACTGAATTGAGTCTCGGTACCAGACTCTAGCGCATGGGCGTGCACGTCAAAGAGTCTACAGTCTAGCTGGTAGAGAGCACTTTGCACCATTCAAATGCTGCCCGTAGCGTAATGGCGGAACTGGACCAACAGCTAGTTGATTTGGAGGCGTTCTTAAGTGACTCACTGCGTTTGCAACCAGAAGAGGAAGCGACGCAAGAACCGCCAAAGCAGTCGCGATCGACGTCCCAGCAATCAGAGCCTTCGCCAACGACTACAACAGCTCCGTCTCAGCAATCTGTAGCGTCACCTCTAGCTGTAGTCCAGAAGCCACAGCAATCTCCGCCGGTATCTCCCCAGCAACCGATCTTGTCACCTGCAGCCCAGCAACCGATCTTGTCACCTGCAGCCCAGCAACCATTCCAATCCCCGCCAGTATCTCCGCACCAACCGCTCATCTCACCTTCCACATGCACACCAACGTCACCGGTCTCCATGTCACCTCCAGTCTCTGAGCAAGCAAGTATTGTACAACTTCGTGAAGGGTCTGTACAGTACTGCCACGGCTACCTGACTCGAAAGGGCGGTGTTTTCAATCGTTGGAAGACCAAATACCTGTTTACTATTGTACCACGTAAGTTGATTCGTAGATTGGGTTAGGGTTAATGATCATACGACTACTTTAAGCCCTGTACAGCTCACTGAAGAATCTGTTCTTTGTTTACTTGAACCATAGTTAGCCACAATCATATTCTTGTTCCTCATTGTGCAATTACGGAGGGGGAAGACCTGGGAGATTTTGTCACGTGTGGTGATGTCAGGTAGACAGATTGTAGACAGACAAACTAGGGGGAGGTGCCCGACAAATGCCGCAGCAAGTGCACTACGAGAAATATTGCACAAGGGCATGGTCGAAAGGCTAATATAACATGAGAGTGCTATATTTGCCTTGAGACCACACCTGCGTGCAATGTTTTCAATAGTGCACGAGCATAAGCTGTACGCAACATCTATGGAGCACTTTTTCCTTCAGTCAATGCAAACAGGGAATTATTATTACGCTCTGGCACTGCCCTGCCTCCCATATGTCTCATCGCACATGACTAAATCTCCCAGGCCTTCCCCGCCATATGGTTGCATACTGCAAGTGACCAAAGACTGGAGTTGGGAAAGGCCCTACTGCATGGCTGTTGAATGAGTGTGCAAAACTGTAACAGGAGCACATAATGAGATGGAGGAGCGGAAGGAAGGAAGGAGCGTGAAACGACCTCGCAAAAGATTGAAAATTGAAAATATTCCCACGGTAGTCCTGTTACTATTTTTAGCTCGCACGCGTACAGAGACTTCACGAAGGATGACTACTAGAAGACAGAGAAAAGGCCAGTATCAGGACTCCAATGGTAGCGAGGCAAGGGAATGACATACTGGTAGTGACAGACCTCGAGAAAGTGCTGTATGACGATGCAGTCGATCGAGCCGCTTCACATAGCCAAGCCGGCATCTCGACAGGTGGAAATAACCTCCCCTTCTGCTTCTCTGGAGTTTATGACCTCTGGGAAACATCCTGCGACACTTACGGACACAATCTTCTCTCTCTCCCATCGAGATTTGGCCCGTCGCTGTAGTCAGTCAATGGCATCACAGAAAAGCAACGATACTTGTGCATACTAGTAACAGTAACAGGACTACTGTGGGAATTTTAATCTTTTGCGTGGTCATTTCATGCTCCTTCCTTCCTTCTGCTCCTCCACCTCATTATGCACTTCTAACTGTAAGAAGCAAGCTGATTAGTAGGTGTAATACGTAGCGTGCTAATTGGATAAAATTAATGCTTCAATAGTAAACCCGTGTGAAGCAGCAGTATTGAGGAGGCTATGTACAGCATATAATTTATGTGACTGAAACGTCTTATTAACCCTCAATGACGCCGTATGCCGTCATGAGACTTTCAGCTTCATGATGTCACATCCGGCAATGTCCTTGGTACTTTGGTTCCATGTGAGCAGAAAGGGCGGGACAGGGGGAGGTGGGTGGGTGCACCGGAGGGTGCAAACAGCATGGCACGTTTGGGCTTAGCCGTGAATAGCCCTTGGTTGGAGCCAGGTGGGCCATTTCAACATAAATGGGCCTAGAAAACAGTGCTCTCACCTTATCAGGGATATGACTGCACACCACGTCATCTTCACTGCCATCACTGAGGTGCTCGATCGAGGTCGTCGTCTTCCTGGGCAAGCCAACACCATTGATATAAGACCTGGGTACAGAGACTCATAGAGACGTTCTGCAAGCAAACGTTCTTAGCTCAGATACGCGTAAAAAACTTCACGAATATGCTCCATCTTTTGTGACATATGAGGCATGAGGTTAGCACAAGGGTGGGCGCTTATTTTAGTAAACTTTGACCATACACAGGAAAGTGAGCCAAAGTGGGAGGTGGGTGCTCTTACTTCGAGACTGTGGTACTGTTAGTCTATCGAGCTAGACGAGAGAATTGGTCTAGCTCGATTGACTATGGTAATGTATACTCTAACCCAGCTAGACCATTTTTCTCTTGCTCTGGAAGTCCTACGCCGTGCCCCCAATTTCCAAAGTGGGAGTAGTCAGCCGCCATTGATTGAGCGCACTCTTCAACTTTCATTGCCTCTACAGCTCTCACGAAAGTCCCACAAAGATTCTGTCCACACGGCCGTGATGCCCTCGTTCACTGATGCTTACGTGCCCGGCAAAGTTGTGAGCTCGTGATCGCTATCATGCAGTGACACAAATGTACAATAATTGTGGTGAAACTCACCTTGGTGGTGGAGTTATGAACGCCTTTGTCTTCCTGTTGACCGCCATTGCTCGAGCGCTCTCTGACTTTCGTTGCCAGTATAGCTCTTTCAAAAGGCCCACAAAGAATCTGACTACACTGCCGTGATCTCTGCATGTCGTTCACATGCTGAAACTAACCGCCGTAATGATTTCTTGCATTCCCTTCAGACCTCCATTGCCAACTCGATCGACTCAGCACTATAGGACTTGTATACTCTGAATACATTCTGATGAGTATCTGATTGAGAGGTCTGAAAACCGATGAAAATCATCTGAGAACCCTCTGAAACTGCTCTGAAACCTATCTGAAATTTCATTGGAAATCCCCCTGAAAACCCCCTGAAAATCATCTCAGAACCCCTTGAAACCCATCTGAATTTTATCTGAAACCCCCCTGAATTCACCCTGATCTTCATCTGATTGTAGTCTGAATAGCATCTGAAAGTTAAGCAAGAATTTCAGAAAGCTTATAAAAACTATTAAAAACAAATATGTACTGCTGAAACCTTAGTATTCAAAATGCACACAAAATGGCATGTTTACAGTGCAAGTCAGTGGTCTGTACTACATGCAGTGTAGTCAGAGTACAAGGAGTTGCTGAAACATAAACAACTGTCAATCAACAGTGTTATGAATTCTTTTATACATTGTCTGAATGCATAATTATTCAAAGAGGGACTTTGGTTTCTTAGTCTCACCACAGACAACTGAACAACTTCTGCCTTGCACTCAAATCATGTATCCTTTGTCACCTTGTTTAGTGAGACGCTTTTGGTCTTCTAGGTGAAGATGTCATCTTTCTGCATGTGTGCATACATGAGAAAGATTCATGGTTAGAATCTCTGTACTAGGCCATATAACAGACATGTAGCTAATGGTGTGACTAAAACTAGTACTGACAGAACATGCAGCGACTTGGTCCATAATCCCAAGAAAAGTAACTGACAATGTCACCTTGTACAAGTTCATGGGAGGGGTTGGAATCAACAACTAACTTCAGCAGTACCATGGCTAGCCTTGTTGCCAGGTGCTCGCGGCTACCTGGTGCTGCAGCTCTCCTGCACGAACCAAGTACAAGATACCCATGCAGAGTACAGAAACATTCATCATGTTGGCACCATCTGGGTGCAATATTCACATGATGCCACTATTGGTCAGGAAAATATTCTTCATGTGTAATTCGGAACTTAAGTTAATATATTCATGTATCAGCTATTGCCTATAGCTAGTTGTGGTTTGGGGGGCCAAAGCTATTCATAGTTGGATAAACTTAATGTGACAAAAGACAGGATCAAGGTCATTGGTAGCCTCGTTCTGAGTCCATTGCCCAGCTTTTTGTCGCTTACAGTACGGAAAAAGCAGGGAAGGCCTGGAAAAATTTATCACGTGCGCGACGTCAGGGTAGAGAGAACGTAGGTACACTGACCACAAAATATGCCATTAAGTGCGTGGAGGCTGACAGTAGCCGTGCTTTGGCAGTCTATGTGAACAGTAAGTGTCGAGAACGATTCATGCAAACCTGGAAAAGGGTAATTTTGGCGTTCAATTCAGCCACTTCTCAGCAAGGCCATGGAACGGCCATCTAGGCATCTCACCCCTAACCTGGTGGACTCTTTGAGCAGGAATAAATTAAATGCGGCTGCTGTGTAGTATGGTGCAACGATAACACTGTCAGCTATACAAATAAGAACTACATGCATATATATGTACAAACTGTGTCAAAAATGATTTGCTAGTCTTAATTTTTGAGTTATAACCCTCTATAGCCCGAAACTTCCTATCAGCTAGATCCATACTCGTTAGTCATGTGACAAAGTACCAACATTATATTGTGGTTCCTGTGTATGGTCTGGTATGGGCCGGGAGAGGTCATCTGGGATACTCAGGTGGAGATAATTCCCTGTTGTTTTGTGTAGCTACTTACCCGGCCTGAGCACCCAAATTACAACTCTAGTAATCAATACTAGCCTCATGCATTTCCAGGCCCCAGCTGTCCCAGCTTTTGTTGCTTGCAAGCCACACAAGCTAGGACAAAGGCTTGGACAAAAGCTTTGATGGGCCAGAGATGGAGCTAATCAACATCTGTTTTGCAGCTTATCTGTGCATGGAAGGCACTCCCACAGCAATGATTCCGATCAACCTGTGTACACTCTATTTCCACCAGCCTGATATGAATCTGACTGGCTAAGTGAACTTGCTGAATTGCAAATCTTATCTCCACTACCTAACAATGCTAGCGCTGAATGCTTAGGACTTCCATTTGCAACTCAAGATTATTGAATGCATACCTGCTTGCTATGGTTCGATGGTGTCGCAAACCAGAAGTCCTACGCATTTGGAATTTATGCGTGTTGTAAGTACCGCCGAAATGACCTTGCTGATCAAGAACATTGAAGTGCCCATAACCTTGCTCGCGTAAGTCCGATTGAAAAAACTACCATTGTGATCAGCAATAAAAGTGTTCTCTGATGGTATAATAGTTTTGACAAAATGGGGTGAATGGGCGGCTTATGTTGAGAGGGTCACAAGTTATAACCCCCTAGCCCGAAAATTCTGTTCTGAAGTTCACATCCTTGTGTCATACCCATTCTTGTCGGTGGTATGGAATTTGATTATTAAAGTGCCAACATATTAAGGTTTTAACCCCTAAGTCCGAAGCGTGGTTACCTGTTTACAAGTGTTTTACATGTGCACGTGGTTTCCGTGAATGGCCAATGGCCTGGTATTAAGGACCAAGGAGTTAGTCTTATAGGAGGTCTATGAGGTCATCTGTGATACTCAGGTGGAGATATTCAACAAAACTGTTGTTTTGCGTACTCTGCCATGCGTCACCTGGCCTGAGCATCTGAACTCCAGTAATCGGTATCTGGTATGCAGCTTATCTGTATTATGGAAGGTACTCCCACAGCAGTGATTCCAATCAGCCTGTGTACACCACCAGCCTGATATGAATCTGCATGACAGGCGCATGCATTTTTATATGAACAATCCATGGATGGTATTCTATTACTATATATGGTTGGGATAGAAACCACAAAGATGATTCTGAGAGCTACCAGCTCACTCTCTCTCTCTCTCTCTCTCTCTCTCTCTCTCTCTCTCTCTCTCTCTCTCGTATCCTTCACAGACCTCCACTCACTTTATGTTTAGCATAAGCTATTTCAGATATTCATTGTATAGACACAACAGAAACTAGGAAAGACTGATTATACCATTGAGATTGCTATCTCGCACTGACTGAAAAGTTAGAAGATTGTGGGTCACCTATTCAAAGTTTGTTCAGACCCACATTAGGTTTGTTTATTTCTCGGAAAACGATGGATGTCTCTAATAGCTGGACTGGATTCTTCACTGGAATTCTGGAACGTGGAACTGGAACATGCAACTGGTATGTGGGACTAGATTTCAACTGGAATGTGGGAACTGGCTAAACTGCTAAAGAAATGCCTCGTTCAGGGTAGGACAGAAGCTAGGATTACTTATCACAGTTTCTTTGCTAAACTTGCTCCAAAGCCTGTTGAAGCATCTTTCCTCAAGTTCTTACAGGTCAATGGTCACGTGCGGGTATCTTCAACAATGAGCTTCAGCCATAGTTGCAGATGGGGGAATAATATATGGCGTATTCTTTCTCTTAAAAAAAAGGCTAGAGTTTACATGCAGGCAAGGCATTCTGATTAGAGCTCAATTGAAGGCTTGGCAAAGGTACTTTCCCAGCAAATCCAGGTTGCCTCAATGGAAAACAGTGGTGAATACAGCTCATGGATGTTCAAAGCTTCCTTCGTGCCCGCCTGGAGTTCTTCATAGCTACCGTTGTTGAAAGGCTATGGAGAAAGTGTAGCGACGTAAGTGAGTGACTACATTCCTATCTTCTGTCCTACCCTAAACAAGGCATTTTATAGCAGTTTAGCGAGTTCTTATGTTAATTCCAGTCCCAAGTTCCAGTCACACGTTCCAGTTGATAATCCAGTCCCACATTCCTGCCTGATGTTCCAGTCCCACATTCCAGTCAAGAATCCAGTCAAGCAAGAGACACCCGAAAACGATCTCAATCATTCTTGGCTTACTTCATTTAGGTCCTCCAAACTATGAAATAAGGACAATTTACGAAAACAATGAAGAGACTCTGCACACCTTTCCAATGAACAACCCTAACATCCGAATTGAACCATGTACAGCTGATCCAAAGAGCAATGAATTCCTGGGATTTACTATCGTGAGTACCGACAAGAAGGGAAAAGACAAGGAACTGGACCGATTTCGTGCCGATGACATAGTCCAGATGCGTCGCTTTATGGCCTCATTAGGGAAATCTGGGAAAGGCTTGTTTTCATCACGAATTGAAAGTACATTCCCCACTGAAGCAACGTTGGGACTATGGCACGTCATCCATCCCACCAGAAGTGACCTAGTCCAACCCCAACTGGGTGTGACGAGAAAAAGAGGTGAGGGTGATTCAACCAGCCCCAATGCCAGACTTCCCTCTTGTAGTGACACTGTTAAACAGTTGTCATTCAGCTTCTACTTTCCTGAGGATGGAACAACCACAACCCAATTTCCTGGTACTCTGCTTCCACTTTATGACTCCTCTGTCAATTATCCTGCATCGCACCAAAGGCCATTCTGTGATACTTTCCGACCCCCTTATGGGCCTTCTGTGTTTCTGCCAGTCAACATAGGGTATGGGGCAGAGGTTGGGCTTGAACCTGGTATACAGGCTTTGTGGGATCCCACTGCACTGACGTACTTCTTTGTGGACCACAACAAGAAGCTGACGTTTTACGATGATCCACGTCCACCCACCAAACCACAAGTGGTTGGCAAGAAAATGGTGCACCTCTATGGTGATGAACGTCTAGAGCAAAAGCTCCCAAAAGTCTGCCGAGATCTCAACATTGTTGGAGAAACTGCTAACCGAGCCCGTAGAAAACCTGTTGGATTCGTCTTGAATGCAAGTGGAGTGGATGGCAGCCATGGCCTGGGTGGGTACAAAGGCCCAGATGGAGCAGGAGGTCGACCTGGACCATCTGCAAGTGGCCACAATGGAGTGCATGGTCAGCATGGTCAACATGGTAAAGACGGATTCCAGGGAGATCCTGGAACCAATGGGGTGTCAGCAATGCCTGGCACACAAGCAAGCGATGTAGTAGTAACCATCAGTGGAGATGCAGCTGCACTCCAGGTAAGTGGTCGATTCAACTTTGTTGCCAAACTAGGAGGAACAGAATGCAAACAAGTGCTGCTTATAGACTGCAAGGGTGGTAACGGAGGCTGTGGTGGGGCAGGTGGCCAGGGAGGACAAGGAGGTGATGGGGGACCAGGAGGACATGGAAGTACAGGAAAGCCGGGCCACAGGGGAGGTGGGGATGGTGGTCGAGGGGGAAATGGTGGAAATGGTGGGAGTGGAGGACCAGGAGGCATAGGAGGGAAGGGAGGTGATGGAGGAGATGCAGGTTCTGGTGGAGTGTGTGTTGTGAACACCCAAGATCCAAGACTGTTTGTCCTAGTAGAAGCAGACTGCATGTGGGGCAAAATTGGAATAGGAGGAGAAGGTGGTGCTGGTGGTGTTGGTGGAAGTGGAGCGCCTGGTGGAATAGCAGGAGAAGGTGGACCTGGTGGCTGTGGACTTTCGACCAGCTATGACAGTACTACAAATAGAACATACGTTACTCGAGTGTATGGGAAAGGTGGTGTTGAGGGGTTTCCAGGGTCTTTTGGTCACAATGGAGTAATCGGTACCAATGGACCTCGAGGCAAGAGTGGGCATCAAGCAAAGGTTGGAGGAATTCTTTGGGTAGTGCGTTCTCCTGAAGGGAAAGTACTTCACCAGGCTGCCACACGATATGATGCTGAGATAATTCAAACCAAGCAAACACCAAAGGTGATTTCTGGCATCAACGATGGAGTGTTTGAGCCAAATGAGCGCATCACGGTCTCAGATGTCATTGTCATTAACAGTGGAGGCTTACCTCTTCCGGAAGGTGCTCAGGTTTTTATAACTTCCGCGGCAACCATTAAGTTTGAACCAACCCGTTTCACTCTTCCTGTATTGGCCCCCAACCAGAAATTCACTGTTCCTATCTCTTTTAGTGGACGGCTTCTTGATGCACCCTCTCCGAATGCACCAGGACCTTTTCGATCAGAAGCATCATTTGAAACACACATTGAGCTGCTTGGACGTCCATTTGAGAAATCCTCCAAAATCGTGCAACTGTGCAATGAATACCCGGTAAAGTTGGGCACAATCCTCAGATGCAAGGAAAGTGCCGGGCGGGGTGAAGTGTCCATATTTGAAGTTGATGTCCACAATATCTCCTCAATGCCGTATGGTACCTGTACTGGGTCTGGGGGTGAAGTGGTTGTGCAACTGCACATGGACTCACGCCTGATTCCAGTTGCATTTGGTAAGACTGGCTCACAGAAAGTACCCTACGCAGTCAGTTATGATCCAGCCACTCCAGACAGCCTATACATTCAAATACACGAGATCCCCCCAAGGAAATTAACAACCCTTCAAGTGGCTGTTCAGGTGGACTGCCAAGCAGAGTTGTTAGACAGATGTCGCTGGCAAGCTGACCTCTATTTGCGTGGGAAACTCATTGAATACAACACCGAGGTGATACGAATATCACCCTTCTTTACCCCCAAGAATCCACCAGCTGATGTACTCATGGTGACAGGTCCAAGCACCTCTCGCAAAGAGTTTGTTTTCTGGCAGCACATTCTCAACATTCTGAACGTTAGCGTGGACTTCTGGGATACCGGATGCTACAATGGCTTATCTTTGGATTCTGCAACCAGAGCCAGACATCAAGTGACGTGGGAAGGCAGATATCGCGGGAGATTGATTGTTTACCCCCACTGCAACCTCCAGATGTTGCTAGGAGTTCACATTGTCCGCCATTTCCATGGTCCTAACTATAGGAATGACAGACGTGAAGACTTCGGTTCTAGTATGATTCTTTTCATGCCCTCTCTGTCTCCACAAGCAGATCCAAGCCGAGATCAAGAAGACAATTTGATCAGACACCTTGCACTAGTCGATGAATCTCTTGAGCTACCAAAGGGTGGTTACTCTGGCAATCACATTTCTGCTCCGACGACTAGTGAACCATGTTTGAAGTGGGAGAAGAAGACACTTGAAGAGTTTGAAAGGAAAGATCCATCTCGAGCCCTCCACGTCATGTCACGTAAAATCAACTTTGAGTCCACCGGCATGCTGAAGTATTCTTACGGGTATGTAGACCTTCGACGTTGCCCTATCTTGCGTTCTTGCAAGCTGGTAGTAGTGAGTGGAGTCGGAGGATGTATTACAGACATGGATTCGGATGACGTTCACCTTTATCCCACATCCCTTGAGATTCCACTTGCTGGAAACTTTGGTCAGTGTTTGCTTGCTACACTGTTTGGAATCTCACTGAGCTGCAAGCTACAACTCATCAAGACTCTGCCAGGTGTTCGCGTTGGTGACATAACACAAGTCAACCCAACTTTCTACCTTCCCAATGGCTTCACCATAACTATAGCACAATTGGCTGCAATATGTGCTGCTAGAGAAATTGCCGAGGAAACCATCAGTTGCTGTGGAACAGCTCACCGTATGAATCTCCTAGCTGAAGATGTAAGTAACAATGTTGGAGCTTACACTGCCAATGGTACAGTTGTGTTGCAAGCTCTGCAGTTAGTCGAGAATGAGGTTGCTGAATGCAAGAAGGTAATCAACAATGCAAAGTCTTCCCAAACTGCAAGTGACATCAAGAAACAGAGCAGCAACATTCAGAGTATCCTCAAGAAAGCCGGCACTGATGGCTACAAACTGTCACCACTGCCAATGCTGAGCATGCTGCAAGACAACCAGCGCATGAACCGCAGCCATCAGTATGTTTTGAAGGATGAGCGTTGGAATCTTGCATACTGATAATCAGGTATAAATATAACCACTTACAATATCTACTGCTGGACCCAATCCCTAAGTGATGTGTAAATGGTGCAATGCATGATGGTTAAGGAGTGGATATTATATCAACCATGGCTTTGTGTTTCTCTAACCCATCTTTATGAGTCAGGTCTAAAATTTATTACATCACAATAATTGATAAGAGCTTGTGTTCAATTAGTTGGTGGTGATTCCTGGCTAAGTAATCAATAGCTACCTGATGTGCACACATGAGAACTAGCCGTTTGATAAGGTAGCCGAAAACATTGACAGGAAAATAAATTTTGGCATTTTCTGAGCACACCGACCAATACAAATTGTGCACGCCAGCCATTGTTAAGACTATGTGGTCTTTTGATTAGATCATGCATTGTCATTTGGACAATGAAAAAGGATGGTTTTGCAAAATGTAAATTCAATAATTTGATTAGCTTTTGCCAGCTGGTTTTCCACATAATATGTAGATAGGGAGTTTCAAGACCTTTGATCTGCATACCACCTAATTTCACAACAGCTCACCCCTCAGGAATTAAGAACCACAAGTTGTTTTGAGTTGATACAGTTACATGCATGATTGTAGTTTTCATTTCTTGGAGTTGTAAAACCACTAGTGTTGTTCAACAGCACATGATGACATCATCGTCATTGCTGCATGTGTGAGGGCTACGCATGCAGAGGCTGCGCACGTGGAGGCTCCACACCACAATGACGATGAGGTCCTCATGTGCTCTAGGTTGTGGATTTTAGACATTTCACAATGAATCGCATCTTGTGCTAAAGATTGGATCTTGCATATAGTAGTACAATAAAATTAATTTAGAATGAAAACCGTGGATTGAATTAACTCGATTTTTGAGCCATCACAGGCTATACAGTCATGTTCTGACCCTCTAGGTCCAGACTGCCAGTTTGGAACCATAACTGAAAGCTAAATTATGTGTTTTATGCCCTTTTAGGAGGTGATCGGAAGTCCAGGTTAAGACTATATAATTATTTGATCAACTATTTATTGTTTATGTACCTTTTATAGGCCATAAGTATGTGCTGGTTATTGATATAACATTATCTGTGACTATTGACTATAACATGAACTCTAGCCCTCAACTCTGATAATTGATATTCT
Organism: Axinella damicornis; assembly: GCA_963931865.1. NCBI lineage: Eukaryota > Metazoa > Porifera > Demospongiae > Axinellida > Axinellidae > Axinella > Axinella damicornis. The sequence goes on along the minus strand of OZ007506.1, from coordinate 9,713,105 downwards.
TGCATAATTACATTCCTTCATTACTTATCACATGATTGTACATTCCTAACTAGGAATACGTATCCGCATAATTTCCTCGCGCGCACACCGCGGCCGCATGCACAGCCTGGCCACGTGCTTACAAGTACGATAGATCTCTAGCCAAGTGTGAATTTGCGATTGAGGAGCTGAGATAAACATGTCGATTACACTCACTGTACATGTAGCTGCTCTAGCTCTGCAAGACCTGAAGGCCCCGCTCGCTTGTACCCTAGCCTCTGGCTACACAAGACTATTGTGGAGTTGCGGTATAAACAGATGTCGACTGCACTGACTGTTTGACTCCATAATATTATGTAGCTGCTCCAGCTCTGCAAGCCCTGGAGCACCACGTGCTCGTCCACTGATCTGTTTCTCAAGGTTGTAGTTCTCGCACCGTCGAGCCCTCGCCGCAAATAAAACTCAATTGGCCGGCAGGAAACCTAGGTTACCAATACTGAGGGTTTTTTTCTATTCTTTATAATATTTTCATTGCAGCAGTGACAGCAACAAAGGTTACGTGGTTGACAGAGAAACTTCCAATGAAGGTTTCTGATATAGTGTTCACTCCTGCTTAACCTAGTTAACTATACACTCGGAGATTGCAGATCCTAATTTTAAGGCAGTTGTTCATCAGATATTGACGCTCAGACAATAGTCCCCATGCAGAAGGCAGCATTCTTTGCAGCATAAACTGGTGGAATCCAAGGCCAGTTTCAGCAATAAATCCATCAGTGACTCTCTGACGACCGTCATTATCATGATCTTCAAAAGAAATTGTTTTGGCCAAATGTATCGAGTCTTTCTTTTGATTGAGAATTTCAACAACAACATCGCAACGCATGGGCCACCTTAACACGTGATCATATTCACCTTTCACGACAAAGCAAAAAATTGATATCCATTGCAAGTGACCAGTACCTAATCCATTAGGGTAGACTCGGAGGCACAACTTGTAGCCCCCCTGGTGGGTATAAAATGGCGGGCTATGCCAGATTTCATCGTAACATCTTCTTTCCTCAAAGTTATCAAGCGTGACTACGATTGGAGGTATGTGAACTGCCTTTGTGGGTGGGATCGGCCTGGATACAAGATGTGTGTATGTTGGCATCGGTGGACCATAGCACTTCAATTTGGCAATGGTTTGTAAAGCTGCAATGCTATGTTTCAACATCTGAATTTCTGCGTCTCTTGATGAGAGTTCTGCATTTAGGCTGGCTTGATTTCTTTTTCCCTCAGATCTCAAGAGCTGCATTTCTCCTTCAGCTGCTAGCATCACATTTGAATATGTTCCAGATTTCTCCTCGAGTTTTTGGACCATCTCTTTTAGTGTGGCCACTTCAACTTCCGTCTCTTCGAGCTTTTGCTCCTGGTCGGAAACCAATCCCCGAAGAGTTTCTTTGTACCTTGCCTGTATTTCGCTGCTCTGCTTGACTACCATTTGAAAGTGTTCCTGAAAGTTCATTTCTAGATGTGAGTCCTGGTCTTTAAGTTTCGTTCTCGATGCGCATCCAACGTGGTTGAAAGGGCAGTCAGCAACTGAAAGGGGGCAATCGCGAAGGTGTAGCGAGTGGAGACGACGTTCGACGCTCGCACCACATTGCAGATTGCAAGGTACAGGATATCGCGTACACTTTATTGCATGTTCTTCACGATTGCGGCGTTGGAGCCTTGCACCACACTTGTAAGGGCAGTCGGTTTCCACAAATCCACACTCCTCCTCGTGTTTTTCGTATACCTCCAGTCTGCCCGTCCATTCGCATCCGCGATTTAGCATGGAACACCGTACTTGGAGATCGTCAATCATGTTCTTTTGATGGCGGTTCAGAGCTGTGGTCAGAACGTTTTGTTTGCAGAGCGGGCATGGCTTTCCCTCTTGCTTCAAATCTGCTACACAAGGCAGACACACGTTTCGCCCGCAGCATTTCGTGAGCTGGGGTTCGCGAAGAATGAACGAGCATAGAGGACATTCGAACAGTTTGGAAGGTTTGTCAACGAATTCGCATTTGTAGCCCCCACCACCTGCCATCACTGCACTTGATCCTGGCCTTACAATGGAAGCTCCTGCAAACTGCACTGAATAGAGCGGTTGCAATTACGTCACAAAACCACGTGCCTGAGTACTTCTAATTCTGTATGGCAAATCAATTATCCGAAAACTACTGACTCACTTGTGCTCCAGGTCGCGTAGCTGCTCGATCTAATAGGCATGGTAACTACGCTACAGCCACAGTTGACACATAAGTTCCGAGCTGCTTGCGTTTCTAAGATCGCTGTAGAAATTAGCTACTACTTTTGCCATACAATCTTATGAGAGAAACGGAGCATAACGGAGGGTGTTTCGGTTGTTTTACGGCCGGTGACGTCACTTGCAAGCGCTGTATAGCGACTGCGGTTTGACGTCGTAAAAACGACTGAAACGCCCTCCATATTCGTAGACGAATGCCGCTAGTCTCGTGCCCCCAACCCTGGCGGGGGGTGCCAGCTATGCACAAGGTCTAGGAACGAGACTAGCATGCAGCAAGAAAGGAGTAAGCTCGTAGTCTCAGACCAAGGATAATGACCAAGGACCACTCATTTTGTATGCCAATCTCACTCAAGTGAGGCTGCCGACCTTGACAGGTCTGATAATGACCAAGGACCACTCATTTTGTATGCCAATCTCACTCAAGTGAGGCTGCCGACCTTGACAGGTCTGAGCAAGGCTTGGATTGAGCGACTACGCGACCTGGAGTGCAAGTAGCCTCCGTTAGGCCTTGCGCAATGATTTTGTGACGGCCTTGCGCAGTGATTTTGTGACGTCATTGCAGCAGGTATTGGTGGCCGGCGCGGCCTTCTTTCAGTGGTGGACTGCATCAGATCGGCTGCGCTGCATGTGATATCGCGATCGTTTACCTTACAAGGTCAATTTTAGATATACAATACACTGAGTTGACACACACACACACACACACACGTCACAACTAACAAGTGCACAAATCATAATAAAAGTTATCTTAGAGTGGAAGAAATAAAATGTTCTGCACCCTGACATGGAGAGTGTCATCTTTTGAGATATAGCGCCCAAGATGTGATTGGGGAATTAGTTTTTCGAAACCCCATCCTCCACCATAACTTTCATCAGTCGGCTTTGATCTCATGTAAAGGCTGTCTTTCTTGTCTAAGTCAACAAGCCACCTATGATGACCGCTTGTGCTCTGTTTCATAAAGTTAGCCAGAGCACTTTGTTGATTAAGAATAATGACAGTGACCTTCCCTTGAAATGGCCACTCTAAACGGTCATCGTATTCACCTCGAGCAAAGTGAAGAAACGCGGACAAATGTGAGCCATGTTTTTTGGAACCGTTTGGATATATGGATAGTAAGATCTTGTAGCCAGCAGGATGTGTATAGAATGGAGGACTTAACCACTTCTCATCGTTTGCTTTCCGTTCTGTGAACCTGTCAATGACAAATGCAACAGGGGGGTTTTAAAGTACTCAACCTGAGGCAGCGGAAGAAATTCCATCTGTGCATGAACAGCTTGATGCAATTCTCTGAGCTTTTGTACCTGCTCAGTCTTGGTCCTAAGCATGGCAGCAGACTTGGTAATGCTCTTCTGTTGTTCTTCTCCAAGACATTTTCTCTCTATTTGGGATTTGCGCAGCCGATTCTCAAGAGAGGAAAGTGTTTTCTCTGCCTTTGAGATTTCCTGTTTCAGTGCTACGATTTGGGAATTTCTAGTCTTCAGCATATTGTCGTAAGAAGCACTTGCTGACTTTGCAAGGACCGCACACTCTGCTAATACCTTCGCATTCTTTTCAGAAACCTTAAGCAGATGTTGATGTATACCATCTTTCATATGGAGTGCAGTATCTTTCCGTTGTATACCTTCAGTGCAGCCTACAGAGTTATAGGAACACCGAACCATCTCAAGTGGACACACACTCAAGTGCTGCTGGAGGTTTTGGCGCTGGACTTTACTTTCACATTTATTTGGGCAAAATATTTGGTGTACTTGACACTCCTCCTGCAGGTGATTTTCGACGTCTCGGATTTTTCCAGTCCATTCGCATCCCAAATTTTTCTCAGTACAGCGAACTTTAAGCTCAAGGATAGTATTTTTCAGATCAGCGCTGACCATCGTTTGGAAGTTTTCCTTTCTACAAAAGGGGCAGCAGGGTTCCTCTTCGCGCCTAAGCGCCATCTCGTTTATTTTCGCGATGCAACTGCAACAGAGGTGGTTTTGCCCACAGCATATGGGCAGCTGGGGTTCCTCCATCACATCAGCGCAAAGGGCGCAATTGACAATTTCTGGCGGCTCTTCAATGAAGTCCCATTCGATGGTTTCCAACACAGCAGGCCGAGGTACTGCCGCTTTGCGCTGTGGGAAGATTGGTGGTGCGATTCTTTCGCGGCGTTGGGCTCTCTCGGACTCGGCAACTGCATCACTCGATATCGGCTCGCAAGCATTCGCACCTTCGGCGCAAGCTGCTAGTTTTGCGTTCAATTTAGCTGCTATTTCAGCCTCTAAATCATACTGTTGCTGCTGCTTCGCTTGTATATCTCTCTTTCGATCGTGACCTTCCGGTTTGGCCTCAGTTGTGGCGGAATAGCTGGCCATAGTTGAAGGCTACTGCTGTACTCAGCTAGCCACTAATTTGTCTATATTCGATATTCATGAATCAATTTCATATCACTTCCGCTGATGTCACTTATTGCCTAGCGCGAGGCATCTATCTCTCCGCCACTCATATTACGTCTACTAGTTAGCTAATTACTGTTACTAAGCAGCTCAACTCGCCTTGCATATACAAACTTCCCGGTGCCAATAGGGGACCCAGGTCCCCAGGACGTTTATGAATACGAAGTGGATATTGGTCCGGCAGGAAGTAGGGCAATGGGGTGTTAGGGTATATATTAGGGCCAGGGCCGGTTCTAGATGTGCGCGCGTTTCCGGTACCTATACCTAAAGTATGTACTTCCTGCCGGACCAATATCCACGTCGTTATGAATATGGTGCATGGCTGGTCTCAAGTTGTATATAGTAGCTACATAGCTAAGGGCATTATGTGGACCCTCCACGCCCAGTCCTTGTGCACACGCGTGGAGGGTCTAGGGGCAAGACTACAACTACCCTCATGAACCCATGGAAATGACCAGTTCTTCCCCTAGTCTCATTCCCAGACCCAGCGGTCTGGGAATGAGACTACATTGGTGTAATCACTTGTCGCAATATCCTGGTACATGTTAACCGACAGAAGACTTCACAGTCTGCCAGTGACAAGTTGCTCAGACTGCTGATCTTCTGCACAGCTGCCATAATACTGTTCCGGACTGATATAGAGATAGTGGAGCTGCTGTACCAGCGGTATGCCATGAAGTAGCTTCATTCCCAGGCCATTCCCAATTTTGATCGTTTGCAGTATGATCAAATACTGGCAGTTGGAATGGCCTGGGAACAAGGCTAACTCTGCAGTATGATGTGTCACATGTCTTCTGTTATGCATACCGCAGGCGATCAAATTTAATAATGGCGGTCTGGTCACTATAAGAATCATAGGTTTTCATGAACATTGCCAGATGTTGGTGATCAGCAACAAATGGTTGTGTGTTGTTCATGCCATTAACTTGCGACTGTCGCAAATCTGTTCTTGTCAGAATCAGTACGGAAGTAAATGTACAATCTGATTGGTGGTGCTGCCAACATCTGTACTACACGGTACGGCAGTGCAGACACTGTACTGAGTTGTGTTCCTTCCTCGTGACATTTGATATGACGACACGTTTTTGGATTCTCCAGGCCACGGAAACCTGTCGATAGTGACCTCACCAGAAGTTCTTTTCTCCTCCCCCCGAGCACCACAAATGTCTGGCCTGCGAGACTACTCCTCACTTGCACATCACACACACAAAGCCAATCTCTAAAAAAAAACAACACTGAATGAATTTGAATTCACGGAAAAATATTTGGTCACATGATCTGTACTGAGAACAAGAACATATTTGAGCTAGATGGCCTTTACCCTTCACAGTTGCAAGCAAATGACATGAACACAACCATTTCTTGATGATCGTAGATTCATAGTACGGCAGTGCAGACAGACACTCTTTCCCTCTCATCCACGGCAAACTACCCCCCCCAATCTCACACACACACGTGACAAACCCCCATCTCTAGACACAAAATGAAATAATTGCCCCCCTCCCCAAACTTCGATGGGAAATCCTAACCGCCAGTCAACCACTCTCCCAGCAACATTGCATGGGCTTCATTGATATCAAAGACAGCAAGTCTCTTTTATACTCAAGATTGAATTTCTGTGCAGTACAAAATTTAATATTAGTAACGCAAATTGAATGTGTCCACTTTCCATGCACATAGCTGTAGGCAATTGTCTTTCAAGTATTCACCGTGCAAGTCTTTCAGAGGTACAAGTTGACTATAACCCCAATAACTTGCCTGGGAAGGGTCAATTATTTTCTTCGGGTCTGGTCGCTGCCTATTTTCCAAGTTTGCTGCAGTGGTTAAACTTATTGTGTTGCTGATGTGAAATGGGCTTCTTCGCTGGTTAAGAATGTGAATGGTGATTGAGCCACAATATGGCCATGACAAGAGATCATCATACTCCCCTGGTATAAGACCTATGAAGACCGACATGTGTGTACCTTTTCCATCTGAAACCCCATTCGGGTACACACGAAGGCACATTTTGTATCCTGACTCGTGGGAGTAAAACAGTGGGCTGTACCAGCTCTCATCTGCCGCCTTTCGCTCTTGGAAATTGTCGATGGTGAACATCGATGGAGGCACGAGGAAATCCATATTTGGATTCGCCTTTAGCGCTACTAGCGCCTGCATTCTTTCGTATCGCGCCTCCAACTCATCCAGGTCTTCGCCCCCTCTTTTGATTACAGCATCAAACCTCCCTATTTCATTTCTATTTTCGTTCTTCGTAGATCGTGCGTCTCCTTCAACCCGCTCCATTCTCGTTTGTAAATCGCCAACTTTCATTTCAAGTTGGCTCCACTGGCGTTGCAGCGAAGCGATGTTGTTGTCTTCTCTCTCCGCATCTTTATCACATTTTGCTTGCAAGGAATGCTTCAGTTTGTTGCATCCGGTTCCTAGCGTTAGAGCTATATCAAGCAGCTTCTTTACGTTCTTCTCATCTGCCTGAAGGCTTGCCATCTTAAGTCCTCGTCACTGCTGATCCCGCTTTTGCTCCGTGCATGATGTGCGTGTAAACGAAACATAAAAAGCCGACCAGTTTACATTACGTCATGTTCATTATCGTACAATTGCCTTCAGGGAGAGTCCTATCCACGTGGTCCTATCAGTACCCATTGTGCATAAAGAGGTGTGTCATACCGTACGTGGATCGATAATAGAGCTCTTGGTCATACTAAACTGCGCATGCGTAGTTGATGGAGAGGAATTACGTCAAATTCGCCTGGGGGGGGGGGGGGGGGGGGGGGCTTTGACAACGTGGCAGGCAAAGGCAACACACAAAAAAGGTTTTCATTATAAGTTCCCAATGCCAGTAGTGTTTAAACTGCTATTTCATAAACAACAAAACTACTTCCATAAAAAATTCTGAATAATTACTTAAACAGTAGTGAATTTGTCGTCAAATGTCAATAATAACATAAACTTCATGTTTATCAGCTGTATCATATACTTGCATGTTCGAATATGTGATAGCTTTCACTTCCGTTCCCTACATGGACAAATGTATGAGTGGAGATGTGCGCATGTGTAGTTAAGGATATTGGGAATGAGACTCAATAGCTGTGGGAGGCTCCAAGCCCTGACTAGCTATCCCAGCTTAGACGGAAGTCACAGAAGGCCTGACTAGCCACAGACTGGCTCCAGCAAAGGGGGAAGGCCTGGGGAACAAAGTTGTGTGCTACCTGGGGATGTTTGCTGAGGTCAAAGGTCTCTCCATACCTGAGAACACAAAGAATAGGCATCATTCAATTAGTAATACATGGGTACTTTCAAAAGACTGATGGTCTTGCTCACCCGTCCGCTTTTATTCTGAATGCTTGTCTGTCAAATTCTGTGATCTTAATTTGCTGGAAGATAGTAATAGTAGCAGTAATACCATAAGTGTTCTAAATCTGTGTCACTCCCTGTGTCAATATTGACGATCCCGAAACCATAATTGTAGCAGCCATAGCACTCACACACACACCCTTGCCAATGATGCGTCGCATTTAGCAATTTTTTTCTGAAACGTATTTTCTAATCTTGTGTTGCCTGGAAGTAATGCAAATTTAGAGCACCTACGGTACACGTACTGTACTAGTAGACAGCAAAACTGCAGTCAAGCCAACCACAAAGTAAATCAGTTGGAGTGTAAAATTTATTACTGATAGCAATTCATAGTACATGGGAGGGATGGGACTGTGGCCTGTGAGACCTATAAGAACTGTGTGCATGTATTCATTAGTCTCGTACAAGAGTGTATGATGACAATGACAGTGACGTCATCATGCGCTCTTGTCTCGTACCCAGCTGCAGACCCCCCATAAAAGGGGGAGTGTGGAAAATATAGTACATCATCACACCTTGGGCTAGCTGTTGACATTGGATTCCACTAAAGCTAAGCTGAGCACTGTATAGGTGATGAGTAAACCTAAAGTAGTTTGCGGTGAGGAAGGTGAGGAAGCCCAGTACATGAGATAACTTGAGTCTATCACGTTTCCCCATTCTGGGGTCAGGGTATGACAATGTACATTGGGGATCTGGGTATGAGACTGATCTAGCAATCTCTGTTGGTCGCCTCGTTCGAGCCTATCCCTGTTTGGTGGTGTGGGTATGAGACTGAATGCCAGTTAGGGGTCTGGGTATGCATGAGACTAAGATGAGACTATAATGCCCGTTGGCACGGGTCTAGGTACCAGACTAATGAGGGAAGTACTACCGTAGTCTCTCGAAAATACACCCACCCTCGAAAATACGCCCACCCCCCTTTTTCGCGACAAGTTGTTGCAAAGGGTCATTTATTACTCGAAAGTACGCCCACCCTATTAGGAAAGCACTTGAATAGCTCCCCGAAGAAGTACTGTCAAAGAGGTTGGACTAAGAAATGAAGGCTGGCTATCGGGTACTATTTGTAATGAATTTCATTATGTTGCATGCCATTGCATAATCAGCTGTGTACTGAGTGCATGACATGAGACCGTGCACGCGCTGTGCATTGCATGTTTGTGTCTTCGCGTGTGCAATCGCCTAGCATACCACTATAGCTAGCAGCGCACTACGGTCCAGTACGGATTTCTCAGAAGCAGCAGCAATCGGCAAGTCCCGAAGAGAGTCTGCGCACTCGACGTCATTCAAGCACTCCAGAGTCCTGCTGTCTTGTTTGCTGTTCCTGTAGCTGCTCACACGAAGAGATTGTTCCAGCTCACCAAGAAACTCCGGGAGTAGTAGTAGTTAAGCCTTGCTAGAATGACTGTTGCAGTATGGCACTCGTATAATATTATCGCTGATTTTACGCATGTACTTGGGTGGGCCTACTTTCGAATTGGGTGGGCTTACTTCCGAGTCGAGGGTGGGCCTATTTTCGGGTGAGGGGTCCTCGAAAATACGCCCATCCCCCTCTTTGAGCAGATTCTAAATTCATCACCCATGGGCATATTTTCGAGAGACTACGGTAATATCAGTTGGGCCTTACTTTCGGAATGAAGAATGGATCAGCCGAAAAAAGGAACAAGAACTCATCAAGAAAGTGGAATAGTAGAGATTCCAAGTCATCTCCTGTGCCAAAAAGAAAATCAGCAACCAAATGTTGTAAATACAAAATACACTTCATCAGCATCATCTTAAAAGTGAAACCTTCTTATGGACAGCCTTTGAAAACTACAAAACAGTAGTTAGGTAAAGCATACGGTATGCATCCTCAAAATTGACGCCGTGATTCAGAAACCTTTCCTGGTCCGAAATTCTGTTACAAACGCAAGTACGGGAGATCTGTAAGCAAAGCTGCACCATTTTTCGGAAACCAAGGTGCATGCATACAAAGCCAGAGGTCTTCGGAAGAAGTCTTCCAGAAGAAACCTTCTGATTCTTCGGAAGAAGTCTTCCAGAAGAAACCTTCTGATTCTCAGAAGAAGCCTTCTGGTTTTCAGAAAAGGCCTTCCAATTTGCGGCAAAGTTAATGTGAATCGGAAAGACATTCCAAATCGTGGCATCAACTTTAAAGACACATACATCTGACCAGCCAACTGGTTGCCATAACTGTTGGTACTTACTCCATCGCATCATTTTCACCATGAGGTGTGACGTTGGCGATTGCAGTCCTCTTGTTTTTAGTTTTAAAAATTCCTAAGTCTCATTCTGCACCCTCATTGTGAAGTTCTGATTGAGAGAGCATCCCTACAATGAAGGGATCTAGACCCATTACCTTTCTTGTGTGTGTTTGCAATTTCCGAGCTTGTGACTCACCCTCAGCAGTTACCTCCTCTGTCTTCTGAACTTCCACCGTATCAAGATCAGTCATATAGCCAAACATTGCCATGGCAACCTACACAATGTCAATCAAATTGTGGGAGGTAATAGACCATACCTGACAAGGCCATACTTTTCTTAGTGTTACTCACATGACCCTCAACGCCTCAGGATCGATTACACGACTGCACTTAATGCACACTTTATCCTGCATCATTGATAGCCTCGTTCCCAGACCGTTTCAATCGCCAGTTCATCACTTCCAGTATGAAATACTGGATGCGATGAAATACTGGTGGTGGGAACGGCCTGGGAACGAGGCTACATTATCGATAATGCATGGGTCAGTGAGAACTTAGATACCAGTTGGCAGTTCATTACAGGGCTTATAGCTAGTGTGCTTGGGCAATATTCTAATGTCTCAAGCAGGATAATGAGTGTAAGGGCACTTGGTCGGCTTATAGGCCTGTCTTTTGAACGCCCTGGTAATATCCTCACGCACTATGTAACTAAACCCGTAATGCACTGCCAACTGATATCCAGTCTAGATGACAAATAAACCAGAAGGCACACCCCTTTCAGAAATTTGTTACATGGAGGCATGGAACAAGAATACACCACTGATCTGAATGCATGTAGTACTGCACCACATGACTGAATATAGTGAGCACATAATTGGCCAATACGAAAGATCAAAAGTGGCCTGGGAATGAGGCTGTGAGAATGCTACATTATATAACTGGCAGGTTTGGTAAGGCATACAACCATTCCCACTGATCATACAAAGCAATGAGGCGTTCTCTATGGATGCATAATCCTAGTAACATACAGTATTGGAATTCCTTGTATTATGAAAAGCTAACAAGGCCTCCATGCTAAAGGCTGGACATTCAGATGTAATAAGTTGTACGAATCTCAAAGTGTAAACCAGCTCACCTGCTCAAAAGCTTCTGTCAGGTCACTGCCCCCTAAGGCTAGGTCAAGGATCAACCTTTCCTAGAAGACTACAGCAAGGGGAGGGACACTTGCTCTTGCTTGCAAAACCTTAAGGGTTAGGAGGGGAGGCAAGGTCTTGCAAACCATACTTCCTCTTGACCTTAGGTGAAAACAGACTAGACAGACTTTGGATATGAGGATAGCTTAAATAACAATCCCTCAGAATGAGAACGTTGCTCATGATGATCCACGTTGGGGAGAGGAGAGCTTGGCTAGAGAGTTTGAAGGATACAAGCATGCAGTCTGTGTTTGTGCATTGATGTGGAAAGACAAGCATTCAGTAATACACTGCATAGTGGCCGAAACGTCTGTTTCAAACTTCTTGAAATATTTATTTGGTTGGTGCGCGAGCTAATACACTGGACATTCAGTAATACACTAGACAGCACTGGTACCATGCAGTAGCCATATGCAGAACATGACATTATGTTATCCTCTGTATGCTATACTTTGTTCCCAAGGCCGTTCCCACCTCCAGTATTTAATCGCTTGCAGTATGGAAATACAGAGGGGGGATGTCTGGGAGATCTGGTCACGTGTGGTGAAGTCAGGTAGACTGATGGTAGACACATGGCAGGTGTTGCCAGACTCAAAGCCCTTGTAATGTCAGTCTGAGGGCAGGAGGCAAGAGTATTTACTCCTGTTCCATGTCGACCGGCTGTCCATGACATCGTAAGCAATGAATGGTAATGATACTGACTTGTGAATGCAGCCAGGCACCTGTCTACTAGTCTCGGAACCAGACCCTTCAGGTGGGGGAGGAGGAAAGGGTCTGGGCACGTTCCTACATTCGAGTTGTCCTCACGGAACGTAATTATGCGTGGTAATTAGCGATCAACTGCGATACCACGCGTACGATCACAGTCGGCCTGCTCGTTGCTCTCCTCGACTTTTGTCAGTCGCTTGCGGGTAACGCGGTACGGCACAGCGATTCGCCATGTCTAGTCACTGGCGACACAGAAAGCCTGGAGAAAAATCATTTCCCTGACGTCATTCGCGATCAACGCTTCTGATTCGTTAGGTCAACATTCCGACCTGGGGACAACTCGAATGTAAGATGGTGCCCAGACCCTTTCCTCCTCCCCCGCACGAAGGGTCTGGTTCCGAGACTACCTGTCTACCTGACCTCACCACAAGCAACCAGATCTCCCAAGCCTTCCCCCTCGCATTTGCATACGGCAAATGACCAAATGCTGGCGTGGAAATGGCCTGGGAACAAGGCTAATTCAGTATTATATGGCCATGGCTTATCTAGCTATGATAGGCCCCAGGTATATGGTGTGGTTAGACTGATTGGATTTTAGCATACTGAGGACAACATGCTCAGTTGCTAATGGCGAGTTAGTCTCGGAACCAGACCCTTCGCGCGGGGGAGGAGGAAAGGGTCTGGGCACCATCTTACATTCAAGTTGTCCCCAGGTCGGAATGTTGACCTAACGAATCAGAAGTGTTGATTGCGAATGACGTCAGGGAAATGATTTTTCTCCAGACTTTTGGTGTCGCCAGCGACTAGACACGGCAAATCGCTGTACCATACCGCGTTACCCACTAGTGTCTGACAAAAGTCGAGGAGAGCAACGAGCAGGTCGACTGTGATCGTACGCGTGGTATCGCAGTTGATCGCTAATTACCACACATAATTACATTCCGTGAGGACAACTCGAATGTAAGATGGTGCCCAGACCCTTTCCTCCTCCCCCGCGCGAAGGGTCTGGTTCCGAGACTAATGGCGAGTTTGGTTTTATACAGAGGAAGCAGCATAGGCTGAAGGACAGTGACATTTTCAAGATGCTACTTACTGAATATCTGCTGGGTGGTCAAGGTCTGGAGAAGAAAGCACACAAAGCTCATAAAACGTACGGATGGAGCTGCACTGGTTTCACCTGCTTACACTCATACTTCCTGCTAGGGTCGTGCTGGCTCTGCATCCGGTCTTGATATGCTCTGCTAACTTCTGGAAGGTCGCAAGGAGGTTCTGACTCTGCCATAATTACTCCAGGCGTTACTCTATTTAGTGCACACTCCAGATTCCAAGTTCCAAACTAGTTTGGTTCCCAGACCCCATGGGCGGGAAACGCAGAAGGGTCTGGGAACCAAACTAGTTCCAGTGTGACAGTTCCAGAGTCAGACCAGACGAATGGTGGGGATGGATAAACTTCGAGTTCGAGTTCGAGTTCGAGTTCGAGTTCGAGATCGAGTTCGAGTTCGAGTTCGAGTTCGAGTTGAATGTCCGGAAGTGGGCTTTCCTGCCAGTACAATGGGTCGCTCGACATCCCTAGACTCTACAGCAGTTCCATGGAATACTGGCGGAGAGTGGAGGTTGCTACTGGGGTTTTTTTTCGAGATGCTGTTCACATCCACGCAAAAATAGTAAGTACGCGGAACAGAGAAATTAGTGTTTTGGGGATGTACAGCCCTATTTGGGGTGAATTTTCTGTGAAGTAATGCTTGTGGCAGTGGGAACGAGGCTAGGTCATGATCACTTGTTTGTGCATGGTCACTGACGCTAGTTGGTGTTAGTCTCGCAAGCCAGCCTCTTTTTCTACGAGGGGGCGCGCGTGGAGGGGGGAGGGAAAAAGAGTCTGGTGACTTAAGCCAACATTTCGTTTTCTCTGCCGGAATGTGGGTAGAGCCAATGAGATTGCAGCAGTCACATGATTTTCATAGCGTAATTCAGAGAGACAGTGCGTGCGATTGCCATCACTGCAAAGCGCAGCTAGGCTATCCCAGGTTGTGCCCCAAGCAAGAATTAGCAGTGAAGAACTCCTTCAGCGGACGGGATGTACTCGTGAGTCTTCTAACCGGCACTGGAAAATCGCCTTGTTACTACGTATATACTGCTGAAGGCTTTTCCCTGGCTCACCTTTCAACGGTTACTACTCTCCAGAGCTTTGCGAGCATCCTCCAACTTGCTTCGCAGTCGCACATTTGAAAGTTGTGGGCAATAATTGGATAGCTATCATGTGACTTTTTCATTTGTTACAGTTGATTGCATTCCACTGGGTAACGAAATGTTGGCTTAAGTCACCAGACTCTTTTTCCCTCCCCCCTCCCCGCCGCGCCCCCTCGTAGAAAAAGAGGCTGGCTTGCGAGACTAAGTTGGTGTTTGCACTTTGCACAGAAGTCTGTAACGCAGTTGTATGGTTTACCTTTAATTTCCGAGACAGAAGACTAGTTAGTTAGAGTTCTGTCGTTCCAGTATGATTCGGAGTGAAAACTGTTTACCTTCTTTGCAGAGAATGCTCCGGCATGGCCGAACCTGCCTTGAACACTACTCAGCAGTGTGCAGAGAATGCACTGGCACTATAATCTAGAAAAAGAAAATGTCCAGAGTTGACTGTTTGTGGTCAAGTATTTGAACAGGTGGAAAGACTCACCTCCGACCTGACATGGTCTAAGCCTACTCATTTCTCGAAGAAAAAAAAATGTCCAGAGTTGACTGTTTCAGAAAGATATCAAACTGCTTGAGGAGTCCAGAAGTTTGCCCTCAGGATATCGGTGTAGCAAGGGCTATTACATGAGCTATGAGGACCTACTGGACACCTTCCAGCTTCCTGACCTATCAATGAGGAGCTCAGACTCTCATTACTGTTTAAGATTGTACATGAGTCATTCTTTTCCCGTCCAACATTTTTATAACCATGAAGTCCACATCACATCAGACTAAACCGTACATGTATCGTCAACCTTTTGCTCATACCAACTACTTCCTTTATTCATTTGTGCCTCACACTTTCTCTGCATGCTTTACCTAGTCACAGAATGACAACTCCGTCTACTTTTAAGAATGCATTTTTTCCCTCACTCTACGTACCTTAGATGTTTCTGTTTTTGTGTGTCTTGGGGGTACTACTCATTAGCTATATTATGCTATTCCTGTATCCCTTGCTGTTGCATAAGATTTCATAGGAAAAAATAACAACAAAACCCCCCGCTTTTATCATGCATTAATATATATTAGCGGCAAGAACTTCCTGTGCACGGATGTGATCGACACCCCGGAATACACGCTGGAGTCTGTATGCGGGCACTTTGCCCATATATTTGGATAAATCAATCCACGGATGTTCGAACGTGAGTGCAATCCGCTGTATTTATTATTATATTAGCCCCACAATGCCATGCATTCTGAATCTCCTAGTTATACCTACTGCGGTACTAGTATATCGGCTGCGCGACAACTCGAACTCGAACTCGAAACTCGAACTCGAACTCGAAACTCGAACTCGAACTCGAAACTCGAACTCGAACTCGAAACTCGAACTCGAAACTCGAACTCGAAACTCGACAATTATTCTATACCACGAATGGTAGGACATGTAGGAGGAGCTGTATATGGCTACGAAGAATGGAAATGAGAAGCTCCAGGTAGGATTGCATCGTGTTTGAAAAGCGTTAATTTAGTTTCAGTAACCCGCCTCCATAATTTCCCTTCCAAACACTCCTTGGAACATGCATATGCTCACTTTCCCAGGCTATTTTATTGGGCCACGTTGTCCGCAGGCAGCTACTGCATCAGGTAAGAGAGGAGTATGAGAGAACTGCGCAAGAGATCAGAACAGGAAGCTGTCTTCCACTTGCGAACCAGGTCGTCCATTGGCCAAAGAAGAACGCTCTCTGCTACCCTGTCTTCAACGATCGAGTTGAAGAGATATCAGAGCACCATGTACATGGTTACTGTGGTAGAGAAGGGAATAAATCGTCTGCACTTTCTAACACAAGTAGTCCTGGTAGGGATGAGTTGTCCAACACCGAACCTCCTATAGCCTGTGATGGTAAAGCTGAATTCCAACCTACTCTCACAGAGTCTGGTCATGGGCTGCAGATCAGGGCAGCAGCCAAGCATACAAGTGCTTCAGTTGTTCTCTTTGGGTCTCCTCCACAATCATCACTTTCGACTTTATTGGACAGTCAAGGAGAGTGCAGACTTGTTTTTAATCCTGATCAGCGAGAAACAAGCTCACTCCCATCAACGACTGTGAATAGTTCATCAATAAATGACCAATTTGCAAAGCAACCTCCACTTGTCCAGGATCGGTCTCCTCACATTATACCATCTGTGCCTTTACCCTGTATCACTACTGCTGCTGACTCTCAACCTCATTTGAAGTCTGGAGTCCCTCAGTTAGAGGGTGATACTGTTGATGAAAGTTGGCTGGGATCATTCAGACCCACTGTTTCTGACTTGCCGCAGGACAGAGAGAGCCTAATGGAACTGAGAGCTCAGCTGGCTGTGGAACTACTCTGGATCAAACAGGCTATTGCCAGTAGGCAAAATGTAAGTGATTTTCTAGTAGGCGTGTACCTAATCATCACTCTTAATGTTGCACCAATGAATTTTAACCAATATTCAGTACGTAACTGATAGTGGAAATCAGGTATTTGTGAATCGATTACCAAATACGATAATTATATAACTGAATGTATTTCTGTATACCTGTGCATTTAGATCCGCCCTGATACTACACCATTCCATTAAAACACGAGACAGGAATGGACATAAATTACACAGCCATACTTGTTTTGTCACAAACATAGCCGCATTCCGCTCGGTAATTGGGAAGAACAGCGCCGGTATCCATTGCTCACGCATGCGCGAGAAGTTCCGTTACATTCTTCGTATAATTCATCGAGATACGTAAGCTGAAATAACACGGACAAATATTCGGTAAAGTATGCGGCTCCAGCATCATGCGAGGCCATGGTTTCGAAGTCTGTGGACGTCGATACGCTGCTTCTGCCTTTCCGAAGTGGATGCGAAGCACGATACAATCAGTAAGACCTCATAGCTAGATAGATTCAACCTGGCCATATGTAGCTAATCTTACAAACACTTTCTTGCCATTATGTACGTGCTGTATTGCTGTCAGTTGTTCATCCTCAGCACCATTCCTGGCTTTCTGACCTTACTGAGGGTGTATGGCACGGCTTGGTTGAACAGAGCTGCGTCTTGTCGACTCCCGTGTTACAGTAATGTACGGTCGTGCAACATGGACTAGTATAACAGTAGTTTCCAAGCTCCCCACAACAACCTGGGGAGCCGCGCATGCCCGAACAGTGGATACCAGGCGCTCTTCTCCCCAATTACCGAACGCCTGGGAATGAGGCTATCACAAACACTGCCTGTACCATGATTTCGCTATACTGCTGAAATTACTGCTGAAATGTTGGTTCTTCAATCTCTCTGAATATGTTCTGTTGAACACACAGTCTCGTTCCCAGGCCACTCCCCGTCCAGAAACATTACCTCCTGATACAATATTCCAGGCCAAAAGCTATAGCCTCTTCCCTAGGTTGCAAAAATGGTGTCTCTAATCACTGAACTTGAAAATGGACTGGAACAGTGGAATGGGCTGTGGAATCTTTACACAGAAACACTTTACCTGGCTCTGCTGTGTAGCTATCAGTCACTTACTAATCTAGCCTCATTCCCAGCCCTTCTACACTGCCAGTTTACTGTCAAAACGAGGCTATACGTGCATCCTCCTCAAAGTATTTATTTCAGAAAATATCACAAGTGGGGGGCTAACCCTAACCCTATCCCCCCCCCAATGAAACTGAAACCCTGGTCTTAGAGGTCAAAGGTCACATGCACATTTAATGAGCTTCAATGGACGTGTAGCCAGTAGCTTTATCTGGAATACAGGAGACTATTCGGAGGCCTGACAAAGTGGAAGATGCCTTCTGCTGTGCATAAAGTTTCCATAGCCAGTGCAGTGCTTCACAGTTCATTCCACCGTTCCAGTCCATATTCCAGTCGGTGATTAGAGACGCCCATTGCAAAAAGGAAGTGGAGAAACTGGGAATGAGGCTAAGTGCAAGTATCTTTAGAGCATATCTTTTCTTCCTGTAGTATTTAAAGCTCAGAGAAGAGCTGAAGGATGGAACAAGCTCGGATTGATACTTTGTGCATTGTTGATAGTACAATTATAGATCACACAATATCAAAACATTACACAATCATGTGATTCACACATATTGTAGATTGCAAGTCCGTTGTCTAAATAGTGACCGCCTCATATCCAATTAGTGGTTAAGAGTTTATATTATTCATGATCAATTACGTCACCTTTTGGCGCCACGTGGAGGCTTGTTTGCTAGGTATAAATAGCTACTACACAAGTAAAGAGTGGTTGAGCACGCTAGCACTGCGATTTAATCATCAGACAGACCAATGGAACAGTCAGACGTGCGTGGCGGATACTTCTACGGACCCTACTGCTACCCTACAGCTCCTGTTATAGCTCAGCACAACCAGCAGTCTACATCTGTCGAGGCAGGTCATGTTACAGTGAACAACGGTAATTCATTTGCTGGTGAGCCGAGGCATGGGAGAGATACTCCCGGAAGGACGCTGCCAATTAAGGTAATAAACCCGGACAAACGGTCTGAGTATAAAACTTACACACTCAGAAACCTGAGTAGTCGCTCATTTGAAGACCTAATTTGTTTGAAGAGAGAAATAACTTCACAGCTAGGGGATAAGGTTTCTGGTGACCCAGATTGCGGCTATTTTAAAGGCCAAACTAGGTTGTGGATTCGTGATGATGCTGATGTGAAACATGTTGGAACAATATTCAGTAAAGGGAACACATGCACCCTTTGGTGTGATGCAGCATCTCTTGTCGCCAAAAAAAGAAAACAGAGAAGGGAATCAGCAGAGTCTAGTGATGAAGAGTCTGATCGTGAAAGTAAAGGGAAACCCCCCAAAAAAAAGTCGGCGTTGGAGGAACGAAAAGAACGTGTTGAGGAAGTTAAATCGGAACTACGCGAAAAGCATGGCGACAGTTACACCCCACTCCAGTACACCCTTTGGGCTGAAATGGTAGGTGTGGGTACACACAAAAGTTTAGACAATCCTCCACAAGTACAGATGTTTACAGGAAAAAGGAAGCAGAGACCTGACAATGAAATGTCTACAGTATTCACTGAACTTGCAAAGTCAGTAGTTAACGTCTTATCGCCCCAAACCCGTCCCCTTGCTACTAATTCTGGTGGTGTTTCTCCCAATAAACTTGCGGACTTGCGCTCCAAATATATACACCAAATGAGGGAACTACATAGTCTTTATGAAATGGGTGCTCTGACTGAATCAGAGTTCAAGGAGCAGAAGGAACCGATTTTGTCTCAACTCAAAAAGTTCACCCCTACCTAGTTGAACTTGACACAGTTGTCCATGAACCCATAGTTGTTATACAAGTGTACATGTTACATGTATCCACAATGGCGAACATATGCAATACAATTTTCCACTGATACAGCATTGAAAGCATAGGTGATCAATAATCGTGGGTCAATTGTGTGCATGAGGGCATGATGCTCCTTTAGAAATACTTTGATCTCTGCAAAAACAAGTTCAATGGGATTAAAGTCTGGTGAATAGGGGGGTAAAAACCTGACTAGAGCACCGACACTGTTAATAGCCTCAATAACAGGTTGCATGTGGTGGATTACTGCGTTGTCCATGATGACCACACTTTTCTCATTCTCACCAGTAAATGGAAGGAGAATTGGCAACAATGTTGTTTCAATAAAATCCATGAACTTCTCCCCATTAACGCTTTTTTCTGTAACATAAACATCTTCGACACCATCAGTTGTCATTATACCAATGGCTGAGTAGTGGTGACCACCAATCTTCACAGTAAAATCCTTTGGTGGCACCCCTCGCAACCCATATCCATATTTTCTAAGCCCATTTCTTCTGTTGCAACCAGTTTCATCCAGCCATACTAACATTTTAGGTTCAAATGCAGTAATTTCTGCCAAGAATTCCATTCGTTCATCATCACTTTGCTGCGACGCTATGTGGCAGATCTGCTGCCTAGAGAAACCCAGCCTCTTTAAACTCCTACAGATAGTTGAACAATCGACCAAAGTTCCTGTAGACTGCGACAGTTTGTATCTTAGTTCATGCAGATATAGACTAGGCTGTTTGCTCAACAGCTCGATTAAAATCATTTCATCATACTGGCTCAGAAGAGTATCAGGGCCATTCTTCTTTGGTTTTACAGCTACATCCCCCGTAGAGAGAAATAGTTGGATGTATCGTTCCACAGTTCTGGTGGAGACATGTAGCAGAGTTGCTACCTCCTGCTTACTCTTTTGATGAAACAGGCACAGCCACACAATCCTCCACCGTAGGTCTACTGAATATGGTGGTGGCATAGTAGGTCTGTATCAACTGTCTGCTGTCTCTGTATCAACTGTCAGAACGCGAGGCTACTGCTGTAGTACGCAAAACTACTTGTTTAAAATTCTTCCCGCGCGCGCGTATAGGGCGGGAAGCCATGGAATTGTCATGAATAATGTTAACCTCAAACCACTAATTCATTCAACAATATGCTGAGTAAGACAACGGACTTGCAATCTACAATATGGTAGCAGTGACAAAGGAAAAACATACTCCTGTTGTTGGTCACATGCAAAGTTCAATCTGTGTAGGTCCAAACTTTCACTGAATCAATGGCCATGGGTGAAGTCCATGTGGGGTACCACTGAGCTTTTGCATCATAGAAACTGTTCACAGCGTGTTGGTCAGTGTCAGACCAAGGTTTACCATCACCATCAGGGAAATAGCCATTGGTTCCTCCACATGCTAAGTTGATCAGGAGGTAAAACCGATGGTTAAATGGAGCATTCTTTTCCTGGCCATCCCAAGGGTTGTTCCAAGGTGGAGTCGTCCAACCACCCAGCTCCCAAAAGGGCTCTTTGATCGGGAATGACAACACAATGTTACTTTCTTTGTCAAAGTAAGTCCCCATGTAGGTCTCATTCCATACAAATCCATATGTGTGGAAATCTGCGGTGAGGTCAAGTCCTTTCATTGTGGAGTGAGTCATGAGAAACTTGTCCTGATTCCACGATGGACCCCAGTGGAGGGTGGACCCAAAAGTATCATAACCGCCTGGGGCATAAGAGGGGGCGTTGCCCCTCGATTCCATGATGTCGATCTCCCCACTAGCGGGCCAATCTCCGTAATAGTTGTCCCTGGGCAGCATCCATATGGCTGGCCATAACCAATCGCCTCGTGGGAGCTTTGCTCGGACTTCCACCTTTCCGTACGTGAACGTAAAACTCTCCACGGTCCGTATCCTGGCAGACTTGACAGGGTTCAGGTAGTTTCCGCCACCCCCTGCCTGCCGAGAACAACCGTAGAATGCGTTACTAGTGCAGTAGTCCGCTGGAGCCCCTCCCCAGATATCCAACAGGTAGTTGTTCCCCTTCACGTTCTCCTCCCCGATGTCATCAGCCAATAGTGTGGGCTGGATGTACAACACACCTCCCTTCACGTAGCTGTTCGAGCGGTTGTTGGAGTAGTATTCAAACTCCCAGTTGCCCCCACCGCCCAACGTTATCTCGTGCTGCCACAGACTAAGGTTGAACGTGTTGAAATCATCCTCAAGAACAAGTGTCAGTTTCCTTGCGCGGATCGTGGCAGCAAGCGCGAAGAACAGAAGTACTCCAACAATTCCCATTTTCAGCCAACGCGTATACCATACCTACAGATAAGTATTCTATTACGGCCTATTTTATATACGCGTTTCTCTCAGCACCGCGGCGCTAGCCTCGTTCCCAGTCCCACGCCCAGCTTTCCATCGCTTGCATGCAAGCTGGGCGTCTGGGTACGATCCTTGTTGGGATACTCGTGCGCGCGCCGTGCGAAATGTATTCTGCCATGGCGGCCTGTGGAGGTGCGCTGTCGCAAGGTGCAGGGCATGACGGAAGCTTTTTTTGATGGACGTGGATATTAGTCCGGCAGGAAGTACATATTTTAGTTATAGGTACCGGAAACGCGCGCGCATCTAGAACCGGCCCTGGCCCTAATACCCTAACCGGTACCCATTGCCCTACTTCCTGCCGGACCAATATCCACTTCGTTTTTCGATAGCATAATCCTTGGCAAATTTATCTGCTGTCTCGCTCGAGAAAAGCGGTAAACACGGCTTTTTGGTGAACTGAACTGTTCGTTTTTGCATGGCTATACAGCTTATCCGGATCCGTAAAAGCTTCCGTCATGCCCTGCAGGCCTGCACCTTGCGACAGCGCACTCCGCCAGAATCAAGTTGCTCGCGCTCTTCGTAATAGAGCTAATTTTCCAATACATTTCGCACGGCGCGCGCACGAGTATAAAATACTAATACATGTCCGAACGTCCCCGAACATTCACTTCCCGTGGACAACATCGAAAGTGAAGACCCTGCATTGAGGCTAACTCTGAGTATAATATTAGATGCGTTAAAGCGTTTGCACCCCTAACATGTCAAGACTAGAGACTTGCCTGGATGCCAGTATGCGCTGGCAGCACTGCACCGGCGTACTGCAGCTTTGTGCACTACTACTTGCAAGGTATGCCGACACCTTGTTAGTATAGCTACTGGTCTTTGAATTTTGCGTTTGAGTATTTGCTATTGCATTAGGGCTAGATCTGTGCTGATGTACGTTCTCTGTTTCAGCCTGGCTGCATCAGTAGTGGAAAATAAGCCACTTTCTGAGCAATCGGTTGCAGGTCGCAACCGTATCATCATTGAGGCTGGCACACATCCAGTACTCAATCCCGTCGATATCTACAGCAGCTGCTGTCCAGAATCTGAACAGAACATTACCGAGGTGCACATCAACAACATTTCTGACGTGACGCCATCTCGGCTTCCATCGTCATATGCAGGGTATTTGCCACAGCGGAACATCAATGAGAGTATAGTGGCACTGGTGAAAGACAATCAAATTGTACTTCGAAACGTAAGTAACATAATGATTCAGTAAG
Organism: Axinella damicornis; assembly: GCA_963931865.1. Taxonomy (NCBI): domain Eukaryota; kingdom Metazoa; phylum Porifera; class Demospongiae; order Axinellida; family Axinellidae; genus Axinella; species Axinella damicornis. The sequence continues at coordinate 9,689,892 of OZ007506.1, read as the reverse complement.
GCCACTGCAAATTAGACTTTAGTTTCCCGTCCACCCCTTCCTGGAAATTCCATGCGGGCGGGCGGTCCATTTCCATTATCCATTACTGTGAATATCATTAATTACTCGCCGTTTCGTAGAATTTGGCCAAGGTTAGACGGTCACATCATCGCTGCTCAGGATTGTCCAACAAAGTAGGGACTTGCTGCAACACGTATCATAAACACATACATTGACTAGAAGCATACCAGCCAGCAACAGGACGTGCATGAGAGAAAGGACTTGCAAGCTTCAGCAAACTTGTCCGCCACGCGGCAAATATAATGGAGTTCAAGGATCAATAATGGCAAAATCATGCGGTCCCCTCAGAAAGGGGCGGGCGGTGGACGCGAAACTAAAGTCTAATTTGCAGTGGCCTAAACACAGGGTACAACGATAGCATGCAATCTGCATGCAAGGTGCACCCGTATCTGACGGAAGAAAACTGTTTTGCACTATAGCTACTGTTGCACCGGAATAATGTAGCTGAGTTTTCATGATTGGGACTTTGCACTGAAGAAAATTGGTACACAAATACCAATCAATTCGAAGAGGACTAAGACGGGTGCAAAACTTGTAATTAGCTAGCAACGCCACACCCTAAAGTGGGATAACTTATGATGTGCATGTTAGCTCTGAAGTGTGCACATGCACACAGCCATTATGTGCTGTCTGTATCCGGCTATAGAGCTATGTCAAGCATTCCCAGTCTGGTATCAGAGATTGTTTACTTTCCTGCATAACTATACTCTCAATAGAATGTGCGAAATGATTTTTGAAATGTCAGTCAAGTAGTCTGGTCAGCTCAACTCAACCTTGTCTGTGACAGGTGTTCAGAACATTCCACAAAGTACTGAAACTGTAGTACCCATAATTGATGCAGCCCTGCAATGCTACTATAAATGCCTTGCTTGCATACTATCATACATACTGGTGTCAGTGGAAATGCAGGACGTTGGGGGGAGCCTGAGCAAAGTGCATGCACATGCCAAGGGCATAAGAGGATGTTTTGTGGTATCTGGCTTAATGGGGGGGGGGGGGGGGGGGGGGGGGGGGGTCAGTGCAGGCTTCAAGTACGCAGTTTCACTGGGTCCGTCAACTCAACTTGATCCCTTAGTAGCTTCTCTCTTGGCGATTGATACACGGCGTATCAATCGCCAAGATAGAAACAGTGTTTAGGCAGGTATAGAGGCAGTGTGCATAGCTACTAAAATTAATGTTACCTTACCTTGTACAGTCGGTGAAACCGGGCAGAAGAATGAGTGGATGTGCCTCCGTGCCATGCCGCATACAACAGTCAACTGTGCTAGCGCTGTTCTTACACCAGTGTGTGCAATCCATGGAGCATGCATTTGAATGCACATGACTGTCATCCGAATGTGACTGAGCAATTTATAATGAGCATAGTGCAACCTCAGGCATTAGGACACTTAAGTACACTCATGTACATGTACATCACAGGAACTGTGAGTCAGGTTAGCTGGAGCAGTCTAGCAGGTACGTTACCCCAGCAGCCAAACATCACTGTAGGCGTTGAAAAAGTATATAGCTAGGTCCACATGATGATTGACTTGCAGGACTTGAACAGAGAGCCAGGCAAAGGCACCGACAACTGAATCGTTGCCATGTGGTAGCCCCTGTCACTCACTCATCACTGAATAGCTATAGCTAGATAGGTCCGCAGTGTCTGTCTTTGTTGTCACCACCGAGGAGGATGGTTCACCTGTTCCTCTAGCCAATGAATAAGTAGGTCCATGAGTGGTCTCCGTCTTTGTTGTCGTGATCATCCAACGAACAAGTAGACTGTTCACTGTTCCTTGCATCGCGGAAGTAGACTTTTCATGGTTTGTTAAACTGCCCAAGAATTTGAATTTGAATTGTCCACATGCAAGTGAAATAATTATGCTGAGTGATAAGTAAAGATATGAAGGTGTAGGTCGGTTCAAACAAGCAACCAAGTATGTAAGTGGTCAGTTCAAGCAAGCAAGCAAGCTACACACACATGTGCGCAATGAACTCACGCTAGTGGGCTCGCTCTAGCTCACCCCAATTATAATTATGGTACAGCCGGAAAATTCTGGTGGGGGAATTAAGTTTGGCGAATTGTAATTGTCAGATTTGCAAGCACATGCATGGTCAGCTAGCTATTATGTCAGTTCAACCTTTAAGCAGTTAGTGTAAAGTTTGTTAATAGCCCCTACACTTTCATATCTTTACTGCTTTCCATGCATCCCCGCACCTTGCAGACAACTTTGTGTGCATTGCCATGCATGTAGCAAACCTGCTCACTCAAAACCTTGAGTCTTCTTGACTGTGTACACAATATGCTCGGCTTTTTCAACTTGCTGTGGCTATGGGACTGATGGTGGTCCCTTACGGATGACAGTGCTTTAGATGGAGCAACAGACATAGCCAAATGGTTAGCACATGTAGCTACCAGTGTCGAAATAATTGCAGTGGGCACCTTATTCCTGAGGAAGGGAAGCTGCTGATATTGAACAGCCTCTGTGTGGAGTCGATGCAATGTGTAGTGTGATTTAATGTCCACACATACGTGTTGGGAGAGGGCTGACGCATAGTTGAGTCTGTCTTGCAGTTCCCTGCAGCTGCTGTGAATCTGTCCTGTTGAACTGTCGGAGGAAGAAGTGTGTCTTAGGTCTCACTCAAGGGCCATGCACCTCCTGATCGTTTTAGGACTGAATTTGGGACATATCTACCCATAGTTAGTGTGTGTGTGTGTGTGTGTGTGTGTGTGTGTGTGTGTGTGTGTGTGTGTGTGTGTGTGTGTGTGTGTGTGTGTGTGTGTGTGTGTGTGTGTGTGTGTGTGTGTGTGTGTGTGTGTGTGTGTGTGTGTGTGTTGTGTGTTGTGTGTGTGTGTGTGTGTGTGTGTGTCTGTGTAGTTGTGACTCCTGTTTGGTGCTATATATACCCGCACTCATCATCAAAGCCATCCCCTGTCTCAGTTTGGCTGCCCCAACATGTTGACTTGTAGGTCTTGAGGGTGAACTCCCGTAGGGTTTCTACCCACCTTTACCTCAATCAGCAGTGAATATGTTTAACATGCACTCAAGTTTACATAAACTCATGGGTGCTACTACGTCACTTAGCCACTTAGCCTCCTTGTGGAGACTATACTAAAAATAAATTAAAATTCGTGCTGCTGCATGGTAACTGAAAAATCCTTGCCAAGCAGCATCCAAAGGCAAGTCTTGGGAGGGAAGAGCAACAGTTTTATTGAGCGGCTATACTCTTTCACATGTTAATTACTAGCTAGTAGCCAGTTGGTAATGGACGAACATGAATGTCTGCCCAAAATTGAGACTGATGACTCCAGGATGTTGCCAAGTGTCACCAGGACCTTTTCTGCAATTTTTTGTGCATGGGCCTTCTACACAGGTGTCCAAGAAGGGTAAACATAACTATTAAGCACTGATTGCTCACATCGTACTTAGTGCACTCTCTGTAGTCCTGTTATCATGTAACCGTTGAGACTCTCCTGGAGGCTTGCAGTCTCTGGCCCAGCTAGTGTTCCTTTGGGTGTATTTTGATGACATAGCTTTGATCTGTCAAATTGGGCTACCATGATATCTTGGATTTTCGTTGCTATACTAGCTACATAGGGCGACCGTTTTAATATCTTTCCATGCATACCCTGTATAGTCCAAACACTCGGGTTCCACTGTCCTGTAGATCAGGGGGGCCTACCAGAATCTTTGCTTTCTTCTGGAATGTATCCAGTAGTAGCGTGGTACCGGTGCTGCATGCCATGCACACCTTTCTTGCCTACAGGTCCCATTCATCAGGATGGTCATTGACACAGGTAACCAGCTGGCATACTCACAATTGTGCAATTCCAACGCTCTACTAGACTGTCTGACTGTGGATAGCTAGTACGCTATTAATACATTCTTGACTTTTGGATGTGTAGCACTTTTTGCACACCTCTGCCAGTAAACGGGACTCAAGCTGGTGCCCCTGATTGGAGTGTAGCTGCTCTGAGGGAGAGAAGTGCAGGAGTATCAGCTTTTGGCCACAGCACGCAGTAACTGCCTCCGGGGTTGACAGCAGTATAGGCTTCATCCCAATGTTTCCCGTGATTGGAGTACAGTTGCTCGGAGGGAGAGAAATGCAGGAGCAATGGCTTTTGGGCCACGGTATAGCAACTGCTTCCTGATTGGTAATGATGTTCCCACCCACATCCAGTGGGCTGGCTATCCTAGATTAGGGATTCCAGATTATTAATGCCTAAGTTCGCAAGATATAAAATGATCGAATCAACGACAAAATCGATATTTATATTAGCTAATCATGTGATAGGCGTGAGTGGGCCAGGAGTTCTAGTTGGAATTGTTTGACCTTATTGGTTAACAGGGGCAGCAGAACAGGTCCGGCAGACCTGGTGATTGCCGGATCAATGTTTGCTATATCTGTGGTGCCTGAAAAGCCAACAGGTGCAATCTCATAGGTCCTAGCTAAGTTTCTTAAGTTTCGTGGGGGGGGGGGGGGGGGGGGGGGGGGGGGACTTTGCACGGATAATCGTCTGGTTTGTACCCTTGACATAATTATCTTGAACAGGGGTGGAAGACTTTAACTTTAGTCAGGCAAATATATTGTAGGCATTGTGGACCTATGCAGATGACAACAATTCGCGTGAGATAAGATTTCTGGTCTAACCTTCTGTGCCACAGGATTAATCTAGTCCCTTCCTTCACCTGCCAAGCTAGGTTATGGGTTATGTGAACTCTGCTGTTGGTTATAGATTGATAATGGAGTTAACAGATTTTCTTTTTCTCAAATTCATAGGTCTCGCTGTTGGACACAGGGCACATTTATCAAATTGAACTGGAATATCAGTACAACTGCCATCACAATATCACAAATGTCTGTGTGCCTTACTGCCGAGATCAATGTGCATTCCACCATCGACACCTGGAAAGCTACATCTGCGTCTGTAGCGAGACTCCCTTAGGTCGACTCCTTCCAGATTATACCTATCTGCAAAGACTCACAGTGGATATCAGAACTTATGGTGAGAAAATTGGAAGTGTAGGGGTGACTTTGTGCTGTGTGAAGTGGGGCATAAAATTTTCTGCTGCTCTGGCAAACAGCACTCACCCATACATAGCAAAATATTAACCTCGTTCCCAGGCCCTGCCCAGCTAGCTTTTCATTGCTTGCTGCCCAGCTTTTCATTGCTTGCTGCCTAGCTTTTCATTGCTTGCAGCATGGAAACGTGGGAAAGGGCCTGGTAACTTTCCTCACATGAGTGACGTCAGGATAGTAGAACTGGTTTGATGAACATGGGCACACTGGGGCTCAGAACGGCAAGAAGTGCTAAGGTACCAGATAATTACCATGTGTATCTGGCTAGCGGGGGGTGACTGTCATGCACACCAAGCGTTGAACGTGTAGTTCGTTGAACAATACATGAAACTTTGCTTTTTCGTTCTGAAGTATTTATCAATTGTGTCATGCTCATGTGAGGAAAGATACCAGTCCCTCTCCCACGTTTCTGTACTGCAAGTGACGGAAAGCTGCGGGGCCTGGGAACGAGGCTAACGAAATATAACATTGTTTTCATGTTTACCTCAATATTGTTCTCAGACTGGTGATCAATGCTCGTTTGAAAAATGCATTAGCCTCTTTCCCATGCCTTCCAACTGTCCGGCTGTTGATGGCTTAACTGCATGCTGTACGTGTGTCGAGGAGATTGCTCAGCTACGTAAGACAAAAACTTGAGCCAATGTAAGGGCTGAAAAGTATACTGGCCTAAGCCACTACAGCCGCTACGCCACTGTATAATAAACCAAATTGCTTATGGTAGTGATTCTAGTTTTGAACCCTCTTGTAATTCGAACACCTTGTGGTTACGGGATCCCTGCATGTGGATACATGCACCAAATTAAGTGCTACCGTGTAGTGGGAAATTTTCATACAGTGCAAGTTTATGTGTATTTTGTATGAAGCCTCAAGATACGAATATAAACAGAAAATTTCAGCAGTCAGAATTTTAGCATCAAATTTTGAACAGGCAATCAAACACATGAAAGTGGCGATCAAACGATGGCATTTGTAATGGTATTTCTAGCCTTCGAACAACCTTGCAGACTCCAGTGGACCCCGTTAGCCTGCGACAATAACGAGGATGTGGGAAGTACGCCAAATGAAGGTAAGCCAGGTTCACTGAGCAGCAACAATCGGCGAGTATGCCACCAGCCAGACTCCTATTTGAAATTTCTCGCCAACGACAGAGGCCCAGATGTGAGCATTGTAGACATGGTACCCTCTCACCATTGTGCATTGCCTCAATCGAAAACAACACCATCGACACGTTACGTACGCGTGTATTGCTAAGGGGTGTGGCAATGTGCAGGCAGTATGAAAATTAAGAATACAAATTTCTTCTGAAAGCATTTCAGCTGTTTATACAGTGGAACCTGTCTAATGCAGTCACCTGGGGGCCAAATATATTTGACCTCATTAGAGAGGTGGCTGCAGTACAGATGACCTCTCTAAAGCGGTCATGTGAAGTTTTAGTGTGATTGACCTCATTACAAAGGAATGAAGTTCCATGAAAAAGACAACTAAGTATTGCATTTTTGTATGTTTGTAGCTATGTTCAGTTTGGCACCTTCTATAATGTTAAACGCACGCGCGCACATACGCAACGCACGCACGCATGTACGCAACGCACACTCGGTGGCCGTTATTGGCAGTGTGTTATAGTTATAGTGTGCTATAGTGTGCTTAGGGTGGAGCAACGTGACCGCATGACACATTACGCAGGTGACCGCATGACGCATTACGCAGGTGACCGCTATAGAAGAACAGTAAAGTATGGAGACTATGGGCTCAAATTTTGGGACTTTCCCTAGCTGACCGCAATGTGGAGGTGACCGCCTTATTCAGGTGACCGCTATGGCGGATTTCACTGTACAAGAATTTGCACCTACGAAATATTTTTATTATGGTATTTAGTTTTGTCACCAAAACTAAAATTGTGTTGGACTTACGTACTGAGGTAGGCACAAACAGTGTAAAATGGCCAGATGATGAGATAGTTATGACCGCTCCGAAGTTATATGGGGCCATATTCCAAAGAGGGGAGTCATGATGGCGGTTATTCACACTCAAGGGTCATTCTTTTGAGGATGGTTCAGCTCATATGCAATAGACCTTATTCCGCTAAAATGAAATTCCAGGTTTCTGTTGCTATGACAACAGCAACCCCTTGTAACCGTTGCTCGCCATATGGATAGATTTTAAGTACGATGTACAGTGAGTTATGGCCTCCCAAAATCCAGGATTCCCACATTTGAAGCCCATACAAATCCAGGATTTTTTTCCACTAAAGGCGCTTCCAGCAGAAAAAAGATTTGTATGGGCCTCAATTTGGGAGGCCATAAACTCAGACAGTATATACTGATTTACTTCAAATCTAGGATGCAGCCATGGTGACCAGTCATAACATCAGAAACCTGGAATTATGACACTTCCAAAGTTCATGTTTACCTAAGAACACAGTTACAACTGTAAAGGTGGCCTAGCTCATCTGCATCACTATCACTATCATGGTGTGCTTCATCCTCTTCGCTCTCCTTGTCCACGGCCTGTGAATCCAGAGCGACGCGACGACAGGTAATTCATCACTGATGTGATTATCTTTGGAGCCACCTAGCTAGAGGATTTGAGATTCCATAGATGAGGAATGAGTGAACGATTGTCTCCTGCTTGATTGAGTCAGTCCCAAGCTTTTGATACCCAGTTTTTTAGACAAAGTACTAACAAAACAAGGAGAAATGCCATTAACCACTGCAGCCTCAGTCCCATTCCTCTCTAAATTCTACATTTTATAAATGGGATGGGACCGAGGCTGGTTAATGGCATTTCTCATTGTTTCTTCGGTTTTTCGAGAGGTAGAATATGACATATATGCCATCACTAAATCCTTTTTAGTTTATCTGTTTTGCCTCTAGTATTACATGAAGCTTCTGAGTGAACGTAGACCTAGTAGTGATTATTATAATACACGATGACTTTGTATATAGTGGTATATATTGATATAACTGATGGCCATTTCGTTTCTCTATACAGGCCTCCAGCTGGAGATAGACTGCAGTGACTGCTCTCAGAACGACACCGTTTCAGAGCTGACTTGCAAGGACAACTCCATGAAGCTCCGATGTTCCTCAGGGTTGCATGATGCTAGTGACCTGTGGATGTACTTTAGCAACCATCAGACTAACAGAACTGCTTACTGTCGACCGAACCAGCAGTATAGAGAGTTCCATCGTGGATGGGTATTACATCGTGAGACCCCAAACTATGATTGTGTACTGGAGATACCATTGTGTGACTATGAGGATGCTGGCGACTATCAGTGCAAGGTCTTCATTCCCAATAAAGGCAGCTGGGTGCAGTCTGAAAGCAGGAGCATTAGTGTACAGAGCACTAGTCCACAAAATGAGTGGCAGATTGAAGGCGGGTCTGTGGGCATAGGAGTTGGCATAGCAGTCACCATAGTATTGGTAGCTCTGATAGCAGGAGGTATTGTCGTGATGGTGGTGAAGCGCAGAGGTCAAGTAGTACCAGCTGACCCAGAAGATCAAAATGGTAAGAACAACAGCTTTTGAAATGACTTTAATACTGTGTACTGCTTTAACCTTTCGGGTGAACCCACCCATCTCCCCTGTTCTACTCTTTCTGCTTTTGCAGAGCCTATCTCCAAAGGACATCGGCAAAATAATTATTAACATCACAAGATAGTCTCATGTCAACTATAGTGGTCATTGCATCAGCATAATGAAAGTCGTGTGAACTATTATAGTGGTCAACCCTTTAACTACTGATGACTCTAAATGATCACTATAGTACCTGACATACCCCCGCAATATCCTTGTGAGCATGAGCAGAAAGAGTGGGACATGGAAAGTGAGTGGGTTCACCCATCGCTGTATTTGGGTTTGGCTGTAGAAAGGCTTGGTTGGCACTGGGTAGGACATTTCCCTCTTCCTTTGCATGTTTTGCATGCAGTTCTCCGTCCTTGTGGGGCCTTTCTGGCAATGACGTTTTTCCTCACAGACGGATGTTGGCGGAGAGCTGTGACTATTAAAAGCTTGTTAATGAGTGGCTGAGGTTAGAGTCATGAATCTACAAGGGATATGGCTAGAAGCTAGGGATTTGAGCTTAGCACTCAGAGTGGGTGTGTGGGCGTGCTTAGCACACCTTGGTCTGGGCAGGTTGGGCAATAATTCAATATTATTGCACTGTTGCAATAATACACTGCTTCAATTTTTGAATGCCAATACTATCACAATACTTCTAGCGTAGCAACAACATAATATTATTGCTAAGATAAGGATTTGAAATTGAGGTCGTTTGTACACCTCTGTTTGAAAGACAAGCAATAATATTATGGCTTCAGGCAATAATCGCAAGGTATAATTCATAGTATCGCCCAACCCTAGGTCTGTGGTCAGACCTTTCATCCAGTGCATATATTGCTTCCAATATAACGTGCAAAAAAGTGGTCTGGTAGATATATAGCACGCAGTCCTTATACTCCACCAGAATTCTGGCAGCTACATTCAGATCTTAGAACAAGTAGTCTCAATGATGTGTACTAATATTGACGCTTTGAATGCGGAAGTACGGATTTGCCAAAACTGATGCTTGATTTCAAAATACTACTCTCCACCTTCAGCAGCATCTCTACGCTCTGGAAGCACACCTTGCACGCACAGTCAGAAGGTAGAATCTCTCCTTTTCTGCATCCAACACTGACAAAGCTTGCTGATCCCAGCATCCACAGATGGTGAAGTGCCCAGACGTCGATGGTTGAGCAAGTTGCTCGCAGTACTGCAAAAAGGGCATTTCCAAATCGATTCCCATCTTCCAAGCACAGTGAAAGTCTGTGTCTGTGGAGCGAAGTATACTTACCTCATTTAGCTCTAGCTTCAAAGGCAGCTTAACATTTGCCCATGATCACGCGTGAAATTTTGATGCATCCTGACAATTTCAGTGATTAGACCTTCGTAATGTGCACTATATCTACCGGACCCTTCCTTCCTTCCCTCCGCACGATACTAAAAGCGATCTGTGCTGGGGTTGGCTGGATCTGAGACTGAGACTGCAACTGTATGTGCTGCTCTCCATCCATGTCTTTTGACGTAGGTATTGATATTTTGGGGGGCGCTGCCCAATATGTCAGTGCGCACAGTACGCATTGCTAGGGGCATGCTCCACCTTCTGAGGTGCTTTGTGATCGAGACCATTTCAGAGGTATACGTATAGCTAGCTGTTGACAGATCTCAGTGCATCAGGTGGTAACCAGAGTTTTAGTTTGAGAGGACAGCAAGGTCAGTTAGTTAGTCTCTGCGCATGCTCAGACAGAGCGCAAATATGCTTTCATTCTCAGGTACCTGGGCATAATCAAACATTGCCCGGGCCCAGGCTTGGCTACGCCTCTGAGCATAGCTTCTATACTGTGCTCAGTAAACATGTAAGGTGCTGTTGTTTGACTGATATTTTACACAGGAGGAGTGGATGAACCCAGGGAGGAAGAAGTACGCCATCTAATCCCCCAAGATAATGGTAGGAGTTCGTAATGTTGTGTCTCTAATGGCTTACAAGTCAGTGTCTACACACTTCACAGGGGGAGCTTCAAGGTACGGCTCCGGTGCAGCTGCTGAAGTGACTGGTAGATCAAACATCGGTAAGTGCTGTTATTACCATGTAGATGTGAGCTACGCAAGTAGTTTCAGTGCTATAATTATGTCAGGCTGTATACATGTTCATCTATGCATGTACCTCGCTTCCCTTGAGGTTGTTCTGCATAGGGGCCCGGGGGAAGGGGAAGTTATGCAGCTGGCATACAGTATAGTGGGAAATTTTCGGACAGTGCAAACGTTTGTATAATGCCTCTGGATAGAAAAACTGCGAAAAATTTTTTAACATCAAATTTTGAATAGGCAATCGAACACATGTGAAAGCAGCAAGCAAGCAATGGCATTTGTAACAGTATTTCTAGCCTTCAAACGGCCTTCCAGACCCCAGTGGACCCGTCTACATCCGTTAGCCTGCGATGATAACGATACTTTGGGAAGTGCAACAGATGAAAGTAAGCCAGCAACATGGCAACAATCGGCGAGTATGCCAACAACCAGGCACCTATTCGTCATTTTCAAAATTCCTCGCCAACAACTGCGGCCCAGATGCCAGCATTGTAGATGTGGTAACTACCCTCTCACCATTGTGCATTGCCTCAAACAAAAATAGCATCATCGACACGTGTACTGTTATATGGATATAGTTTGTACTCATGGTAATGTAGGACAGCACAGCACATAGCCTCATTCCCAGGCCCCTGCCAAGCTTTGTATTGCTTGCAGTACTAGTACAGAAAAGTGGGGAGTCCCATCTTCCAAGCTCAGTGAACGTGTGTTGGGTGCAGTACTTACTTCTTATAGCTCTATAGCTTGAAAGGAAGCTTAACTCTGCTCATGATCACGTGTGGAAGTTCTAAAAAGATCTCAATTAGCAGTATTGAGACCTTGGGCGTGATACTGAAAGTAGTGATCCGTGCCGGGGTTGGTTGGATCAGGGACCAAGACTGAAGCTGTATGTGCAGCTCTCCATCCATGTCTTTTGACAGCGTAGCCAGTGGTGTAACCAGGATGTAGAATTGCTTGGGTGCTCGTTTCTTTGCACCATGCGAAGCGTGCGTTGCTATGGGGTCTGGGGGCAGCCAGCCAGCACCTTCTGAGGTGCTTTCTGAGGCCATTTCAGAGGTATACCTAGCTAGATGCAAGAGTGCATAAGTAGATCGCCCGCCCGGAGTAAGAGCGTGTAACTTCCGGGAAATTCAAACCGGGCAAAATACATGAGTTGTACTAAAAATAGCTATAGCGTGTCTAAACACTCTTGTAGTGATTCTTTCCGTCACGTGATAATTGACTAGAGCGGCGACACTGTGGTCATTATTCTGTGTTGTTGTGCACAGCTGTGTAGTTCTGAGCCAAGTGACTGCAGGAAGCGACAGCAACAGCTACCAGAGAACGCTCTGCTCTACGGCTGTGCTGAAGGCTAAGCTAGTTAGCCTCGTACCCAGGCTGTACGAGGCTATAACCTAGTCTATACTCGAACACAGTCACAACAACGGTTATTAATTGTGTGGATGTGCTTACCTGAGGCTGGAGGTGGAGAACGTCGACATCTGAGATCTTCGCACTTCGCTAACGCGTTGACAATTACCGCCTGCACCACGGGCACCTATTGAAGTTACACGCTCTTACTCCGGGCGGGCGATCTACTTATGCGCTCTTGCTAGATGTTGACAGATCTCAGTGCATCAGGTGGTAACCAGAGGCTTAGTTCTCATTCAGTTGAGAGGACAGCGAAGTCAGTGAGTCTCTGCTCAGACACTGTAGAGTGCAAGTTGTTTTTATTGCCTAGACACAATCAAACATTGCTTGGCTACGCCACTGCATGAGCATAGCATTCTATTCTGCACTCGGTAAACAACTAGGGTGCTATATTTTACGCTGGGCACGATGGAGGAATGGATAAACACAGAGGAAGATCAGCTTCTGATCGCCCAAGATAATGGTATGATTTCATGAAAATGTTGAGTCTCTAATGGCTTGCAAATGAGCATGATGTAATCGGCAAATGTTACCTGGTACCTTCACTCTTTCTACTGTTCTGAGCCCCAGTGCACACGCATTAATTTCAAGTCATTCCAAGTCATTCCAAGTCATCTTACCAGATTTCCAGACTGATTTCACTCACAAGATGAAATGTACCTGGCCTTCTCCCACTTAAGGTTACGGGATACCCAATAACTAGTTAGGTAATTAAGTGGGCATGACTTCCTGTACGCATGCGCCTAACCAAGACAGCTGTTGTCCTGCCATAATGAAGACGTGTTCATGATGGCCACTGATTTTCGACGTCAAACGTCTTCGCTGCCGTTCAGTGTAGGGTGTGCGCTGTTACCGTGAGTGAAAGTGAGGTACCTGTTGCAGTGCCAGAGACAGCTGAACAGCGATAGTCGGCTCTTTCCGTGAAGTAGTACGTGCTGAAAGGGGGACGGTTTGACCTCTGTGACTTCCACTTTCGACTTCTGTCGATTCTATCTCTCATCGTAGACCTCCCTGGGCTTTCACTATGGTCTCTGTCACCACTATCGGCAAGGTAGGTCTCGATAAAGTACGATTTGTGCTCTGAATGTCCCTTTCTATCTCCAAAATTTGACGTCAAAAAATCCTTGTAACAGAGTCGTACAATAACTGCACGCAGTGCATGTGCCCTAGCGCTTATACCGCTGATCTCCGCAGCATCCAATGGTACATCTCTTGTACTTCATAGTGCGTGGGCCTGGCTTACTAGGGTGAGCCAGAGCGAGCTCCACATTAGTTCTAAAACTAGGAAGTCCTGCCCACTTAATTAATCACCCCTTAATTACATTTGGGTATCCCGGAACCTTAACTGTACTACAACACTATCAAAAAACCAGTCCCGCAGTATGATTGTGCCCCTGGCTATTGTGGTAATATTCTACTTTCATTTTCTGTTATGTATAGCCACAAAGGGCTCTTCAAAGGAATCCTCACATGAAGTCTATTATGAAACTAGTGAAGCTTTTAGTAACTGATGTTGACTTGCATACTCTTGTATTAGTTGTAATTGGCTATTCTTGATTTTCAACATCAACTGCTTTTGTAGTTTGATGTAATGTCTAGATTTTCCTTAACTTGTGTTTTGTTTTGAGCTTGCAATGTTATGTACACACCGCACAAAGATCTTGGAGATAGGTTATGCATCACCAGTTTGAAGGTGAACTAATATAGTGAATCCACTGACTGGTCAATGACTCAAGAATCTACAGTGCATTTCTTACCAGAATTGCCACTGTCTAATGGCCAGTACTAATCTGGATCCCAGACTAGGTCTGGGATCCAGACTAGGCCAGTACTAGCTGAGTACAGTCTCTTGTGACAGCCATGGCATGCAGCTATTGACAATGTTGTTTTGGTTCAATACTCGGATAGTTGGTTTAGCTATCAGTTGTAATTTTTTAGTTTTAGTTACTAAATCTCAAAATGGTTAGTTTTACTTTAGTAACCACCCTATTATTTGAGAATACTGTTAAAATGTGTTTCAGGAGCTGCTGAAATTTCAAAATTGGCAATAATTATGCTCATAGCCATAGTGCAATTCATGCTCAGAATCAAGTTTTAACAACACTGGCTACTGGGAACATTTTATCTGCACTTGACTGTAGGGTATAAGTCCAGCCTTTGAAGTATTTTATTATATTATGCTGTACTGTACATGCTTGTGAAGTTTGCCCATGCATGGTATATGATTATACTGGCATGCCTTCGGTATAGTATAATTATTATCTCAGTAAACCAGATGCACCAGGCTTATTATGGGTGTGTTTCACATCACAATTCCACATTAAAATTTCCTCCTTGATACCATGCAACTGGAAGAACAAATTAAGCCATCACATTGCATCACAATGCCAGGATATTGCTGACTCTTCCACAAGGAATTGTGGTGTCATCCTAGCTTGTGGTTCACATCTCCCACATGCATTTCTTTCTTCCAACAGGAGGAAGGAAATGTTGAAGATCCTTCCTGTGAAGTGAAGTAAAATAACAGGAAGTTATTGTGAAGTATTGTACTGCAGCTCCAGCGGTTTGCAGTATTCCTGCAACATCATGGAGGTATTTATAAGCAGAGTGCCAACGCAGTGGCGGATCTAGAAATTTTGATAGGGGGGTTCGGTTGGCACATACACAGCGCACCGCCGAAGGTGGTGCGCAGAGCCGCGAAGCGGCGATCAGTCCGGGCGAAGCGCGGAAAATTTTTTTACGTGTTCTGATCAGGAAGCGCTCTCGTAGCATCTCTGCGCATTCTGGACATGTCGCAAAGAAGATTGACCAAGTAACCCCAGACGCAAAGAAGATTGGCTAAGTAACCGGTAAGTATCGATGTGTGGGACTGCAGGGCCGGCGGAAGCAACTTTGGGTTTGGTAGGGCAAAATGGGATGTGATATGTCCACTGCCGAAGGCAGGCGGAAAATTTTTTCACCGTCATTTTTCAGTTGCCTGGATGGGGTCTAGTAGCACCTTCGTGCTTTGCACTGCACTGCCACTGCTCTCTGGTTTCCGTGCAATCCGTGACCGTCTCACTCTCGACGTGGAAAGGAAATGTACGCTGCGCTGGTAGCCCACGCCTACTAGCAACGAGTTTTTCTAAATCGCACGTGGTAGTAGGCCTGTCCACATTATTCTACTTTTTCTGCCTATTATTCTATTCAGAATTTCCCCCCAAATGCTCCTATTATTCCCAAAGAGATTCCCATTATTCCCACAGAGATGCCCATTATTCCCATCAAAATTAGGGAAAGTGAGTCAAGTGACTTCAAAAACAATCAACGATTGTATTGCAACATAATCGAGGTTTCAATATAGTCCTCAAGTGAATAGGATTGTCGTTGAGTGAAGGAGTTCTGTAAAGTTCTTGACCTTTGTAAGGATTTGAAGCCCTATTAGGCTGGAATATTCTCTTATTCAAGTTGGTACCTATTATTCCCAAAATTATTCTCGAATAATGTGGACAGGCCTACGTGGTAGTCAGCACGTAGCTAGTTGTACTTGTTCGCAAAGTTAACCAACAAGCGCCCGGTATGTGTCCAGATACTTCAAGTTTTGCTGCAATGCAACTGGACTCGTAAACTTGGCCCTCGACTCGATACGTAGTCTACGATATTTTGTGGGTATAATTCTGGGTAGTTCGACCGAACTCAACGAAGTACCCCTGGATCCGCCAGTGCAACGGTGTGAACCATGTAATCAGTCCACAGATTTCAAACTGTTTTGCAATTTGAGTGGTTGTTATGGTTGGCACACAAGAATACGTATACCTAACGCTGAAAGTTATACTACAGTACCACAACCATGCCAGTATAGCTACTAGGCCTTGACGATTATGCTAGCATAATTTTAGGTACTCAAGAGCATAACTGGAAGAATATTCAGACCTCTGAGAATAATAGGCTACACTTACCAAAATTAATATTGATGCTGTACTAAACTGCTTGCTCTAGCTTACTGTTTGCATTGACAATCACAGATTCACAGGTGCTAGGCATGCAGGCCTCTCGCAAAGCCACACCCTCACACTAAATTTTAGCATGTTAGGTGTTTCTGTATCTGTAATGCTGCAGTACAAATGTATTAGTCGCGCGGGAGCCTTGCGCGCGCAGCGCTTAGCCCCACCCATCATATTTTGTGTAGATCACATGATCTCACATCGTGCATTTGTAATTATGACGTCATTTCCTAGTGAGCTCATCACGTGGGAATCCAGCAGCAACCACGTTTCCCCTCCCTTCCTTCTCTCTCATCTCAGAAAAGCCGGTGTTTGTGGCCTCTGTGTGTTGTGGCCGTAGCCAGCCTTCTTAGGCTGTATTCTAGTGTTCCAAAAAGCAAAAAAGACCAAAAAAAGTTTTAAAACTCGAAAAGCTTAAAAAAATTGCCAAAAACCAAGAAAATTGTCTGTGTTTGACACCCTCGCTGACTGAAGAAACAACTTGGTTCAAGAATCCTGAAGAATGGCGATGACAAGTGCACCCAGCTACCCTATCGCTTCGCTGTACGTGGGAGACCTTCACCCCGAGGTGAGTGAGGCCATGCTATTCGAGAGGTTCAGCACGGCCGGCCCTGTGCTCTCCATCCGAGTGTGCCGAGACGTGGTGACCAGGAGGAGTCTCGGCTACGCCTACGTCAACTTCCAACAGCCGGCAGACGGTGAGAAGGACAGCATTTATACTGTAGTTTTACCGCCATAGATGTGTACTCTGTTTTTGTGTTGGTTGTGAAAATCTTGGTAGGCTGTTTGCTATTCACAATCTATAATGTTGAATTTGCCTTTCCCCTATACATGTGTATACTTTCATACATATCCAGCTGAGAGGGCTCTGGATACGATGAACTTTGATCCCATCAAGGGTCGTCCGATGCGGATCATGTGGTCCCAGCGCGACCCCTCTCTTCGTCGCTCAGGTGTGGGAAACATCTTCATCAAGAATCTGGACAAATCCATTGACAACAAGGCACTGTACGACACCTTCAGTGCCTTCGGAAACATCCTCTCATGCAAGGTAAAGTTTACGTAATATCGACTCTTGTAACAACAGTAGGTGTAATACCTGGACCATGGGCCATGGACTGGACCAATGCCATGGATATAGAGCGGCTGCATTGACGTCACGAAATCATGTGACTAAGTAGCTTCCGCAAGGCAAACGAACACGGAGTTCAGTGGCAGCTGAACAGAAGCTGCTCTATCACTTGTACACCAGGTTGTGTAGCTGGTAAGTTCCAAGCTGCTTGCATTTCTAAGAATGGTAGAACTTACTACTCTTTTGCCTTGCATTCTCATGGATAAAACAGAGGGTGTTGCGGATGTTTTACGGCCAGTGACGTCAAAGGCAGCCGCTCTATGGTTGGACCGTCTCATTCCCAGCTCGCCTAGTTAGCTAAACTAGAGCTGCCAAGGGATGGTGAGAACGGAACGGAACACTTGGGAAACACGGAACAACTATGTGAGTCCTTACTGTTTGATCTCTACAAAGTATGGTGCTGGATAGAATCCAATGAATGGCCATAGGCGAGCTTCCGCCCACGCGATTTGATTGTTGTGACACAGAGCCAACAACAAGGATCCCAGCAGCAAGGGTACCAGCATGTAGAGCTCGTTGAGCTCTGTCCAGTGATAATATAGTTTGTGGACATCAGACACTGCAGTGAAGACTTCTATAGCTGTTCTGTGTTTTCCAGTGTTCCGATCTGTGAATCAGTCCCCGCCCGCGCCCCAAAGGATAGGCAAATCCTGGAATGACATACGGAGGCAGTCAGAGGTATGCTACTCACACTCAGACCAATACAAAGTTCAAGCTCAGATCGATACAACGAGGATCCATGCTGGTACCCTTGCTGCTGGGATCCTTGTTGTTGGCTCTGTGTCACAACAATCAAATCGCGTGGGCAGAAGCTCGCCTATGGCCATTCGTTGCACCCTTCCCAGTATCAACATGAACAAACTTATGACAAGTGAAAGTGTAAGTGATAAACGCACAAAGCCACAGCATACACATCCACCGAAACAAACAAAACACTCAGAATAAGCTTGGCACATATGTAGTGAGCTCCCCCCCCCCCCCCCCCCAAGGTGGTTACACCCAGATCCCCATTTGCATCCAAATAAAGTTCTTGTGTTCCGGGTACCTTCAAACTGCAAGGAGTAAAGTTTGGCTCAACAGCTTGTATGCATGTGAGGGAGACATGGTAGTGAGAAGGTCTATATTCACAAGATTCCCTGACGAATCCCGGTATGGACGGCCACACTTCTCCGCACGTGCAATACACAGGTTGTAATGGGGGCTGGAATAGTAGAATCAGCAGACCTCAACGATCCCTTGCATCCTTGGCAGGTTCTAATGTTCCCCATTACAAACTTCAGGGTTCCGAGTATTGGTTGAGTAGAGAAAAACGGTGACGGTTGGTATGGATAGCCAGGGTCATACTCTGGAGGAGGTGGAAACTTCCCAAACTTGGAAGAGTATTGAAAACTAGGTGAATTGATATGGACAGTATCGATAGGGGATGACTCATTGCCAGTAGACTGTGTACTTTTCAACGATGGGCACGAAAGTCAAACAGCCACTTGTGGATCAGTTAACCTTCGATCGAGATCTCTTGCGCTTAGGGACCCCGCCCTTTTGACTGCGACCTTTGGGCATGTTTAACGTTCCCAAGTTGGTGATGTTTGTCTCCTACATGTAGTTGGTTGAGGTATATACCAGCAGGAGTGCATGAGCCGCCGAAGGCGGCGAAGGAGAGTTCAACTAGTAAAGACATGTAGTAGCCCCTCACACCTTTTGGTTTATAACAACTTTAT
This sequence comes from Axinella damicornis, assembly GCA_963931865.1. NCBI lineage: Eukaryota > Metazoa > Porifera > Demospongiae > Axinellida > Axinellidae > Axinella > Axinella damicornis. The sequence continues at coordinate 9,670,898 of OZ007506.1, read as the reverse complement.
ACCCTATATGGAAGACCTTTGCTGTATTTCACACCTACTTAGCTGGGTTTCACACAAATCCTTACAACTGAGTATATGCCGTATAAGGTGAAATTTTGGAGGTGTGAAGGGCTACTACTTGTCCTAGGCGGGGCATGTGGAGTTGGACGCTCCTTCGCCGCCTTCGGCGGCTCATGCGCTCCTGATACCAGTGAAGTAAAGCTGCCAATTTCCCACTTTGCTCGGCGACAGCCACTGTGTGGCTACAAATCTTCATACTCACCCACTGGGGGCACTGTGTATCACACAAAAATTGTGGGGGCACTGTGTATCACACAAAAATTGTGACATAACAAAGTGAGAAATGGTAGAGGACAAAGACTTACACTCCAGTCAGTTGGATCACACCTGGCAGCAGGCAGAAGTCCACATTCTCAATTCAACAGTTTCTCTGCTTTTTCTCACATTAGCTGCAACACACTTTGATGCACACTCGCTATGCCACTATCAGCTGCTGATATGCCCATTATCTTGAACAGATGTACCAAAGGAGCTAGAAGCTGCTGCTGCATGCTTGAGTCCCCTTCCCCCGAGCTGCTCGAGTCCCACTTGTCCATTTTAACTTCTTTCCATGTGCCACAAAACCTTTTGCGCATGCGCAAAACTCTCATCCCCTGTCCAGTCACTATGGGTCTGGGAACGAGGCTGAAGACTGTGCACGAACGAGACGGTCCAACAGTCCAGTCCATCGGTCCAGTCCAACAGTCCATGGTCCAGGTATTACACCTACCCGCAACAACACCTAGCACAAGTTGCATCGGGATATTGAGTCTATTGGGTGGGTGATATTTAGAATTGTAGTGTGACTGCTATCGTGAAAGTACAGTTGAAATCTAATGGTAGATTTGTTTCGACTCACATTCATAAAGTGGTTAGCTCCTACACAACTGCGTTTAGAAATCGCTGAAGAGGAGGCGAAATCATAGCACAGCGAGTTGCATACGTAATACAGTGTACTTCAAGAAAGGTGAATCCTGTTTGTAGGCACGAACAGACAGGGTGAATGTAGAACACTGAGGGGGAGCTTCGACACTTGTGCTTGGGAGTCTCAGCAGCCAACACGATGCCAAGCATATAGGGTTTGTTTTTTTTTGGGGGGGGGGGGGGGGGGGGGGTGACTCTGAGGGAGCATTATAGGTACATATAGAAAGCTCTCTACAAACATCCTGGTGGACCACCCATGAATATTGCTTCAGAATGTGGAACACAGCATGTTTACCTGTAATCACATTGGTGGTCCCAAGGTGGTTTACCTGTAATCACATTGGTGTGTCCCAACTTGGCACACTGACTCTGTCCCAATTAGGCATGCCTACTGAGTTGAGATACTTGCAGTGAAAGCTGTTGTGCCAAACCCTATGCACTAACCATCATTCTCAACCTTCCCCGAAAGGAGGGGGAGAACTTTATTTAAGGTTACGGGATACCCAATAACTAATTAGGTAATTAAGCGGGCGTGACTTCCTGTACGCATGCGCCTAACCAAGACAGCTGCTGTCCTGCCATAGTGATGGCCACTGATTTTCGACGTCAAACGTCTTCGCTGCCGTTCAGTGTAGGGTGTGCGCTGTTACCGCGAGTGAAAGTGAGGTACCTGTTGCAGTGCCAGAGACAGCTGAACAGCGATAGTCGGCTCTTTCCGTGAAGTAGTACATGCTGAAAGGGGGATGGTTTGACCTCTGTGACTTCCACTTTCGACTTCCGTCGATTCTATCTCTCATCGTAAACCTCCCCGGGCTTTCACTACGGTCTCTGTCACCACTATCGGCAAGGTAGGTCTCGATAAAGTACGATTTGTGCTCTGAATGTCCCTTTCTATCTGCTAAATTTGACGTCAAAAAAATCCTTGTAACAGTGTCGTACGATAACACGCAGTGCATGTGCCCTAGCGCTTGTGCCGCTCATCTCCACAGCATCCAACCCATCATAACCCAGGTAGAACAGCGTCGGACATAGGCTGCATCCGCTATCAGCGTTAAAAGTTTTTACTACGCTTGTATACCGTAAAAACAGTGCGTATAAACGCTGACGTAGCAATAATTTCACACCGTTTTCTGAGCCGTTTCTCACCGTAAAACGATCGTTGTTTGTAAAGGGAACGTAAACTTTTTATTGACTGCTACTGTACATCTTTTGTACTTCATTGTGCGTGGGCCTTGCTTACTAGGGTCAGCCAGAACGAGCTCCACATTAGTTGTAAAACTAGGAAGTCCCGCCCACTTAATAAATCACCCTTTAATTACATTTGGGTATCCCGTAACCTTAACTCTTTACCCCCAATAATGCCCATATGCATGCAAATTGGATTCCGGCTATATATTGCCGTAGCTACGTGATCAGACTCAGACAAAGTGATTTACATGTCATCAGAGGTTGAGTGGCATGATTAGCTTTAGCTATATCAGGTACCCTGTGAGCAAGTTGTTGTGTCAACTACAGTACTTAGTTATCTCGTCCACACTGGAAACCAACCTTTGCCATCATTCTCGGGTGCACAGCTAGTATCCATGTTTCCACTGTTATGTAACTCGGGGGGGGGGGGGGGGGGGGGGGGGGGGGGATATTGTTAATTAGCAGGGACTCTCCCATTTTATTAAGCCACTTGAACCATATACATGTATGCCAGTGTTCTCCCTGGGCCTCTACCAAAGGGCACTATGCCCTTTGGGCTTCTAATGTGCCCTTTGTGGTCTAGTCTAAAAGCACCATGCGCCCTTTGCCAGCCTCCACAGGGTGATTACTTTTTAGCAACAACTTGGCTTCTCAAGGTTGTACTGACCAGCATGAATCTCATTATGTGCCCTTCTATGTGCTCCCATCATACACATAATACTCTCCCATCCTTATGAAGGTGGTTCTGGACGAGAATGGAATGTCAAAGGGCTACGGGTTTGTGCACTTTGAGACCCAGGAGTCAGCAGACATGGCCATCCAGAAGGTCAACGGCATGTTGCTCAATGAGAAGAAAGTGTGAGTAATGAGACTACTCATGAGTCATAAATACATTTCCGGTGGTTTTGTGTAATAATATGAATTCACACTGCAATACTCTTGAGCTGCCTTATATGACTTGATGGTAGTATTTGTAGTAGCCTTGTTCCCAGGCTGTTCCCACCCCCAGTGTGTCTCCCTGACGTCATTGCACGTGACCAGATCTCCCAGGCGTTCCCTGCCATATATTTCATATTGGAAGTGATCACACATTGGGAATGGCCTGGGAACGAGGCTATATTTGTTGTACTTGATATTCTATTCTGTGAATATATTACTTGGTGCAAGTATATTTGTTGAACTCGCCAGTACTATTAACTCGTCATGTCTCTTGTCAGCCCCAATTGACTCAAATCATAGGGTTCTCCCCTCCTCTCTCTCTGTAGCTACGTGGGCAAGTTCATCAGCCGCAAGGAACGCATCAGGGAGCTGGGCCAAAACCAACGCTTTACCAATGTCTACGTCAAGAACTTTGGGGAGGATTTCACAGACGATCTGTTGATGGACACCTTTGGTGCCTTTGGCAAGATAGTTAGCGCTAAGGTCATGCTGGACCACAACACCGGGAAGGGGAGGGGGTTTGGCTTTGTCAGCTTTGAGACTCCAGAGGCTGCTGCCATGGTAGGTGTGTGTGTGCGCGCGAATGTGTGCGTATACAATGTACATGCATTTGAATTAAAACTTATTTGTTATTGCTGGATACCTGACCTTGAGAATCAGGAATGGTAGCTTTTTGATGGCATGCCAACTTTCCCTATAGCTACCCATCCTTGATTTAGCAAACCTCCTTTTGTCGTCAAAAGAAGGCTGTATTTAGTCCTTTTCGTCGTCCAGCTATGTATATATATGTATAGCATGTGCGTGACAATAATTGGAGTTCACAAATGTGACCGGATTTGCGAAAAGGGACCATATCCTGCAAACATTAAATTTTTGTTAGCGTTGTTTTTATGACAAACGGCGTGCACTTCACAAAAACGAGATTAGCACTTTGGCAGACTTACCAACCCTTGCTCTTCCAGTTCCTAGACTCTTGGGCTTGCAGTCACTTTGACAAGTGAAATAAACACTAAAGAACGACAGCGTATCGATGTCGAGCGTGTGTGTGCGGAGGGCGTTGCTAGGGACGCTAAACAGCCCTATGAACGGCAGGTCTGTCTCTTTACACACAGCTGTACAGCAGGGGTCCGTCGTAGTTCTCCCTGGACTCACGCGCGTGCATGCTCACGTTTATGTGTGTGTGCATGCGTGCGCACACATGTACATGTGCGTGACAATGGGAGTTGGCTTTTCTCTTATCACACACTCCTCCCCTGCCTCCTGTCTTCCATCCCTCCCCAGGCTGTAGAGGAGATGGCTGGGAAACTACTGAACGGCCGTCCAGTCTACTGTGGTCGGGCCCAGAAGAAGAAAGAGCGAATGGTGGAGCTTCAGCGCCGATATGAAGCTGAGAGGATGGAACGATACAGCAGGTGGGAACGGGTTGTTGTGGTGTCTCACTGTCAGGATGATCATGGTTGCCATGGAATGTGGTAAAGTGGCATCATGGCTATAATTGTAGTCGCACTTTATTAAGCACATGCTCCTGTATCCCCACAGGAAGACAGTATGAACCTACAGAGGTTTCCGGAGTCCTTGCAATTTTCAGGCCAGAATGAAACACTGGAAGTCATGTGAATGCAAATTCAAATCGTATGAGCTCGAGCGCTCTCAATGTCACAGAAAATGGCTTACTTGCGGCGGTGATAATTGCTGACTCAGCAACCGTAGTACGGGCAGATTGCGTAAGAACAGAACGGACCGTAGAACGATCGTTGTATGAATACGGAACGTAAACTTTTTATTGACTGCTACTGTACGCCGGGTCCTACAATGGAATTCTGTGCGCCGATCACCGGTAGATCCACTAGGCTGACTAGTAAGAAGGCGCGATTGGGCGCTTTGTGGTCGAATCATTTGCTGAAGCTGTCGAATTAACTTCCTGCGGTACAGCATTCAACTGTGAGTCATAAACGCTGCCTGGGAATGACTGAATCTGCTAGTCTATCTACTGTACTTAGCTCGCATGCGCGACAACTTGTGACTACTAGACGCTGATTGGTCAGAGAACTGCTGTCATGTGACTTCCATCCTACAAATTCAGTTGCAAGATCTTTGAAAACCTCTGTAATAACAGGATGCACATCATTCCATTCATTGAATGTGAAGTGCGCTTTATTTGGAATTATAGCATAGGATTGAAAATGGCAAGCTTTTGGAAGAAGACTTCAATGCTTAATAAACGAGTAGCTCCAGATGAGAGTCAAACCTGTGCCTAACAGTGAATATGTGCTTATGAGTGAACTGTGCTGCACTACTACAGTATCAGAGAACGTGGTAGCGTTCTCTATTTAGGGATGGCCAAGGAAATTTCGATTTTACCGTACTGATGCACCAGCAGGATAACGGCCAAAGAAGCTACAACCCCCCAAACCAAGCATGCAGACAGAATGATACTGCCTAGCAGTTCACAAAAACACTCACAAACGTACCTTAGAGTACGCGGGAGTTGATGAACATGTCGCGGATTTCCTCATCTTCTTTCTTTCTTCTTTCTTCTTTCTTCTTTCTCATAACAAAACTTTGCCCAAGGATAGCTTACCAACTAAACCACTTCTTGAGCTAATTTACGTACAGGACAACACCGCTATCGCCGTAGTACTCGCCACGACCACGTTTGTCGGCAAACTGGCAAGACCAGCAGTTTTAGCTAGCTACGATCCAATGGCATTCTAGCACGACGCCATTTTGAGGCAATGAGGTCACGTGTTCGCCAATTGCGCATGCGCAATCCAAAATGCAAGCACATTTTTGTGTTCTTTTGCTTGTGATGGCTGCGTTTAGTACACTAACAGAATCCCTGTGAATCCGTCATCTGGTGGCTCCTACTGCTACGAGGAAGTTCTACCAACCTGTTCTTGTCAAGATGTATTGTGACTATGCCATCATGGAGGCGTGTCTTTCTTTTCATGACGTAACTACAGTGCAGAACTTATCAGCTTAACTGTGAGGCTAGAGTTTTGGATTTCCATTGCAAGCACATGACCTACACGGCTGCCATCGAGCTCTCTGATCTGATGAAGGGTGAATGCCCCACCCCCTCATCCGCGAAGGCAACAATAAACACTGATCACAACAGCAACATCAAAAAAATATTATTAGCTATTAATGGAAACTGCATTAGTGCCCAGCAGAGAAGGTCCACGTCCATCAAGAGAGACCATCACAGCTTTGTTGACATGGTGATCGCCTCGTAGTCTCGGGCCTAGGAACGAGGCTAACATGGTGATTAATTAACAACACCAGTCTGGCATACATCCAGTTCCCCCGTACCCTTATGGTGACGTGATGTTGCACATACCATGACTAAGAAGTTACGCATTTCATGCAACTAGTACGCAAACTAGTGGCAAAAAATTTTCTGCGAAAATTAAAAAGGATTTAGTGATGGCCTGTCACATTCGGAATTATTCCACCCCTCGAAAAAGCTAAGAAACAAGGAGAAATGCCTTTAACCAGGCTCAGTCCCATCCCCCTCCCTAAATTCTACATTTTATAATGGATGGGACTGAGCCTGGTTAAAGGCATTTCTCCTTGTTTCTTAGCTTTTTCGAGGGGTGGAATAATTCCGAATGTGACAGGCCGTCACTAAATCCTTTTTACTTTTCGCAGAAAATTTTTTGCCACTAGTATATCTATGTAATGAATGTATAGGAGCCTTGGTTGGATGGTACATCAAGCCACAGTGGTTGTCGACCCTGTCAGCTAGTTTTGCAATGTATACACCATGTGACCCCAATTGTCAAACCTGATTGGTCATTGGTGTGACTGAAAAATTGATCTCTGCTGCAGGTACCAGGGAGTGAATCTCTATGTTAAGAACTTGGAGGATGAGATTGACGATGAACGACTGCGCAAGGAATTCAGCAAGTTTGGGCAGATCACCAGTGCCAAGGTGATGGTGGATGAGACCCTGCACTCGAAGGGCTTTGGTTTTGTGTGCTTCTCCTCTCCGGAGGAGGCTACGAAGGCAGTGACAGAGATGAACGGTCGGATCATTGTGTCAAAGCCGCTGTACGTGGCACTTGCCCAGCGCAAGGAGGAACGCCAAGCCCATCTAGCAGCCCTCCGCATGCAGCGCATGGCCAGGGGAATGCCACAGGTATTTGTGTGTGTGTGTGCACGCAAGACAGGGTCTGCATTTTCCTAGGGATGTGAGATACCTTGTGAAAAACCTCATGGCTGAGAAATTGCCATAACTAAGACTTGCAGCCATTGCTCGTGTTATGTCATACCATCATGTCATGGCCATGCTACTATAGTGGCTGTTGTAAAATCGGCAAAATATTGACTCACACTTCAAGTGCGGAAGGTCACTGTGGAAGAGAGATCCACCAAGCATGTTGGCATCTGTGATGATAGTTTGAACCCAGGAAGTTAGTACCCATGAAGTGCATGTCTGAGCTGCTGTATGGAGCCAGACTGACAGGAAATGATATGTATAATCACTTCCTTTCTGTCATCTAAGATGAAACTCATATGCTGCCAATACATGGAGCACAGATGGCCATGCCAGTGCTTGGCTGGCACCAACAGCCATACGGTCCTGTATACTAGTTGGACGACCCACCACATAAGTGGAGACTAAGTGCTGCATGCCTGCTGCCATAATCTCACTCCCTCATACTCTTTTCTTTTCTCTGTCTCAACAATGTGCAGAACCAGATGCAGATGTACCCTCCATTCTACTCGGGTGGAATCCTCCCGCAGGGCCAGCGAGCTTACTTCCCTGCTATGACAGGTTTCCGTCCCTGGCAAGGGGGGCCCATGCACCGCCCCTACGGTGGATTTGTGCCACAGCGGAACCGTCCCATCGGTGGTCCAAGGGGACAGCTGAACATGTCCAACCGCATGAACAACCCCTCTACCCAGCGTCTGGGCGCACAGAGGCTTGGACAGCAGGGCATCCAGTCCCAACAGGTATGAGCTAAGAATGGACAGCATTGCTAAACAGCTACATGTACATGTACATTACTATTAGTACTTTACACTTTTGTGCATGCACTATTCCCTTTCTTTCAGCGTGGTACCAAATTCAACCCAAGTGCCCGCAACCTCCCTGCTGTTGCCGCCTCCCAGCCCCCTGTGCAGGCAGCCGGGGGGCCCCAGGCCCAGCCACCAGCTGGGGGTCAGGCAGCTGGTGCCTCAGACATCCTGCAGGTATGATATGAACATTTGGCCAATTTAAGTTTTCAGCCGCTCCTGAAACATGGTATTCTCAGGTTTGAGTCTAGTGTCCACGTATACCAGCCTAGGGCATAGTGAAGGGGATGTTTCTACCTTCAAACGCTTAGCGGTTCCCAAGGTTACCTGCTTAATCATTCTCATAGTGATATTCGTTTTAACCCTTTGAGTTGAATGTATCCGTATTTGGAGGAGATTGAGTTGCTACAGTGTCTTCTAAAAATTGGTGGGGATGAAAATCGAGTGCTCATCCTTGGTTACTTGGATGAGCTCATCGAAGGTCCGCAAGCCAATGAGTTAGTTACAGGTTGCTCTCCACTGAACAAGAAATGATGATTTTGTCATGTACCCGCCATCTTTATGCTGGACCTGCCTTCCCTCCCTTCTTCCAGACTCTGGTGTCAGTCGAACCCTTGCAGCAGAAACAGATCATTGGAGAGCACCTCTACCGCCAGATCTACAACATGCACCCCGACTTATCAGGAAAGATCACAGGTGGGGTGGATGGGATTGTGGTACTGGACTCTATTGTAGGTTGGGATAGCCTCGTTCCCAGGCTCTTCCCAGCTTTTTGTATGTGAAACGGGGAGAAAGCCAGGAAGATTTCATCATGTGCACGTTGACATACTGTGCATGGGTTTATGCGTGGTTTTGGTTATCAAATTATTGCTAACGCATGCCGTTTTTGATCTTGCTGGATGCCGCTCAGTATGACAGCGAGGAGTCCTTGGGTGACCACAACAAACAACTGTGGTCCTGAAAACAAGTTTATAATATGAACACGTTAATTAGAGAGGTACATGGTGGCGGATTCAAGTGTAGTTGTTTGTTGTGGCTTTTCAAGGACTCCTTGCTGTCACGCTGAGTGGTGTCCAGTGGTGAGATCGTCAATAAGTCACCAGCATGATTCAACTCACAACAGTTAACAAATGTGTGGCAATAATTCGATTACCAAAACAGCACACATAGTATATGTACGTCCATTGTGCACGTGATGAGATCTTCCAGGCTCTCTCCTCTTTATGTACAGTATGCGACAAAAAGCTGTGGAGGAGGCTGGGAACGAGTCTAGGTTGGGATAGGTGACAGTCACATTGTCATTTCCTCTCTTCCACCTTCCTCCCCCTCTCTCTGCAATCCTCTCTCACCCAGGCATGCTGTTGGAGATGGATAACTCAGAGCTGCTGCACATGCTGGAAGCGCCTGATTCCCTCAAGTCTAAGGTGGAGGAGGCCGTCTCTGTGCTGAGGTATGAACTGTAACCGTAGATTTCACAACCTAGTTGAAGTAGTGATGATTTAGCTATTCTAGAGAAACGAATTCAGATCCACTTCTTTCTCCAGGGACCACCAGATGAAAGAACAGCAGCAGACAGCTCCAGGAATGGCTGCTCTCCCTCCCCCTACTATCATTCCAGCTGAGAGCTAGATCCCAGCTTACAGAGACAAACGTCCTTCCCTTGAAAAAAAAGTGAAAAACTTGTGCAATCATAGTTATTCTGTATGCTTTGATGATTATCCCCTTGATTTTGGAAAACTTTTAAACAAAATTTGGCCAATTGAACTGAACCATGAATTTGCCAAAACCTTCATTAGTCTTGTTAGCAGACCTGGGTCTGGTGAGCAGAAAGTGCTCTCTCTTTAGCCATCCATCAGCAGTAATAATAACAAGAGTTCATAACAAGAGTGTACGACTGCCATATGGTACCATCTCAGCAGTACTAGTATGACATGACAAACAGTGTGGCTTGCTGTGTAAACTCTCTAGTAATCACAATTTCACAACATACCAGCTGCTGAGATGGTGGTAGTTGATACCATATGGCCCAGATGCACACTCTTGATAATAATAAGCCATGGAGTTGCATGCAAAGTTAAAATGTGTGACATCACATCAGGTCGCTCCACATTAAGTGAATGGCAAAATTGGCAAATGAACGCTATACAGATTACAAAACGCCAGGTCTCATGCATAATTATGATTGGTATAATATTATTTTACATGTGCATGTTTCAAACTGCCCACCTGTCAATTCATGCATGAAGTTTGTGGCTGCAAAAGAGAACGGATGTAACATCAAATTCGAATTCTGCCACTGGCTTATTTTATTAGCAGCATGCAGATTACCGCTTGTTGCTCTCAGTCCTGATGATAACAGGTCATGCAGATGACCAGCTAGCTAGGGAAGACAAGATTATGATTGTGCAGTGATGGTATACGTAGATGATGAGTTGACCTGCATGAACAGGGCTTACAATATTATTTGACCGGAAATTGGTCATTATTTTTGTTCAGACTGCATTAGACAAAATTGACCGGATTTTGTCCCGTGTCAAGCCGCCTGCATGAACCGTCATGAAAAGCAACCATTCATCATTAGAATGGTGTATACAGTTATGTAGACACAGAAACACATGGCATGACTAATGAAAAAAAATAATCAAACAAAAAACTATTGTACAGGTTCATTCTTGTTTTGGCTTGTCTTCCAATGTCTTCTTTCTTTGCTGTATCATGTGACCATACAGCTGGGGGAACACTATTGGGGATCAAGGGAGGGAGGGTGGGGGGCACATGCATGGCAACAACATTGAAGAGCTAGAGCGGTCTGTCACATTATGGCAATACTATGCTGTTGTAGTATATAGAAATCAAGATTTGACCAATCGTATGAACCAGCTCTCAATCAAAAATCGTAATGCCTATGGTTTGAGGGAGCTCATGACGGCATTTGCCAAATTGCCATCATTGATTGGTAAAGAGTTGAAACTGCTGTATCAATACTAGCTGCAGCTGCACACACCAAAAATGTGACCAGAACTCACAAGGGATGTAGAGGAGGATTGTGACAAGGAGGAAGTAGTGGAAGTTGAAGGAGATATTGAGGGGGTTTGGGAGGGAATAGTTCCACTGGCCCCTTGCCCTCACCACTGGCAGTGCCGCAAAGTAGAGCATCATCTCACCCTGAGGGAGGGGGAAGGGACAGGGGAGGAAAGGATACAGAGGAAGGGAAGGGGAACAAGGAAAGAGAAGAAGGGGACAGTGAAGGAGAGAAGGGTGCAGCAGTGGAAGGGGGGGGGGGGGGGGGGGGGGGGGGGGGGGGGGGGGGTCAGATACAGAGGAAGGAGAGGGAGGAGATAAGAAGGGTGACAGAAGGAGAGAAGGATACGGTGGAAGGAAGGGACAGATACAGACGAAGGGGAGGGGAACAAGGAAGGTGATAAGAAGGGGGACAGAGAAGGGTACGGTGGGGGGGATACAGAGGAAGGGGAGGGGACAGGAAGGAGAGAAGAAGGGGGACAGTGAAGGACAGAAGGATACGGACAACGAAGGACACAGAGGAAGGGGGTGAAGGGTGGGAAGGATGCAGTGGAAGGGGGACAACAAAGGAGATAAGGATGCAGAAAAAGGGAACAAGGAAGGAAAGGGGGAGGGGAGGAAGGAGTGCAGGAAGAGAAGAGAAGTGTAGAGGATGTCAGGGAAAGCCGATCGAAGGATGCAGTGGAAGAGGGATAAGGAAGGATGCAGAAGAAGGGGGTGAAGGAAGGGATTGAGGATGCAGTGGAAGGTGGTGAAGGGAGGGAAGGATACAGAAGGAGAGAAATTCACAGAGGAAGGGGGAGGGGAGGGGGACAAGGAAGGAAATAAGGATGCAGAGTAAGGGGGAGGGGAGTGAAGGATGTGGAGGAAGGGGAGAGAAAGATGCAGAGGAAAGGGGTGAGTAGTGAAGGTCGATACAGTACAACATACCACAATTCCAAGTGGATAGAGAATGTAGAAGAAGGTATACCTGCAAAAAACGTCCATGAAAAATCTCATTGAACACCAGGGTTGTTGCAATTACTGCTTTCCAGTAATCAATTATGATTACAATTACTAGCTCTTTCCAGAAGCCAATTAGCATTACAATTTCAATTAATTCCACACAATTACAATTACGATTACAATTACACACTATACATTTGCAACATGCAATCCATTATAGGTGGAGCAAAACCTTGTATGTTTCGTTGGATATTTATAACTAGCTACTCAAATTTTTGTAACCAGTATGTGTTTTATGTTGGGGAGCATACTTATAGATATTGACCTCCTAGCTATTGAGTAGTTGAGCTTCAACCACAAGGTAATCAACTACAATTGCAACTACTCAGACAAAATTATCATCAATTACAATTAAAATTACGATTACATAGGAATTTGTAATTAATTGTAATCGATTACAATTACAAACTACCATTACAACAACCCTGTTGAACACCCAAATGCACTCTCAAGGTTACACAACTATCAGGCCACACCTACATGTAGCTAACTCCCTCACCGGCACCACTTGATAATGTAAGGCACTGCCCCCAGTAGTGAAAAGACATAGTAGGAGTAACGAACCACCTCAGTGATCCCCCAGGCATAGGCTGTCAGCAGCAGCCCTAGGTTGTCATGGACACCAGGAACACCACCAATGATGACCCATGTAATGAACACACGGGAATAGACCTGCATCAGAGTTGTCATGACACCAGAGGGAACAATGCCTATGGGACAGAAGATGTGTTACTACTTATTGCCATGCACAGAAATCACAGAGATGAGCTGAACTTACCAACCATGCTGTGGAAAATCTGTCCATGTCGTGTGCATGTGTGTGTGCATGTGTGTGTGCACGTGTGTGCATGTGCATGTGTGTGTGCATAATGCATAATTTATAATACATGATGTAGTCTCATGCCCAGACTGTCTAGCCTCGTTCCCAGTCCCACGCCCAGCTTTTCGTCGCTTGCAGTACGGTAAAGCGGGGAGGGCCTGGTACATTTCCTCACGTGAGCATGACGTAATCAAAAAATGGCAAAATTTTCAGAACGAGGACGCAACGTTTTGCGTGTTATTCAACCATCTACACGTTCAACGCTCGGTGAGTATGACAGTCGCCCCCCACTAGCTAGATACGTGTGGTATCTTACTTGGTACCTTCGCTCTTCTTGCTGTTCTGAGACCACGTACAACTTCCGGTCTTTCTAGCCCTTTCTACCCTTGACGTCACTCACGTGAGGAAATGTACCAGGCCCTCCCCGCTTTACCGTACTGAAAGCGACGAAAAGCTGAGCATGGGACTGGGAACGAGTCTACAGATTGTCCACACGTGCGAAAAGAGGGTCTTGTGTTCTGAGCAACATTGCTTGTCACATGGGGTGGGGCTGCTCTCAGATTTGAGATCTAGAATCAGATGGCAGAACGCGAATGATGTAGGCGATAATGCAGATGGCCTACGGTAATGTATAGTCTTGTATGTAGTGAAAGCTTGTCTTACACCTGCCAATAGATTGTGCAGCCATCTTGAGCTTTTGTGAATGATGCTGTGTAGTAGTTTATATGCATCGACGCGCCATATTTACGTGCAAGGTCTCGCCCTATGTGACCAGAAATGTCGCTCAGAACACCACTCTGTTTGTGCTTTTCGGAGAGGGTCTGGGAACGAGACTAAATAATACAGAGGAGAAACAACAATATGCATATGGATGCAAACCACACCCACTCATGACTGATCGTATATGATTTTGTTTTGGTGGGTGCTTCATAGTCTCACGGGCCAGACGAGACTAGGTGCTTCAGTACTAGTGGTACAATGCAAGTATTAGTGGTACAATACAAATACAGCACCATTGCTTCTGCACTGGTATAGTGGCGGAAGCAGTATGAGATTTGGAGGCAGGGACACAATTGCATGCTGCTTGAAGGCAGTGCATAGAGGTGTGTAGTGCTGATTAGTCCGCACGAAGCGTGAAAAAAAATTCACCTTCATTTTTCAGTTATCAGGATGGGCTCTCATGGCACCTTCCGTGCTTTGCACTGCAAGTTCCGAGGATCAATGCTGTAGAGAGACGTCAAGCTAGCTATAGCGCTACTATACGGGCACGACATTCTGGTGAGGGGGGGAGGCTGTCTGTCACATGGCCGAATGCATTAACCAGACATCACTGAAGGACTAGTCAGTCGGACTGTGCTTCATCACTGTCCCGTGGCTGTAGATATCCCTAGGTAAGGCTCTGTGTGACTAAATGAATGCCTGAGTATATTACGGTGCTTTCAGTGTACTTAATATTGGGGGGGCTGAGCCCCAGCAGTGAAAATATTGGGGGGGGGGGGGGGGGGCTATAGCCCCCCCTCCCCTGTTCCGCCGCCCTTGCTGGCACCACTCTCACTCACTAGTTACCTCAAGCAGTGCTGCAGTCTGAAACACTTCCAGAGGCCACTGAATTTCCTCGTAAAGGTGTGGCACATGGCCATTGAAGTTGTGGCAGTGGGTGATGGTGTACTGAATCGTCTTTACCAGGAGAAATGTCCATCTAAATGAAAATTATATGACAATGATGCATGCCTGAGCATAATTTACTGCTGCCAGATCGAGTAGCTAGGCCTACAATCACAGCTCACCCACCCTAAGGTCAGCACGCCGTTGTATAGCAGGAGATACGCCTTCGTGACGGAGGAGAGCTTCTTAGGTCCATTTCCGACTCCTGCTTTCCTGGAACTCGCCATCATGCGGCCCCCCCAAAAAATCATGCACCGTAATCTTTTGTGCACTTCTGGGTATGTCTTGTAATCTTCCACCTGTAATTGAGCCCCGCCCAAAGCCTCATGAATCTTGCAGCGGTTTTTGTAATATAGCATGTGTACACGCAGCAGGCATATGAGATACAGCCTTGATGTCTGTCATATATATATATAGTATACCCCAAGCTTTCACACTTGCAGCACAGAAAAATTCTCTTTGCATGCTTTGCCCTGCACATGAAAACCTAGCTCCATTCCTAGGCTCTTCTTTCACATGGTCTGGGTACTAGGCTAGCGAAATGATGGAGACGGGAACATACTCAACTATACAACAAGAGATGAACATCTTTGTTTGAAATAACCTAGCTACAGCTCCAAGTAACTTGTTGGTGTCCTGCATGTTCCCAGCTGCTATCTCTGCTTGCTGTCAGCTGTTGTAGAGTTCTCGACAATAGTGATGTTCTGGTCTTTGCCTCTGTTGCCACTCTTGGTCCTGGCGAAGTTGTCAAGGTACCTTACATGGATGTGCCTGACTCTGCTCCAAGCGTCAGCTCTGTTCTGTGACAGGGAGAAGTAGATTGTGCCACCAACTAGAGTAACTCCCAGAGTGGGATACAGGATGCGTCTAAGCAGTGACTCTGTGGGTGTGGAAGAACACAACGTCAGTCAATCTGGAGGCAGCAAAGTTCGTCTTTGCACCTTTGATTATGCTTATGCTAGTTGGGTTTGCGCATCATGGTGGTTCAGCATTCTCTACCCCAAGATCCGTATCAGGGTTCAGCTGGAGTGCAGGTAGCCTCGGTCCCAGGCTCTCTCCTCTAAAAACAGGGGGAGGAGAGAGCCTGGTACATTGTATACGGTAACATTCGCTAGAAAAGCTGTCGACTTCCGGCGCGTCATCAGCCATGTGATAAACGAAGGACACTCCTACTTTTGTGGTAAATGTTGCGTGAGTTACAAATCTGTCGCGTGAGTTACAAATCAGTCACGCACTATTGAAAATATCACTCTTCGTTTTCAAGGCATCCCCAGCTTCACAGAAGTCCGAGACAATTCTATAGCTAACCAGGAGAGCTCACCTTGTGAACCGTCGATCCTGTAAGCGGCGACAAACGAACGAGTCCGGCAAACAAACTGCAGTGAACATCGAGATCAGACCAGTGGCCCTCTCGCACATCCTGTCAACTGCCTTTCGCCAACCATAGAGAGGTACTCTGTCCCGGAGCGTTCAGTTCTGAGTGTACAATTCGTGCATTAGCACGGCAGTGAATTAAGGTAAACACCTACAAAATGTTCACGTGTTCACGTCGTTTTGTTCTGCAATCTGATTGGGTCCGCCAGATCCAGGCGCCGGAAGTCGAAAGCTTTTCACGTGAATGTTACCAGGCTCTCTCCTCCCCCCGTTTTTAGGAGAGAGCCTGGGACCGAGGCTAGAGTGCAGGATGGACCTTTCGAGGGAATTGAACTCAGCTGGTGGTGCTGCTTTGGTAAAACATTGCCCTTGAAAGCTGATGGTCATGAGTTTGAACTCCTTCCAGCAAAATTTTCTTGAACATAAATAGCTTTCATAGTACCATGTGAGGTAAGGTGAAACCATTCTGAGCGTACGGGGCAAAGTCGTTTCGCTTCAGAATGTACAGATGGCTGAACAGCGATAATCATTCTGGGATATAATTATGAGACCCTCTACATTATGCTGCTAGTGCATGTGCTAAGGAAGTGGAAATGAACGCTCCTTGGTTTGAATGGGCATCTTAAGTTTAACCCTTTAACTACGGAATTCTTTCCCTCAAGAGAACACATTTTATCAAAGTTTAGGGAGATCCTGGCTGACTGACATCCACTTTTGACCGTCAATTGCTGGGCTTGTGGGTGGTCATGAATATCATTAACGGTGGGTTATCCATGTGTAGTCCTCAGCAAGTCTAGCCTCGTTCCCAGGTCGTTTTGGGAGGGAGAAACGGCCTGGCAACTTCCGCGAGTTCAAACTGTATACGGACGTAACGTCACGGCAATTGCATACCTCATTCAAGCAGTGAAGTCCATGTGATACTTTCACCGGCTGAGAACGGTCCTTTCCTGCTTGTGGAAGCAACTGTTTGCGCAGGTTCTGCGACAGAAGGCAAGCAGAAGACGAACAAACAAAAGTTGTCGTGCAGAGCACCTACACCAGCGTGATCAAGCAATCAACTATTGTGATGAATGGGCGTGACCGCGACGTTTCAACGCATGAATTCGGTTTACTGTTGTCATGACTCATGTGACAGTGATCTGAAATCTGATTGGGTCTTCCAACTCTCTGGCAGCGGAAGTAACAGTTTGAACTCGCGGAAGTTGCCAGGCCGTTTCTCCCTCCCAAAACAGCCTGGGAACGAGGCTATACCAAGTCTGGCTCCTGGGTTACCAGAACACATGCTAGCAGGACACATACATGTATCACCTGCTATTAGAACACAAGATATATATACATGCACCAGGAGTCCAGGACGCAAATACCATCGGGACACAAGTTACTAGGATACATTATAGCAGGACCTTCACTCACTCTTTCTTGCCATGAAATAACCAATGACTGCAGCACTTCCCACAGCAGCAGTCTCCATGACAACCACTGGGTCCTTGATTCCAACTGACTTCAGGGACTCTGGAGAGAATGAAAGCAAAAAACGCTGACATCCAATACTCCAACGCCAAAGGAGCTCAGACTATTCACCCACCCTCTGTTCTTGTCCTAGCCCTGGATACCACGTTGGTGATACTGGTCTGCACTTTATTCCACTGAGCCTGCAAGACAGCAGATGTTGAACACAAAAAGGCTCAGTCACAATAAATTATCATTATCTTGATCAGGACAGACGGCCAATGCTGGTGTTTACCATCAGTCTCTCATAAGCTCATTACACATGGTTGGTAAGCAGTTAGCTTTCAGAACTAACAGTTGACTGTGTTATAGTAAGATCACAGCTGTAGGCTCATACCACCCTTATTTGAATAACTGTGTGTGTGTGTGTGCATGTGTGTGTGTGTGTGTGTGTGCATGTGTGTGTGTGTGTGTGTGGGGGGGGGGGGGGAGGGAACCAGGCCATACATATATGTATTAGTCTCAGGGCCCAGAAGTTCACAGGGGAAAACAATGTCTGGTCATAGCCTCGTTCCCAGGCCTACCCCGTTTTTTCTGTTCTTCGGTTTCCGTTGACAATAATTAATACACGGATGCGGAAGGGCGGCGCGTATTTCGCCGCCCTTCCGCATCCGTGTATTAATTATTGTCAACGGAAACCGAAGAACAGAAAAAATGGGGTAGGTCTGGGAACGAGGCTAGTCTGGTCACTATAGACAGGTTTCCATGGCATGGAGGAATTCAAAAACATGAAGTCACGCAAATGTAGGAACCAAGCTATAGTGTCTATACCACTGTACCACTTAGCCTCATTGCCAGGTCATTCCCACTGCCACTGCCAGTATTTGATCGCTTCCAGTATGAGACACACGGGGGGGGGGGGGGGGGGGGGGGGGGGGGGGGTGCCCAACTGTTATAATACCAGTTTCGTGTTGATCCATCCCCGGAGTTGTGAACAACAAAGAGTATCAATCGTCTGCCTTGCTGACATCCAGCCATTGGATGGACAATACAACACAGGATGTTGAGATTCTCCGTGTGTCTACCTAATGGCACCGTGTACGTGACCAGATCTCCCAGGTCTCCCCCCGCCGTATTTCATACTGGAAGTGATCAAATACTGGCGGTGGGAATGCCTAGGAACAAGGCTACTGTGCTACAATGTCGGTCATCTGCAAGAAACAATTGTGATTCTCTGTGTATACATACATTGGATGACTGTATGCGTGTGTTGTTTGTGCTGTTTGCTTGCAACTGTCAGAGACATCTAGCTCGCAAATCTGCTGAATCATGTGACCGCTACAGAAGGTATTGAACATTCTCCAATCTGATTGGTGCTGCCAACATTCCAGTGACATCCACAAAATCTTACAGAAACAACCATATAAAGGGGCTAACTATCGAAATTTCTCTGACTCTGGAAGTTGGGTAGCCTACTGGAAGTTGGGGGCAGAGCGTAGCCTACACCTGCCCCTAACTTCTGGAAGGAGAGAAATTTGCATAGACTAGCTAACGAGGTAACTGGAACTGGTGACTGAATGCTAATACTAACCAGTACCCCAGGACCGACATGTGTATATGCCCTCTGAAGGATGCGGTGTAAACTATATATTTCAGGTGATAACACAGAATGCCCCTACTCATTTTTAAGGGTAGAGCTGAAGACTCCTAGGACAAAAATCTCCTATGGCATAGTGGGATTCGAACCAGCAACCTTGCAAATTAGCAGTCAAAGTCAAATGCTTTAACCACTTGGCCTTGTCTACATTGACAAACATTATTTTCCCATCACAAATGTTTGGCCTGCGAGACTAGTCACAAAACGTACGCATATATACTTTACCTTAGTGTCTCTCCACACCGTCCATATCGCTTTCCTGACAACAGCCACTTGGTCCTGCAGAGGTAACCTCACTACTTCATACTGGGTGTCAGAGCGCCTCTCTGGGTCGTACATGTCCAGCTGTGTGTGCATGTGTATATGTGTGTGAAGGCGGAAGGGCATGAACTGAAATACTGGTCTCTTCAACGCCATTTACACTGATAGGCGGGCGTGTGTGTGTACCTGTTTACTATCCTCCATTGCGTCCGGTCGCGACATGATGCAGATCAGCTGCTGGGACAGTGGGAGCACAGTAGCTTTCTATTTAGAGAGCATCACGTTTAGTAGTCTGGTTCCCAGACCCGAAGTTCTTGGAACGAGACACTTTAAGCAAGTCAGCAATTTTTGCGTGCAGCCTACTATAGGCCTATAGCTATAGGTGAGCTGAATCTTGGTGCACTGGGCTTTCTTCTTTCCAGCTAGATTATAGATATAGTTTTAGTCAATATTAAAGCTATGCACACGTCATGACAGTATAAAATTAGTTAGTTTTAGGCAAGCCACCAACCTTCAGAGACACTGCGCCTAGAATAGAGCAGGTTGGGCCGGGCCGCAGGTTGAAGATCTGAATCAGGATCGTGTACAGTCAAGAGTTCATAACAATAGTAGCAGCTGCATGCTCCTATGTGTGAAATTGATCAATTGGAAACTATGTCTATGAATAGACGCTACTACAGAGTTTACACAGACAATGATCAGACCGACCACACTGATTGACTACGTCATACTGCCGAGATGGCGCGGTAATATTAATGGAACCCATATGGCAGTTGCGAACTCTTGGTACAGTGCATAGGTATAGGAGGGTTTTCAGAACACTTCTCAAACGTTGCTCATCTTGTGGCTAAAGGAGCAACTTTAATATCAGAGCAGAGCCCCTAAATCCCTTACCATAACTTCTGTCGATGCATGGTCATTCTGACCTACACAAGTGCACTACATAGTTTAGGGGGGAATTATCCACCTAGCTAAGTATGAAACCTTCCTTTATTGCATCTTTCGGTACTTTCTGTAGTAGCCATGAAGCGTCCTCCCAGTGGTGCCAGGGACGCAATTGAGGTTGAGTCTGGTGCACAGCAGCAGCCTGACAGAGAGATGTCCCCATCAGCAGGAGAAGTAGACAGTAAAATTGGACAGTCAGATAGCCAGGATCTCAACTCTGGGGCTGTTGAACCTTCCTCGCTGCTCAGGAAAATGTCAGCTGTGACGTCCACTGTGATATTTCTGTATTCAGCTGCATTCTGGATTCAAGTTGGAGCCATGCCAGTGAGTGTGAATGGTTACAAAGTAGCAAAGCACATGAAGTCAGCCTATGTACTTAATTGCTACTCCACCCTCCCCCTCTCCCCTTCCCTTCTCCCCCTCCCTCCCCCTCTCTCCCTCCCTCCCCTCTCCCCCTCCCTCCCTCTCCCCCTCCCTCTCCCCCTCCCCCTCTCCCCCTCTCCATCTCCCCCTCCCTCCCCTCTCCCCTCCCTCCCCCCCTCCCCCTCCCTCCCCCTCTCCCCCTCCCTCCCCCTCCCCCTCTCCCCCTCCCTCACCCTCTCCCCCTCCCCCCTCCCTCCCCCTCTTCTCCTCCCTCCCCCTCCCTCCCACCCTCCCTCAGTTTCTCTCTAAGAAGCTAGGAGCTAATCCTGTTGTCTTCGGCTACCTGGAAACCACCTTCAATATCGCCATGCTGGTCGGGGGCCCACTGTTTGGGCGGTTCGGTGACCTGTTTGGGGCCAGATCTGCACTGGTGGTTGCGTTCAGCTCCTCCTTCTTAACCTATGCAGTGCTTGCAGTGGCAAGCAGCATCAATGCTCTATTCCTGTCCAGGGTGTGTGGCTTCATGATGCATGCCATGCACGGTGAGTAAGCCTTAACAAGTGAGTCTTTAAAAAGACTTGATGTGTCTCAGCACGACTTGGTATCAGCTAGAATCATGCAGAGGACATGGCAGCTGTTTATCCTTTATGACTGCAAAACCTGTTAGCTATGAGACTTTCATCTTAAGTCAGCGTCAATATCTTTGGAGGTTCTGTATGAGCAATGGATGGGTCAGGGTGAGGTGGGAATGTTCACCCAAAGGGTGAAAGCAGTATGGTTGTGTCTATAGGCTTGATGTTTAGTCAGAGCCAGGTGGGCAACACCTTTACCAATTCTTTCAGCAATTATCTATCTAGCTAGCTAGAGCTGAGTGTGTGTAGTTAGATGCACTTGGGATGGCTGAGTGCAGCACACTTGTGTATGGATGAGTGATCTTGAGTATTCAGTCTTGGTAAGTGGATTCATGAGAAGCCAAGCAAAACCCATAATCACTTGTGAGTTCTACTTGCAGGCTATAAATATGTTTGACACCCTATTAAGAGTGTAGAGCAGGTTGCTGCACTTGCGCAGGCGCATTGCGAAAAGCGACGTATGTACCTACGCATCCAGCACTGTGTCTCGGCACTTCGGTGCCGAGACAAAAACAGTCCCCCCCCCCCCACCCCCCCCCCCCCCCCCCCCCCCCCCACCCCCCCCCCCCCCCCCCCCCCCCCCCCCCCCACCCCCCACCCTAAAATTGTTGTGTTGATTTTACACATGTGTAGTGCATTAGCACACTGGCATTGGGTGCATGCTTGTGACCCACAAACAGATAAAACCAAAACCTAATAGCCAGGCTAGCGAGGCTACCGTTGATGCTGATGCTGATCCTTGCACATCACATACATGCATCATGATGCTCATGCTGCATGCTTATGAAGCAATCGAGAGTTGACGATCTGAGATTGATTCTGGGAGGGTGCCATGTTCAGTACCTACCACCTTTCCTCAGTCCCAAATGACTTGCATAATTGGGCAATCCCTTGACCGCATGGGGTTAACCCAGGATAGGCATCTCCCTCTAGCTCTTACACCATACTAATGCCAGCAGTCATGGTATTATCCCAGGATAGGCATCTCTCCCTTGTACCAGCAGTCCCAGGATTATCCAGGGAGCTACCTGACCCTCTGGGACCCCAGTACTGTTGGAGTATCCCAGACCAGAACTCCGGAGTTACGCCAGCAGTTAGCCCACTGAGACCCCTCTGTCAGTTACACCGGCAGTACTGGGATTGTCCAGGACTATCTAACCCCTTGGGACCCCTCTGTCAGAGTGTCCCAGAATGCCAGAGTTACACTGGCAGTCCCAGGATTGCCCACGCCGGGACTACCTTTTGTGCAGGGACTCCCTTATCTTGGACCTGATCTGAATGGTGGCACATGTATCCGACATCTGCAATGTGCATGTTCCTTGAAGACCAGAGTGTCGAATGTCGATCTAGGGCCCTCGGGTGTTACAATGGTTGCCATGGAGACCTGGTTGCCATGGAGACCTGGGGTCCTAGGTGGTTGGGCAATCACTGGGACTGCCGGTGTAACTCCGTACTCTTACAGAAGGGTCCCAGGTCTCTGGACAATCCCGGCCTGCCGGTGTAGCTCCAATTCTCTTACAGAGGGGTCCCAGGTCCCTGGACAATCCCGGGACTGCCGGTGTTCTGGGATACTCTGACAGGTGCCAGGGGGTTAGGTGGTCCCTGGACAGTCCCGGGACTGCTGGTGTAACTCCGGTGTCCTGGGATACCTAGACAGTAGTGCTTGATACACCGGCCCATGCATGCCGAACACAGAAAAGGACCTGGTGACACTTCAATTGGCAAACTTTTCGCATTTGCTGAGTCAGCAGTCTTGATTTCGGGTAGAAGAATTATGTTTGTGCAGTACTATGTAATAACTGCGTAGTATCATGTTAAAGCGTGAAAGAGTGTATTATATAAAACCACTATTTTAGCCTCCCAAGAGACTCACCTCTGGTCACTCTTTGGCATACCTTCCACTTAGCCATCACCAACAGCTATAGCTGCCATTTGAATGTGAATGCATCCAGTAAGGAATGTGATTGCTTACATAATATGCTGACTGAGCACATACGGGAAAATCTGCCGAGTTTCACCCTGCCCTTTTCTGCGTTCCATGCGTGGGCCTGGGTACGAGGCTACTCTGACAGAGGGGTCCCAGGCGGTCGGGTATAGTCTCTCGACAATCCCAGGACTGCCACACTGGCACTCAGGCATTCATGGTTACTCTGATAGAGGGGTCCCAGGGGGTTTGGGTATAGTCCCAGCACTGCTGGTGTTACACTGACAGTGCTCTGTCACTGGGTGCTGGATATGCAACTCTGCACTACCAGATGAGAGCCATGAAATGTATATGAAAATCCACAGGTTTACCCTATGCTTTCCATTGCCAGTTTCATGCAATTTTCATGACCTATGAATTCCAGAAACCTATGAATTTTTAACGTTCCCCAGGGATTTCATAGGTACAGTTTGTTGGAAAATACCATGAAATTTGTGTGAAAACGGTGTGAATTAGTATGTGGAATTTTTTTAAAAAGTTTCCATGGATTTTCCATGGAATACCCATGAATTTTCTTGGAACTCTTATCATGGTATTTCATAGCATTTTCATGCCTGAATTTCCTAGTAATTTCATGTGATTTTCATTGTCATCCCCCCCAAATTAATGCGAATGAAAATGCTATGAAATTGCTTTCATGCTGTTTTCATACATGGAATTTGAATGCCATACGTACATGAATGGAATGGGACTGATCAGACGTATAATTACACTCCTGGTGGGGGAAAATTGTGCCGCGTAATATAATTAATGTAAATAACTCATTCGAGTGATAGGAATGGCGTACAAAGATTCTGACTACACCTTCATGATTGCTATCATGCACTGTCCCAACCGTACAATTTTGGTGCTGAAACTCACCTCGGTGGTGGGATACAAGCGCTTTTGTTGTGCCGTCGGCCGCCATTGTTCGATTGCTCCCTTCGTCGTTGGTTGCCAGTACAGTCTTACGAAGGCCCCACAAAGATTCTGACCACACAGCAGTGATTGCTGTCATTCACTGACGCTCACATGCCGAAACTCACCGTGCTGGCGAAGTTGTGAGTGCTGTATTAAGTTCTTGTCTTCCCTTCGGACGCCATTGCCGACTCGAACGTGGTCCTCATGTGACATGTGCGTTAATTGGAATGAGCCAATGCAATGCGTAGCTTGCGCTACCAGCGAGTTGCAACCGGTTGCATCGCGGCTACCAGGAGTGCGGTTGAATAATTATGTAATCGATAGGACTTGGCATCAATGAAGGCACACATACTCTTTATCCTGCACTTTTCAGACTTGCTCTATTGAAATCCATCAGCCCAGCCAGTTACCATCGGCGGTACCCTTCTGTACAGTAATCCAGTCAACTATAGCTACTGCATTTTGAGTCACAAGGCCTAAGTACCAGGGCAGTTAGTTTAAGAAGAAGTATAGGTGGGTGTTGGTCTTTGATGCATGCAGCTACAGAGCAGTCAGTTCAGATGAAATGTTTCATTTTCCAAACTAGCTATATACAATCATGTAGCTGCTTTACCTAACAACCTACTGGGACCTTCATCCTGTTACCAAAGATCTTGAGTGACCTAGGGCCCTCCCCTCACCTGCACTTCTCAGTTCCTTGATTATGAGCCTGAACTATTTTGCAAGTAGAACTTGTACAACTTATCCAGAAGCTACTACATCCAGAGGCTACCGTTACAGCTGGGGTCACAATTGGGAGTGAAATCTAGTATATGACTGGCTCTCAGGGGTAATTACAGTATTCTTGCCTACCGTTCAGCAGCAGACTTTCCTTGATAGTCCCAGAACTTCAACAGCAATAGCAGTTCCCAACTAACTGACCAGCAAAACCAAGAAAAGTCTGAAAACATGATGCAGCCACCTGGCCTCAATCTCCAACAGCTGCTTACTTTAGATACTTATGCGCCTTTTCATTTCCATGGCGTTTTCATGGAAAGCAAGCTCAGACATCAAGACTTTCATGAGATTTCCATGCGATTTTCATGTTACTGATTTTCAGTGCATTTTCATACATTGGAATTCACATGGCTTTCATGGGATTTCCATGTTACTGATTTTCACTGCATTTTCATACACTGGAATTCACGTGGCTTTCATGGGATTTTAAGAGCCGGAACACTCATGTGTTTTTCATAGCTCTGAAGTCATACCATTTTCATAGGTTGTGAGAATCGAGATCATTTTTCATGGATATTTCATATGTAATGAAAATCCTATGACGCGATTTTCATGGCCATTTACATGGGTAGCAACACCTTTTCCTAGGAATTTCATATACATTTCATGGCAATATGACCTGGTAGTGCTGGCATTCAGGGATATATCAAGGAAGGGTGAGACAGTCCCTGCATGGGACTGCTGGAGTTACTCTGCCATAGCAGAAGTGTTTGGTACTGTACATGGCAACATTGGACATGTGTGGATTCTGGAGCCTTCTGAGTGTCTAACTCGCAACAACCAATGCAAGATTGCTGAACTCAGCAGGCCTAGACTAGGCTTATCCTGAATGCATGTGTGTCTGATCTCTCTTGCAGGTGCTCAAATGGTAATGACTGATGTTTCCGACTCCAAGGAGCGTGCTGCCACTCTGGGGAGGCTGGGTGTGTCATACGGAGTAGGAATGATAGTGGGACCAGTTCTGGGGGGTTTTGTGACCACGTTTACCAGTGAGCAGTCAGCCGCAGCTGTTGCAGCTGTGATATGCTTGGTTGCTATAGCAATTGTAATGGTGTTTGTACCAAGGACGACCAAGAAAGTTACTGAAAAGGAAGAGTCTTCAAAAGAGAGTAAGGCACATGGTGAGTGTATGTGTGTATGTGTGTGTGTGTGTGCTTATGTGTGTATGTCAGTGGCGTAGCCAATCCTGGGCCTAGGCCTGGGCGTCAGTATGATCAATCAATTGATAACCATTAACAGGTGAGAAACTGGCTAAAATTATTGCCGTAGCTAGTGCACGATGCTGAGGAATACGTGGCATGCAAGCATAAAGAAGTGAAGTAGCAGGGCAGTGGAAAGCACCAAGTTGCCATGAGAGCCCTTCCTGACAACTGTAAAGATGACGGTGAAATTCTTTTCCGCGCTTCACGCGACAGTTTGTGCTAGCTAAGAAAGACGGTAGCGAAGTAGAAAGCAGTAGATCAAGCAAGCAGGACAGTGGAAAGTATTCAAAGTACCAAGTTGCCATGAGAGCCCTTCTTGACAACCGAAAATAAGATGGCAAAAAAATTTCTGAGCTTTTGCGTGGTTTCTTGACTCCTTACAAGCAACAGCTTGCCGATACTGGCTTCCAGGTACAGCCAGTTGCAATGCTACTCATGCCCTGGCGTCACTGAAACCCTAGCTACGTATACGCCACTGGGTGGAATGGTTACACTGAGCTCACAGCTATAAGGTTGTGAGTTCAAGCCCCAGTGGGTGGCATCGTGTTTGTTTGTTTGTCCTTCTTTCATCCGGATCCACGTTCAGAACTTCAGGTGCTCACACCCATGCCAAAAGAGGCATGATTGGTCCTCCTGCAAGTGCGTAGCCTGAAGTTGGGTTGCACTGGCTCGCAGCGCCTGCGTGACCGCAATCGGCAGCAAGAGAATGTGGATTGTTTTGTTGGTGTGTGTTGTGCGTGGCATGTATTTTTTGACTAGTGTGCTGTGTGTCTGACACTTCAAGGCATTAATTTAACTGGCTCCAATAGCAGTGATGTTTTAGTTAACCGATTAACTGCTGGGGTCAATTTTATCACATAATTATTCCCAGTTCTCAGTTTTCTCACTTCACGCAAAGTAGTGTCCTTGCAGCCGTTCTGTGCTGATTAATAAACTTTAACACACCCAGTCATTGACGACGCTGATGGTGATACATGTATATTTCTTCCTCCCCTATTTCCATTTCTCCTCTCCTCGGTCTCGTCATCAATTCCAAGAATCACACAGTGTGTTCAACCTGCGGGCTATCCTCTCTCTGTTGAAGATCCCAGCCCTCTTCTACGTGCTAGCCCTGAAGACGGTTGTTGGTATTCCTGGTGGGGTCTTCACCGCCATGTTTACCATCACAAACATGGAGAGGTTTGAACTCACTCCGACAACAAATGGATATCTGCTGGGGTACTTGGGAGTTATATCAATGGTGAGCTCCTTTTCCTGATCTGAAGCTGGCCCCCTACATTTTCCTTTGTCATTTGCGTCCTCTTCTCCTGACATTCATATTCATGTGCACACACATTCACATGCACACTCACATGACTGTGGACATGCATGCACACACACACACACACACACACACACACACACACACACACACACACACACACACACACACACACACACACACACACACACACACACACACTCACTCACACAGCTGATGCAAGGATTTGGTGTAGGCTATTTTTCCAAGCACTACTCTGATAATGTGGTGCTGAAGATATCCATTGTTGTCACCACCTTCTCATACCTACTATTGGTATGTGCTCCTCTCATGGCAGTCTCAAGTAGAAACCATGCAATATTTGGGTTGTGTATGATGTAGTTCCTACTTTTGAATGCTCTTCTGGCATCATGCAAAGGCCGTAACAAGTCAAACTTGATGGACTGTCGATCTCCACCTACTTTTACTATACACTCCTTTGACCCTTTCACTGGTAGAGATTCCCACTTCCATGAGGCGTCCTATGCATTTATATGACTCCTTTAATTAGGCACTGTATGCTTTTTTCTCTATTTTCTATGACTCCAAAGTCGCCTATACCATGAAAGGGTTGAAGTAAGAAAACTATCACTCTGCATGGGACTGTCACATGCAGGCCTGTATTGCCAAGGGAGGTTCGATGGACCCCCCTAGACTCCTGGGACCTTTAATGCAAAAGTGTGAGTGCATGGCTACCTCATTTAGAACTCCCCTTGACCTAACGTTAGGCAGTAGAACCTCCCTACACTATATGTAGTGGCTGGCTACGGGCCTGGTGTGTGCTAGTCATAGGATTAATCACAACACACACACACACACACACACACAACGTACCCTCACACATACAACGTACCCTCACACGCACAACGTACCCTCACACACACACACAACGTACCCTCACACACACACAACGTACCCTCTCACACACACAACTTACCCTCACAGGCCTTTGCTGATCACATCATTCTCCTCGCCATCATTCTGATTCCCATGACAATGTCACAGAGTCTCCTGGACACGATCACCAGTAGCACCATCACAAAATGTGTTCCAGAATCCGAGACTGGAACAGCTCTGGGCCTGAACATGGCCACACGGTCCATCATTGGGATTTTAGCTCCAACCACTGGAGGGTACATGTACTACTGGTTCGGATACCCAAGCTTTGGCTTGCTGGGGTTCATATTCAATGGAGTTATGGCGATATTCATGTCCATATTTGGGGGTATTCCACTTTAGTATGATCATGAACAGGATTTTACTAGTTTTAACTTATATTTTTGACATTAAAATTTGCTGAAATCAATTAACTTCCTGTGCTCACAATTAGCATGCACATGCATTATTGCTTGGCCTGGCAGTGGAATTTACCATTCAAGATTTGTATTATTATGCATGACTGTACAAATATTTGGTTCTAGCGAACCACTTGGGTTCTTGATGTAGTTGCATGGTACAAGTGACCAGTGTTGTCAACCGTAGCTGGTTATTCCCCCCCCCCCCCCCCATTATTAATGGCCTCATGGGTCAATCATTTCCTCACATAAAAACAAAATTACAAACCTTCCAACCTTTGTGTGTGTCCTGAACTATGGTTGAATCTTTCTTGGTAGAAATTTTATTGCACTGAAAATCCAATTGCTAGATGCATGTTGTTTGAAAGATCACTGCATGTGCACAAATCAACATCATTCTGATGGAAAGACGGGGTATATATTATATGATCATGTGACTTGGCTGAAGTGAGTACAGGTACACAAATTAAACCAGCAGAGCTGAGATCTGTTCTTGAAGCTGTGAGAGATTGTTCAGTGTGAAAGCAGGTGCCAGAAGCTGCCTGTAAGGAAAGAAGCGTTGCCATATTTCCTGCAATACTATTCTCTATGAAAAGAAGTATTACCATAATTACAGAATGTGTGTTCATGTTTTGTACCTGAACAGTCTCAGTCTTTCAGTGCTTCTCTCAAACTCTCTCGCCTTCCTTCGTGCCACTTGGATCACCTGTGCACACCATGCAGCTAGGTCATGTGATGCATTAGCAACAGATCCACGGCACTATATATAGCTACGACTTTTCAATGGTTTGTAACAGATCCACGGCACTATATATAGCTAGTTTATTGGGCTGGATGACAGGGAGTAAACTAAATACCTCACCTCAACTGGGATACCAGCCAACCTGGCAGCATTGAAGCCGTAGCTCTTGGGACATGCCCCCTCCACAAACTTGTAGAGGAATGTAATGGTCTCCTGTTCACACTCCTCTCCCTCCACCTTCATGTCTTCATTTTCAACCATGCAGGCCTGTGTGTGTGTGTGTGTGTGGACATGTGTATGTGGTGGGTGGATGTAACGTTAACTGCAGAGTGGTCAATCATAGCAGTGCAACTTGTCATGATACATTATCAACCGCCACTCATGCATGGTCACTCGACTAAGGATGTCTCAAGGTTCTACCAATGTGTAGGCTCTACCAATGTGTAGTGTGCAAAGCAGCACTCTAAACTAATCACTGCAGTGCAACTTGTCAGGACACATTTATCAGCACGATCACTCCACTAAGGATGTCTCAACTAAGGATGTCTCAACGCTCTACCAATGTGTATTGAGCAAAGCTGCCTGCTATAAACTAATTACTGCATGTGCATGTACATGTGTACACAAACACTATACACAAAAAGGAAGTTGTATCAACTACAGCAACCTCACTGTCGATCCAGAAGGGAATACATGGGATCCTATCAATGTCGCACGGAGGTAGGCTACATATTATGTCCTAGCTGTCCGCTAGTTACTAGTTGTCCTTAACTGCCTATTTCGGGATGCCACAGCCACGTTGTAGTCAGTGGTGCATGTATTCGATCCCTCCAAATATGATAGATTGCTTTACAAAGATACCTTGTCGTTACAATGGAGCTTGTTGAGCGTTCTTTTTTTTACTTTCTGCATTTCATCAACATACAATCGCCCCACACAAGACTCACACAATAATTTTAATTTCAGTCACATGAGATTCACGACACTCGCATGTGCACAGAATCACATGACACTCACACAACTGCATCCAGCCCACCCACCATATGGCCCAATTGAATATGTGGGCTGCCAGAAAATTCCTCCACAAGAGAATGGTAGTGTGTGGAGAAGAGGGTCCGGCTGCAGATGGCCTCAGCAAGCTCTCGGACCACAGCACAGGCTATGGCTGTACCATCGTAAGTAGCTGTACCCCTTCCTGTACATGCATGGATAGACAGATAGGTAGCTAGATGACAGATGGATACACGAAATATCATCAGCTACCAGTTGTGGCTGGGCTACCTGTCATGAGAGTCCTGCATGCATGAGCAATGAATGACTACGCAGTTGGTCTTGTCTATAGTCAATGTTTCCCCAGCGCTGACAGGAGGGAAATGTGACCAGATCAAAGAGCCATGGTGACACCAAAAGAAACAAGGCCATGCAGGAAAAGGGAGGGGGAGCACACTGGTCCCTTCCTTTGAAGGAAACACTGTTTGAGAAATGCTTCATATCTGGCTTCATACCTGATAAGTTACGCCCAAAATGCTTAGTATCCACGTAATGCAAATTTCATCCTCACTTGTTCATTCACAGAGATATTCCACTGGTTCTCAATAACTCTGCCGACAGCCTAATAGTATCTGGTAATTTGGTTTGCCATTGTGGGACCAGCCCCTTGACATTCATGTCGTCGATGTTACAATGTAGTTCATGTGTGGACATTAATTTTTGGTCAAATGCATGTGCTCGCACCTTCAGCTGCATCACTATTTGCCGACAACATGATTGCACATCACATTATGTGCAATACCAGCCTACCATCTACATCACCAGTACCAAGGGTGCATCGTGCTGCGTTCGGCAGCTGGATACGCCCTGGTTAATGCGAGGTCAATGTCAAGTAAGTGTGAAGGTCACTCCCTCTAGCTTCCATTACTGACAGACACGTGGGATGTTCAATAATTATGTACATAACACACGACAATGCCTACCCAGTTCATCCAGCAGAACCAGTGAGTGAGGTGTGCTATGTTGCAGGATGGTGGCCGTCTCTGTCAGCTCAACAAAGAATGTGCTCTCACCTGTAAACGAGGGATCAAACACAATGTATATACTCAATCTGACTTGAACTGTTCCCCTGGTGCTGGAGGGAGGGGAGGAGAACGATGTACCCTACTTTAGGGGGTGATAGTGCACAGCCTAGCAGCTAAAGCACTTGTCTTTGGACCTAGTGGTCTCAGGTTGTAAACTCTCCAGAGTACATTCAGACCTAGCCTTGTTCCCAGGCCCGCACACCGCTTTCGGTTGCTGTACTGCACGCGACGAAAAGCTGGGCGGGGCCTGGGAACGATGATACACTCAGCCCTACCCCAAGAATCAAGAATGTAACCTTCAGAGGGGGCATTGGGAAGCCACCAATAACTAGCTTACCAGTGTAAGGAGATCTCTTTGGTAAACAGCCAGGTTATCCCATAACATAAGAGTCACTTGAGTCAGGTTGATGTTTATATCACTGACCTGCCATGATACGGTCTGACGCCCCCAAGCGAGTGAACACTCTGTCCACTGGACTGAAACGGCAGCTCTCTGCTGGTACATAGCAGCCCTGTGGAGTCAAAGGAAGCAGAGAAACAGGTGTATACATGCACAGCAACATAGTGTGATGTACATATTGACATGCTAGTTAGCTGACAGCACAGACGGCATGACTGTCAGTCATTGTGGCTCCACCTCATTACGGTACTTTCATTTTAGAGGTACCTGCCCCTCCTGAAAAAATTGTCCCAATTTTTTATTGAGAGCTATGAAGTTGGGGCAACAGTGCCTTCCACCAAATTACACTACGTGAATGTAGAACATTGCACAGCTGCGAGATAAAATCTGGGCGGAGGCCTGGTGGGGGGCAGTTCAGTGGTCTCATTGGCTCTCCCAGCTCTGGCCCTGTCCCAGTGCAGTGGTGTTCGTCCATGGTGTGGATATGTATCTGCTCTCCTCTGTCCCAGTGCAGTGGTGTTCGTCCATGGTGTGGATATGTATCTGCTCTCCTCTGTCCCAGTGCAGTGGTGTTCGTCCATGGTGTGGATATGTATCTGCTCTCCTCTGTCGGTGTCGCTGAAGACTGCATCTCTTGCATTCCGGGTCTCAGCTGAACTCCTCTCTCTCTCCCTCTCTCAGTGTTGCTGAACCCTGGCGTCTCTTGTGTCAGGAGTCACAATGGTCTTCCCCTCTTGGCGTTGCTGAATCCTGGAGGCTCTTTTGTCTCGAGTCTCAGCGGTCCTCCTTTCCCTCTCCATCTGTCAGAGTCGCTCAAGCATGGTCTCACTGTTCATACTTGTTCGATGTGATGAAGGAGACGGAATGGTGCAGGTGGTGGCAGTAACTGAGCCAGCTGTGTTGGCCGTGACGTCTGAACCATATACAGACAAAACTCGACATTAATGTGGGGCTTGCTGACACTCACTTCCTCTGCTACCACCATGAGTGCAACTGACAGAAAGTTACCAGCTTCCTCAGCTACCACCATGAGTACAACTTGTGAATAGGGAAGTTAGCCAGTATCTGAACACAACAATGTATGCTATAGGAAGCAACTGGAGTACAACTGTTGAATTTGGAACACCGGTAGTATCTGAACCACAATGTATAAATGCGTGGCATCAACAGGTGAAATCATTCTGCTCTTGCCCGTTCGTGTTCGAAGGAATGGGGCAGGACAATAAGCACATGTGGTGGCCGGCAGTAATGACATGTGTTACGACTGACCAGCTGAGCCAGCCACAACGTACCACATACCATGCCGGACATACACAGGGTTTCATACAGGATCTTTTGCTGTGGGGTGGAGACTTATGGGACAGTAAACTGAAGCGCATAAAGCAGACGGCATGCCTGTTCTAGGTAAGGTACCTTGATTAAAGGTAATTATGACATCATATCTTTTACATCCTGAGACACCCCCCTCCCCCACCCCCCCACCCCACCCTCTGTATCAAACCCTGATACATATTATTGTTGGGCACCCAGCGAAATGAAAAGGAAGTTCGATTTTTTTTTCAAGACAATACGATTTCAGATCACCAACTGGAATGGAAGGAAGACTGAATTAAAAGGCACTGTACAGCAGTGGAACAGAGGTACCTCCATTTGGACTGGGGACAGCAAAATTGGAACCAGCCTAGGACTCACTCACCAGCTGTGCAAGGATCAGGATCAGCCCGGTCTGTCTCAGGAGGGTGGACTTCCCCCCCATGTTGGGTCCCGTCACCACAACACAGGTGCGACCACTCGCCACACCCTCCCCATTCACAAAAACATCATTGGGAATAAAATCGTCTCCGGTATAGGTCTGAACGATGCAGGGATGCCTTCCTGCATGGATCTCGATGTAGGGGGTGGTTGAGAGCTCAATTTCCGGGCGACACATTTCACCCTCACTACACGAACTGCATGTAAATACAGAGATAGGCAAGTTAGGTGACTTGCAATTGTGGCCAAGTGGTTTAACAATGTAGTGCACCAAAGTCCCCCCCCCCCCCCCCCCCCCCCCCCCCCCCCCCCCCGCAACCCCTCTTCGGAGATTGACCAGCTCTGCCTGAAAGGACTTGGAGGTAAATTCATCACCTTTACTGTTTACATCACACATATTGCATCACTTTTTACTGCAAGTCTAGGTGACACTTTTATGTGCAGACTGGAGATCATGCTGTAGATTACAGACCAAAGGTGCACCTGTATGTTGCCAGGCTCATGAAGACGTCCAGTACTGCAAGAGATTGGACTGCCATCTGCCAGAGCTTGAAGCTGGTATGTATGTGCGTGTGTGTGTGTGTGAACAAATAGCAACAGGGGATTAACAACATTCTGTTACACATCAGTCACATTATTACACGTGACGTAATATGCAGAGAAAGCCTCATGCAGCAACGTGCAAGCAAGCATAATTACAGGTGGCCTTAGGTAGTAGGCCAGCCATGTGTAGTTGGCAAAGCGTACATTGGAAGAGTTTGCTGAAGCAGTACACGCTTCCCCAAGTGCTGAAATTCATGGTGCGGTTAGCGCACTGTCTCCTACGAAGATGAGTAAGTGTTTGAGTTGCCAACTGTGCTGCCATTGGCCGCACTGGATCGTCCAACCTGGTCGAAGCCAGATGTACCATCGCACCTGCTTTAACCATATCCCTGACCGTGACTTCCTGAGCATGACTTCCTGATCACGAGCATGACTTCTTGATCACGAGCATGACTAACTATTGTTAATCATATACAAACCCTAGCTGAGATTGCAGCCTACGAGAACAGATTAGTTTTCTTGCGATAATTATAAGGTGCTAAAGCTTAATTAGCCTCGTTCCCAGGCGCTCGGTAATTGGGGAGAAGAGCGCCTGGGATCCACTGTTCACGCATGCGCGAGCAGTTCCACTACATTCTCCGTACAATTCATTGAGATACGTAAGCTGAAAAAACACAATTATTCGACAAATATTTGGTGAAATATACGACTCCAGCATCATGCGAGGCAATGGTTTCGAAGTCTGTGGACGGCGATATGACGCTTCTACCTTTCGGAAGTGGATGCGAAGCACACAACAGACCCGGTAAGACCCCATAGAAAATTCGACCTGGCTGTATGTAACCGTACAAACACATTCTTACCATTATGTAAGTGCTGTATTGCTGTCAGTTGTTCGTCCTCAGCACCATTCCTGGCTTTCTGACCTTATCGTGGGTGTACGGCACGGCTTGTTTGAACAGAGTTGTGTCTTGTAGATGTAAACGACTCCCGTGTTTCAGTAATGTACAGTCATGCAACACGGACTAGTATAACAGTATACTTTCCAAGTTCCCCACAAAAACCTGGGGAGTCGCGCATGCGCAAACAGTGGATACCAGGACAGGTGCTCTTCTCCCCAATTACCTAGCGTCTGGGAACGAGGCTATAAGGTAGTCTCGTGCCCAGACCCTCCCGAAACGCGGAAAGAGGGTCTGGTGTTCTGAGCGATATTTCTTGGCGCATGGGGCGGGGCTATACGGCGTAAGGAATGTAATTATTGCATTCTGTATGTCATCTCCAATGAAAGCGCTCCTATCACTATTCTTATAAGCTTACTGTAGCAGCGCATTTGGTCCTTCACGAGTGACACCAAAGGGCCAACAACAACGTACAGTTGCCCTGCGCTTGTACAGAATTCTATCTGAGGTTGTCAAAGATGAGTGGAAGTGTCACGAAACACAGAGATTTCCCAAAACCAGCCGGCAAGATAATCGATTTGGCTTACTGCCTCAGCTCGCTCTTTGGTAGGCCTGTCGTATCCATTTCACTGACATACCGTCCGTACTAGCTACACTGCACCGTTACATGTACCGTACCTATGACTTACGCTGATTGACTACGTCATTCGCGTTCTGCAATCTGATTCGAGCTTTAAAATCCGAGAGCGACCACGCCCCATGAATCAAGAAATGTCACTCAGAACACCAGACCCTCTTTTCCGCGTTTCGGGAGGGTCTGGGCACGAGACTAGCTATAAGGTGCTCAGCAATCTCTAAATACATGACTCATCACATGACTGTCACATGATTCATCACATGACTCACTGCTCAGCAAAAGATTGGAAGAGGGCCCTCATGGTATCCTTGAGCGCTGCATCCCTCTGGTCCTCCGCACTGATCAACCTCTGCAGCATCTCTTGTATCTGATTGGTCCAATACCTCCGGAACCCTTTCTTCTGGGACTTAAGCTCATAGTCATCTGGGGTGTGGCGGGAAAGGGCAGCTTCAGGAATTTCCAACTGGTAGCGGTTGCGACCACTGCCCCAGTAGACGATGGTCTGAGTTGGAGAGGAGGATTTAAGTATGAGGGGGAAGGAAGAAATACATACATATGTGTATACACACGCGTGGGTGGATGTCTGTATGTGTGTGAGTGCGTGTGGGTGGAGAGATGGAGGGCAGGAGAGTAGGTGGCAGTCATATGTACCTTACACCCCAGTCTCTTCCTCTGTCTGTGCAGGTACTCCTCCAGCTCTTTCTTGGTCTGCCTCACCTCCCTAAGAGCGGTGTCGTACTCCTCATTTACACCTACCACAATCAGAATATGTCACATATATATCAGCGACCAGGTACACATACATACTCCACAGACGGCACATCTTCAACCAATCACAGTTTGTGGAGTCATGTAGTCTCGGTTACATCTAATCTCCTTCACAATTAACTTAAATCACATCCTCTACCTGCGGCTCTTTTAAGATGTCACACGATTTTTGACCAATCAAACATGATTCTTGAATCAGATGTACTTAGTTCATGTTACCGTATAGCGGGTTATTTTCGTGGGGTGCCAATTTACGTTATTTCGTCACTCATCAACAAGTCACAAAATTTTCCACTCACGAAATTTTCAACCCATAATAGCGTTTGCAACACGTAGCTAGGTGCCGTCGTTCAAGTACACTGTACGGCTCTTCATACAGTGTAGCTGTACCTGCGTGACTGCGTCCCGTTGACAGCGTCCTCGATTGACAGGATCCTCTATCACCAGCAGTCCCTCGTGTTGTGATCGAATTGGACCCAGGCGATGAAAAACGAGGTCAGTAACTCTCGCCACAGCAAATGGATCAATACAGTTGCCATTCCAGAACAGTCAGTGGACGGCCATATCAGCGTTCACCCGGAATATGGCTGATGGCCGACTGTTATAATGCACTCTGTGTGACCATGCAATACCTTCATTCGGCACTATCACACCCTCCTTCTTGGCCTTGGTGTGGTCAAATGAGGTCTGGAAGAAGTAGAGTGTCTCTGCCATATCTGGAAACACCCCTTGTGTTTGTGTGTGTGTGTGTGTGTGTGTGTGTGGGGGGGGGGGGGGGGGGGGGGGGCAATACACAGTCATGGTATTGCCAGAATCTATAGTCAATTTACCAATGAACCCCTCCCTCCCTTCTCTTCCTCCTCTCTCTCTCTCTCCTTTCTCCCTCCTTCCCCCTCCCTCCCTTGATCCCCTCTCCTTCCCCCTCCCTTCCTCCTTCTCCTGCCTCCGTCTCCCTCCCCACTCGATCTCCTCCCTCCCTCCTTCCCTCCCTCCACCCTCCCTCCTCCCTTCCTTCCTCCCTCCCCCCTCCCCCTTCCTTCCTTCTCTCCACGCTCCCTCCCTCCTTCCTTCTCTCCTCCCTTCCTCCCTCCCCTCTCCCTCTCTACCATCCTCCCTCCTTAGCACACTTATTCCCTGATACATGTATAGCTACACCGTTAGCTGGAATGATGGTTGTTGATGAGCTGCATGCACTCTGCATGGCATCATGATCAGTTAGCACAATATATATATAGCACCATACTTCTCTCCTTCCTCTGCTTGCAGAGGGGACAAACTTAAATACTTGAGCATGGTTACCCTAATCTCTCCCTCCTCACACAAACCTTCTTTGTCAGGCAGAGTAACAATCCTCGTCAGTGTCCTTGAATGGAAGTCCTCTACATGGGGCGCAAAACTCTCCACGATCTTCAGCGATGCTTGAAAACCCTCGAGAGTGGAGATAAAGTCACTGATCTTTCGCTTGCCATAGGTGGTTTCCTCATAGAATATAGCTCTCCCATCAGGGTGGTCCTGACTACGCACTGAGGAACCCATTGTGCGGATTCTGTGAAGAAAGAAAGGGAGAGTGCGGAGAGGGAAGTTGGAGAGAGGAGGCCACCAAGGAGGGATGGAGGGAAGAGGTTGTAAAGGTGAAAACAATTTAAGGCTAACTTTCATTGGTTCTATAGCAGTTAAAACTGCAATTGGGACATAAACTTCTGCACATCCATGTGGGAGAACACTACTGCAGAGAGACAGAAAAACCCAACAAATAACGTGTACTCACTTCCTGAGAAGTCTTTCCAGGTCTGGAAGAGTACGTAGCACGTCCCTGGCTGCACCAACCAGAGAAGGGTTGTTCATCAGGTCTGTTACTGCATCCAGTCTGTGTGAGGGAGGGTGGTGGGGAGGAGGGAGGAAGGAGGGAGGGAGGAAGGAGGGATGAAGGAGGGAGGAAGGACAGAGGAGGGAGGAAGGAAGATGGGGAGAATAGGGAGGGGGAGGGAAGGAGCGAGGAAGGATTGACGGAAGAGGAGGGAGGGAGGAGGATAGAGGAAGCACAGAGGAAGGAAGGGGAGAGAGGGAGAAGATAAGTATGGAAGGGAAAGATGCAGCGAACCACGTATTTAACATCATGTGATGCTGGGTATACAGGAAGGGTGCATGTGACTGCTGATGAGTCACATGATACATTGCCAGGGCCGTAGCTAGCATAGGGGCAGGGGGGGCAACTGCCCCCCCAGAGAACTTGACTTCCTTGCATTCACTTACTGACTTACCGCTGCTCTGATACTATAGCTATGCTGACTGCAAGTACCGACTAAGCAGTGGCTTGACCGTTCGTGGGCTGAAAGCCTGAAGGCAGACATAGTTAGTCTAGGTTTACGCTTGCTACACAATTTTAATTTTACATCAATCATTTTTATTTCTGTATATACGTATAATAAAGCAATAACGCAGTGTTCAATCGACTGTGCACGTGGTTGTAGCTAATCTGTCGACGATGAAAACGCTAACAGCCCCACACATCGATACTTACTGGTTACTTGGTCAATCTTCTTTGTGTCTGGGAACGGGTCCAGAATGCATAGAGATGCTACGAGAGCGCTTCCTGATCGCTAAAAAGAACATGTAAAAATTTTTCCGCACTTCGCGTGGACTGATCGCCGCTTCGCGGCTCTGCGCGCCGCCTTTGGCGGTGCACTGTGCAATTTGCCCCCCCCCCCCCCCCCCCCCCAGATAAAAAAGTTAACTACGGCCCTGATTGCTTACCTTTCACTTATGGATTGAGGGTGGCAGAGGGGTGCACAGAGCCACTGCTTTATCAGTCTCTTGCCTTTGGATGTGCGTGCGTGCGTGTGTGCGTGTATGCATGCGGTGTGTGTGTGAGTGTGAGTGTGATGTAGCCTTGATCCAATTCCCAGGCTCCTCCCCAGTTTTCTGTCGCATACTGTATGTGACAAAAAGCTGGAGAGGAGCCTGGGAACGAGACTAAGTGTGATGTGTATGTGTGTCAAGTACAATGTAGTGTGTGTGATGTTAGGAGTGAGTGGGAGATATCTCTACACTGCATGCAGAAGTTCTCGTATATGACAGAGTGAAGAGAATAGGCGGTTGTGCTGGATACTAACATACAAATGCCAGCCGTACCGAATGGGGTAACACAATGGTCAATCTTCTCCAGCAGAGTGCCCGCTGTTTTCCCATGATGATCCAGGACATCAAGGTTGGACAGTGTGATGTCATCCAGGATCTAGTCATGTACAAGCGATCAATTATTAATTTTAGTTATCAAAAGCTACTGGTCTGACAGGAAGACGGTAACAGTTGAGAAAGAGATTTACAGGGTCAGGGTTCAGGGTGAACTGTTGAGTGGCTATTACCTCAATATTGAGCATGCAATATTAATTGGAGTGGTAACTTGCATGCTCCCCTGACTTGTGCTAAAATAAGAAGGTGTAACTACCGTAGATCGGGAAATTTTCGTTGTTAAAATATTTTCATAGTTGCCCATGCCGGCCACAACCACGAAAATTTAACGCACTAAATTTATTTGCAATGGATAATTTTTACGGTCAGCCATGTGTAAACTAGTAGTACTAGTACTGAATTCATCTGTGCTGCGCTCACGTTCTGCGATTCTTCAAGGCCGCAGATGGACTCCCCGACCTCGAAAGATCTCTGTCGCTCTCCGTTCCTTAGCGAGGTATTGCCTCAGAGAATCGGGAAGTGCTCGATTCGACATATGGCAGGCCGAAGCGGAAGGGAAGCAGCGCGGGCCGTACAGGAGCTACAGTACAGCCCAGAAGAATGTTTTGTCGGCACGTCAGTGACGATGGCATAGCAGCAGCTCGTTCGTACGTCTCCATTCTTGACACTATGATCATTAAAAATTTTTCGTTGATGAGCTAAACTATGAAAATTTAACGCCACGAAAAATTTACACACTAAATATTTTTAACACAAAAATTTCCCGATCTACGGTACTAAAGCCACTCTCAAAACGTATGTGGCTAGACTATGCAACATGGTCGATCGTGACCGATGGCAGTAAAAGTGCCCATGGTGCATACAGCAACCACCTGTTGGAGATGGTGAGTTAACCTACATACATTCAAATACTCCATCGCATTATGTCTTCAAGGAGATGTGGATTCTACAAAACAACTACGATAAATTCTCATTGGTAGTCAATAAACAGGAAAAAACACTCATGAGAGATGAGTGGATGTATTGGCTTGTCTTTTGGGTGACCATGCATCTAGTGCTCCTTGGGTCTACATGCATGAGGTCATAGTTCTGACATACATGTACACTGACGCAATCGGAACTATTTATTCATGTGCTACATTGTATAATTATGTCACGCGCCAGGAAGGAATAGCAAAAGATACGAGTATTGTGACAACTTGGTAGCTGCATAGCCTCGTTCCCAGGCCATTCCCACCGCCAGTATTACATCGCTTCCAGTATGAAGTACGGCGGGGGAAGGCCTGGGAGATCTGGTCATGTGCGATGCCATCAGGTAGCCACGTGGTAGACACACGGGGGGCGGTGCCCAATGAAGAATCTCAACGTCCTGTGTTGTACTGTCCGTCCAATGGCTGGATATTAGAGCGTTCGCAAGGCAGACGATTGATACCGTTCGTTGTTCACAATGCCGGGGACGGATCAACGAGAAACAGGTATATTAATGGCCCGTATGTCTACCATCTGTCTACCTGCTGACGTCATCGCACGTGACCAGATCTCCCAGGCCTTCCCCCGCCGTATTTCATACTGGAAGCTATGAAATACTGGCGGTGGGAACGGCCTGGGAATGAGGCTAGTAGCTGCATGCAACTACATGTATATACTTGCAGGACTTGCAACTCATACCAGGCAAATATTGAATTTGCAGTGTAGTACATGCAAGTGCACAATAAATATGTAATTACCATTCGTTGCCCGGCAAATGTCTTGCTGACCACACTCAGAGTTTCGTTTGGGTCCTTGGTGACAGCTGCCCCATCCAGTGGTTTGTATTGCTGCAAGGAAGGATAGGCGAATGGAGTACGTAGGCAGCTGGAAAACATCTGAGACAGGCAGTATTATGACGTCTTTGCAAATGTCTTGTAGAATATCCCCTACATGTAGATTTATAGCTGCTGTTAAAATGGCTACAGATATAATCATTACCTCAAAGTTTCCCAATGAGAGCAACTCGTGATCTACGAGGCATCGCCTGAGGCACCACACGATCGCCCCAAGGGCACTTACGACCAGATCATAGTTCTCACCGGCCGTCAACCCCAGGCTGTCCTCTGGGGGTGGAGTGAATGGAAAGTGTGGTGACATTGGAAAGGGAATGTAGAGAAAAATGTTCAAATGGAACTGCATGAGCACTGAAGTTAAGGATGGGGATATACGTATATATCAATATTAATACTACTGTAGTATCTGGATACTAAGAGCCAAACCACAACCATAATTTAAAATTGCTATAACAGAACCATATGTAATAATGGCTAAGGTGGCGGGCAAGGATACGCATGACTGTGTAAATAATTATTTGAGGTGCGGTTTCAGACTCACCACTCTCAGGTGTACTAGCAGCAGCTACACAGGCCATCAAGCTCGTTCCCAGGCCTTCTACACAGTCCTCCAGTTTTTGATCGCTTGCAGTATGCAGAAACGGAGGAGGAACTTAAGGCCTGGGGAATCTTCTCACGTGATTCGTGGCACAGGTGATGTATGATACAGATGCATGCGTGCGGTGTTGTCACGTGCGCATGCCCGCATATGGACCGTACGGCCGACTGTGTTCTGTACAAGCAAGCGTGTACTAGCCGATTGAAGTCTGAACACAAGTCATTTGAGTACTAGAGAGTCTAGAGAGACCATCTGCTGTGCAAGGAATGCAGAGATCCAGATGAATGGAGCGTTACTGGAACAAGTGAACTGGTGGGTGGAATGGTGTACTCCGATCTCACGAAACCGAGTATGTGTTAGACTTGAAGTACATTTAGTAGAACATTCAAATGTATGTGTTCGTACGTAGGTTACCCATTTTTGCAGAGGCGGCGCCGCCGGTCCGGCTGGTCCGGCTTTGGCCGGACCACTTTTCCAGTCGACCTGATTATAATATCACGTGCAGTGTAGTCACGCATAATCTACTTATATGCAGACTCGGCAATGGCATCTTTTTAAAATTTCTCGTCCTAGTTGTGGGCCTACCATTGAAACTCCACAGCAGCCAAGGTCTTTTCTTTCCCAAAACGGCCATTTTGATGCTACGAGAGCGCTTCCTCATCGCTGAAAATACATGCGAAAATTTTTTTCCGCGCTTCACGCGGCCGGCGCGGACAGATCGGCGCTTCGCGCCTCTGCGCTACGAATGGGCCGTACCACTTCTTCTATGCCGCTGCCGCCCCTGTTTTGACAAGTAGCGTATTTATGGCTAGGTTTGCAATGCTGTTAGTAGTTGCGATCTGCTCTTTGATAATCTATTTCAACATCATTTCTTAAATAGGCTGAAGCAGCATGTTGGTATTGGACCCAGAGATGAGTCATACATGGCATGCATGAGATTCTCGGAGATACTACAAATTCTGCAGCAAAAGTATCCTGACATAAACCAGTTCAACGCAAGCAAAGTCATTGCCATGGGTTTGCCAGATGTGAATAGTGAATGGTCCACATATCCTTGGAATTAGACGTAGGTTTCTATCACCAACAGCTACTGAGACCAGTTCAACATTACATGTAAGCCAACATGTGAAGGGCTGAGAAGGAAAGTGGGCTAATCCGCATTTTTTTAGATTAGCTATTTTGCTGTTTGCGGACTTTATAATAGTCCATATAAGTCATTGC
Organism: Axinella damicornis; assembly: GCA_963931865.1. Lineage (NCBI taxonomy): Eukaryota > Metazoa > Porifera > Demospongiae > Axinellida > Axinellidae > Axinella > Axinella damicornis. The sequence continues at coordinate 9,627,486 of OZ007506.1, read as the reverse complement.
TGAAGTGGCAATATCAATACTTCAAAGGCGTTAAAGATATCAAGTGCGAAGTGTTTTGGGTCCTGAAAAATGAAAAATGTTCTTGCGGTAAAATGGTCTAACCGGAGGTTGACCAATAAGCGAGCTCAGTTGGAATGACGTCATAGGTACCTCGTGCTAGTATCGGCCGTGCTTGTTCTAACACGCCTAGCAGCTGTCCATGGCAGAAGCCATTTCGCCATCTACCTCGTCAGCCCAAATTATCTGATCCCAACACAATGTGTTGACATTCGACTTACAGCAGTCGCTTCCGACTCCCGTACTGACAACCAACATCGTCTATTATAAACGCCAACTCTGGACGTATAATTTGGGTGTCCATAACTGCGAGTCAGATTCAGGCCACGTTCGAGGGCATTGCTTCTCGGGGATCTCATGAGATTGGATCGTGTCTCTTGAGCTACATCAAGAACGTTCATCCAACAACTACCCATCTGATTGCGTTTAGTGACTCCTGTGGTGGTCAAAACGGCAATGTTTACATTCTCTCCCTGTGGCTCCACATGGTCGCCAGTGATGACTACCCATTCACCATAATTGACCACAAATTTATGACGGTTGGTCACTCATACCTTCCCAGTGATCGGGATTTTGGTTCAGTCGAAACCGCTAGACGTAAGGCAACCCACCTGTATGTTCCTCATGATTGGGCTGAGCTGATTTCAAATGCCCGAAGACAAAATCCATTTACAGTCACAGAGATGACTCAGGAAGATTTTGTGTCGTTTGAACCTGTGTCAAAGGCCTTCATAAATCGTAAGAAAAACACACTGAAACAGAAGGTGTCATGGCTTGAATAAAATGGATCCGAGTAACTAAGGAGAAGCCATTGCAGTTCCAGTATTGGCACTCGCTTAACACCCTTGAAGCATGGAAAACAGTCAATCTCAAGAGGAAGGCTAAGGGTAGGCCACCTGACTTGGGCAAGATTTCGCTGCCTAAGCTCTATAGCAGTCAACGGGAGATCAAACCGGCAAAGGTCAAGGATCTACTGGAATTGCTTGACTATGTGCCTCCTGTACACCATGCCTTTTACGACAAGTTAGTTGCTGGAGATGAGGACAGTGAGGAGGAAGAGAGTGGAGTGAGTGATGAGGAGAATAGTGGAGAGGAAAGTGACGAGTCCGATTCCTGAACATAGACATTACAGTGCTGACCATCTTACATAAGTTTAGCTTGCAGATAACATGTTGAATACACTTCTGTGGTATGTTAGACCACTTCCAAACCATTTGTATGGCTTTATGAAATGTGTAGATTTTATAGTAAACAATTAAAGTTAAACCCTTGCTACTAATAATAGACCTAGTTGGGTTAGCCCACTTTCCTTCTCAGCCCTTCATGTATCATCCAATGAAATCACAGCACTGGCTGAAGAGAATGCACGACTGGGTAGCACATTTAGAAGCACAGGTCCATTCAGTCCAGCAGTCTTCCGTGTGTGTAATTAATACAACGACAGCTCGAACGGATACCCTGGAGCATTTGCAATCATTCACCATGGATTCTGTCGTTGCCGCGCTCTGCACAAACGCTCCTGATCTTCTGCAATTGTTTCAAACCCTGGGAAAACAAACAGAAATGTACATAGTGACGACATGGCAGTTGAACAAATCAAGAGTCTTGTGGCAATTTGCACGCTGCTAAATGCACGCACACAGAGAGCCAAAGACCTTCAACTGTTGATGAGCAGAGGGTGAAATTACGGTCAGACATCGGCCATTAAATTTCATCCACTTTGTCCGACCAAACATTCATGTGTTCAGTCAAAATGTCCAGCAATTAAAATACCACATCTGGGATGACACTGCGCGAGCTACTATATAGTGCAAGTGCACTGTGCGAGTAGACTGCAAGTAGCCTCGTTCCCAGGCTCCTCCCCAGCTTTTTGTTGCATACTGTATTTGTACAGTATGCGACAAAAAGCTGGGGAGGAGCCTAGGAATGAGGCTAGACTGCAAGTGCACGGTGAGATGTCCTCCTTACAATATATATAGAGACATGCACTCTTATTTATACCACCAAGTTGGAGCTTCAAAATTGATTATGGGTTTCACAGTTGCTTCATGAATATACTTACCAGGTGGCAAATAATGCATGTGTCTTACAAAATGGCATGGGCCTCTCTGAAGCGTCTATGTGAGCCTTATTGTGAGGAAGCACACTACACAGAACAAGTCCAGCAAGGACGATGGCTGTGGGTGTTTGATAATTTTAATATACATCACACCATCCGACATGAATGTAGGGTAAAGCAACTCGGATAAGCAGAAGTAGTAGTATTATCTTTTCTAACACCTTTTAGACACACACAACACAGTGATGAATTTGACAACCAGGATAGCTATAGCCATCACTCACCTTCCTCCATTCAACTTCAGCTGGGGAGAATTAGCACCTCAGAAACCACGAAATAGCCTCACATTGGATGACCTGTGTAACCAGTGCAGCAGACAGGAGGTAGTTCAGTAGAGCAGGCTAGTAAATATGTGGCAAAGTTCCTTGTCGAGCAGTTTGCTCCCTGAAGGCTCTGCAAAAGCTCCTTCTACGCCCAACTCCACCGGGTCCCATACAGAAGTCAGTAAGTAGTTGTGTTTAATTTTGACAGTTCACCCCCGTAAAGAGAACCATCTATCGTCGCCAGCGTCGAATTAATTGAGGTCCTTCTTCTTTTTTTGGAGGTCAGTGTACATGAAGGCAACATGCAAAAAGGATCTGTGCAATCCATATGTTGAATCCTTGGATTCACAAGGCAGTACTCTGTTCTCACAGATTGACCTGGCTTTTATTTCTAGCCACTGATGAGAAGTCTCGTGGGGAACATCATCTGGTGCTGATGTTACTCCTAGCTCAGCACAAGTAGCAGCTAGCAAGTGTGCTTTGAATGCATGCATAATCAGCAACGATGGAAGTTTTCCAATTCTTGTCCACCAATTTACGACCGATGAAGTCCCGCAGGTTACACAGGGAACCTGGTTGGTTGGGTTTGCCCCAATAAGCCAGCAGTGCGTGAAATGTAGGACACTCCTTCTCACTGATGCCAAAGAACTGCATCACTGCAAAGATGGTGGCCTGGTAGAGGTTTGCAACGCAAAGGAAAACTGCAGGAGGAAGCATATGCTACGAGCATTAGGAAGTGATGAGCCGGTAGAGATTGTCCTGGGAGAGATGTGCTGTGATGTTAGCTCACAGGGTTGCAGTCGTGAAGACTCTGCGCCTAGTGATCTGGATAGTCTTGACATGTGCACATGTATCCCTTGAAAAAGGCACACAATTAAGCCACCCGCAGTCAGAACTGTCAGCAAAGACCGCTCCGCATCTCTGAAGCAGGCACTGCTCTAGGAGAGGGAGAGGATATTACAGCTGACGATATTGGATACATATTAATTATATACCCATCTCCTAAACTAATCAGTTTGCAAAAATTTACCAAACAGCCGATTTCTCGCCTACCGAGATGTAAATGTTTGGCTGGTTGAGGTCATGCTTAACAACAATAGGGTAAGACTAAGAGATATATTTATATTATGTGTCTCATGATCAGTCTGAGAAGCAGTGACACCCGTAAATGGGGCCTCCGTCAGTGCTCACAGGCTTACAAGAAGGTGATAGCCTTACAAAATGTTTCTCCCCACAGAACAAAATTAACTCAGCTACATGAATCTAACCATTCCTTGATGTGATGTGCTTTGTCCACCACTACACAAACAAGATTGGATTTGAAGTAGCCAGTAGAGAACAACCGTCTCCAAGGGAGTGACGTTGCAACTTCTGGAGACATCAATACTGTCAAAACGGGTTTCTTATCACAACGTAACAGATACTTTCCTGAGGCAGCATCGATATCACCAAAGCCCTCCATGTTCTGTTCAGTTGCTCTCATAGCAGTACTTTTGAAAGCTTCAGTATCAATTGGAACACATTATGCAGGTTACCACCATTTCAGTTTTAAACACTGCCAACCAGCTCATCCATCAGTACGTTCACAGGGCTAATGATGACTCCAACAGCCATGTTGGAGTAAGCTAGAGGCACCAGGACCAAACTTTTTGCCAGCTCCGGCTGGTAGCCGTATACGCACAAACACGTCCTTTCCGTGAAGTGCAGGAAACACTGATTCAAGCTGCCCTGGGACAAAAGCTCAAACCCAAACACTGTAGTTGTGCTATGCAAGAAGCCATAGGCCCTTCTGGTACCACTCCACCACTACACACACAGTCTGGTTTACATAGTGGAGTATATATAGCTTCCATTCACTACAACAATTATCGCTCATCAACAGTCCAATTTGAAACCACACATGCAGTGGTTGTTTCTTATACCTTCATGGCCAGGTGTAACAATAAGTATTTGGATACTGTCACTAAACAGCTGCATAGCTACGACATTGATATAAGAACAATCAAGTACCTGTTTGAACCGACAGTTCCATGAGACTTGGGTCTTTGGCAGAGTCCCCCTGGAGTAGTGCAGCTCATACGGCATCACTTCTCCTTATCGTTCATTCTTTTAGCTCGTTCTCACTTTCCCAGGAAAAGCGCTCCATCGTTATTATGCACAGGCCGCCTACAGCATTGTACGTCAGCACAAGAAGGGGCGTATGCAACATGACACCTGTGCCATGTATCATGCGAGAAGATTCCCCAGGCATTCCCCCTTTGTTTTTGCATACTGCAAGCGATCAAAAACTGGAGGTGTAGAAGGCCTGGGAGTGAGGATGTCATGCCACCTTTCCTCTTCCAGGGCTGTTGTGCATCCATTCACAACGTGCCAAGTTGAGCGCTACTTACATGTATACGTATATAATTCGTACCGTGACAACTCCAGCTGTAAATCCAGCAAAATATCAAAATCAGCTAAAGGAAATGCTCTTTGCAGGCTGCTCTTCCACTGGTAACTCAAGGGGGATAATTATGCCATCGTATGGTGTTGAACTAAATAATGTCTCATCAGGGGTTTTTCCTTGCAACTGGGCAAAAACATGATAGTTGACCTCATGATAACGTTTCTATCGGCGTAATTGCACAGCGTAACAACAGAAATTTGGGCGTAGCCTGAGAAAGAACAGTAGCGATAGCTGGCGTGTAATGGAACTGAGATGTACAGAAAAATTCCAGCTGTCTCGATTGTTTGCTGCTCCAGAACATTCAGGCTTGGTACATAAGTGCGCAGCACAATCACAATGAAGTGTTTGATTTGGCTTCCATTCATGGCAGGACTGGCAAGTTACAACTGTTACATATTTTAGATGACATAACAAAATCACTTGCCAGCCACCTTGAGTTCTACTCAAATACTTTGTTTAATGACTCATGAGATATCGTGATGATCATGATAGCTAACATAATTAAGGGTTACTAATTACTACAATGTACTATCATGCATCCTAACTGGAACATCACCATGGAACAAAGATTGAAAATTCAGACAACTTACCTTCAGACAGCATCCTCTTCAGTGCCTCAGGCCACTCGCACTAGAGGGAACGTTACAATGTGAATAGAGCTATTCAACCATATATCAGATTGCCAATTCATGCTTTACAGTACCTCAGAACTTTCATCCTTGTCTCCAGTAAAATAACTTCCTTCTGCCAGTGACTTCAATGTCTTGCCTGCATCCCAGAACTCAGTATCTGCATGTTATAGCACATATATCACAAGACATGTGGTGTGCCACGTCACAGTGACGTCACTTTGATGATCCTTATATATCACTTCAATGTCCCGTGGGTGTGTACATGTGTACGTAACCCCCCCCCCCCCCCCCCCCCCCCCCCAAGTGGTGCAACGTTCATCATTCTATTCCTACTGCAGGAAAGATGGGGTGTCTCTATTCACTGGGCTGGACTACTGGACTGGACTACTGGACTCACCCAAAATTGCATAAAATGCCTTTTCCAGCCCTTTTCAGTGTAGGACAGAAGCTAAATATGCTTATTGATTCGCCAAACCTGCTTGCTTAGCCTGTTGAAGCGTCTTCCATGACTTTCTTAGAGTCAGTAGAGGTCAAAGGTCACATGCATATTTAATATGCAACGAATAGAGCTAGAAACACCCAGCCGCTCGCTTAGCCTGTTGAAGCGCCTTCGTCCAAGGTCGCGAGCATATTTGCTTCAACGAAACAGAACTCCAGCCTTTTGCTGAAGCATAAGAAACAGAAAACGATATTCACATCAATGACTGAAGCTTATTATATGCACGTGACCTTTGACCTCTACTGACTCTAAGAAAGTCATGGAAGACGCTTCAACAGGCTAAGCAAGCAGCTTTGGCAAATCAATAAGCATATTTAGCTTCTGTCCTACACTGAAAAAGGCATTTTATGCAATTTTGGGTGAGTCCAGTAGTCCAGTCCAGTGAATAGAGACACCCGGAAGATGTGTATGTTGGGGGAGGGGGGAGAGCCAGAGAACCCAACTGCTGAAAGCAATACACAGGACTATGGACTTGGCCATGATCATGTGACTGCCATGTGACCAACCTGGAGTGAGGCAGTCTCGAATGGTGTTGGCGAGCAACTGGTTGACAACCTGTACAGTTTTGAAACTGAGGTTGTTTCTCTCGTAAAGAACCTGAAGACAATTAAGTTACACAAACCAGTTAAACAGGAAAACTCTTGGTATACCACAAGGAGTACCTGTGCTGGTGGGTAGTGTGCTATGAGGGTTCTTAGCCTGGAACACTGGCGGTCATCTGAAAACTGCCCAAGCTAGTGAGACAGGGACAAGAAACAAGTTATATAGCATAGGTTGGAGCAGGGGGTCTCAAGTACAGGAGGGAGGGAGAGGAGGAGAGCGAGAGGGGGCTGGGAGGGGAGGAGGCCTAGGGCAGGGACAAGGGGGAGGAGGGGAGCTATATAGGAGGGAGGAAAGGTAGGAGGGAGGGGAAGAGAGAAGGGAGGAGGAAGGATGCACATGCAATGCGTACATGGAAGTTGCCAATGCAGGTATCGACAAAGCATACTCCATACACCGACTCTCCAGAGCTGGTGTGGGGCTGAGGGAGAGAGGGAGTGTGGGAGACAGATGTGGAGGGGATCACCATAATTTATGAAGCATGAAAGAACAGACGTACAAACAAACCTTCTCTTTGATAGCTAGGAGGTAGGCTGATTCTGCATCAGTAACATCACCGTCCAAGAAACTCAGTGTACGGACTCCTAGCAGACAGAAGAATCAATTAATTGACTGAGTGATTTGTTGAACCATCAGATACAAACCTTTTGAGATGACAGAACATACTTCACGTCGCACAACACGGTCGTACTTGGTGGGACAAGCCACTGCATGTGGGTATATACGTGTATGGTTCATATTTTATGTTGTCCACACTCCAAGGCCATTCCAATGGTGCATCACCAGTTTTGATCACTTGCAGTATACAAAATCAAAACTGGTGGTGGGAGTGGCCTGGGAACAAGGTTGAAGGTATGCACATGTACACATCATATGTCATCTAGGGTGTGTGGAGTGTGTGAGGCTGTGAAAACAAAATGACACATACTCTTCTTCACTCTCTGCTCCATCATCTGAGGCGTCTCAGTTTGCTCCACTCTGGCCACCCTAAGAGAGAGAATGTGTCACGGCTAACAGCTGCAACAGCCAACTTGCTAGCTCATAACTTGAACCACTCAGCATCTCACGAAGAGCGCCCATTGGTGGTGCACCTAACATGCTCACCGCAAAAGAGTGGGGTGGGCTCTCTTTTGAGTGTTTCCACACTCAACCCTGAACGAGCACCCACCTTTGTTTTTGTAGTAGAAAACAATCATGTGTGCATCCCCTCCAAGCACATGTATCAACATCGTGAATCACTATAGCATTGTTCACTGCCGATGTCATTAGATAATCTTCACCAACCACCAAACAGAGCTCCCATGTGAGCGGTAGAGGTGCTACTTAATTGATTACATCATAATAATATCATACATACAGTAATATTTCTACACTGAGCAGTGTTCTCCAGTGGTCTCTGCTGGTCTCCATGGGTCTCATGTAGTTTCTGCTGGTCTCCCTTGGTCTCCAGGCGTCTTCCTTGGTCTCATCTGGTCTCTGTAGGTCTCCAGTGGTCTCTGCTGGCTTCCCTCGCATGGTCTCATGTGGTCTCTGCTCGTCTCCAGGGGGTCTCTGTTGATCTCATGTGGTCTCCATTGGTCTCTGCTGGCCTCCAGTGGTCTCTGCTTCTCTCCCTTGGTCTCTGCTGGTCTCCCTTGATCTCATGTGGACTGTCTCCCTTGGTCTCAAGTAGTCTCCAGTTGTCTCTGTTGGTCTCCCTTGATCTCCAGCTGCTGGTCTCCAATTGTCTCTGCTGGTCTCAGTAGTCTCCAGTGGTCTCTGCTGGTCTCCCTTAGTCAGACCAAGGGAGACCAGCAGCTGGAGACCAAAGGAGACCAACAGAGACTACTGGAGACCAGCTGAGACCACTGGAGACAGCAGAAACCCCTGGAGAGTGGAGACCAGCAGAAATCACTGGAGACCAAGGGAGACTCCTGGAGACCAAGGGAGACCAGTAGCTGTTGATCAAGTGGAGACCAACAGAGATAACTGGAGACTACTGTAGACCAGCCAAGACCACTTGAGACAGCAGAAATCCCTGGAGATTAGACCAGCAGAGACCACTGGAGACACGAATAGATCACTGGAGACCAAGGGAGACCACATCAGACCAAGAGGGAGACCAGCAGAGACCACTACCCAGTGTAGAAATATTGTACAATGATGTAATCTAAGGAAAAGTGATACTAGTGGAATGCAGGACATTGGTGGTGAGCCTGAACAAAGTGCAAACACGTACATGTATGTGCAGGAAATGCAAGGAGCAGTTGCATTCACATGACTGTCATCAGAATGTGACTGGGCAGTGCATGAGCATATATAGTAGGCCACAGTTATTATGACACTATTAACATACACTTGTGCACATCACATCAACTGTGAGTCAGGAGCTAGTCTTTCTCAGCGTGTCCAGACCACACGCCGCAGTCGAGCAGGTACGTCACCGGCTGGCCACAGCGATAGGTCCACGAGCTGTCTCAGTCTTTGTTGTCGCCACCGAGGAGGCAGAATGTTCATGGTTCGCTTACTGATTTAGCCAATGAATAGGTAGGTCCATGAGTAGTCTCCGTCTTTGTTGTCACCATTGTCCGTCGAACAGCAACAGTACAAGTGGACTGCTTGAATATTATTGCGCACATGCAAGCGAAATCCGCTGATTTAAAATTTACGGTAAGAGCAAGATCCAAGCAAGCAAGCAAACATACACACGCACTGTGTAATGAAGTGACGCTAGTGTGGAGCTCGCTCAGGCTCGCCCCAATGAAGAAGCAACCCATAGGCACCACAGATATACGCAAGACACGGATACACATTACACTCCTGGTAGGGGAAAAATTGTGCCACATAATATAATATAATATAATTCGTTCGAGTGATAGGAACGGCGTACGAAGATTCTGACTACACCTTCATGATCGCTTTCATGCACTGTCCCAACCGTACAATTTTGGTGCTGAAACTCACCTTGGTGGTGGAGACATGAGCGCTTTTATCTCGCCGTGGACGCCATTGCCTCGAGCGCTCTCTCCGACTTCCGGTGGCAGTACCGTTCTTAGGAAAGGCACATGAAGATTCTGACTACACGGTCGTGATCGCTGCCGTTCACTGACGCTTACATGCCAAAACTCACCGTGCTGGCAAAGTTGTGAGCGCTGTAAAAGTTTCCTTGGGCCGCCATCGCTGACTCGGCTCAATCGATCGACGTCGACGACCAAGCGTGGTCCTCACGTGGCATGTGCGTTAATTGGAATGCATTGCAATACCTAGCTTGCGCTACCGTCGAGTTGCAACTGGTTGCAACGCGGCTACCAGGAGTGCGGTTGCCCCTCGGAATCATAGAGACTTTTTGCAACCAAAGTTTCTTATTGATGTGTGTTCTGCTTCTCAAAATTGCACGAATGTAGTCTCGGTACCAGACTCTTCGCGCACGGCGGAAGAGTCTGGAAGACTGCCCATACAAGAGTGGTTCTGACACCAAGGAACCACTCTTGTATGGGCAGTCTTCCAGACTCTTCCGCCGTGCGCGAAGAGTCTGGTACTGAGACTAGCACGAATGCGCTCCATTTTTGTCAGTCACACAAAGTGCAAGGCTAGTGCAAGGGTGGGTGCTCATTCGAGTGAATGTTGACCCTATATAGGAAACTGAGCCAAAAGTGGGAGGTATACTGTGGGCGCTCTTTCAAAGGTGGATATTTTTTCACGAGACTATGGTACAAGCATGAGATGAGAACTTTGGTTACATACTTGTATCCCTTCTGCACTAGTGTCTGTGAGTATCTTCCGAAGGCAATCTCAGGAAACCCGGAGTGCGCAAAGTCCCCTTTCATGAAGACGAGTCCCAATTCTTGCACTCCCAACACTGCATCCATGTGGTACAGCTCATAGAACTTGCCCACCTGGAACCAGTGTGTGTGTGCATGTTTGCATGTCACGTTTGTGTGGGTGTGCAGCTGGATCATTCCCAATAGCAGGATCACGAGACATTTCTTTGGGTTTCAATTTCAAATGATGTTGCTCTGCACATGCTCACCTTGAACATGAGAACTGTGTCAAAGTTCTCACTCTTAATGTGCCACCACTGCTTCACACCTGGTGTGCACTTCTTCAGAAACTCAAGTGGAATCTGTGAATTGCACATTACACCATCACATTGACAACTGAGATTACATGCAACACATTGCTACACACTAATACCTTCAAGGTCCTTGGGTTGTAGTCTGGATCATTGGTTAGACGACCATTCTTGTCCCTGTACATGTCAGAACAAGCACATGCAACCTGTCAGCCTCTATTGTTCCCATGCCCATACGAAACATTGAATAGGTGCCTGGTATAGGGGTGGGCAATAATTTTTGGATTTCAAATCATTTATAAAATCATGCGGTCCAAAAATTGCTGCGGTACAATATTCATGTATTTCATGTACTAGAGTTTTATATAGAAAATTGTTCAGGGAGGAGGGGGGGCTGTAGCATACCGTATGCAGCAAAGTAAGTGGGGGAAGCATTGCCAAGTCGTGGACAGTCCGGACTGTCCACGGCAGAATAATCGGTCCCCCTGGACCAAATATTGTAGCCATACAATGTACCCCCCCCCCCCCCCCCCCCCCCACAGACGATTGCACCCTACGTGTTAAAGAGACTAATAATGGTGAGCGCCCTGCAGGTACGATGGGAATATAAGGCTGCCTACATGTAGCTGTACCAATTGATGAAGCTGTCCAATCCTGGGTTTTCAAGGCGATTGAGATATAAATTGATGATGGTACATCTGCACATTCGATAGCATGGGCGCAAGTGACAAAGATCAGTTACCGATGGAGAGCAACGTAACCAGAAGGACGACAACAATCAGGCACCAATGGAGGCGGAAGTTGTCTGGTGGAGATGGTCGATTTCCATCTTCATGAAGAAGGCTTACCTAGCTAGCTGAGTCAAGAACAACAAGCGCAGCATTCCATGGAAGTCAGAGAAACTGGTGGTGAAGGTCGGAGTGCTGTATACACATTACAAGAATGGGAGTGAGGTACGGTTTGTGTACAGTTCTTGAAACTATAATTTATGTGTCAAACTTTACTTCTTGGTGCCCATGTGCTATATATATAGTGTTCCCTATTATTGTAAACCCACTGGGGACAAAGAAGACTCTGGCCCGTATCACGAAATGGTTCATGTGGCCAGGAGTTGCAAAAGATACCATATAGCAGGAAACTTTCGTGGGTCCAAATTTTTGCGATCTTTTCTGATGAAATTTTAATTTCGCCACAAAGGGTCACGACCTATGATCACACACCCTACTACTTCACATGCACGTGTACTACCGGGAGAACTCGGCATGCACTTCAGCGTGGAAGTGAAGCCCTACACGTGTACTAGCTACTTCAGAATCCAGATGGCAAAGTGCGTCGAGAACAAATTAGCGGGAACAAATTTTTGCGTGTTGCATTCGATCGTGAAAAACTTTCACTGCGTCAGTGAGCCCTGCCAACAGGGTTCCACCCCTAGCTAATACACCTGATGTTCCTACCCTTGTGTGGCCTACACAGAGTTTGACCACGCTGAACTATACCTCTACAGTCCCTCTTGCTACAGACTTTCCAACTGGCAGTTAACATGGATGTCGGAACGCCTGCCACCGGGATTCCAGACCTATCCTTGTTCTTTCCGATGGCTGCCCCAAGGTTAACAGCATAATTATACAAACTTGTATCAATGGTACTTGCCCACTGTACAACCTGGTGAAGTGAAAAGAGCGGTCAAATGCTCAAGAAGCAGCATACCAGAAGTGGTACATTCGATACAAATCTCGAGGTACATTGAGCATGCAACGTCCATGCATTGGCCTACGGTATAGGCACGGTGTTGTCGCACAAATGCCAGAGGGTTCTGAAGAGCCTATTGTGCTGGCCGACAGACACTTGACAAATGCTGAGAAACGCTACTCCCAGTTTGAGAAAGAAACCCTTGCTAGTGTGTATGGAGTAAAACGTTTCACTCCTATTTGCTGGGCCATCACTTCATATTGCAGACAGACCACCGAACCTTTGCGGACATTCTTCAATGAGAGCAAAGCGGTCCCGCAAGCCTCCTGTCTGGGAACATAATCATGTGACTGGCCTCCAGAACAGACCCTCTATTCATGTCCGAGAGACTTCAGTTAACTTTAGTCGACCCTGAAAGAGCACCCACCTTTGTTTTTGTAGATTATGTGTGCATCGATCCCCTCCAAGCACATGTATCAACTTTGTGAATCACTATAGCATTGTCATCTTGTTCACTGTCAAGTTCAGGGATGTCACTAGATCATCTTCACCAACCACCAACCGATTGATGAGCTCCCATGTGTGAGCCATAGAGGTACTACTTAATTTGTCCTTATAAGATTACATCATTTATATAATATCATACAGTAATAGTAATATTTCTACACTGACTAGTGCTCTCCAGTGGGAATTAACATAATTATGTGACTGGCCTCCAGAACAGACCCTCTATTCATGTCCGAGAGACTTCAGTTAAAAGTCCAGACTATGGTTTCTTGTAGTCTCGTTCCCAGACCGTTTATCCAGCGCGTGTATCGCTTCCAGTATAACGCGTGGAAGTACGGTCTGGTAGGTATAGCCCGCATTCCTTAAACTCTGCCAGAATCTGGGCGGAACCAATCAGATCGTAGAACAAGTAATCTCAATGACCTATACCAATATTGATGCTGGAATTACCGGAAGTATAGATTCGCCAGCGTGCAATAACAAAGGTGTTATCAAAACTTCTGGATTTCAGTGTGTTTAAAATACTGCCAGCACTACCCTCCAATTTCAACAGCATCTCTACACTCCGGAAGCACGCCTTGGACACGCGCTCAGAAGGTAGAATCTCTCCTTTGCTGCGTCCAACACTGACACAGCTCACTGATCCCAGCATCCACAGATGGTGAAGTGCCCAGATGCAGATGATTCGCAATGCTGCTGCAAAAAGGTCATTCCCAACCCAAGCCAAGCACAGCGAATGTGTGTCGGTACAGTACTAGCCGCCTCCAGCTCTAGGTACAGTACTTGCCGCCTCCAGCTCTAGGTCTTCAAAGGCGGCTTGATGACCACACGTGAAATTTTGATGTGTCCTGATAATTTCAACAAGTCTCAATTAACGGTAATGAATGTGCACTATATCCCTTCCTTCCCCGTGTGCGATAATAAAAGCGATCCTAAAAGCGATCCGGGCTGGGGTTAGTTGGGTCTGGGACCGAGACTAGCTGCCTTGCTTCATACATAGATAATAGAACTACGTAGAAGGGATTGGAAACGCGCAAAATTTCACAGGTAACCCGGATACTATATAGTGCGTTATGGTCTGTAATGTATGGTCTCTGCACAAACCAACTAATGTTTTTTGGCAAACGCCACACCCTGTGTCAAAGTAGAGAGGAAACAGCTGGCACCACAACCACCTACTTGTACAAGTAGCTGTACATGGCTTCCAAGAACTGGTCTTCTATCAGATCATCACACACACACACACACACACACACACACACACACACACACGTGCACCACCTCCCTCCCATTGCACCTCTATACGTAGCTTCCCTCACATGTACCATCAAATGTCCTCCCTACGCATACACATATAATGTACGTGTATATATACTCTTTGATACATCCGAGCTCCCTCATGTATATGTTCCGCACAATTTAGGAATTTGCACAATCTCGAGATTGCGCTGCGCATTCTCAGAATCCCGAAATTGCGTGCCAATCTCGAGATTGTGCAATATTGCTGCGCGAGATTGCGCAGCAACACTGCACAATCTCGAGATTGTGCAATATTGCTGCACAATCTCGAGATTGCGCAGCAACACTGCACAATCTAGAGATTGTGCAGTGACAAGATTGCGCAATCTCGGGATTCCTGCCTAACCCCCCGCTGTTTCACCCAAAACTTGAATCAGGAACCACAGGTTCATGTACATGTATCTGCTATGGGGTTGTTCCGTAGTCTGTGGATAATCTTCTGGCCCTTCTCACGTGCTATGGTCTTGCAGCCATTGCATTCTCCCCGAATCGCTCCGAACAAAATCTCTCAAAAACCTCCCGCTGCTGTTCGATAGTCGACATCACTCATAGCAGTAGATCGCATTATGTCACCTCTGGAGCAGAAGACCACTTGTATAAACGGTTTCCGTCCCACGAGCGTACCTCTCCAATCACTAGCTGTCAAACACATCGCTAAGGTCAAAACTTCGAAGATTGCGCAATACGTTTGCACAATCTCGAGATTGCGCAAATGTATTGCACAATCTCAGGATTGTTTGCGCAATCTCGAGATTGGCATGCAATTTCGTGATTCCGAGAATGCGCAGCGCATCTTGAGATTGCGCAAATTCCTAAATTGCGTGGAACATATACACACCGTCACACTTAATCGCCCGACCCCACATGTACACCATTACACTCCTCTCTCACATCATCACGTTCCTCCTGCACGTGCACATCATCGCACATCTCTCCCACATGCATCATCTCCTCACCATCACATATACCGATCATCACACTCCTCCCTCACACCAGCACAGATAACCCTCCCACACACAATCATGCACACATCCTCACACCATCATCTTCCTCTTGCACACCTTCACACTCCTCCCTCACATCATCACAGGTTAGTTATAGTGCCTCCCATTTCACTCACCCCTCACCTCATCACGTCCCTCCTACATGTACCACCATCACACATCCATTCATGCACACACATCCTTGCTCTATCCACCACACCCACACACACACACACACACACACACACACACCCCTCTTTCCCACCACACCTACTCACTTTCTGTTTTCCTTCAACCAGTCAAACGTTTCATGGAGGAATGGCCCAGAGTGGCCCAGCGATGAGGTGTTAGGGAGGGAAGGTGAGGGGGAGGAGGGGGTGGGGGAGGAGCCCAACAATGGGGTGTTAGGGAGGGAAGGCAAGTGGGAGGAGGGGGTTGGGGAGAAAACAGAGAGATCCCGTTTCAAAGCAGACTTCGGTGTAGCCTTTCCAGTGGTAGTAGAGCGAGATTTGGGGGTTTTGAAGTTACCCAAAGTCCTTAGCTGAAAGATGTAAACACAAATAGCAGTGTGTACCTATGTGTACATGCAGAAATCATTTAAAATCTCTTTACCTTCTTAGCCGGTGTGACATCGTTCTCCTCATCATCATCAGAAGTGGGCAGGGTCTCCTTTGCCCCCTCCTCCACCCCACTGCTGCAGCTGTCATTTTCATCACTCTCTTCACCACTCTTGGGACAATACTCCTCCTCTGTGTGTGTGTGTGTATATATGCATGTGTTGTGGGTGTGTGCGAGTGCATGTGTACAGGTGTATGTGTCAGGGTAGAAATATACATGTACATACAGTGAGCATGCAGTTAGTAATAGCATGGTATGCTGTGGTATCTGGGATTAATAGCACGAGTAATGCAGGAGGTAATTGCATGAGGCGAAGTTGAGTGCAATTGCGTCCGCTTCAGCTGCAGCTTCCCGATTGCGTCCGCTTCAGCTGCTGCTCCTCGATTGCTTCCGCTTCAGCTGCTGCTCCCCGACTGCTTCCGCTTCAACTGCTGCTCCCCGATTGCGTCCGCTTCAGCTGCTGTTCCCCGATTGCTTCCGCTTCAGCTGCTGCTCCCCGACTGCTTCCGCTTCAACTGCTGCTCCTCGATAGTGTCCGCTTCAGCTGCAGCTTCCCGATTGCTTCCACTTCAGCTGCTGTTCCCCGATTGCTTCCGCTTCAGCTGCTGCTCCCCGACTGCTTCCGCTTCGAATTCAACTGCTGCTCCCCGATTGCGTCCGCTTCAGCTGCAGCTTCCCGATTGCGTCCGCTTCAGCTGCTGCTCCTCGATTGCTTCCGCTTCAGCTGCTGCTCCCCGACTGCTTCCGCTTCAACTGCTGCTCCCCGATTGCGTCCGCTTCAGCTGCTGCTCCCCGATTGTGTCCGCTTCAGCTGCTGCTCCCCGACTGCTTCTGCTTCAGCTGCTGCACCCCGACTGCTTCCGCTTCAGCTGCTGCTCCTCGATTGTCAGCTGTTGCTCCGTTTCAGCTGCCCAGCTGAAGGTTCCAACCCCTCCGCAAGCATTTGCAGAGTTCGAGGTTCAGTATATTTTCAGTACAAAGGTCGCACGTCTAGTCCAACCCCCAGAATATCCCACATCCACCCACACAAACACACGGTTAAAATCTTAATGTATTACGCTGCTGACATAAATTAACTGATGGCATTCAAACCATGCACCTGAGCCATCAGAGTCAATCATCCTCCTGGGCCTCTTCTTTGCCCTCCGTCTTTCTGCAATGGACATGGCAGCTGCCCGCTTTGGACGACCGCTGAAGGTCTGCAACCACAGCACAAGAATAAAACCAAATTAACTCAGACCTTTCCAGACATACCGTAGTCACGCGTTATTAGGCGCATCTCACTTATAGGCACATAATCGCTGTTAGGCGCAGGTTCAAATCTCCTCCCAGGTAAGCGCTGCAGTCTTCTTCCAGAAACTCTGCCGTTTTCGATCCTTCGGAGTGGAAAACAGCTATATTCGAATTGAAGCGCGCTTCCTATTCGAGGAATGTCATAATTATTATTTTAGGCGCATCTCGCCTTCCTGTGGAGTTATAGGCGCATGCGCTTAATAACGCGCAACTACGGCATTTCTTCGGTTCTGTACGTTGCTGTGCTAACAAAATTCTGATTCATTGGATTATCACAGATTATGCAAGATGGATATAGTAACTGTTGAAGAGATATCACGGTAGAGACATCTCTACTTTTATTCCAACAATTGATTGTGTCTCTAATTCTGTCTGTTTGTCCTCCCATCCCTCTGGGACAGTAAATGTATCTAACATGCAAACGTTTCCCTTACTATCGGTATCATTCACCATTTTCAACACAACAATCAGTTACGCCCAAAGCATGTACACGCATATGGTCATGATAATGGATGCTTTTCTCATATGTGTGTTAACGATTCCATATAAAGGACCAAATAATGAGGCGAGCTCCTATGGCAAATAACAGACGTTATGAAATATTATCTTTCACAGGAGTATACAATATCAAACTGTTCAGCTGATGATTTCTCATAAGCAATTATGTTTACCTTCCTCACTCCTATCTCCGCATCACTGTCATCACTGTCAGCGAGTGGGCGCGGCCTCTTTTGTCCTGAAGGGATCACCTCCATTGGCTCTACATTCTCCTGGTCATCTTCATCCATGCCTCTGCCACTCTCCATCACTTCCTCATCATCAGAGGGGATGGACACGATCAGCCTCAGTCTTGCTTCAGGTGCCAATTTCACTGCCTCCCTCACCCCCTCCATCGCACGCAGAAAACCTTCCTCATTCTCAGTGTGAGCATCAAGATTAGTCTCTGACAGGATGTTTAGGTTCCTGCAGTGTCATGCAAATGCTCAGATGATTGACTCCTTTTAGCCTCGTTCTCATGATTGCTTATTAGAGTGAGGGTCTTGAGTGTATAATCTCATGTGAACAAGAGGTACTCACTACGCAGGAACTTTTGCAATACAAAGTGCAACAGCTAGTTTACATTGCATCATGTAAGTTACTCAGATAAATACACTTACGTCACTGGGACCCAGCCCCGTGTGGGAGGTTGACCAAAAAACTGCACGTGTGCTTCTGGTGACTTCTTTCCTCGGAGAACCTTGTTTGAAGCAGGGTGGGGTGCCACCATACTGGGCCACCAGGGATGCCCATCCATTTTAGCCCAAACAAGGAGGCCACTTGCTAGGGGTGCATTGTCTTCCACAAGAACAGAGAGTCTTTTCCGGGATGGAGGGCTGGTTTTAGACTTGTTGCTGCTCTTGGAACCAAAGGGAGTTTTTGGCAGCTTCTTGGCTGCATTTTTAGCGGGAGTTTTGCTCTCTGCCTTCTGAACAGGCGTAAAATACGAGAAGAGGGTGCCACTCCCAGCTGCTTTCTTCATTGTCTGGGGAAGAAACCAAGAGGGGGGAAGAAACCAAGAGGGGGGAAGAATGAATTTTGTGACTGTGTACGTTGTATGTATGGAGTGTCCTTCCCCAGACCCTTGACTCATCATGGCACACAGCGGTCGGTCAGAAAATACTGCTACTTAGTTGAGGAAACACATGCAGTCAGACAGGCAGCTCACTTCACTTCAGTTGCTTCAATCTCCTCTGTTCAAGCCTTTCCGTGCGAGAGTCTGGCTACAGGAGACTAATGATCTCCAGC
This sequence comes from Axinella damicornis, assembly GCA_963931865.1. Taxonomy (NCBI): domain Eukaryota; kingdom Metazoa; phylum Porifera; class Demospongiae; order Axinellida; family Axinellidae; genus Axinella; species Axinella damicornis. Next base: position 9,608,645 of record OZ007506.1, on the reverse strand, counting down.
TTGTATTTTTCCCGCGGGACGCACGTGGGAGTAGCCTTGTGCGCATGCGCAGTTAAGGTTCTGGCCGCGTGCGGATCGGGGTACTGTGCGGTTTGGTTCCTGGGTGCATGTCGGTGGTCCGAGTACTGTACTAGTGAGAGTCGAAATGTCGACCAAAGTGCCATATCTCTCCCGTCTGGGGATCTACCGGATCTCTAACGAGAAACAAGAGACGCTGCTGAAGCTTATGGTCCTCTCCACAGCTGCCATTTTGTGTGAGGAAATTAACACAAAACTACTCACTACTTTCGAATTAGTGTTTTAAGGCGTAGTTATGGGTCTAGAACTACTCAGTGCATCATGATATAGTCTGTACAGGTGTACAGAGCCTCAGGAGTATCAAAAGGCAGAAAAATATTCTAATTACTGCCCACCAGTTGAAGCAGTTGTACTTTTGTACCTGCCTAGCAAATGTGAGTACTGCATGGGGAGTGATTCATAGCCATACACACTGTATTGTGACCATAATGTAGTTCTGCTGTTTTCTTTTACTGGAATACTGTAGTTCTGCTATGTTTGTTATAGTCCGATCTAGCCTCGTTCCCAGGCCCGAGAGAGGGAGGAGAAAAGGGCCTGGTTTTCACTGTTTGCACATGCGCTTAATTATCTGTAACCGAAACATGTATTCATAAGGGGGCGGGTGCAAATGACGACTTTGTAGTCACATAGTGGAGCGGAACCTCATGTACAGTGTAGCAAGGGGTCCCCCCCCCCCCCCCCCCCCCCCGCCCCCAATTCCAGTTTGTGAATGAATTTTAGTGTGACCGCAGTATGGATTCCCTACTTGCTGTATATGGTCAAGCACAAGTATATTTTAGACCATGGGGTTCTGGTTCAGCGTAACTCCTCGTACTGATTCTATTGAAGCGGGGATGGTTTCAGTTACCAACAGTTTGTATATAAGTATGGAGTGTCCCTCTGTATGGCACACAGCTGATGGCCTGGAGTACATTCTAAGATCGTTTCTCTCTTCTCATGTAGCTTTCTCCACACGACTCTTTGCAGTGCTGAGGTTTGAGAGTGTGATTCACGAGTTTGATCCGTAAGCTCAAACAGTGCATCTCAGTGTTACTGTTATTTTTTAAAAGCTTTTGACAGAATGTCTTACTGATCTTTGTCTCTGGTTTGTGTTGGGGCAGGAGTGCATAATGATGTGGAGAGCAGAAGCAAGGGAAGGAGCATGAAACGACCGCGCAAATTTTTCCAACAGTTACTACATTTAGCTTGCACATGTACAGAAACTTCAGAAAGGCCGGATGACCACCACAAGGCAGTATCAAGACCCCATTGGTAGAGGAAATACATGGAAAACTGTCCCCTCAGCTTTTCTGGAATTGATGACTGCAGGGAAACATCCCGCGACACTTACGGACGCTTATCTTGTCTCTCCCAGCGATCTTTGGCACGTCGCTGTAGTCAGTCAATGGCGTCACAGAAAACATGTGCACGCTAATAGTAATAGCATTAGTGACTACCGTGGGAAAGTTTTCAAATTATTTTAATCTTTCAATTTGCGTGGTTGTTGCACAATCCTCCCTTCCTTCCGCTCCTACATGTACGTCACTATGTGCGCCTGGTTGGGGAATAGTCTCGTGCCCAGACCACACCCCCCGAGGGGAGAGACGGTCTGGTGAACGAAGTCGAATTTCTTGGGCTTGAAGCATACTACGGAATGTGTAATCATTGTATAATCCCGTGGTGTTAAGTGCCTGTGAAAGCATCAGCTGAAGGCTCCCGTGTCAACCAAGCGCGATCATGGCTACTCATATCTGGAGAGAAGATGTACTAACCTTTTGCCGCTCACCCATGGCCCATAGAAGATCTTGAAGCATCCTTCGCCGTCATGGAACCTGCTTCCCGTTCGTTTGGCAGTCCTTTCAGGCACTTTACTGGGGTCAAATGCGAAGAACGGCCCCTTAGGGGTCTAGGGCTAGGATTAGCTTGCACCTAGAGGGCCCTTTGTTGTACTTGATCCCTTTGCTGACCTCGCTTCCAAAGCTCAGTCTCAACTTGATCCCATAAGCGATGTCACAGGGCTCACAACTAGCACAATCGAGCGCAAAGGTCTTCAGAAGTTGTCGCCACGCCGTTGCTAAGGGCAAACTGGCATGGGAAAGGCTCTTGGCTGTTGTCTTCTCCAGCTTATGAGTATTCAAAGCGATTACTACGTAATTATTAACAATCTCACGATCTCATTGGTCCTTACCACATTCCGGTAATAAGCCCAAGAAATTCGACTTCGTTCACCAGACCGTCTCTCCTCTCGGGGGGTGTGGTCTGGGCACGAGACTAGTTGGGGAAACTGTTCACTTCGGTGTAATAGATTTTATGGCTTGAATACTATAAACTTCCCACTTGGCGTGTTCCTGTTCTGTTCCTTCTCAGGTACTTCAATTACCGATCAACAAGGTTCCTCACTGAACAAGGCTTCTACCAGTTCCACAACTGGTTTGATGATCGAGCATGGTACCCACTAGGGAGAATCATTGGAGGAACTATCTATCCTGGTCAGTGATGTGTGTTGGAGACCACATACATGTATGTGTACATTGTACGTGTACACATGTACATCACACACATGCACACATATCACACATACGTGCACACACATCACATCACACGCGTGCACATACTCGCATGCATATCACCAGCACCCACACACATCACACGCGCACACGCACATTGGGCGTGCACGTACATCATGCATGCACTCGCACACATATATGTATCCCCAAACATCCACCCACACGCATCCCCTTGCACACATCCCCATGCACACATCCACACATGCACCCACCATAGGTCTCATGATGACAGCAGCTTTTCTCTATCATGTAATGCATTTCTTCAACATCACCATTGACATCCGCAATGTCTGTGTGTTCCTTGCCCCCCTCTTCTCCTCCCTCACCACCATTGTAACGTACCATCTCACCAAGGAACTGAAGGTTGGTGCTGATCACATGTTGGTCATGTGACAATTAAGCTTAACGACTGCATGTACAAGTCTAAACGATGCGTCTAATTCCCCCACACGTGCACACACACACACACACACACACACACACACACACACACACACACACACACAAAGTACATGTACACACACACACAAAGTACATGTACACACACATACACAAGCTCAAACATGCACACACAGTTTCAGAACTAATACTGGGCACAATGCATTGCAGCATACACATGTATATACATCAGTACATGACATGTACCGTACTCTCGCGAAAGTCCGCCCACTCCGCAAAGAGCGCCCACCCCCCACTTTTGGCTTAATTTTCTATATAGGGTCAAAGTTTACTCGAATGAGCGCCCACCCTCGCGCTATAGCCTCGTGCCTCGTGTAACAGGCGATGGAGTGCATTAGATAGATAGATAGATAGATAGATAGATAAAATTTTAATTTGCAACAGGAAATGCCTCATCGGCAAGTATGCCGGTCTTCCTGAGGGTCCTGGAGTGAGATGTTCCAGCGTCCTGGAGTGAGATGTTCCAGCGTATCTGAGGTATAAGAACCTCGTTGCAGCAAGTCTCTATTAGTCTGTGTATCCGTATCTATGGTATCCATGTGTGTTGCCTGGCTTGCCTGTGCTGACGACGGCCCCGCGGCCTCCACGCTGGACCTCAGCCAGCGCTTGGTGGCAGCGAAGACGACGTGGTGAGCGGTGATGTACCTAGTGACTCCAGCGATGTAGATATGCTGGGAGGGCTTTGACTCACGCACACTTGCTGCTCGATCGCTGATATTGCGCTACTTGTGTACGTAAACAAAGGTGGGCGCTCTTTCAAGGTTGAATGCGGAAACACTCGAAAGAGCGCCCACCCCCCTGTTTGGTGAGAAAGTAAGATGCAGCGCCCATGGGCGGACTTTCGCGAGAGTACGGTACGTGTACAAAGGAAATACAACACACACTCAAACAACAAATTGTTTGTTTGTATACAGGATTCTGGGGCAGGTCTGGTTGCAGCAGCAATGATTGCCATAGTTCCTGGTTACATCTCACGATCGGTAGCAGGGTCATATGACAACGAGGGCATCGCCATCTTCTGCATGCTGCTAACGTATCTGATGTGGGTGAAGTCAGTGAAGACTGGGTCCCTCTTTTGGAGCACTCTATGTGCACTTGCCTATTTCTACATGGTATGTCAACACATTGGGATTCCATACCACTGTAGTATAGTCACTGCATGAGCTATATACATGCACATGTACCTGTACATTGTAGCTAGCACCATAGATAATAGAACTCCTATGCTGGCAACAAAGGGCCTTGAATGGGGTGTGCATTAATTAGACCACCCTGCTAGTGGTGTGTTAGGTCTATGCCTACTACATGTCTGGCCCATGCAGGGTTTAGTACTAGTGGAATGCAGGACATTGGAAGGCGAGCCTGAGCAAGTACGTGCATGCGCGTGCCTCAGGACATGCAAGAGCAGTTGCATTCACATGACTGTCATACACGCACAGCGCAATGAAGTCACGCTAGTGTGGGGCTCGCTCAGGCTCGCCCCAATGAAGCAGTATATATGAGCAATCCTGAGTTCTCTGAAGGCTAAAATGTACATGTAATGACCGTGGCTTGTCTTGCTTGTAGCTCCTTCAAGCTTGTACTGATTAACTAGGCCACTGCTCATGAGTGTGGGGACTATACATGTAGCTATTGGCTGCGGTGATGGCATACATATGCATGTACAGGTGTACATGTAGATTCAGGACACTATAGTAGCTGGGCATTACAGTTCTCGCTGTATGACTGCTGTCGTGCTAAACCTGTTGGTCATGCTTGTGTTTCAGGTTTCCTCATGGGGTGGCTATGTGTTTCTGATCAACCTCATTCCCATGCATGTGCTTGTCCTGATGGTGACTGGAAGATTCTCTCATCGCATTTACGTGGCATACTCAACCGTAAGGATGATCTAATTACATTATTTTTGTTTTAGATCATGTATATGCGCTATGGCAAATCTGTGATAGTTTTGTGTCAGAGACTAGTAGTTGGTATTGACTACGTTTTGGGCTCCTGAAGAGGGCTGACTTACATCTCGATACTTCCGGAAGTCGAGGTTGAACTCGTTTGTATACTCGGGCATCCCATTTGAAATGGATCGTATAGCTGCCAGTTATCGACGTAGACTGACCATACAGCTGCCAGTTATCGGTGTGGCTCCGCCTTGGGCTTGGTACGCAGGCCTTCTCGCCCAAGCGTTTGTAGCTTGCCGTACTACTAATGTGAAGGGTTGGCAACGAAAATATTGTCGCCAAGCAAGCTATGGTGACGCGCATTCGCTACGTTCATTGGTAGAGGAACATGCAATGAAATTTCAGGTTTGTATGATAAAATCAGTTTCACCATACAATGTAGTACCAAGCTATACCAGAAACATATCACTCGTTTGTCGCCTTTGGCATTGTGCTACGCACTCGTAACAATAGTACGGTACGGCAACAAACTCATGATATTTTCTGGTATAGCTTTGTACTATAGTGATACTTATATAATTATATACTAAATCTTTGTAACCTGTTACTTTTGAAGTGGCAACCACAATCCTGGTGGGGTAACAATTGTAGGTAAAACCCAGAATGGTTAACGTTAATGCCTTGTGCCTTACTTCCACCTCATGGATATCCCGATGCTAGTACAGTTACTTGGATGGTGTCTGCCACCTGATGCTTATGGCTCATCCCAGTAAACACACACATATAAGTACATGTACAATGCATCATGGCAGCCGAAGCAAGCAATATTCTGTTGAAGACAAAACGTTCGTAGCTTCACCAATGCAATCATCTGCTGGTACATGTATACATGTATGTATAGTTATGTAGTTTAGTCAGTCCTGGTAAAGACGTGTATATTAATTGTGGGAGTGAAAACCTTTGTCCGTAATCTACTGGTGTGCACTAATTAGGTAATTTTGGTGTTGGTGTCTCCATGCAGATGTACACTCTTGGTACCATTCTGTCGATGCAAATCTCATTTGTCGGTTTCCAGCCAGTCCAGTCCAGTGAGCACATGGCGGTAAGTGTCATATCACCAACCCTCATCCGTCACGACACCTCCACCACCACATGTATAACCTTGGTCCCCGGCTCTCTCCTGAAAACTGGGGGGAGGAGAGAGCCTGGTAACATTCGCGAGAAAAGCTGTCGACTTCTGGTGCATCATCACCCATGTGATAAGCGAAGGAAACTCCTACTTTTGTGGTAAATGTCTCATGAGTTACAAATCAGTCACGTGCTATTTAAAATATCGCTCTTCGTTTTCAAGACATCCCCAGCTTCACAGAAGCTACAGCTAACCAGGAGAGCTCACGTTGCGAACCGTCGATCCTGTAAGCGGCGACGAATGAACAAGTCCGGCAAACAACCCGCAGTGAACATCGAGATCAGACCAGTGGCCCTCTCGCACACCCTGTCAACTGCCTTTCGCCAACCATTGAGAGGTACTCTGTCCCGGAGCGTTCAGTTCTGAGTCTACAATTCGTGCATTGGCACGGCAGTGGAGGTAAACACCTACAAAATGTTCACATGGTTTTGTTCTGCAATCTGATTGGTTCCGCCAGATACAGGCACCGGAAGTCGACAGCTTTTCACACCAATGTTACCAGGCTCTCTCCTCCCTCCGTTTTTTCGAGGAGAGAGCCTGGGAACGACATGCACAATTAATCCCCTCTCAGCTTTTCCTTCATCACATCCTCACCACACACCCCTCCCAACTCCTCCTCTACCACACCCTCATCACACTCTTCTCCCAGCTCCTCCAACTGTATTCCTATAGTTTTGATTGCCAGAATTTGTAAGTTAATACAGTACCAGAGAAAGATTTTGTGTTATGTTGAGTTGTATCTTGTAAACTAGCTGAGTTTAGGCGATATCTTATGTTGCTAGAAAACAAACCTGCTTCGTTTTGGGAGTAGTCCCACGAGTTTACAGTGAGGCCTGTGAATGACTCAACGGTGGAAACACGGGTACTCACTATGCACTCGAGAATGATGGCAATTAAACCATGGCCAAGGTTGGCTGACAGGTCCAGTAAAGATGCATGTAGGTTTCCAGTGTGTGTGGGTGAGATAAGGAGTAGGTACAAAACAACTTCTTGCTGTGCACTATGCCATCACTAAGTACACATTGAATTAGCCTCCTTCCCAGGCCCCGGGATGGAACCTGAAAATGTGGGGAAAGTCCCTGTGGGACACCACAGCTACATGTAATTATTCTATAGCTTCACCCCGCTTCCTGTGTGTCTCAGCAAGACTTGGTATCAGCTAGAATCATGCATAGGACATGGCAGCTGCTTAATTAACCCTTTATGACTGCAAAACCTGTTAGCTATGAGACTTTCAGCTTAAGGTTACGGGATCCCTGCGCGCGGATACGCGCACCGTATGCTTAAGTAAGCGCTATTTCATAGTTTCTTTGTCACCAAAAAGAAAGCCGTGTGATCCGACCTGGACTTGGAAGACCGTGTTGAAATAGGCACAAACAGTATAGAAAGGGCCGGACGAAGCGTTTTTGTAAATACTGATGACCGCTCCGAAGTTATACGACGCTGTATTCCAAAGAGGGGAGTCAAGATGGCGGTTATTCACACTCAAGAGTGGTTCTTTCGAGGACTGCTCAACCTAGCCACAAAATGCTTACGTCCCGCCCTAGGGCTTCCTATGGAGTGTCTCCCAATAGTAGACTCGAGTTGCTGGCGGTCTTCGCACTGGAGATTTTTGGTGAATAGTTTGCTGGAATCGATTTAACCAGCGTACGACGGCTACAGTGTGAGCTGCTGTAATGATGTTTGGTCTGCATGTTGACTACCCTCCCTGCTTTGTGTCGAGTAAGTTTGATTTCGCTAGCTTACTTTCTGTGCGAGAAAAACGGGGTTGAAGAAATTGTCTGGCCACGCCCACCGCGTGACGATCCCGTAACCTTAAGTCAGCGTCAATATCCTTGGAGGTTCTGTGTGAGCAAGGGGTGGGTCAGGGTGAGGTGGGAATGTTCACCCAAAGGGTGAAAGCAGTATGGTAGTGTCTGGACTTCGGATGTTTAGTCAGAGCCAGGTGGGCTGTTTTAATTCATAAATGGACTTGACAGCACCTTGGCCAATTCTTTCAGTACTTATCTATCTAGCTAGCTATAGCTGAGTGAGTTAGTATGCATTTGGGATGGCTGAGTGCAGCTATATGGATGAGTGAGTATTCATTGTCCTGAATTAAGTAGCTAGCAGCTGCAACAGTCTTGGTAAGAGGATTCATGAGCAGCCATGCAAACCCATGATCACATTTGACGATCTACTTGCAGGCTATAAATACGTTTGACACCCTATTAAGAGTGTAGAGCAGCACTGCACTAGCGCGGGCGCATTGCGAAAAGCGACGTACGTACCACGTACCGTGTACCACGTACCTACGCATCCAGCACTGTGTCTCGGCACTTCGGTGCCGAGACAAAAATCACTTACATATGTATCCCAATTCTGATCGCCTAGCTATGGTGATAAATAGCTGGAATCCAGTTAGGGTGCACGTTATGTTGGGTCGATTCTCACAACTCTGATCTGAATACTCCTGAACAAATACCTACATGTGTAACAAGTGAGTCTTTAATTAAAAGATGTGTCTTGGCACGACTTGGTATCAGCTCAGAATCATGCAGAAGACATGGCAGCTGTTTAACCCTTTATGACTGCAAAACCTGTTAGCTAATATATGAGACTTTCAGCTTATATGTCAGCGTCAATATCCTTTGTTGAGGTGGGAATGTTCACTCAAAGGGTGAAAGAAGTATGGTCGTGTCAGGGTGTGATGTTTAGTCAGAGCCAGGTGGGCCGTTTTAATTCACAAATGTACCTATAGAAAATACCTTGTTCAAGGCCAATTCTTTCAGCAATTATCTATCTAGCCATAGCTAGAGCTGAGTGTGTGTAGCCTCGTTCCCAGGCCGTTCCCACCGCCAACATTTCATCGCTTCCAGTATGAAATACGGCGGGGAGATCTGGTCACGTGCGATGCCATCAATTACAAGTAGACACAAGGTAGACACACGGAGGGCGGTGCCCAATGAAGAATCTCGACGTCCTGTGTTGTACTGTCTGTCCAATGGCTGGATACAGAGCGTTCGCAAGGCAGACGATCAATACCGTTCGTTGTTCACAATGCCGGGGACGGATCAACGCAAAACAGGTATTTTAACGGTTGGGCACTGCCCCCCGTATGTCTACCATCTGTCTACCTGATGTCATCGCACGTGACTAGATCTCCCAGGCCTTCCCCCGCCGTATTTCATGCTGGAAGCGATGAAATACTGGTGGTGGGAACTGCCTTGGAACAAGGCTAGAGTGTGTGTAGTTAGAGTCATGTGAATGAGTGAGTATTCATTGTCGTGATTTAGGTCTTGGTAAGTGGATTCATGAGCAGCCAAGCAAAACCCATAATCACTTTTGAGGATCTACTTGCAACCTGTAAATACGTTTGACACCCTACTACGAGTAAGAGCAAGTTGCTGCGTTTGCGCGGGCGCATTGCGAAAAGCGACGTACGTACGTACCACATGCACACCACATACACGTACAGTGTACCTCCGCATCCAGCACTGTGTCTCGGCACTTCAGAAAACAAAACCCATGTACGAAGTGCCTTTTATACAAAAACCATAACACTAACTAGTGCATACGTGGTTGACCACGCAGAGATGCCTCGCGGGAAGCTTTGATACAATTTGGCAGTTTCAGAACATAACCACGTCGAGTGATAGCGAGTCTCTGTGAACGGCGAACGTTAACTTCATTCTGCCTGCCAAGTCTCTTGCGGTCAGCCGCTCTGGCAGTCTCTCTCCTCGCCTCATCAGTTCTCCCTCGATGTCGCTGCCTTGTCAATCGTCGTCTCCTGTCAGAAACTGACTCATACTCATCCATTTTGTACAGGACAAAATTATGCACGTGCGGGTTGTATACGCGCGCGCGCGGGGGTCCAATGCGTAATTTACGTGCGGGGCCACTTCCACTGCGTTACGGACAAATATATATAGTCGCACTAGCTCAGATTCGACCTCCACACTGCAAATACCATGCGTAAGGTGATTACAAAGTAACACATTAGTGCCTAACAAATCCAGAAGTTAGCACATTAGCACATTCCTCCCCCCTTAGATACATGTAGCTCCACTGTGACAGTCTCTAGGCTCTTTCTCTTAATTGTTGTGTACTTGCTTCTATGCCCCCGCGTTTGCCAATCCAGCAACGCTCATCATGTGCTCCAAGCAGTGCATGTCGGCCCTCACTGGCCGTGGTCCTCTCTCTCTGATTTGGCTCTCACTCGCCAACCCACTCACGACCTCCAGGTTGCGGCAGACACTGGTCTCTGGCTCAACCCAGCACCTCTCAGTCGCAGTGGGGGAGCCTGGGTCTGCGAAGCCTGTGCTCTACAGCACCGTCTCTTGGCGGAAGACCTGGTCCTCTTCGCCTGGTCTGCAGCACAGTCCATCCACGGCCACTGGCCCACACTAGCTCCACCTAGCCATGGAGAGGTTTCTTGTTGCCAATGTTATGTTGGGCCGATTCTCACAACTCGGATCTGAATACTCAACATATACCTACCAAAACCAAAACCCATGTACAAGGCAGAAAACTTTATACAAAAAGCCATAACACCAAATACCACACGTAGGTGATTACCAAGTAAACCACATTAGTGCCTACAAATTCAGAAGCACATATACTACAGTGCATCATATGGGTGCTCTCAATCTCATTCTGGCTCATACAGATGCTGTCAGGGCTAGGGTTAATTTGCACATAAGCCGGCTTGCTGATACTCCACCATTAACAGCAAGTGTCTATTAGTGCAAAGATCAACAGCTCTCTGCATGGCGGGGTTTGTTTGATCGCTCTGTTCCACAGTGTAGCTGAGTGGTCCTGGGACCCTGGTACACAACGGTACTTGTCACTCCCTCACCTCCCCTTCACTCCCTCACCCCCACCTCCCTCATTCACGCCCAACTCCCTCACCCCCACCACCCTCATTCATCCCCCTTCCCCCTCACCCCCTCTCCCCCATCCCTCCTCACTCCCTCACCTCGGATTCCCAGCATAGCATATATTACGCAAAGATTAGGGGCATGTATACTGTACCAGGAGAGTTTAATGACATAGAGTGCTCTACGTCATTACTCGCTCTTGACTGTGCCTGCCTGGGTAGACCAGCCAAAGTGCAGTAATCTTGGAAGGATAATGACTGCAAGTCTTGCAAGTAAGTAGTGCAGAGTTTGTACAAGATTCTTGCGCTTTGGTCTACTCCAGTGTGCCTAACTCTGGTTGAGATTGCTCTGCTCCCCTCTCCATCTCTCCTCTGCAGGCGTTTGGTGTATTCGGGCTATGCCAGATCCATGCGTTCGTGGACTACCTCCGCTCAAAGCTGTCCTACCAACAGTTTGAGCTACTCTTCAAGACCCTGGCAGTCATAACGGGAGTGGTCGTTGTTACCGCAGGTGGGGTGCTCACCGCCCTCGGCAGTATCCTCTAAGTGTAGTTTGATGAGATGTTAGTAGAGTGAGTTGTAGTTGATGTGGCATACATGTATGTGTCTGTTGGATACGAAGGTCACACCTTAGCCTCGTTCCCATGCCTTCTGCTCCTCCAGTTTTTGATTGCTTGCAGTATGCAATAAACAGAAGGGGGAGGTCTGGGTAATCTTCGCACGTGATATGCGACACGACTGTCATATGTTGTCAGGCCTCAGATCAACAGTCAGAGTCATGTACGAGGCTGATCTTGCATTCTGTGCCATCTACGAAGATGGGACAAGCGCCAACTGAGAGCTGGACCAAGCGTATGAAGCCCACCCGGGCTACAAGCCATGACTCCAAAGGGCTGCCGAGTGACAAACGTGAAAATGCCCAGCTATGACGATGCAATCTTCTCATGGAGAGACGGCACTATTTGGAGTTTCACCCCCTGTATCACAGCTGTCCCTCAGCGGTTTTGCTTCAATCCTGGATATGTTTTACAGGTAGGACCTACCTCTTCTCTGAAGCTTGCTTCGCTTCTCTGTAGCTGTGGATAAATACGCCATTGCGTCTAGAAACCGTGAAGTCAGCTGTGCCATGTATCACGTCAGAACATTCCCCTGGCCTCCCCCCTCCGTTTTTGCATACTGCAAGCGATCAAAATCTGGAGGTGTAGAAGGCCTGGGAATGAGGTATCGCACCTGGCTATGACGCCTATCTATGACAATAAACAGCTGGAATCCGGTTTGGGCGCATGTGGGCGCTCTTGGGTTTAACGGTCTCAGAAAGAAATATCTGGGCTCATACGGATGCTGTCAGGGGTAGGGTTAAGTGCACATAAGCCGGCTTGCTGATACTCCACCATTAACAGCAAGTGTCTAGTAGTGCAAAGATCAACAGCTCTCTGCATGGCTGGGGTTTGTTTGATCGCTCTGTTCCACAGTATAGCTGAGTGGTCCTGGGACCCTGGTACACAACCATACTTGTATCATATTGTCACTCACTCACCTCCCCCTCACTCCCTCACCCCTACCTCCCTCACCCCTACCTCCCTCATGCGCCCCCACCTCCCTTACTCCCTCACTCATCTCCTTTCCCCCTCACTCCCTGACCCCTTCACTCTGTCTTCCCCTTCCCCTCACCTCCTCACCCCCTGTCCCCTATCCCCCCTCACTCCCTCTCCACAGATTCCCAGCATAGCATATTACACAAAGATTAGGGCCCATGTCTGCTGTACCAGGAGGGCATAAGTGCTCTATGTCATTATGCGCTCCTGACTGTGCCTGCCCAGGTAGACCAGTCGGCATGATTATGGAATCTTGGCATAAAATTCACTCAGCAGCTCTTGCAGGATCTGTTGAGCGGTCAAAGGGTGATATTCCAGTGCACTGAGCACACCACACCGGTGGTTTGACGTGTGCTTTCCTGGTCCATGTTAGCCTGAACATACATGTACCTTAAGTCTATCCAGCATGCTTTAACCGTGTATATGTGTGTGTAACGGATGTGGGATGTGTTAAACTAGACTATAGTGACGTGCGACCTTTGTACGAACCTTGAACTCTGTGAATGCTCATGCAAGGGTTGGAGCCTTCCAGAACTCGGCTGGGCAGCTGAAATGGAGCAGCAGCTGAAGCGCACACAATTGGGGAGCAGCAGCTGAAGTGAAAGCAATCGGGGAGCAGCAGCTGAAGCAGACGCAATCGGGGGGCTGCAGCTGAAGCGGATGCAATCGGGGAGCAGCAGCTGAAGTGGAAGCAGTCGGGGAGCAGCAGCTGAAGCGGATGCAATCAGAGGGCTGCATTTGAAGCCGGGGAGCAGCAGCTGAAGCAGACGCAATCGGGGAGCACCAGCTGAAGCGGTCACAATCAGGAGCAGCAACTGAAGCGGACACAATCAGGAGCAGCAACTGAAGCGGACGCAATCGGGGAGCAGCAGCTGAAGCGGACACAATCAGAGAGCAAGGCGAATGTGGCAAAGCTACTTGTAGCAATAATTGTTACAAGGCATACAAACAGCACAATATGCTGGAAAGTGAGCGGAATGAGTACTGCTGTGGCAGACTGTGACACATGCAACATATTCACTATGGTAAGCAGGCCTAAGAAGGAGACGGAATATCGTGGGACCACCAACTCACACAGCAAATATCAAGAGGGCTGAACTGAAAAACCAAATCAGATCCCTCGCTGCATGGGCCAGAGTACAATGCCAGCATGCCCCTTAGTCTTGGGAGGTTTGTCAATCATGCCCCTTAGTCTTGGGAGGTTTGTCAATCTTGTGAGCTTTTTTGAATTGTGCTCAAAACATGGCCTGGGGCTTACTGACATTACGTTGCCACACCATCGTTAAGTAGTTTCCTTTGCACGTTTACTGCACATGTGCAGACTAAGTTTTACATGATGTCATAATTGAAACACCATGAAATACCCTTAGTTCCGATACATACAGATGTTTCACAGCCTCATGACAGGCAGCTCCTGCAACAGATACAGAACTATACACTGACAAAATTATAAAGGCACCCGTTCTTTACAGTGTATGCCTCTCATGCTCAAAACAATGGTGGGGTCTGTCGTGCTAACTGCAAGTTATGAATAAGAGACACTTGCTGGTCTGTTTGCCCCCTTGACACCCTTTCCCCAGAAATCTCTCCCTGGACTGGCAGGTTCTACTCACTTTTGGACCCCTCCTATGCCAAAAACAACATCCCCATTATCGCCTCTGTCAGTGAGCACCAGCCGACAACCTGGTCCTCCTTTTACTTTGATCTCCAGTTCCTTGTCTTTATGTTCCCAGGTAGGTCATGTGCGTGACACTTTGGGTGGAAAAATCATATGACATCTCTATATATTGCATGAGCAGGGATTGCATTCACGCTTGGGAGTAAGTCACATGACACTTGGATGGGGGTCCAGTGGCTGTGGCTGCTTACTTTGTTTTCATACATGTAGCTGCAGTAGGTACCAATGGTTTTCCCTTGGTTAACCTACAAGTCACTCTTCATACAGTTACATATACTTGCACACAAAATGGTATTACCTCTTGATGGTACACTGCATGGGCTCACGCATGTCGATAGGGGTAGCCCCTCCATGGCTGAAGCACTCCATCTTTCCAATCATTGACACTTTGACACTATAATGGAACAAAGTGTACTAAGAGTCAAAGGTTGTGTCACCAACTTATAGCTGGCATCATAAATTTAGAACCATGAATAATATCCTAGCTCCTCAATATTTCCTCCGACGAAAAATAACCCACTATACACTATTGGTATCAGATAGGTTATGTGCTGCATGGGTGGGGAACATATGTTGCGATAGGTCACATGATACTTGTGACACTTACTGCATGTCCACATGGTGTATGGGTAGGGATCATGTTAACCCCCTTTGTTCCTACAGCTGGTCTCTACTTCTGCTTTTCCAAACTGAGTGACCAAAACATCTTCGTCATTCTCTATGGTCTCACCTCTGTATACTTTGCTGTGAGTATTATAGCTACACTGTACAAATGTTGCTGCATAGACACACTGCATAATATATGGGTTACACCTAGTCTCAGCCCCAGACCCTAGCCACCCCCAGCACGGATCGCTTCCAGTATCACGCGGTCTGGTCAAGTTGCTACATAAGAATATGAATATTATGGGATGTCCATGTAGCACGCCACAGTCATTCTGAATAGTGATTGGCTGGTGCAAGATTACAAGTCGAAGTAGGTACTAGAAAACTCAAAAAGTGCACAGTGGAACTATATCCTGTCTTACCGGAGTACCGTAGATCGGGAAATTTTCGTGTTAAAATTTTTGTGGCGTTAAATTTTCGTAGTATAGCGCATCAACGAAAAATTTTTAACGATCATTGTGTCAAGAATGGAGACGTACGAACGAGCTGCTGCTATGTCATGGCCACTGACTTACCGACAAAGTGTTCTCCTGGCTCCTGTACGGCCCACGCTTCTTCCCTTGCGCTTCGGGGCCGGCCTGCTTGCTTGTCGATTCGAGCACCTCCCAATTCACTGAGGCAAATTATACCTCGCAAGGGAACGGAGATCTTTTGGGATCGGGGAGTCCATCTGCAGGCTTGAAGAATCGCAGAAGGACCGTGAGCGCAGCACACGTGAATTCAGTACTAGCTACAGCTAGTTTACACGTGGCTTACCGTAACAATTAAAAATTATTCGTTGTAAATAGATTTCTTGGGTTAAATTTTCGTGGTTGAGGGCAACTACGAAAATATTTTAACAACGAAAATTTCCCGATCTACGGTATTAGCCTTGTTCCCAGTCCCCATCTGAAAATCAGAAAGGGGCCTGGTAGCGCTTGCATATAATTCGCACAAATTCAAGAGGAGCCAATCACTTTTCAGAACGAAACCACACGCAAACGTGATCCCTTCATGTGAGACAAAGTGTTGACTAGTATTATAAAGCACAAAACGGGACCACGCTGATCGTTATAGAGCTTACTTTGCCACTCTAGACTGCGGCCTTCTCATCTCTTTCCTTTGTGAAGAAGTGCTGTCGTGTTTGCGGGAGATGGCTGGATGATCGAAATCGGAGAGCGCTGTTTACACTTACGGGTCATTGCAACAAACTCCCGACCAGCTGGAGTCCCGATGCCAACAACGCTCTCTCGTGCTCCACGTTAGTCTTTGTGACGGTGATAGTCAGCTGATGTGATGTTTGAAATGAGGCGGTTCCCCCCCGTAGCACGCTTTGGATGACGTGTACAGCAGCGACAGATTTAACACGGAAGTGCTACCAGGCCCCTTTTCAATTTTTCGTACGGGGCCTGGGAATGAGGCTACCGGAGTATGGCTAAAGGTAGGGCTTTTCAACCTATGCCAAGTCTGTTGCAGCAAGATACCATCCTCGCTAGTGTCAAAGATGAGGGCAGAAGCTTAGGTAGAAGGGTGAAGTTGCCATTTCTCAACGCCAATGCGCCTCATCTACAATGACAGCATCATTGCCATCAAGGCATTCCTGGTGTTGAGATTTCTCTCTCTCCACATGCTACTGCCTCCGGGCTAAGAATGCCTCCATTCTCTGCACTTCTGCTGATGACTCTGCCCCAATTTTCGGCACTAACGCCAACTCTCCAGGTTGCTCAAAGAGTCCATGGTCTACATCAGGAGGCCATGTGTGCCACGAAGCGGTACCCCTGCTAACATGAACACCTTCAGAGGGTTCACTACAACGACAATCAGCTTCCCCTCACACTGCAGCAGGCAGGCATCCACTACAGCGGAGCGAAATCCTGTTGGAATCGATACAAAATTCAAACCATGCGACACTTCTTGTCCTTTAACCAGCTCTCTCGCGACTTCGAGCTGTTCCGACTTCACCGTAGCTAGTGACCATCAACCCCAGTTGGCTGAATACTGCTGTAATTGCGATATTGACCACTATATATGTTGACTTGAACAGTAGCTATAGCTAACTAGCATCATCTAGCTATGAATTAGCGCGCAACGCATGTGGCGTGAGCATTCCAGACGGCATTACTAGCCAATCAACCAATCAGATTCAGCCCTCTGAAATTCCGCGTCATGTCACAACTTGACCAGACCCTCCCTCCCCGCGTGTGATACTAGATGCGATCCGCGCTGGGGTTGGTTTGGGTCTGGGACCGAGACTAGGTTATACCATGACCCACATGCCTTTTGGCAATCAGTGCATTGCCTACAACACCAGCTCAAATACCAATTGAAAGTTTTCAATTATCATGCGGATTTTGAGGGTTCCTGTTATGGGACCCTTTGCAGGCAGTCTCGTTCCCAGGCCCCGCCCAGCTTTATGTCGCTTGCAGTACGGAAAAGCGGGGAGAGCCTGGCATGTTTCCTCACATGAGCTTTACGTAATCAACAAATGGCCAGAATTTTCAGAACGAAAAAGCGAAGGTTTGCGTATTGTTCAACCAACTACGCTTTCAACGCTTGGTGTGTAGACAGTCGCCAGATACGTGTGGTAAGTTACCTCGTACCTTTGCTCTTCTTGCTGTTCTGAGCCCCGGTTCACCGTTCACCCACATTCAATTAAGTCCTTTCTACCACCTTTCTACCCTCGAGAAACATACCAGGCCCTTCGCGTTCTTTCATGCAACAGAAAGCGGCGTGCGGGCCTGGGAACGAGGCTACTTTGTAGGTGCATTGGATCTTCAGAGCAGTTTCAGTACTGACTTGGTCTTGGCCCATAGGCCTGGGATTGAGTGAGGCCAGTAGATATAAATGAATGCACAGTGATTATGACGCAGTTCACATGAGGGCATTTCTGTGTAACTGGCTTGCACTATTCTGGCTTGCTCAAGCTGCTGTTGTGCTGAAGCAAGTTGTATATGGTGCAGAGAACAATATTCAGCACTGACATTTTATATGTATGCTGCAATTTGTATAAAGCATGCTTTCGCTGTGCTGTGACAAAATTAGTTCAAGATTTGATGCTAACTCTCCCTCCTCTTTCCTTTCCCACCCTCCCTCCTCTCCTGTGCGCTGTTTTGAACTTACTTCCCTCTCTCCCCCTCCCTCCAGGGTGTCATGGTGCGTCTGATGCTTGTATTAGCACCAGTGATGTGTATTCTCTCTGGTATTGGAGTCTCCAGTCTGCTCACATCCTACATGCGGAATCTCGACCTCCTTGACTCAAAGAGCAAGAAAGCCAAGAAGATTGATAGTACTTATCCTGTTAAGAGCGAGGTGAGTGAGTGTGTGTTTGTGTGTGTATGTGTGTATGTGGAGGGGGAGGGGGACATCAACATGCAGTGTAATCTGCCAGGAACTAGTATACACGTAGGCAAATAATATTGAGTGGCAATCGCACTACTGGTAGCCGGTGTTATGTGGCGGTAGCACAAGTTAAGTATAACAGCTACTTCCAATTAGTGCACATGCCACATGACAACCATGCTCAGTTGATCTAGTCAGCAATGGCGGCCAATGGGAAAATTAGCACTCACATCTTCACCAACATGGTAATTGTCAGCACGTAAGCATTGGTGAATGACAGCAAACGTTATTCCCTTACCAGTATGCATGTAGTGTAATACATGTATGTCCTCGATGTGTATTGAGGTACACTGTATGGCACAAGGATTGCATGCACACACATGCATACACGCGCGCGCACACACACACACACACATGCATATGCGCACGCACACACAACACACAGATTGCAGGATTCATGGTACTGATGCTGACCTTCTTCCTCATCTCTTACACCTTCCACTGCACTTGGGTAGGATGCTGTCTGTGTACAGTAGCAGTCTAATCTCTCCTAGCTAGTGCATGTAACATGTTTGTGATTTTCTGAGTTGTGATGTTGTGACCAAAGTGTTCTCCCTCATCTGGTATCTTCTCTCTCCTCCCTCCTTGTTTCTCCTCCCTTCTCTTCTATCCTCTTCCTCCTCTGTCCCTTCTGTCCTCTATCCTCCTCTGTCCTCCTCTCTCCTCCTCTATTCTCTATCGTCCCTCTTCCTCTCTCCCTGTTCTTCCCCCATCCTCTTCCTTTTTCCCCTATTTTCCTCCCTCCTCTTTCTTTCTCCTCCTCCCTCCTCTATTCCCCTCCTCCCCCTCCACCCCCCTCTATCCACCTTCCTCATCGTCCTCTCTTCCTCCTCCACACTCCCACTCCTTCATTCCTTAGGTCACCTCTGAAGCTTACTCTTCCCCTTCTATTGTCCTGGCAGCCAACCAGCATGATGGCTCTCGTATCATCTTTGACGACTTCCGTGAGGCCTACTACTGGTTGCGTCAAAACACTCCTGAGGATGCCAAAGTGATGTCGTGGTGGGATTACGGTTACCAGATCACAGCCATGGCCAATCGGACTATCTTGGTGGACAACAATACCTGGAACAACACGCATATCTCACGAGTCGGACAAGTGGGTCACGTCATATATGCAATGTGGTAGTCCAGATAGAAATTGAATGACATAGAGAAGGGAAGGAGCGAGAAACAACCATTCAAAAGTAAAAACTTTCCCACGGTAGTCTCGTTACTATTTTTAGCATGCACTTGTATCATTGTTTGCCATTCACTGACTACAGTGATGTGCCAGAGATCGCTGGGAGAGAGAAGATATATGCATCTGTAAGTGTCGCGGGATGTTTCCCGCAGTCATCAACTCCAGAAAAGCCGAGGGGGTGGGTATTTCCACTAGTCGAGACATCCACTTGGCTGTGTGAAGCAGATGGATCTACTATACATGTGCGAGCTAAAAATACATGTAGTAGCAGGAATGTTAATCTTTTGCGTGGTCGTTTCATGCTCCTTCCCTTCGTTCTGCTATCTACGTCATTTTTCGCTCCTGCTAACACAAATTGGTTAACACCATTAACTCAATTTTGAGGTGGCAGAATACCATTTGATGTCTAGCACAGACTGCCACATTGGCACATAGGTAGTATGGTTTGCTCTTAGCCTGAGAGAGGGGGGAGAAAAGGGCCTGGTTTCCACTGTTTGCACATGTGCTTAATTATCTGTAACCGCAACACGTATTCATAAGGGGGAGGGTGCATTTGACTTCTTCGTAGTCACATGGTCGAGCGTGTGATGCTATCTATTTTAATTTGCTACACTGGTCCTCCATCCGTGAGATGAGAAGCGACAGAGTGACAATTGCACTGCCATCAGCAACAGACTTACCCGAAATTTGTTATTCAAAAGAGTCTGGTAGCATACTGACTCCACCCGGTCGGTGCGACGGTAGCCACACAGAAACATCTTTTCAATTGCAGGTCACTGTTCTAGCTCAATTCGGGCGCCTTGCCACCTGAGGGCATAGGAGAGCACAATCGAGAGCTGTTGTAACGCACGCCACTTGCTTACTATAGCTAGCTAGTTAGATCACGTTATCCGCTTCAACGTCACGAGTGTACAAACATAATCGAACGTCCACTATTTAGCGCATGCGCAAACAGTGGAAACCAGGCCCTTTTCTCCTCGTTGTCTCAGGCCTGGGAATGAGGCTAGGTTTGCTCTATGATGTAGTTATAGATAGGTGGGTGGTATACTCGGTAGATGTGATCAGCATGCCACCTGGTCTAAAGATATTCCTCCCACTTACATATTTATATGTTACAACCTTACTCACCCTCTGCCTTCCGTATTGAATGATGGAGTGGTGTTTGTGTTCTTTCTGCTACCAGGCAATGTCTTCGCCAGAGGAGAAAGCATATGAGATCATGAGAGAGCTGGATGTAAACTACGTGCTTGTCATATTTGGTGGGCTCACAGGTTATGCTTCTGATGGTGAGTAGTCTTCTCATTGCATAAATTTTAGTCCTTGTCAAGATTTGAATCTGAAGTCACTGCATGTACATGTACCTTCTTTAACTACCTTTGCCCTCTCTATCTTCTCTCCCTCCTCCCTCCATCCCTCCCTCCCTCCCTCCATCCCACCCTTTCACCCTCCACTCCTCCCCCCCACATCCAGACATAAACAAATTCCTGTGGATGGTTCGTATTGGTGGGAGCACGGAAAAAGGGCAACACATCAAAGAAGCTGATTACTTCACTCCCCAGGGGGAGTTCCGTGTTGACCGTGAAGGGTCACCTGTTCTCTTGAATTGTCTCATGTACAAGATGTGCTACTACCGATTTGGCCAGGTCTACACTGAACAGGGTTGGTGGAATGTAGCTGGATAGGGATGCCTTTAAATGTAGTGTGGTTTTTAGTATGTGATTTTTACTATATGTAGCTTGGTGGAAATAAAAGCGAGTCAAATTTACAGCTGAAACTGTTCCTACATACTGTAGTCATGCATTACTAAGCACAGCTCACTGCATCTGTCAGCTGCAGGAATGATCAAAGACCACCCTCGAGTCACTAGCGGTTTAATCAATTGATAGCAAACCCCTCGCATTGCCTTCATGAGGGAACATTTGCGAGGGACGATAGTAATCTCATGCCCTGACCCAACTCCCCGGGAAAGAGGGTCTGGCAAATTTGTGCAGAAACCTTGGTGACACCTTTTCGTTTCAGACTGCCAATGAAAAATTGTCGAAAATTCAGAAGTTGTAGAAAATTATTTATTTACATATATTATTCCGCACATCTGACTTCTAGTTCTGCCCGGTTTCAGGCGGTTTGCTAAACTATGACTATTAAACAAAGACCGAGAATGCTGCTGAAAGTCACCAGACAGTTGTTCTGTCGGTTTCGTCTGGCTGGGTAGGAGAATAGCACGATAGAGGACAAAACCA
The DNA here is from genome assembly GCA_963931865.1 of Axinella damicornis. Lineage (NCBI taxonomy): Eukaryota > Metazoa > Porifera > Demospongiae > Axinellida > Axinellidae > Axinella > Axinella damicornis. Next base: position 9,586,883 of record OZ007506.1, on the reverse strand, counting down.
TCGCGAGGAAATGTTTGCAAAGGGTGACAGGACAGAAGTTTAGTGAGAGATCGTTGACTAGAGAACATCTATAAGGGAATGTTTGTGAGGGAATGCTTGCGAAGGGCAAACTTCAGCATAGCGGATGTTAGAAGTGAGTGTTAAACAGAGTCTCTTCTCCCTTGCTATACAGGAAAACCCAGTGGCTATGACCGAGTGCGCAATGCAGAGATTGGGAATAAGGTCTGTATAATGATTAGGTCGGTATACTGCTAGTGATAAGGGTTCTATATTAGCCTCGTTCCCAGGCCTTCCGCACCTCCAGTTTTTGATCGCTTGCAGTATGCAAAAACGGAGGAGGAAGGCCTGGGGAATCTTCTCACGTGATATGCGGCACAGCTGACGTCACGGATTCTAGATGCAATGGCTTATTTACATTACCATCCACAGCTACAGAGAAGCTAGAAAACTGAAACAACTTTCAGAGAAGATGTAGGTCCTACCTGTAAATCATATCCAGGTTCGAAGCAAAACCGCTGAGGGACAGCTGTGATACAATGGGTGAAACTCCAAATAGTGCCGTCTTTTTGCTCCACGAGAAGATTGCGTCATAGCTGGGCAGTTTCATGTTTGTCAGTCGGCAGCCCTTTGGAGTCATGGCTTGTAGCCTGGGTATGCTTCATACAGTCGGTGTAGCTCGCAGTTGGCGCTTGTCCCATCTTCGTAGGTAGTGCAGAATGCAAGATCGGTCTCGTACATGACTCTGACTATTGATCTGAGGCGTGACGACATATAACGGTCGTGCCGTGTATCACGTGAGAAGATTCCCCAGGCCTTCCCCCTCCATTTTTGCATACTGCAAGCGATCAAAAACTGGAGGTGCGGAAGGCCTGGGAACGAGGCTAGTTCTATATATATACAGATGTAATTGGTATCCTGCTGTTGTGCTAGCCTCGGTCCCAGACTCTCTCCCCAAAACCGGGGGGAGAAGAGAGCCTGGTAACATTCGCGAGAAAAGCTGTCGACTTCCAGCGTGTCGTCATCCATGTGATAATCGAAGGACACTCCTACTTCTGTGGTAAATGTCGCGTGAGTTACAAATCCGTCACGCGCTATTGAAAATATCGCTCTTCGTTTTCTAGGCATCCCCAGTCTGAGACACCCCCAGCTTCGCAGAAGTCCTACAGCTAACCAGGAGAGCTCACCTTGTGAACTGTCGATCCTGTCAGCGGCGGCAAACGACGAACGAGCTGGTCCGGCAAACAAACCGCAGTGAACAGCGGGATCAGACCAGTGACCCTCTCGCACACCCTGTCAACTGCCTTTCGCCAACCATTGAGAGGTCACGGAGCGTTCAGTTCTGTCTCTACAATTCATGCATTAGCACGGCAGTAAAGGTAAACGCCTACAAAATATTCACTTGTTCACATGGTTTTGTTCTGCAATCTCATTGGATCCGCTATATCCAGGCGCTGGAAGTCGACAACTTTTCACGCGAATGTTACCAGGCTGTCTCCTCCCCCCGTTTTTTCGAGGAGAGAGCTACTGTTGTGCAGGGTATATAGAGAAAAAGGAGAAAAAGGAGGTTTGCTGAGTTTTGACCTAACTATCGGAAGTCAGTCGACAAGTACCGTGGATAACTCATTGCACGTGGGATCCCGGGAGGCCAGATAACTGGCCCAATTGTCTCACGTATTAGCCTGATAGCACTACTGAACTTCAGCTTAACCAGACTTTAGGGTAAGTTCCTGCCCATTGAAAAGTAATAAGTTTAGGTCATGCCTTTCCACTTAACCATTCAGGAAAAGCAGAAAGGGGCACGAGTTAGTCACAAGGGTGGTCAAGTATGAAACTTTCTCTCGACAACAGGCAGCAAATGGATTCCAGCGACCAGCTTGTACTCAAGACAGAAGTTCTATCTTCAAAAATCAGCCAGGGCTGCGGGTATATGAAGTATGAAAATTGGAACCGTTTCGAATTTTTAGTAAGCGACGATGTGTGGCCACACAGAATGGCGTCAAGCAAGTAGCAACTAGCTTACTTGCTGGTATTTAGAGAAGGTAGCTACATGCTACTGGCCAGTGTTTCTAGCACCCTCGGTTTACTTTTCTAGCAAACACAATTTCCGCTTAGGGGCATACCTACATAATTAATTTCCATGAGCAAAGAGTTGACTCATGTAGCGCCTAATATTCGAGGCTTTCACATGAAAGTGGGCCCACCCACTCACTGCTACATACTACTACTCCCTGAGATTTCTTAGCCAGCTGAACAAGACAAAGCGAATGAGATGAGTGCACAGACCACCTTCTGGACTTGCCAATCACAACTACTAAGGAATTGCACTACTAGTGCACAGTCTGATGCCAAGTTTACTGTTTGACGTTGTTGAGTGGGCATTATTTTGAGCAGCAACAAAAGCAACAACATTTCTGTCTCAACAGAGAGTTGTGTTTACAGTTCTGTTAATACCACTGAATAACTATGTGTGTGTACAAGTGCTTTCCAGACTACTATGCTGTTTTTGCTCAAGAGCCTGGGAACAAGACTTGAGTGGGCGAAGGTCATTGATAGTACAGGGAATTCAATATAAGCTGCTTGGGTTTAGCCACTGAGAGTATGTAACACCCACTAACTGTCGTATTTCATCAATGGACAATTGTTTGTTTTCTCAGGATTTTGAACTGGATGTGCTAGAGGAGGCCTACACTACAGAACACTGGATTGTGCGTATCTACAAAGTGAAGGATTTGGAGAACAGAGGAATTTGATTAGCTAGCTTTGGTACTTTGTTTTATAGGACCCATCATTCACGAGCAATGTAATTATGGCGCGCGCCGTATGTCACATGTTCAAATTGTTGCGCATGCGTAGTACTAACGCGATTTGACCACCTGCCGCTTCCTTTCTACACGAGTTGTTCGGTGTGGGGAGCTGTAACTAATCTCTAGTAATCGTAGGCTAGGTAGCCGTAATCCGTAAGCTAACTACTTTAGTAGTAGCCGAGTGATTTCTCTGCCTTTGTCTCTCTTCCTGTCTCTCTTTGGAAAGTGGAAGTATTCTTGCTATGACGACCAGCGAATCAATCGAACCGGGGTGAGTTAGCCATGCTGTAAAAATGGCGCCCTTGGGTGTTACAACTTCGGTTTGACCTTGTGGTCGTCGTTCCTCCTTTAAATAGGAAAATATTTGTGGGTGGACTAAGCTGGGAAACGACGCAAGGTAAGCCAACGTGGTGTGAAGTGTCCGTGCTGCCGTTTATCCCCATTTCATTGTTTCTGCTCCCCCCAGATGGCCTGAAATCATACTTTCAGAAATGGGGCGAAGTGTCTGACTGTGTTATAATGCAGGACCCAATTACCAAGAGGCCCAGGTACATGTAGGAATATCGTGTACCGTCAAGGGCGTATCGATTCGGCGGCGAGAGGGCATGTAACTTCGTAGCCTAGTTTCCAGGGAGAAAAGGGCCTGGTTTCCACTGCTTGTGCATGCATCTGTAACAGTAAACCCGTTTTCAATAAGAGAGAGGGTGCAAATGATGTCTAAGTAGTCTCATGGTGGAGCATCTATTTTGGAGAAGAGGGGTGACAACCACAATAAGCCAGTTTCACGCAAGAGCGAAGGAATTTGATTGACGTGACGTTACATCCGGTTGCTCTTTTATAGCCACGTTAAGTATTGCAGTGAATGGCAAAATTGGCAAGGGGCGATTTGAAACCTGCGCGTGACTAAAACCATACGGATTTCACAGTTCATGTGACTGTGGTGTTTGACAAGGGACCTGGCGGTAAAGACGGTGTGCAAAGAGTGAGAATCGGTTGAAGTACGAACGAGAACAACGCAGTATGCTGGACATACCTGTAGCGTGTTGTGGCAACAACCCAAGCCAGGATCCGAGCGCCGCCTTCCACCGATTTCCAAGCGATCCAGGTACGAGACCGAGATGGTTCAGCGTGTTTTGGATGGATGGCAGGCAGCTGAGATCGCAGTAGCGAGCTTGTTCCAGGCACTTTTCCTGATAGCGATGCCAAAAGAGAACCAACAGCTCGCTCAGGTCTGCTCCCGGTATGTCCGCGGCAGTAAGCGTCACAGAAACCATAGCTAATACCTTCGAAGTATAATAATCTAGCTATGCAGGAACAGAGCCTGAACACTGGAGGCAGGGGGGCTGTAGACGTAGCAAGACCGCTTTGTTCTCGTTCATACTTCAACCGATTCTCACACTTCGCCCACCGTCTTGACCGTCCAGGTTTCTTGTTTATCGCCGCGGTCACTTAAATTGTCTGTTCGGCATAGTTTTAATCACGCGCACATTTCAAACGCCCACCTACCGATTTCGCCATTGACTGCAATACTTAACGTAGCTGCAATAGAGCAACCGGATGTGACGTCATACATTCCGTGAATACTTTCGCTTGCGTGCAACTGTCTTATTGCACTGCCACCAGCAACAGACACTTCCGACATTAGTTATTCAAAACAAAGGGGAAGAGTTTTGCAGCATACTGACTACTAGTCTAACCCAACCAATCTGGTAGTGCACATTCCTAAGGTCTCATTACCGTTAATTGAGACTTGTTGAAATTTAACTCTTTGAGCGCGATTACTTTGGAGGCTAAGAACTGGCTAAGAACTATCGAAGTGTAGTTAATTTGCATGCTAAGGGCGTCATTGAGCCCCGACTACCGTTATATGGCTGCTAAAGCCAAGTTATACTCAAGTGCTCACCTTGCCCTGGTGCTGTCGATGTCTGCCCTCCAGTGGGTGAGTTACTGGTGTTGATAGGTACTTCGGTGATGCCTCAAGCCTATGCTAGGTACTTTGAGCGCTACCAATGGCGTTCCGTGGGCGAAAAAGCCTGCCTATGCTGCCAGTACAAAAAACGGCGACAAAATAGTGAGCACGCACTTTACTCTCGATCGGTAGGAGGAGCTTGTGATGGATTGCTGATATCAGCAGGGTCAGCATCTTCATTATTGTGATTGGCATTATATTAGCAGGGTCTGCCCCGCTTCAGTTAACTCGCGAAATCGCAGTAGGCGTATAAATACGCAGTTCGCGCTGAGCGGAAGTTTTGACAGGCGTATAAATACGCCGATCGCGCTCAAAGAGTTAAGGACACATCAAAATTTCACACGTGGTCATCAAGAGTCGAGCCGCCTTTGAAGGCCTAGAGCTTGAGGCGGCAAGTACTGTACCAACACGATCGCTGTGCTTGGCTCGGTTTGGAAGTGCCCTTTTTGCAGCAGCATTGCGAGTGACTCGCGCAATCATCGGCATCTGGGCACTTCACCATCTGTGGATGCTGGGATCAGTGAGCTGTGTCAGTGTTGGATGCAGCAAAGGAGAGATTCTACCTTCTCACCCGTGTCCAAGGCGTGCTTCCAGACCATAGAGATGCTGTTGAAATTGGAGAGTAGCGCTGGCAGTATTTTAAACATCTGAAATCCAGAAGTTTGACAACACCTTTGTTATTGCATGCTGGCAAATCTGTACTTCCGGCATCAATATTCGTATACGTCAATGAGATTACTTGTTCTACGATCTGATTGGATCCGCCTGGATTCTGGCGGAATTTAAGGAATGTTGGCTGTACCTACCAGACCGTATTTCCGCGCGTTATACTGAAAGCGATACACGCGCTGGATAAACGGTCTGGGAACGAGACTAACTGACTACCTGATCAGTGAGACGCCGCGACGGTAGTCACACGAAAACATCCCATCGTTCAATCACAGGTCGCTGTTTTAGTAGCTCAATTCGGAACGCCTTGCCGCCTGATGTCATAGGAGAGCACAATCAAGAGCTTTTGTAGCTCATGCCACTCAATGGTGAACTGTACTGATCACATTATCCGCTTGACGTCACGAGTGTACAAACAATCGTACATCCATGGTGCCGGTGGAATTCCACCGCATGCGCAAACAGTGGAAACCAGGCCCTTTTCTCCTCACCGTCTCGGGCCTGGGAATGAGGCTAGTAACTCCGCAAACGGCAAAATCCAAATCTATTCTATTTCTAGAAATCACGTGCTACATTGTTTGTTTCGGGATCCGCGGCACGCGCAGCTTTGGTATGCTAACCGTGGTTGTCACAGCGACAGTTTCTGAAAATATCCATTGTCTAGTAAGTCAATGAACTTCTAATCTAAACTTGCGGCTGTTACCCTGGACGGTGCTTACCCTGCCTTCTCCTTCGCCAGCAAACTCCGACGAACCGTGTCATTCAGTGGAGAGCGGTCCTACAGCACCTGCGCGCAATGGTTGCCGCATGTAGGACGGACGGGTACGTTGTTTCCAACCAATGCCATCCATTCATCCACTCTACACGCTCGATCTAGCTCTCTGGTCTGCTCTGCAAAATCGGATAATTCACATAATTTATATGGTTACATCTAATGGCTGCATTTGGATTTTGCTGTTTTCATTGTGAATACGAGAGTTGCATGCCCTCTTCCTGCTAGGGTCGATGCGCCCATGGTACTGTTTATGCCTTCGGTAATAAAGTGTGACTTGGTTGCATTCCAGCATAGTCTCGCGGCCAGACTCTCACATGGGAAGTGACGAGAGGCTGGCCCGCGAGACTAATTCCACCAGTGGAAACTGCTGCCTACTAGCCTCGTACCCAGGCCCTCACGTGGAACGCGGAAGAGGGCCTGGTGACACTTGGCAAAATTCCCGTATGTGCTGAGCTCAGCAGTCTTGATTTCGGGTAGGCAAATCACGTTCGTCCATTGCAAATTACAGGGTAGTAATTACATTCTTCACCCCGTGAAAAGTGTAGCCGTTTGATAAAACCACTTTTCTAGCCTTCAAGACTCACCTCTGGTCGCTCCTTGGCAAGGACTTTCTACATAGCCATCACCAACATCTACCTTCTGCGTGATTCCGAATGCATCCTAGTAAGGAATGTAATCGCTTACGCAATTATGCTGACTGAGCACATACGGGAATTTTGCCATGTGTCACCAGGCCCTCTTCCGCGTTCCGCGTGAGGGTCTGGGTACGAGGCTAGCTGCCTACAGTAGATGCAAATAATTTCAGCTCGGGGTTCATTCTGTTCTTGCAGGGGATTTGGTTTTGTGACATTCTCTGATGCTTCTGCAGTGCAAAGTGTGGTCACACAGGGTCCTCATGTGCTGGACAACAAAACAGTTGGTTTCATACTGCTTGTTCAGTGTCCAATAGCAATATGAACAAAGTTGTCCTCTGTCATGCTTGTATATAAGTGTTAACAGACTCAAATTTCACTTTGTTGCAGATTGACCCTAAACCAGCCACTCAGAAGTCAGTCACTCCTCCGGTATGTAGTTACCTCTTGCACTTGCCTCTCGTGTATATGTAACAAGTCCTGTGGCAGCATGTTTAAGAGTGAAGCGCACAGGGAATGGGAGTCTCTTTGACTTATTTGTGGGTTGTGGGATGACTTGTTGCATCTGAAATGTTCTAGCCAGCACAGCCATAGATTATGTGTTGCGACTGGGCTGCAGGCCCATGCATGCACCCCGGGTACCAAGATGTAACTCTGAACAGTGTCTTCCATGTCCGTGAGATAAGGGGTCAATCTGTTAATGCTCAATGTCACGACTGGCCAAGCAGGGTTTCTTCGAAAATGTTTTGCCCCCACTTGAGTCAACTTGACATTTCAATCCCAGACTCCCCTAAATGCTGCACTCCCCCCTCCCCCCCCCCCCCCCTTGTGAAATGTATGCCCTGCCAAGTTTCAGCTTTGGTTGGACTAGCAAGCAGCTGAACTCTGATTTAAAGCAATTTTGGCTTTTATTTTGGGTGTGCATTAACTGGAATGTGTACGATGCAGGGTGGTGGTGGAGGTGGTGGTGGCGGTGGCGGTGGTAGTTCGGGCCCTGTGAAGAAGGTCTTTGTTGGAGGAATTGCCCACGGGACCAGTGAGGATGATATCAGATCCTACTTCACGCAGTTTGGAAATGTAAGCTATTTTCATCCTGGGTGGACGTGCATAAATTATGCAGTATCAAGATTTTTGTCGCACAGTGCTGGATGCTTAGGTACGTACGTACGTACGTGGTACGTCGCTTTTCGCAATGCGCCCGCGCAAGTGCTGCATGCATGCTCTACACCCTTAATAGGGTGTCAAACGTATTTATAGCCTGCAAGTAGATCTTCAAAATTGATTATGGGTTTGAATGGCTGCTCATGAATCCTCTTACCAAGACTGCTGCTAAGTAGCTCTAATACTTAATTCAGGACAATGAATACTCACCCATCCAGTGTGCTGCACTCAGCCATCCCAAGTGCATACTAAAGCTCACTCAGCTCTAGCTAGCTAGCTATAGGCCTATAGATAAGTGCTGAAAGAATTGGCCAAGGTGTTGACTAAACATCAAGCCCATGGCCAGACACGACCATACTGCTTTCACCCTTTGGGTGAACATTCCTGACCCACCCCTTGCTTACACAGAACCTCCAAGGATATTGACGCTCACTTGAGCTGAAAGTCTCGTAGCTAACAGGTTTTGCAGTCATAATAAAGGGTTAAGCAGCTGCCATGTCCTCTGCATGATTCTAGCTGATACCAAGTCGTGCCGAGACACATCAAGTCTTTTAAAGACTCACTTGTTAAGTATGTGTCTGTGTGTGAAGAACTAGTCTCACTCCCAGGCCATACGAGAAAAAGCCTGGCAACTTGCGCGAGTTTAAGCTGTTACGATCCACTGCCAGAAAGTTGGCATACCAATTAAGTTTCAGAACATTAGTCAATCACACTAGTGTAAGCGCTCTGTACGATGATTTGGTTGGTTCAACGTCTGCTTGACTTGTGTAGCAGATGCTGCAACACACAGTTGTTTCCACCGACAGCAGAGTTCTCGGCAATTGAAGTATCAGCTAGAAGTATCACATTCACTAATCTGATTTTGCTGCAACGTTACATCCATATATAGTTTGGACTCCCGGAAGTTGCCTGTAGCCTCGTTCCCAGGCCTTCTACACCTCCAGTTTTTGATCGCTTGCAGTATGCAAAAATGGAGGGGGAAGGCCTGTCTCACAGGCCTGTCTGGAAGTGGTGTGACATGTCTGATCACTTACCGAACTTGGGATTTGTCTCTTACTGTATATATCTGTTGTGTGCTTTCCCCGATCACTGCAGGTGACTGACATTGATTTGAAATACGACAAAGCCACTCAGAGGATGCGAGGTTCGCTGATCTGTAATTGTATCACTGACCCTCTTACACTCCAGCATGTGTATAAACTAATGCATATGTATTATACACCATAACTTGCTAACTTGTACTTGTAGTTGTACCTCTAAGCCACTCACAGGTGTACACAGTGTAATGCAGTGTGTAATGGCTGTAAAAGTACTGGAAGCGGGGGTAGCTAATCGGAGAGTTGCTAACCTAACTATCCTCCTACCTACCTACTACCTATCTACCTACAACGTACCTGGATAGGATTCGGATTTGTCGGATTCGACTTGGAAGAGACCGTGGATAAACTTTGCCAGACGCATTTTCATCAGATCAGTGGAAAGACGGTGTGCAGACGATCTTCTCCTGATTGCCATATTGATGTTGGGGGAGGGATGTTATCCCATGATCTCTCCTCCTTTTTATGTTCTGTGGCTTCAATGATTCTTTTTAGTGGTACGAAGCACGCACAACTTGGTAAAAGTAGCCTGATAAAGGCATATGTCAGATTTATATAGCCTTAAGTTTGCTTACCTGAAATGAGACACTATAATTATTATAGGCAAGTAGCTAGTGCAGTATACCTAATGTATGTTAACTTACATAAGTAAGTTACTGTACATTATGTAGCTAGCTGGAGTCAGTGAAGCCATAGTGCTGTTTATTGTAGTTCTTCCTGTAGTGTAATGGTCTTCCATTGTCCTATTGAATATGCAATTTGTTATGTGGATAGGTTGAAGTGAAGAAAGCTGAGCCACGATACGCCACTGCAACTGCAACTGGGTACCAACAGCGTGGAGGAATGTACCAACAACAACCAGGATCCTATGGTGGAGGTGAGTCTGTGGTCACATCTCTTAATTTAAACACACGAGAGCTGCAAACAAAGACACTGCTGCAGGACTTAAATGTTGGGTGTGCTGTCCCGGTGTTGTAGTAGCGTGGAGCATCGTGTTATTGTTTGGCCTGTATACACGTGTTGTTGCCACTGGCCCTCCCACCACTGGCAATGTCATCGTAGGCCGACAGTAACATTTCTGGGAACTTGTCTTCACTGGGTGGCAGCTCATGCTAGTGCCACATCAGTATCCCCAAAACCAGAAACACTACATAGAAGTTCTGATAAGGTTGGTTCTTGTAACCTCTGATGGAATGCAGCAACCAACTTGTGGACAGTAGATAAGAGATTTCCACTGTCTGCTAAACTCCTGTGCTGCTACAAGTGAACATGCGATGGGAAGGTTATACTCTGGTTCACCTAGTATCTCCTGTGCTGTTACATGTGATGGGAAGGTTATTCACCTATATAGTATCTCCTCTCTCCTCAGGCTATGGTCGTGGTGGATATGGAGGAGGGTATAGCAGCGCGTACCAGGGAGGATATGGCTATGGTGGTCAGCAGCAGCAGCAGTATGGAGGCTATCCACGTAGGTTGTCATGTGCGCAGTCAGGAACGCATAATGAGGTAGAGAGTGGAAGAAAGAGGAGCGTGAAATGACCACGCAAAAGATTTACTATTTTTAGCATGCACGTGTACCGTTTTTCTGTGATGCCATTGACTGACTACAGTGGCGGGCCAAATCTGGATGGGAGAGAGAAGATAGTGTCCGTAAGTGTCACAGGATGTTTCCCAGCACTCATGAACTCCAGAAAAGCAGTCGAGACGCCCACTTGGCTGTGTGAAGCGGCTTGATCAACTGCATTGTCATACAGCTAGGCCTGAGGCTATTATGCTTTTGTATGCTTTTTGGAAATTCCTCCAGAATGGCCCTATAATGCTCTGACTTGTTTCCCATTATGCCCCCAATTCAGACACGAGCGCTTTTTACCAAGTGGTGGAGGATTAGCAGTGACTTTCCGTTTGTCTCGGAGCCTTCAGTCTGTCCAAAATCGAGGCTGTAGAACTGGATGTATTGCTAACTTCCGTTTCACTGTCAGAATCAGAATCTAAGCCGCCACTTGATGCTAAAACACTACTAGTGCTACTGCCAACCGCTACTAGTCGCCATTGGATTGTTGTGCATTAATTAGAATTTACTTCCACATGGCATTTATGCCAGTAAACATTGCCTATTATGCCCCTATGCTCAGGTATGCTATTATAAGAGGCACAGGCCTACATACAGCACTTTCTCAAGGGCTGTCACTACCAGTATGTCATTCCCCTTGCCTCATTGGAGTCTTAGTACTGGCCTTTTCTCTCTGCTTCTAGTAGTCGTCCTCCTTGAAGTCAGACCGTCTCCGTACACGTGGTCATGTAATCTTTTGCGTGGTCGTTTCACACTCCTCCCTTTCTTTCACTCTCTACCTCATTATGCGTTCCTGGTGCAGTCCTAGCATTGTCTATCTTTGAGATAGGGTAGAAAGGACTTAGTTGAATATGGGCGAGTTGGGGCTCAACAGCAAGAAGAGCAAAGGTACGAGGTATCTAGCTAGCGTGCGGCGACTGTCATATACACCAAGCATTGAACGTGTAGTTGGTTGAACAATATGTAAAGCGTTGCTTTCTTGTTCTGAAAATTTTTGCATTTGTCAATTACGTTGTGGGAGGACCAGCTGTCCCCCAGGACCAGATGATCCCCCGGACGCATGGTCCTAGGACCAGATGTCCCCCCGGAAGCGTGGTCCTAGGACCAGATGTCCACCGTCAGGACAGAATGTCCCCCCGAAGGTGGTGGATAGTTAGATCGTCAGAGACGCACTTGACAACTTTGGAGCCATCATGAAGTGCAGTTGATACCAAAACAGTTCGTTCGTCTAGGAAGGAATTTATAGTCGGTGCAACTGCATGCTGCGCTCTTGGTCAAAGATGCTATTGCACTGTGACAAGACCAGCAGATGATGAGCTACACTACGCTGCTACACTGGACCATAGATAATAGAGCATCCTGCAGTGAAGGGTGAGAGCTTGCAAGACTACTGGAGAGAACTGTCATATACCGTGCTAGAACATTGTGGGGGGAGCGAGAGCTCGCCAGACTTCTTCACAAGCAGGGAGCTGCTGGGCGCTGGACTCACGGGGAGCAGCAAAGCTACTGGGTTTTGTTTGGCTGCTGAAAACTGTTGCTGTTGGGAGGGGGCTTGTAGAATAGCTTCGGTACAGCAGAACAGCCACAGATGAGAGCATTACTACTCTATAGTGTGGGGGGACAGCTGGTCCTAAGGGGGGACACGTCGTCCTACAGTAGGAGTCAAATTAAAGTTCCCGTTTCGCTTGCGTAGAACGGTCCGTAATTTCAATGCGTTTTACGCAAAATGAACGCATCCGTTTTACGTTCAATAATTACGGAACGGAAGCCAACCGTTTAAACGCACGTGCGTACGGTCAAAATCGAGTTGAGTGAGCTGCAGGCTATAGCGCCACAAGCTAATCCAACGCCCGCTTTATTTCTAAGCCACATTCGTGATCCTGTTAGTGTCTTCGTGATTTGGAGATAAGCTCTACAGTGAGTATAGCTAGCTATGCAAGTTACTGTACCAACAAACCTGACTGAATGATGACGGTTCAAGGTTCACTGTGTTCCTTGCTCTTCTGCCACCCAAAATATAGCAAACAGCGCCCTTCTGCCTTCTAGCAATAATTATGCGATGTTTTGTCGTCAACTAGCTGCTGGCTACTGCCAGCTGCAATGCATTTAAACGTGGCTACAAAAAATTGAAATTTACGTTACCGTAGAAACGGTTGTGCGATGTAAACACGGTACACGACGGTAGCATTTATAAAAATTAATGAACAGCGTAATATTTACACCGTTTTACGTTCTACGCAAGCGAAGCAGGAACTTTAATTTGACTCCTACTGTAGGACTACATGTCCTAGGGGGACGGGTGGTCCTAGAACCAGCTGTCCAGGGGGACATCTGCTCCTAGGACTACGTGTCCGGGGAGGACAATTATAAGGGGGGGGGGGGGGGGGGGACATCCTGTCCTGTGACAACGTCATGCTCATGTGAGGAAACATACCAGGCTCTTCCTGCTTTAACGTACTGCAAGCGACGAAAAGCTGGGCAGGGGCCTGCATGGGAACATTTGTAGTGACTAAGAATTCATCAGTCTTGTCCAGAAACACCAACAGTTTATTCACAAGTTGTGGAGGAGTCTGCCTGTACGAGGCGTTTCTCTTCTGGTTGTTTCAGTACCAGTGTGGGAAGTCATAACAGGCAGACAGTGATGTCTTGTTTCTCTCAGGGCTCTGTGTTTCTGATTCAGGGCTATCTGTTGGGGGTAACAAGATACATGTAACCTTACTCCCTCTGCTGCGTGCACACAAAACACGTGTTTCTGTCAGTCAATCTATCTCCTATTATTGGTTCATCTGGCTCGACTCCTTTTGAATATCACACACAAAAGTTAGTGTTACTTTTCTCTGCTGGTCAGGAATCAAACCTGCTCTGTGTGGAACAGATTATGAAAGTGTACAAGTTAAGTGAAGGACTTGCGTAGGATGTATTTCCCCTTGCAGAAACCGCCGGCTATGGCAGCTACGGTACCCAAGCTGGGAACTATCAAGGTGCTTATGGAGGCTATGCTCCTTATGATCGTTACAGTAGTGGGCAGCAGCAGACAGGGACCGGAGCAGACTCCAGGACGCCAGACTATTCCACTGGATACAACTATGGTAAGGGTGCTTGCTAGTTGGGGCGAGCATGAGTGAGCCCCACATAGACGAGTTTGCTGTGAATTTTCTATGTTTATATATGTGTTTATATCTGTCGTGTGTCGTGCCGTAAATCACTTACTGCCCGTATTTCGCGTGTTCTTACGTCGTACGTTAATTCAAACCACAAACGAGCGTTGCAGAGACTTGTCTGACTGAGACACAAACTATGAACAGTCTACCTCAACAATGCCACAGCGACTTGGAGCCGGAGACTGTCTGACTAAGACATGAACTATGAACGGTCTACCTCAACAATGCGTGACTGAGACACGACCTATGAACAGTCTGTCTCAACAAGGCCACGTGCACTGTCAGGCAGTCCGTGCAACAGCGATTTGAAGTTCCACACATGACAAGCAAATTCGTGCAGCATGCATGTTGGCACAAGTATGCATGCCTCGAGTCTGAATGTCATGTTATGATTTCTGTCGCCTCAGTCCTGTGCACGGTTCTGCATTGCACTCGCTCACACTCACCTCATAATGTCATGCATTCTCCTAGTTAGTAGATTTAAAATACCGTAGTCTCTCGAAAATACGCCCACCCCCCTTTTTCGCGACAAGTTGTTGCAAAGAGTCATTTAGTACTCGAAAGTACACCGACCCTAATAGGAAAACACTTGAATAGCTCCGGAAGAAGTACTGTCAAAGAGGTTGGACTAAGAAATGAAGGCTGGCTATCGGGTACTATTTGCAATGAATTTCGTTATGTTGCATGCCACTGCGAAATCAGCTGTGTACTGAGTGCATGACATGAGACCATGCAAGCGCTGTGCATTGCATGTTTGTGTCTTCGCGTGTGCAATCGCCTAGCATAGCACTATAGCTAGCAGCGCACTACAGTCCAGTACGGATTTCTCGGAAGCAGCAGCAATCGGCAAGTCCCAAAGATAGTCTGTGCACTCTACGTCATTCAAGCACTCCTGCTGTCTTGTTTGCTGTTCCTGTAGCTACTCACACGAAGAGATAGTTCCTACTCACCAAGAAACTCCAGGAGTAGTAGTAGTTAATAGTTAAGCCTTGACTGTTGCAGTATGGCACTCGTATATTTGCTGATTTTACGCATGTACTTGGGTGGGCCTACTTTCGAGTCAAGGGTGGGCCTATTTTCGGGTGAGGGGTCCTCGAAAGTATGCCCATCCCTCTCTTTGAGCAGATTCTAAATTCATCACCCATGGGCGTATTTCGAGAGACTACAGTACAAGGGCTCCTGGTAGGCACGTTGTTGCAACCAATCGCAACTCACTACCATAAAGTAGATAGAGTAAGTATTAAGCGCCCAGGGACGCTAGATCCTACTCAGACTACTTAGGCATGTAGTATCCGCCCACCCATTCAGCACTGTATAAACAACAAGTGCTGTGGTAAGCTGTGAATATCAATGACTGGCTATGACTATATAAGTCCATTTTTCACACAAGGGAATTGATCGCGCGTCTTTGCGAAGTCCTTGCTCGACAGAGAAAGCACGCTGTAGTTCATACTTCTCGTAAATCGAATGCACAACCTCACCCAGAGGTTAAGAAATGCTGCTCAAAACGTTTGTGATGGGTGGGCCCTTACTACACTGCTTTTGGACCCTGTGCAGTAACTTTTGCGTGAAGAGGGGGGTGGGCGCTTCATACGTACTCTACGGTAGTAGCGTGCACTAAGCGCAAGGTAAGTATTGCAGTAGTCTCGTGCCCAGACGTCCATGGGCATGAGACTTGTATTGCAACTTGTTCAATTATTATTAACGCACATGTCACATGTGGCCATGCTTAGTCGATCAATCGAGTCAGCAATGGCAGCCAAAGGGAGGACGAAATTATTGCAGCGCTCACAACTTCGCCAGAACGGTGGGTTTTGGCATATGAGCGTCAGTGAACAACAGCGATCATGGCGGTGTGGTCACACTGTTTGTGGGCCCTTCGTGAGAGCTGTATACCATATAGTGCTTAAATTTCGCGGGTCTAAATTTTCGCGAATTTCGCGAATTTCAGGTCATTCGCGAAATCATTTTCAACGAAAATTTTGACAAGTGTTGTGCGCCTACAGCTACGCGGACAGTATTCCAGTGTACGCGCGCGACACTGGTCACAGCTAGCTTGATGGCTCTGTCCTTGAAGTGTAAGCTTCCGGATCCACATGGAGAGTTCTCCCAAGAGGTACCATCTGACATGTGCGGTATCTGCCAATACTGAAGCTGCCAGCTCGATCCGGCGAAGGTTAGGGGAACGCCCAAGTATCTGAAAACGAACTCTGAGAGCGTCGAAGTGGGAAGAGAGTGTCGCAGAATACAACGCACCGACGAAATGGTCTGTGGTATCTAGTTGAGTCATAGATTTACGCTCTATTATCTATGGTTGAGTTCAGCGTGCACGGAAGTCTTCAAGTGCAGTATCAGGTGAGTATAGTACACCATGCCTATTGTGTGGGCGTGGCGTTTACCGCGAATTTGCGAAATTTTTGTCAACGAAATGTTCCCGAAGAGCAATTCGCGAAAATTTAGACCCGCGAAATATAAGCGCCATACGGTACTGACAACGAAAGTCGAAGAGAGCGCTCGAGCAATTGCAGCAGACGGCATGTCAGAAGTGCTTGTATCTCAAGGAAATGTACCAGGCCCTCCCCGCTTCACCGTACTGCAAGCGACGAAAAGCTGGGCGTGGGACTGGGAACAAGGCTAAAGTTTACACTGGTCGTGTTTTCAATGCGGAGACATATATAGTAGCTACACGTGTGAGTCGCGCGGTACGGTGTATATAAGTCTTTGCCAGTACTGAACCAGGTACTGTTACCAGGAAATTGATGTTTGTTGTCAAAGGAGTTCTGTGCCTAGTAGTTGCTCAAAGACGGTCCTTAAACGGCAGTGTCTGGTTGGTATTCAGGTAAGAACGAGTGTTGCCAAGTACTACTAAAGTGACGAGTACTGGCACTGGAGCGTCGGGGTTAGCAACTATCTAATAGCTATAAGATAAATACATTTTTTTACCGTGTACTGGGAAACGTCATTCGTCTGTAGACATAATTATTACGGCAACAGACTCGTGATATAAATATAAAGCAAGTGTAATTCAGTGCATGTCCTCCATGACCAGAGCACGACTGTATTATCTTCAGATGCACACATACCTTAGATGTGCTTGACATGATAATTATTTCCAAATCAGGCCAGCAGCAGATGGGCAGCTACCCTCAGGATGCCTCGGGCTATGGTCCCACCCGAACCAACTACGGCACTGACACTCAGACCTACAGTGGGCAGGCGGCATACAACTATGACTCATCCTCCTATCAAAACTACGGAGATACTCAAGCAAGCACCCAGTGAGTGTTTTTGTACAGCTACTACCCTGTTTATTGGGTGCATTGTAGAGGTCTATACTATCAGGTGACATGTATAATTGGACACGCTAGCGCTGAACTCGTATGTTACCGGAAGAAAGCGGGACCTTCTGTCCGTACTAGACTTGTCGCACTTTGAGTTGGGTTCTCTGCTGCTTCAGATGCATGTAACTACAGCTCCTCAGCCACACAATGGTGGAAGTCTGGTGTTTATACAGTGTGGTTCCTGAGATACTGCTGTTTTCCCAATTCTTCCAGTGAAAGTGATGTACAATGACAGACAACAGAAAGTTCAGAGAAGAACTCAGGGCTCAATGTAACAGTCGGTCATCGGTCAAAATCCGCGCATGCGTGTTAGATGACTGCCCATTCTTAACGCGTGCCTATCAAAATGGCCGGTCTAAAACGTTGGAGCCGGAGTGACTGCTGTAGATTAGCTAGCCTCGTACCCAGGCCTTCAAATCGCCACAAAAAAAGGCAAAGCACCAAGCCAGTGTGAAAACATCTGAACGGTGGCTGTGGCAGTGCAACGTGGAGTACAAGTCTGCGCTGAGAGCGGGGTCTGCGTGCTAGAACCCGGTGCTTTAACCATTCGTTCTGGGCCAGTCAGGCGTTGTGGAGGGACCTGGTGGCATGGTTGAGGACGCTACTGGTCCTCTCTCTGGTTGGACGTACCTTCGCTCCATGCCTTGGAGAAGATCTGCTCGCTACAAATTTTTTGTTTCGTGTTGTTGGCATACTTCGTCTCGATCTCACACGATGTCGTCTGCAGATCTGGCCGGCCCGTGGCCGCACGCACGCGAGACCAATAGATGACATAATCTGTGTACTTGTCAAAAACACAATCGTGCACAGTAAGTTCCATGCATTGTGCATACAATGACAAAGTTGTCTTGCATTGCATGTCTTCCATATGGAAATCATTAATTTTACTTGGGGGGGGGGGGGGGGGGGGCATTTGATAGTGCTGGTAATTTCTATGGCAGGTCCGAGTGGTCTGTCATTTCGGTTTATGGTCTGCCATTTCAGTTTATGGTCTGTCATAATGGAAGGTGCACTTGAAAAATTATATTGAGCCCTGGAACTGCCCTCCACATATGGAAATAATTGGCTGCCTCCTCTGTACTGGCGCGCTATTATTAACACTTTGCAACACTTTACACTGATGCAAACTAGCCTCATACCCAGGCCCACACGCGGAATGCATATGTGCACAGTCAGCATAACTGCGTGAATGATTGCATTCCTTACTTGGATGCATACGAAATCACGTGGAAGGTAGCTGTTGTGATGGCTAAGTAGAACGTCCTTGCAAAGGAGCGACCAGAGGTGAGTCTTGAAGGCTACAACAGCGTTTTATCAAACGGCTACACTTTTCACGGGTAAAGAATGTAATTACTACGCAATAATTGACAATGGACGAACGTGATTCGCCTACCCAAAATGAAGACTGCTGAGTTAAGCACATACGGGAATTTTGCCAAGTGTCACCAGGCCCACTTCCGCGTTTCGCGTGTGGGCCTGGGAACGCGGCTAGATGCAAACAATGCGCTTTCATGGAGATAACTTAACTGGAGTTGAGGGTAAGTTCCTGCCAAGTGAGTAGTAATAAATTTAGGTCACATCTTTCCACTTACATCACCATTCCGGAAAGGCAGGAAGTGCCAGTACTAGTTCGTGAAGTTCACTAGGGAGGTCAAGTACAAAGCTTTTTACCGACCACAGGTAGCAAACCGACTCCAGTTTGTACTCAAGGCAGGAGTTCGGAATAACGTGTCAGGGCTGCAGGTGTGAGTATGAAAATCGGCACAGTTACGCGATGATGTATAGCCACAGAGCAAAGAAGCTTACATGTATGTGATCAGCTATTCAGATACACTAGTACAGCCTAACTACACAAATCAAGCCACTCACTGCCCAGTGTTTCGATTTCTGCGTAGGGTCCGGGGCATACCCACATGACATAATTTCCGCATGCGAAGAGTTAAGCACATGCACCATATCTCCACAGCAAGGCAAATATCCCCCTAATAACGAGATGTGCTTCATTTCGAATGACATTGAAATAGGAAGTGTGCTTCATTTGGAAGAATAATAGCTTTCCCCACTGTACGATGGAATATGGCAGTGTTTCTGGAAGACGACGACTTCAGCACTTAGCTGGGATGAGAGATAACTTGCTTATAAGTGAGCTGTGCTATATACCCCAAGGCACATTGCGCAGAATCAATTGCGTGGAAACTCCGAGATTTTTTTTGTGTTGTGTTGAACTCAATATGAGTAGATTTCGCTCGCACTTGCCCCGCAATGTTTAGCATTTCACTAGTATTTATATTTGGCGGCTTGCTAGTAGTGCAAAGATCAACAACTCTGCTTGGCCAGGGTTTGTTTCATTGCTCTGTTCCACGAGTTGGTCCTGGGCCCCTGGTACACAGCCGCACGAGTATGGTATGGTTACACTGACAGTACTTGCATTGTAATCTTGCGCCCCCAATAATGCCTTGAGCTTACTTGTATTTATCTTGCAGGTATCCCCGTGGTGGAGGAGGAGCTGCTGCAGCTGGAGCCAACCAGCAGAGGGGCTATCACCCCTACAGCCGCTGAGCCAATAGACACCCTTGAGGGGGGTTCCATGGACACAACTGACAGACACCTTGAACTTTTGTTTTTGTATCACACAGGCACTCACTGCAGCTTGGTCCTGCTTAGCTAGCGATCAGTGTCTCCCATGCATATTATTAGCAAGGTGCTTCCCTTTCCTTTCCTCTTGTCCTTTGTCTCAAAACAGTGTTTGAAAAATATTGTAGGCAATATTTGTTACAACTAATGAATTTTGGCTGATATAAGTATTATTAAAAAAAAAGCAGAATGGATGATGGTAGTTGTGATACAAATTTCACTGACATTATTTAAATTCCACTGGTATCCTGCTGCACAAGAGAATTTGCTTCCCCGAGATGAGTGGTGCATGCACAGCCAATCTGATCATTGCGATATCACCTCCAGACCATGGGTATACCAAACAGTCTTGCCTTGACAGATTCATATGTCACAAATGCTATTGCTACTGATGGTGCAACCTTTAGTAAGTTGGGCAGTATACCCTTGTAGAGTCCACTGACCCCTTCAGTTTTTATAATTGTTGTGATGGCATGGGGTGTGTTTCTGTAGGGGAATCGATCGCTCATGGCTCCCTTCATTTGCATACGGCGACGAATCACATCCAGTGGATAGGACACTGTTGTGTATGCATGAGAGTATAGGTTATAATTATTATGTAGCAGCTAGCCAGATTCCCTGCAGAACAAGCAAGTGCCAATTAAAGGTGGTATGGTGGCTCTCAAGGAGTGCTAGATGAATAATTGTGTTACTATCAATTCACGGTCTCCACACTTAGCCACATGTCACAACCCAATTATTACATAGCAATCAACCAATCTGATTCATGCCACCGAAATTCCGCACACTGCAAATTGCCATGTATGCAACTGTACCAGACTCCCCCTCCCCCTTTGGGTTGGGAGTCTGGTTCCGAGACTAGTTGCACCACTGACGTGTGGAGCCTGCTTCAGTTCACAACTGCAACGTTAACTATGCATGAGGATAATTATGAACTATGCACTACAAACTTGAAAACTGCATGCAGACCGTCATCAACAAGAGCCTCAAGGTAGTCTATACCCATGATGTAGCGCCACGCCCTTGCTATGGATAGTGACAGAAGCTAGCCCCACTCCAAGTAAGCTTTCAACTAGGCTCAGGCTCAATACAAGCTGTGTTGTGCTGCATGCCGGGCCTCCCGGCCTAGGACCGTGTGCTGCATTGCTGGCGTATGAACATCAGAAATCACTCGGTGAACTTGAGGTTTTCAATTGAGCACTTATCCCATGCGCAGACAAAATGCATGGGCAAGCCTGAGTGGGTACATGTACACATGCAGAACATGGACCAGTTGGTATGTCATCAGAAATGTGACTGCATGAGCACAGCACAATCTCAGGCAGCAACGCCAGGGAACAGAAATTCGGGTATGTTCTATAGACTGAAAATGACCTAGAGAAAGAAATTAAAGCCCTAAAGAGTTTTAAGTAGGTGATTTTAATATCCAGTGCGTGCTAATGAGCAAGAAGGGGTAGAGTGATGACTGCTTCAGCTAGCCTGACTCACAGTTCCTGTGTTGTGCATATGTGTGTAGCTACGTACTTTTTGGTGTGATATTCTGTGGGGCTCGAAACTGCTCACACAGGTAATTTCAGCTATACTAAGTGTATACATGACTTAACCACGCCCACCAATTAACTTGCAATCAAGTCTCCCGAGAAATGGCAACCTGCCGTAGCTGAAAAACGGGCCATGTATGCTGGAAATGGAGGCCCTACAAAGCCAGACGACTACTTTCTAACCCCATTTATGCCAAAATCGATGGAATGGCCCTCCCAGTGCCGACCAAGACCTTTCTACCGCTGAGCCCAAACACGGCCATGCTGTTTGCACCCTCCGGGTGCACCCACCCTGTCCCGCCCTTCCTGCTGTCACAGAACCTATCTCCCAAGGACATTGCCGGTAGTCATATGATGAAGCTGAAAGTATTATGACGACATTTGGCGCTATGGGCCCTAAAGGGCTAAGGCAGCTGCCACTTGTCTATAGTGGCCAAAACTGGGGTCCCATGGTAGACAGTTTCCATTGTACCCGGCAGGCGACACCAGGGCTTATGATAACAAATGAAAGTTGTCCAGACAAATTAAAATTTGACCGGAAATTGGTCATTTTGTTTGGACATTAGACAAAATTGACTGGATTTTGTCCTGTGTCAGACTGTTATCATAAGCCCTGGACTGTCTGACATCCACAATGAGGCTGAAAGTCTCCGTGTTTGTGATGCCATATTTTGCTCACCAGATTGAGCAGTCGCTCCTGCAATTGCACCACAAGTGAGTTTCCAAGTGACCAGCAGCTCACTGTCCAACAGCAGCTGTTCTCTGTGATCCTCCTTCTCCATTACACGTGACATCACATAGCCTGGGGAGAGGGTGTTTGCATGGGCAATAGGCAGGGTACAGAATACTCAGGCGCATGCTGCACAAAGTGTATACCAGAAGCACATACAGAATTTTTGTAACCAACAATCATTATCTGCATAGTCCATTGCAAATTATCTGTTGTCTCGCTCGAGAAAAGCAGCTAATGCCGCTTATGGTGAACTGATTTGTCAGTTTTGGGACAGCTATTCAGCGTATTCGTAAAAGCTTCTGTCATGCCCCGCAG
Organism: Axinella damicornis; assembly: GCA_963931865.1. Lineage (NCBI taxonomy): Eukaryota > Metazoa > Porifera > Demospongiae > Axinellida > Axinellidae > Axinella > Axinella damicornis. The sequence continues at coordinate 9,564,481 of OZ007506.1, read as the reverse complement.
CTTAACCCTTTAAGCCCTATTGACGCATAAATGCGTCATTTAGACCCTATGCACTTGTAGGGCTTCTCGCCAGTCCAAAAAGAGACCAAAAAGTCTTCAGAGGGCCTAGGGACGACTTTAAGGCACGAACTCAAAAATTTGGTCAGATTTCGGCGCGCCTCCCCCACTAAACGTACAAGCGGGGGGGTTTCGAAGGGGGGGCGGCAGCCCCCCCTTCGGGCTGTCGTAGGCGTCTTTTGATTTTAATGAGATTCATTGACCCGAGAATTTTTGATTCTAATGATATTCATAGACCCCACCCAGGGCCTCAAGAAAACCTGCAAATTGGTGGTGTAAGGTGTGCCATCAGTCAGATCTGGCCCAAGTTTAGGGAAATGCTGGGCGAAAATCCGGCTGACATCCACCTTTGACCTCTGATTGCTGGGCTTGTGGGGGGTCATGAATATCATTAACGGTATTGCCAGAGAGGTCTCTCCATGTGTGCAGGCCCCACCAAGTTTGGCCGCTGAGGAGCGAATGCTGTGGGAGAGGAGTACCTACGAAAGTGGTGTGCGCTGAATGCATGAAAATGTGTTGTCTTGGTGGGAAGAATTCGGTGGTTAAAGGGTTAAGTGTGACAGCACACCTCCAGCACCAGATGGGATATTTATTAACCAGCTTGCTGTAGTTCCTGTGAAAACTACAATGGAGGTATTTGCTGTTCTATGTCGAGTATGCTTTGTTGTACTGGATTAATTTCTATGTACGAGAAATATAATTGACATCACCTTGGTACCAGCCCAATCTCAATGGGATACCGGGTAAACTGTCATAATGTTCACAAAAGCCTTAAAAATTAACACAGTTGTGTGGAAATTTGTAGAGCTTATTTTGATGATTTCCCCCAAAATGAGGGAATTCATACCACATGATTGTCCTTTACAGCACACCTTTGAGAGTTTCATAGACAGCAAAGTTGAGTCCAACATATGGTGCAATCCCCAGGAGTGTTGGAAAGAGCCCTCGATACAAACACCCACTCCAGAAGCCACCCTCCTCTCTGAGGATGGTCTGGAATGCATGTCGGATGTTCCTACAGACACCAATGGAAGATTAAAACTTCTGTTTCCTACACAGTACTGTACCATTTACCTAGCGATGCACCGATAATATTGGTTATCGTGGGTATATGCTATAAAACTATGGTCCTCAGCAACAGAATGCGAATAAGATTACACATACTTGTACTTTTTCTCCTCTCCCTCCCCCTGTGCTGATAGCCGCGTTCTGACAAGGTCCAGAGGGTAGGTTGTTGTGACAGAGGTCACACCTGCCATGGCACCCGCACAGAGTCGTCTGAGGGGTCTCTGCTGTCTGGGATCAGAAGGGATGTTGAGGAGCTGGTGGGGGAGGGAGGGAGGGAGGGAGGGAGGGAGGGAGGGAGGGAGGGAGGGAGGGAGGGAGGGAGGGAGGGAGGGAGGGAGGGAGGGAGGGAGGGAGGGAGGGAGAGAGAGGAGGGGAGGGGAGGGAGGGCGGGAGGGGAGAGGAGGGGAGGGAGAATTGAAGGGAGGGAGGGAGGAATTGAAGGGAGAGAGGGAGGAGCAGGAGGGAGGGAGGGAGCCTCAATTCCAGGCTCTCTCCTCAAAACCCTAACGTAATGCCAAGTAGCTAGTTTCATACTATATTATTCTGCAGGCCTCTCTTCCCTAGCTAGTACAAATTCTCATAATACGTGGACAAAAACCAACTTACTTTCTTGAATTCTTCATAAGCAGCAAACTGCACCGCAACATAGGGTACGATCCTGGCCACATTGGTTCCATTTCCCTTGAAGTACCCTCGGAAGCCCTCCTCCTTTCCAATCTTGACCAGAGTCGGTATGATGCCTCGGAATTTCTGACCTTTATTCTCCACCTGGATCTGGGTATATGCCATATAGTACTAATTCATCCCATGAATTCATTTTGATCGCTTATTAAATGGTTCTCACATACTGTAAGCAATCAAACTGGAGGTATACATGCATATAGAAGGCGTGGGAACGTAGAATACCAACAACCCTGAATATCGTTAGGGGCGTCGTCAAGGGTTAGGACAGTGCAGGTGTTAATTGTTTCCAGAAATGTTTCTGGAAGCATTTCTGTGACGTCAGGCTACTATATAGTACCGTACTTAATATAGTGGATAGAATGAGGCTACCCCTTACCACATGATAACCTGGCCTGCGAGTCACATTACCTGGAAGAGGATTTTCATTCTCTCAAGGGGGGAGACACAGGTACGTGATACAGCCCCTGCCACACCCCCGGCCAGCATGTGTTTGAGTTGCTTTATTGTGAGCTTGTCCCACAGTGAGTGGGTAGGCTCCCGAGTCACTTGAACCACTGCCACTGTGTGTGTGCATGTGTGAATAAGTGTGTACGTGAGAGTGTATGCGTGTGTATGTGTACGCGTGTAATATAATTATGTGTGCATGAGTATGTGTGTGTGGTTGTGTGGTCATTGAGTTCTTGTACATTTAGAGATATAGGAGAATACTGAAGATTACTAGAGATGGATGTCATTCCTACTGGACAATGTGGCTAAACTTGCCACTTTCGTTCCAGGCCTTCCAACGCAGTTTCATATCACTTATTGGCAGCATGGATAGCAGATGGCTATATAATTTCACACTACTGAGAAGGTTTATAGTCTCGTCCCCATACCCCCTACGGAAAGAGAAACTGGTAAATGGGCTTCACGCCATTCTACTAAGGTGCGAGCAATGCTCACACACAATGTATCGAACCAAATTGTGTGTTTGTGGAAACTATTTGATCAAAGCATTAAAGTTTGACTTTGGACCAAAGTTCCAGGTTCGAATCCCACTTGTTGCTACACACCACATGTAAAGTGCTTTCTTACTCACTAGGCTGAGAGGGATTCAACAGGGTGGGTGGGGGTGGGACAGTTGAAGAGCCACCAACCCCCCCCCCCCCCCCCCCCCCCCACCCCCCCAAGATTTTGAGATTTAATTTTGCTGTACAGTGTACTTAATATGAATACGGTTGTACATTCCTTCACTACACAATTCAGCTGAAGAGTGTCTGTCATGAGACATTGGCACCTATTGAACTGGCCGATGAGGTAGTCTGGTTTCTTGGCTCAAGATGTTAAAGTTCCAGCTAACAAAACAGTGCACACACACGGTATAAAATTATGTTAACTTTAAACTCGCATTCACCCAGCGCAGCCTCCCTTCCAGCACTGCCACCCCCCCCCCCCCCCCCCCCCCCCTCCCCCCCCCCCCCCCCCCCCAACAAACACACACTCATACAAACTTGTCTACGCCCTTCGGATTGGAAGCAATAACTACCTTACCACCCTGTATACGCTCATAAAACCCCAAGCCACTTGCACAGTGTGTACACATGCGTGCAATTAATCAATTACGATTCCCAACTCCCGTGCTGCGCCAGGTACACTTCATTTACAAGACCCTGCTTTCTCTTTCTTATGATTTTCCCGACAGGGCATGTATGTGGAGGGACCGGGGATGAGACTAGCATCTGTCACTCATAACCCGCCATGATTGTCTGGCCCATGAGACTACATTACTATGCCGTATCCTATGCTATGACCCATTGCATCTGATGACATCACTTTGAGAAACAAAAATTTACGAACGAAAACAGAAAACAGCCACCATGTTGGGTGTACGTCGAGATACTAGCTTCTATTGGTGAATGCAGTAATGCACTGCATTAGTATGTGTTGAATCGAACAAAATTAATGATTGCTTACCAGTGATACGATTCAGGGACAGTTCGATCAAATTATGGCGGCACAAGCTTTAGAATACGGAAGTGCAACAGAAAGATGACATCAAAAAGGGAATAGAACATCTGGTCAACGCTGGAATGCTGGCACCACCAATAAGACTGGAGAACATTAGATTTACCTTCCGTATTGGTCACATGATCTGTACTGATTCAATAACAGATTTGCGAGCTACATGTATGTTACAGTCGCAAGCAAACAGCATCTTGCAATTGGTGATCACCGATGTCGTAGTATGTTGATGCAGGCATGGTGACATTGCAGTTGTGTTCCTCATGACATAATTTTGATATGACATGACCTTTTTAAATTCCTCCGTGCCACGGAAACCTGTCTTACCAGACATTCGTTTCCCTTCACCCTGCATTCCACGCAAGTCTGACCTTCTAGGCTAACTAGTTTCAGGTCAAGTTGAGTTGACGGACCATAGGGTCTATTAGGCCTGTGCAGTCTTCCAGTCCACAAGTTCGCCGCATCCGTCAACTCAACTTGATACATGTGTTCGGTTTCTGGTGTAGCTTCATCAGGTAGCTGACAGATCACATATCAGTGACCGTACCCCTGTCACGCCGTGGACAGTCCCCCCTGAAAAGCGGTCCCCCCGGACTGTCCATGGCACAATAATCGGTCCCCCCAGACCAAATATCGCAGCCATACCTGCTCCCCCTTTGCTGTAGATGGTCCCACCCCATAGATGCATGATCAGTGATGAGCGCTCGGCAGGGTACGTACAGGTAAGCTTGGAGGTTCAAGTTGAGAAGAAATCAGGCCCTCCTTCCCCGTGAGTGATACTCCGGCGGTCGTTTGGGTCAGACAACGAGCTCCGACAAAGATCAGTATATTTCTGTCCTTATAGAGGCTACACAGACTACGAAGGAATGGTTTTGCAGCATTAAAATTTAATGCATATGTTTTGTGCATTATCTTCGTTGCATACTCTGAGCTAAACCATGTGGGAACGAGTACGATCTTGCATGCGTGACTTATAAATACGTTCAGGAGCGTACGCATTATGGGCTCCTGATACTATAACTTGGACTACATGGCCTCCTGGACGGTGCAGACTCTCCATTCGCGTCTGTTTATGCTTCCCCGCTTCATAGTTGACCCTCCAGGGACCAATTACGGCAAGGGGGGACTGCTTACAGCACCATGGATGGTCCAGGGGGGACCAATTATTCTGCCGTGGACAGTCCGGGGGGGACCGCTTTGGGGGGGGGGGGGGGGGGGGGGGGGACCAATTATAGTATGACACCCCTACCCCTAGGCCAATAGTTGTCATAATATTATGCATAAAATATAAGTACATACTGATTCAGATAGGGTAGATTTGCTTGGTCACTCCACTCCAAACTATATGTCGATTGAAGATATCTTCTCCTGGTAATGATCTAGCTGCACTGGTCCGTGTACGTCAGTATCGCAGTATGCCCATCATAGCATATAGCCAGGCCACCAGTCTGTACCAGAGTCTGTACCAGACGTTCTCCGCCGGCGCCGGTGGGCGTGGACGTGTCTGGGCACGAGACAGGAATAAAATTAATTAGTGAACTTTGAACCTACGCGCTAGCCGCATTGCGCGCGCAATGCCGCATCATCCAGCATGGCAAAATGGCGACCATGACTCAATGAGTTGCTGTCTCTCTCTGGGGTGTCTTGACTGCCTCAGCTCAAGAAATTCCGACTTGATGTTGTCTCTCTTGTCCCTCTCGTTCTCGTCCATGTGCGTCCAGTTTGATGGTGACATCTAGAGCCGGAGTCTGACCTCGTTGAGCTCTACTGCTAGACGTTCACACATGGCAGTACAAATGCCCCGCACTGGGAGTGTCTTCTGTCATGGTGGGAAGGGTAGCCCCTCTGGTGCTCGTTGCCGACAGTACTGCTCTGGGTGTTTGGACTTACCTTGCAAGGGTTCTACTAGAGGAGTACACGTGGCAGTGCTCACGCTCGAGTGTCTTCTGTCACGGTGGGAAGGGTAGCCCCTCTGGTGCTCTTTGCCGACGGTCCTCTTCAACGGTACACCGCTCTATCTACTATCAAACTCTTCTCTCTGTTTTGTGTTATCATTTGGACTCATTAGTGTGCTTATTTGTTGTGTTCATGTTCCATCCTGTAACCCAGGGCAATGAAAATCAATCAATCTCATATGCGCGCGCGCGTGGCTGGAAAGAATGGCTGGTTCAGGCTTACAGAATTTACACAGCAAAAACCTACGTTCTGAATCAGAAGCGGTCCGGTTCTGATACAGATCTGTTTACATTCTGATACAGACGCGCAGATGTATAGTGCAACAGAACATATGGGCAATGACCTGATTCAAAATGTAAGTATGCTTCTGATTCAAAATGTAACCAGACCTGTATCAGATATGTAAACTGTTCTGAATCTGGTCAGCCTTTCTACAGATCTGATTCATAATGATCTCATTTTCACTGTTTAAATTACTCCCATGCACTGATGAGACAAAAGCAAGAAGTTGACGTGGAAAACAGATTATTGGACAGTCAAAGGCCAAAGGAGATACAAAATGGAATTCAATGATACATAATTATGAACAAACAATAAATGAAGTGGTTATTGGTCCGGCAGGTAGTAGGGAAATGGGTTATTTAGGGCCGGCCATGGCAGGTGCTAAATATGCATACTGTCCATTACCTAAACTTCAAGTATGTACTTCCTGGCAGACGAAATATCCACGTCAAACAATAAACCTCGTGCAGACCCCACTAGTGGGTTTGGGCACGAGACTCTGTCCAGTCATACTTTCTCAACTTAAATGTCCTCATGCTCCAGTTTGGTACTCCACGGAAACACAGGTGTTGCACTCGTGTATACTTGAGACAGCTTTTGATATTGGGTAGTATCTGTACCTCAGCAGGCAAGGACATGCTGATCTGCTCCTGTTTGGCAAAAGTGTAAGGAAATGTCTAATTACGTTTCGAACTAGCAAAAAAAACATGAGTAAAAATATTCTTACCTTCATGTAGAAGTGGATATCTTTGGCACAGGACTGCCAAGGGAGAGAGAGACCTTATCGGCAGGGAGTATACAAACTAATCGAGCCATAGTACATCAGGTCGTTCCTCCACCTCTACCCTTAAATAAAGAAACATTTGCAGTCATGAAGGCGCAAGCAGTGCTTGTATATTGCTTGTGCAAGTTCACCACTGTACACTGACCTCCGATGGGAATGACCAGTATAGTCATCACTCCGGATATGCCTGAAGCAGAAAAAGATGAGGGTGACACGGGCCGGGCAAAGTTATAAGTATTCATCATCACAGCATTTCTCTCCATACCTTGAGGGTAGGCTTGAAATGACCACATTTCTCCACCAAAGTGGTCCTATTAGTTGACATATAAAAGTGATGAATACAAGCACAAAATTCCAGCCTCTACATCTCTAACCAGCTTACAGCACGTGATTAAAAGCCAGTGAGGCTTGCATCACAGCCCAGAAAGCTGGAAGGAGAGGCTGGACTAAGGTGAAAAGATATACCTCCATGTCCATCTCAGAATCTGAAGTGATATCACCACCAGTTGTGCTGCAGATAAGAGCAGCATGCTTAAGCTTGGCAGTTTCCAAATTACAGTATAGTCTAGTTTAGAGTCAAACTCACTTCACAAACACAGCACCACCAAACATGACCGTCACAACTAGCTGGGCAGCCCTTGAGACAATGCACCAATAACAGCAGGCCATAACTTTGCTTCACAAAATTCAAATTCTCTGGTCACATGCAGACTCAACCCTGGGGGCGTGGTGTCACATGGCTGATCTGATACAGACCTGCAGTTATCTACATACCTGTAACACATCTGTTGTGACAGTTCTGATACAGCGTACGCATTCTGAAGGTTTCGTGGTTTATACTGAACTGATATGAACATGTTCAGAACAATCTGATACAGATCTGCAGCAGCTGCAGTACCGATACACAACAGCAAACACATCTGTATCACACACAACTGCAACCAGAACAGTATCGCAACAGAATATTTTTGGCTGTGTAGGCAATACTAGGCGATTTTTGGTTTTGGGCGCAGTTTATACGGAAATCCGTAAAATTCCGTGACACGCAACCGAGCATTAACCCTGTTGTCAATGCTATTCACGCGCACGTGGAAACCGCGCGTAAGGCGCGCGAAATACAAAGGCAAAATATTAATTGGAATGAAGCGGCTGTCTACATCTCTGTCAGGAAGAAAGGACCCTACCAGGGTGCCTATGCACTCTTCGAACGTTCCAAGTCGCCCGGCTGGGGAAGTGTATAACTGCGGCATGCTCCCTGCTGGAATTTCCAACTCAGCAAATAACTGCTACAGCAGTGCAGTCCTCCAGTGCCTGTTCAATCACCCTTCCTTCCCATCTCTTTTCAATCAGCTGTTTTCTAGCCATCCCCAACGTTGTAGTTCTGACAGCTGCAAATTTACAGGTTAGTGAATATTCAATTGAGCTCACAATCATTCAAGTATTAGCTATAGCTAATCCTGTATAATTGTGAGCTACTTCCAGTTTCTAACTTGTTTCAGGTGAGTTCTGCAGTGTTGCTGCACTCAGAACACTATGGGATGGGTACAAATACTCCCTCATGGGTACCAAACTGTCACCAGCACCACTGTTAGCAGCTTTGAAAGGTATATGAGGTGATTATGATATGCATACAAAAGACAAGTTTCCAGATTCATTGCTGTATATATTTCTTGCTAGACATCTCGCCAGCACTAAGGCGAGGAGTACAGTTCGATGCTCAGGAGTTCTACCTTGCTCTAGTTTCAAGTTTGTTGACGAAGGCTGATGCACAGTAAGCTGTAGCTCGAAATACAACGTATGGCATCTATAATGAAGTAACTGCTCCTCTCCAGGCATGCAGCGGCAATTCAGAAGAGAATAGCTGTGGAGAAGACACAGAAAAGTAAGGTAGTAAGGAAGTTAATAAGGACAAAATATATTGCATTTCTAATATCTGGTACAGCGGCCTGTGGTCAGTGCGGGAAAATATCATCACTAATGAGAATTGATGAGCTGACTATTGAGCTGCATGTTGGGGTGAGTGGGGTGTGCACATGTACAAAACAATATTCACTATAGCAGCTCAATTATTTCTTTCTCTGCATGTAGGAAGACCGGTCTGTACACGTTCAGGACCTGTTCACGGAGTCACTCGATGATGAGGCTGTTACGTGTAACTGTGATAGGTACATTTCTTGCTGTTAACTGTTTTCTCACAGATCATGCATGTGTGTTTACTGCTGTCCTTACATGTATGCACAGATGCAACAGGAATGTGACCAAATGGCAGCAACACAGCCTCTCCTCGTTGCCAGAGCTGCTTTGTATCCATATTCAAAGTACAACGAACGTGTCACCCAGCTCTGACCCCCCCAGTGTTCAAGTGCAAGTATGTTATTTTTACTGTCAGCACTGACAGGCATGTATGGCTTAGTATAAACATTGTACATTCATATTATCTTGTAGAAGTCAACTCTGAAAGTTCCAGGTCACACAGTGACCTACAGTCTGACTGGAATGGTTGTTCATACTCGTATATCCGAGACCTGTGGTCACTACAGAGCATTTGTTCGCTCAACCAAGGACAACACACAGTGGTTTTCAGTTGACGATCTAAAGGTACATGGATTGTGCACAACATCAACATAGTAGTGTACATGCAGCTCAACCACCCTTAACTTTGTTTGGTAAATTGGTACCCATGCAGGTAACCCCAGTAAGTGTTGCAACAGTTCTCCTTCAACAGCCCTTTATGCTATTCTACCAAGCCCAAGAAGGGGTGGAAACACTTTCCCTCGATGCCTGTTGGAGATTACGAGGGTTTTGGTGGCTAAACGATGAGGTTTGTTTTAGTAGCTATAGGTAAAGCTTTGTAACTCATTCAACACTGCTCCTTCCTGGTGTTAGGTTATTGCGTCCTACATGACTATGATTCAGCAGGAAGCAGCCAAGGTATACAGCAATATTAATGAGTATGACATCAACGCATCATGTATGACTACACACCACAGGCTGGGAAAAAGGTGCTTGTGTTGGGCTCCCATTTCTTTCAGCAACTACAGAAGGGCACTCACACACTATCACGGCACCAGAAGGTGAGCTTGGACTCCTAATCACTTAAAGGCCAACGTATAGTGTGAGTCTTCATAGCAGTGCATCATCTATAATACTGGGAATTAACTTGGGATACTGTATATATGTGTCCCTATAGGAACACCTTCCCAGCCAAGACCTGGTCATGTTTATCATCCATGACAGTGGTAACCACTGGACCCTGCTGGTAAGAGAGTGCAGACACTTAGTGGATGCTGAAAGGACTGATAGCTACCACAATGGTCATGTATAAACTTTGTGGTAGGAAAGGGAGGTGTATATGTTGGGGAATATTTTTGTTGAACAGTCTCTCATGGTTTCTGGTTTGTTAATGACTTCCAGGTTGTGGATTTCAACAGGAAAAGCATTGAATACTATGACAGCTTGCTCAAAGAGAACAATGCTCACATGATCACAGCTACGTAAGACATTGAACACAGTGAAATTCAAATTTCAGAATATTTACGTTTGACCAACACACTGATCCAACCTCAGGGCCTACATGGAAGCAAGCATTGAGAGTGCTGGAGAGCACGTCAACTGGGCTGAATGGAGTTACGTTCACAAGAAGGTATAACCTTTATCCATCTCATGGTGGGAAGAATATTATAATTGTAACCTCATTGGTATCTCTTTAACAGAATATACCAAAACAAACCAATGCAGTGGACTGTGGGGTGTTTCTGTGCCAAGTAAGATATGCCACATATCTACCGAATATGTCCGTTACTAACAATAACTTTCTGTCTCATGTACCCGTACATATGAAGTATGCACTGCATCGGTCCCGAGGAGACCCCACATGCTATCGACAGGTATTGACTAGTGAATCTGACTATGTACTTCAACAGCATGTAAGTTGATGTAACAACTGGTAATGAAAATTGGCCCTTTCAGGAAGACATGGGGATAGTGCGAAAGATGATGCTAGAGGAACTGCTGAATGGTCACCTGATGTGAGTAAAAGTATCCAGCTTCACCCTAAAATCTCTTCTAACAAACTCTTGGTCTTCGTCCTTTCTCAATTACTATACAGTGCATACAGAGAGCGGTTGGATCTCATCAGTAAAGGTACAGGCAGAAACTCTGCAGCATTCTATGACAGCAATACGTTCCTTGAGCCTGCATTGGCAAAGAAATACCATAGAGAGGATATCAAATCCATTCCTAAGCCATCTCCACCTGGTTCAGTCATTCTAGTAGCTGCATATAACCTTCCGGAAACCTCACAATCTCTCAAGCCACTGTCTGCTACTCTGCCAGTAGAAACATCATACTGTGAACTAACTCCACACACTAATAGGACCAATGAGCTCTCCCCACCCCACTCAGCTCCAAGGCAGTTTTCCGACCCTCCAACAGGTCCTACTCAACTGCCACAACCCAGCAACCGACAGAACTTGCCAAATAAAACAACTTGTCAGCCAAGTACACCGTCCAATCAGCCCTCCCTACCAACTACGGCGCCCAATCAGCCCTCCACACCAGCTACAGTGCCCATTCAGCCCTCCCTACCAACTACACCGCCCAATCAGCCCTCCCTAACAACTACGGCGCCCAATCAGCCCTCCACACCAGCTACAGTGCCCATTCAGCCCTCCCTACCAACTACAGTGCCCAATCAGCCCTCCACACCAGCTACAGTGCCCATTCAGCCCTCCCTACCAACTACAGTGCCCAATCAGCCCTCCACACCAGCTACAGTGCCCATTCAGCCCTCCTCATTAATATCCTATGAGGGACCCAGGCAGCCTTCTCTCTCACTAAGGAAGCACAAACAGCTATCCTTTACCAGGAAGAGAAGTAGTCAGACCAACTATGTATTTTCTTCCAAGAAATCTTGCGATGACAAGCAGCCAACCCAAATATCACCTATGACTCCATCATTGGCCATCCAACCACTCTTGTCCAAACCGTCACCTACATGTATGACACCACCTCCCACTTCAACACCACCATCATCGCCCACTGTCAGCCCTCCCAGTAACTCACTGGCTACTACCCACACCACTCAGAAACTTTTCAGCCCTCCCAGTAACTCACTGGCTACCCACACCACTCAGAAACCTGTCAGCCCTCCCACTAACTCATTGGCCACCTACACCACTCAGAAACTGGTCGGTGTTTCCACTGAACCACCTGCTGAATCTTCCATTCGGCTATCCTCTTGCCCCATGACTCAGCAATCAGATAAAACCTCATCTGCGTCAGATTTGATGCCAACTTTCCCTGATGATGACTTCACTACAGTGCCATCACCCAGTCCACCTCCATATAGCCCTATACCCAACCATGACATTGTTCATGACAGTATTGATCTTGACACAGAATATACTGGCAAGCAGTTACCACCACTATTATCATCTGTCCTCCCAAAGGGATATACCTATATTTTTCAAAGGTTAAACTACACACAGAATTCCAATAATCTGGCATTTTCAGCCACCATTTTCATTAATACTGCATCAGAAGCAGGAGCGACTGAATGGATCAAAGATCTTGAAGCCTATACAGCAACAACATACCGTGTTACAAGAGGAAATCGTGTAAAAGGCTGTCGGATTTTGTATAAGAGTGACCGACACTGCCAACACAAACGCAAAAAGTCTTCCAAGTATAAACCAGAAAAGACCCAGTCATTACAGAGAGATAAGAAGACCGAGTGCCCAGCTCATTTCACGATAAAGGTGCACAACACAAAGGCCAGGCATTATATCACTCATCCATGTGAAGTAACGATTACATGGGATCATAACCACTCAACTCAATCTGCACATGCACTCAGTTTTAGACCAATTAATAGTGAAACTAAACAGAAGTTTTATAGCTACTTTGACTTAGGTCACTCTCCCTCCTCTGCTATCCACCACCACAGCCTAAATCTAGCTATTGAACATGGCGGCAAAGAAAAAGAATTTGAAATTGCACATGCAGACCGTTCCATAAACCCACTCCCAAACGACATCTACTATCTGTATAACAAATGGCGAGTAGACAAACTTGGCCCAGAGAATGGAGAGAAAATGTTTGAACAATTAGAAACACTTATAAAGGCCTACAATGAAGAACATGGAGAAGAAGGTGGAAGAGCATTCATACAAAGGTATGAAAAGCAATCTGTACAGACCACACCGGAAAAAACAACATCTGACCAGCCTCTTGTGCTAGCAATATGTACTCCACTGATGGCTCGTGCTCACAGATTAGTGAGGCAGGCAGGGGAGCTAGTATACTGTGACTCAACTTCAAGTTTGGACCGGTACAATTGCCCCACGTTTGTGATGAGCACATGCACGTCAGCTGGAGGCATTCCCTTGGGTGTAGTAATAACTTCAGGTGAAAGCGAAGACGTCATTACAGAGGCAATGACATTCTTGAAAACTGTCTTACCCACCAATGCCTTTTATGGAAAAGGGGCTAATGGGCCAGAGATATGTATCACTGATGATTCAGATGCGGAAAGGGCAGCTCTCAGAAATGTCTGGCCAGATACCACCTTTCTTCTATGCATTTTTCATCACTTGCAGAGCTGGTGGTCATGGTTGTGGGATGCTAAGCATGGCATAGCTAAGGAAGACCGCCAGCCAATTATGCTCCTGGTAAAAAGTATGCTGTACACACCTCATGAGCAAGACTTTCACCAAAAGTATGTTTCTATTATGAAGAAGACTCCAAACAGCTACACAACACAATACCCTAACCTCCGTCATAGACTGGAGCAGATTTGGGAGCGTCGATCTGAGTGGGCTCTCTCCTACAGAGTAGACAAAATAATGAGGGGAAACCATACTAACAATTATGCGGAGGCAGGAATGAGAATCATCAAGGAAATAGTTTTTGGAAGAATAAAAGCATACAACCTAATACAGATGTTTGAGTTTGTCACTGTGATAATGGAAAAGTACTTTGTGAGTAGACTACTAGACATGGCACACAGCCGATTCAGACCTGGAATTGCTATGCGCTACAAAGAACTCCATGATGTAGAAAAGCAAACAACAGGTACCAAAAAACTTCGAGATTCTACATACCTTGTAACAGTTGACGTAAAGAATATTGGTGAACTTGAATATTTTGTAGACATGGACATTGGAGTGTGCTCATGTTCCAGAGGTTATAGTGGTGCTGCTTGCAAACACCAAGCAGCTGTGGCAAAGGCATTTAACATTTGTTCAGTGAACCTAGCCCCGTACTACTCAAAAGAAGCAAGGAAGATGTTTGCAGATCTGGCAATGGGGGGGAAGTCTATGGCTACAGAGTTTTATGCAGACCTGCGAAGTCCAAGCCATGCAAACAGCAGTGAACCTGCAGATGCAGACAAACCTGAAGCAATTGATGCGAGTGGAGGTGAAAACATCAGTTCAAGTCTTGGGACTACAGCAGAGGAAATGGACTATGATGGGGCTGATTCACTTACGGAGCAGATAGAAAACTTCCGTACCTCCATAAGGGAGATCGAAGAAGACCTAGTAGTGAGAGTGAGGGAGGCAGACCATAACTTCATCTCCGGTCTCTGTAAATTCATCACTACCTATAGAAAAATGCAGAAGTCATCGCATGCTCCAACTTCAACAATTGCCTATGCCTTACACACCTTTGGAAGGCCTGATAGTAAGTCACTTATAGGTAGAACCTACATTAGCACCACATTTAAATATGCTTTTCATATTTTGATAGGATTTGTGCGGTCTCAAGGAAGAAAAGGCCGATACATAAAGACCAATGCTGGAGGAATAAAAAGAAGACGTGCAGGAATACCAAAAGGGTCAAAAATGGCCCCTCAGGGCCGACCTACAAAAAGAAAGATTGGAGCACAAGAGCTGCCACTTCCTGTGAAGAGGCCCAAAAAACCTCATAGCCTCTCCAACATCATTAATAATTGTAGACGTTAGTACATTAACATTCATTGGCCTAGGAATTACCTTACGGCTCTGCCAGAGTTCTGTTGTACCGCTCTGCCAGTGCTTTGTTTGTCTGTTGCACGCCGTCTCGGTGTTGTGTGTTTACATCTCGATGCAGTCTCAGAGTGGAAAGGGTTAATGTCGGTTGCGTGTCACGGAGTTTCACGGATTTCCGTATAAACTGCGCCCAAAACCAAAAATCGCCAATACTAGTCTCGGCCGGCCGGCCCCAGACCCAAAACAACCCCAGCGCGGATCGCTTCCAGTATCACGCACGGGGATACTAGATGCGATCCGTGCTGGGGTGGTTTGGGTCTGGGACCGAGACTAAGGCAATACTTGCTTCGCAAATTCCATGTTGCAGTGCATTTTCCACACTCCAGTGTTAAGAGGAATCATTGTGGAGTATGCCTCGAAACTACTACACCGTGAGTTTAGCAGCTAGCTACATGCATATGCAAGCATCATGCAGTTGTGCATATTAACTATTATTTGTATGAAAAAATGATCAATAACACAGGTCACACAAGAGGGAATGAGTTCTGGCTGCTGAGTACATTACAGTCTTGGAATTCAGTGCCAACAGCATCCATGTGTAGCTCCTGTAGCTCCAAAGCAGCTGTACAAAGGCCTGAAATGTAAGACAGAAGTGCACTGACCACAATGCCAGTATCATGCAACAAACTAGTTATTGCATGAGTGCGCGGGCTATACGTCATAATATTGGCACTTGCCCTCGGGCCTGCGGCCCTCGGGCTCGATGCCAATACTCGACGTATAGCCCTTGCACTCATGCAATAATACATAGTAGAACTATTCAAACAGGTAATTAGTAGAATTGTTAGGACTACAGTTGAATCAACTGAACTTCAACACTAGCTGGGTAATGCTCTCCAATAGATCCACCAATATAGGAGGGACAGTTAGAGTTCACAGATAGCCTTCTGTAGCACAAGTATGCCTAATGCACTGGCTGTAGTATAGGGGAGCATGTGGCTACCACATTTGCAACTTATTCCCATACAGCTATGATGGGCAGCATGTACAAGAACATGCACTCCACTTGAAGAAGCCACAGGGATTTCCATCAATACCACAGGTAAATACAATGTGAAGGTGAGAGCCACACCAGCTAAACATCTTTCCCAGATTTGCTTAGTTGGACTGTGGGAAGGAATACAATGATCTACAAGAAGTACTTGACTGCTATACTGCTGACGTCTGCCAGGTTCAAGCAGTTTATGTAATAGTTAGAGCCCGGTCGCCAGGGATTTATGGCAACGTAAACCGACCGAGTCCGATTGGATATCGCATCTGATTGGTCCATTGAATCTCATTGCCAGCGCCTAACCTCGTTCCCAGGCCATCGCCCAGCTTTTCGTCGCTTGCAGTATGGTAAAGCGGGGAGGGCCTGGTACATTTCCTCACGTGAGCATGACGTAATCGAAAATAAAATTTTCACAACGAGGACGCAACATTTTGCGTGTTATTCAACCATCTACACGTTCAACGCTCGGTGAGTATGACAGTCGCCCCCCGCTAGCTAGATACGCGTGGTATCTTACTTGGTACCTTCGCTCTTCTTGCTGTTCTGAGACCACGTACGCCCACGTTCAACTTCCGGTCTTTCTACCCCTTTCTACCCTTGACGTCACTCACATGAGGAAATGTACCAGGCCCTCCCCGCTTTACCGTACTGCAAGCGACGAAAAGCTGGGCGTGGGACTGGGAACGAGGCTAAAGGCTACTAGTCTCGTGCCCAGACCACACCCCCCGAGGGGAGAGACTGTCTGGTGAACGAAGTCTAATTTCTTGGGCTTGAAGCATACTACGGAATGTGTAATCATTGTATAATCTCATGGTGTTAAGTGCCTGCGAAAGCGTCTGCTGAAGGCTCCCGTGTCGACCAAGCGCGATCATGGCTATTCATATTGGGAGAGAAGGTGTACTAACCTTTTGCTGCTCACCCATGGCCCATAGAAGATTTTTGAAGCATCCTTCGCCGTCTATGGAATCTGCTTCCCGTTCGTTTGGCAGTCCTTTCAGGCACTTTACTGGGGTCAAATGCGAGAACGGCCCCTTGGGGCTAAGGCCAGCATTAGCTTGCACGTAGAGGGGCCCCTTCGTTGTACTTGATCCCTTTGCTGACCTCGCTTCCAAACCTCTCAACTTGATCCTTCATAAGCGATGTCACAGGGCGCACAATCGAGCGCAAAAGTCTTCAGAAGTTGTCGCCACGACGTAGCGTTGCCTTACATAGTCAGCGCTAAGGGCAAACTGGCCTGGCAAAGGCTCTTGGCTGTTGTCTTCTCCATGCTTATGAGTATTCAAAGTGATTACTACATAATTATTAACAATCTCGCGATCTCATTGGTCCTTACCGCATTCCGGTAATAAGCCCAAGAAATTCGACTTCGTTCACCAGACCGTCTCTCTCCTCGGGGGGCACGAGACTAAAAGGCTACCTTGGTAACGATAGATTCGAGAAACTGCAGCCATGGCCTGTTCTTTCTCTCCCTCCTGCCTTGGCATGTGCGAGTGGACTGACTGTACGTGCATGAAACTCCGCCCTTGGTGAAAGCTCCACCTCCAGCTCTGTTGCTGGTCCTAGCCCTGCCTCGCTCACAGTCCCTCCCCATTTTTCAGAGATTGTGAATGACGACGAACTTTCCAATGACTTCTAACCTCTTCACAAACTGGCAAGGTCGCTCGTTACATCCTCCTTTGAGCTTCGTCGCATCATATCACCTAGTACTCTATAGCTATTTGAACCTTGAACTTCAAATCGGCATTGCGCTATCAACAGTTTGCGCACGCACGTTCAATTTCCACAGGGAGGGAAATATGATCATAACCGTCCTGTGTAGTTACCCTGAGGGAGGGAAATATGACTCATAACCACCGTCCCCTTCTATGGCATTACTATATAGTAGGTGGGGTATATTGATTCTTATGTGCATGATGCTAAACACTTGAGTGTGATATGCATTTGCTGCTATCCTGCATGGTCACATACACTTCCCCGTTTGTGGCTAGTTTATGCCACCATAGTCTACATAGTCCACCCTATGTTATTCTGATGCATGTCTCGTGTACTTTTAGTTCCTTGTCTTTATGCATGCATTCTTCATTATCATGAAAGTAGTGACATGTAACAGAATGACACTGTGATTGTAGCTGTTGTCATAATAGAAGGGTTTCCCATTCACTTTAGCATCATAGTTTCAGGAGAGCCTATGAATTACGTCTCTCGTATTGATGTACACCCTATAGTCATGTGTCGACAGTGCCACCACAAATCTATGAGGACGGAACAGCATGCTGTTCTGGAACTAGACTTGAAGGCAAGTGTGCTAATTCATGTGTACGTAATACAGGTACTTGATTGTAGAATTCACTACTCTGCAGGGGACTACACTGAGTAGCTGTATTAGAGAATTTGAAGAGAAAGAAATAGTTAATCAGTATATGTGCGAAAGGTAAGAGCCCCCTTTGATATCACCTTGCAAGAGCATGTTATGTACTATAAGTCAAGGGCGTGCAAACATAAACTAGCAAAACATTTAGTATAGAAGTCAGCCAGCTATAGTCTGATAGGTGTATTAGAAATACTATTCCCACACATTGTTCAAGATGGGGGGAGGGGGGGGGGACAAGGTCCGTACGCATATGACATTCTCTAAGTATAGGATATACAAGAAGTATGCAGAGCTAGCAGACTAGTAACAGCTCTAGCGCTGACGTTCGATCACTTTATTAGACAGGTTTGGGCACTAGTGGAGTTAACACACTGGCATGCCCATTAGTTGCTACAGGAAGCTGGCAAATATGTTGCCAGCTTCTGCTGTGGTCAGTTTCTCATACATGTGGCTTCCTTTGTGGTTGGCATGTGTGAGTAGATAAGAGTTGAGTAGTGACTATTCAGTCATTGCAACACATAGCTACTGAAGGTTGGAAACCCCTAAAAGAGTCCTTCTACATACGGCGGACACGGCACAAATCCCTCTCCGAGTCACTGGAATTGCAGCCACACCGTCAGCAGCAATCATGTGAGGCACCCATATACAGTCAGTCGATATCTCATTGTACGTTGCTTGGGGGAGGTGCATTTATGGAATGTCCACAGTGTTGGGCACACAGATAAAAATTTTTCGGAATGTCCAAAGTGTTGGACACAATACTCATCTGTGTCCACAGTGTTGGGGCAAGTACATTTACCAACGTCCGCAGCGACGGGCAAGTACTTTCATCAATGTCCACAGTGTTGGGCAAGTACATTTATCTATGTCCACAGTGTTGGGCAAGTACAGTAGTATTAATTGGGCAAGTACTAGGTCCAAGTACACCTATCAATGTCCACAGTGTTGGCCATGGGCAAGTACCTTTACCAATGTCCACAGCGTTGGCATTTATCAATCTCCACAGTGTCGGGCAAGTATATCTATCAATGCCCCCAGTGTTGGGCAAGTACATGTAAATGTCCACAGCGTTGGTCAAGTGCATTAATCAAAGGTCCACAATGTTGGGCAGAAGCAAATGTGTCTCCTGGAGTACCAGGAGTGAATATATCTCCTGTGTGCCAGGGCAAACACCACCTCCCAGCTCTCTGGAGCGCCAGAGACTCCTAGCGTAAATGATTGTCAACAATGCCCTGCAGTGTCAGGGGAACTGCTGACCATTCAACCTTCCTTTGAGTGCCAGGGACACTTAAATAGCCAGCCTCCGAATTGAAACCCCCCCCCCCCCCCCCCCCCCCCCCCCCCCCCCCCCCTCCCGGAGTGCCAGGGACTGCACTAGCATTTACCGACACATCATGTGGGGATCCGTTGTTCCCATTCCCTGGGGTGCAAGTATAAAGTGGCGAAAAGCGGGACTTATCAATACAACGTCACCAGAGATACATATCAGGGAACAGCTTTGCTTGAAGCCTTTTACTCTCCTCCCCGCACCCAGGAGACCTTGGGGAGACAACAATTTCGAGCATCTTAAGTGAATTAGGTACATGTCAAGTAAGCCTCAGGGAGAAGGCTAGATGACGACCAATTACAGTGTACCCAGTTGGTTATCATACATATCGTAGGCCATCTGGAAAGCTAGATAAAAGCCAGTGTGCCAGGGGGGAGCAATAGCTTATACGTACTTTGTTCTATACCCCACCACCGTGGTTACAGCAAACGTTCACGAGTTGAAGCACGTACAGACAGCGATAAGGCCAGTTGGTAGTAACCATGTACGTAGCAGTCAGCCCCCCGTTCCGCTAATCCCAGGAGTTACAGGGAATCCAGTGCAGCCCTTTACAGGACAGAGGCCCCCAGGGACAGTTAGTCATTTCAGTATCACCATCCTGGTGAAAGTAACTTAGTCATGCCACCACTAAAAATGATTTTTACTGTGATTACCGCTGCCAGCTGCCTTCAGCACTAGGCCTGCGGAAATTATGCTCGGAATAATTTTGGAATTATTAGTCTGCTTTGGCATAGGGGAATAATGCGGGAATAATCAAAAGATATACGGGAATAATTGGCATGTGACGTTGAGCTCGTGCATATGCATGTATGCATACGCGCGCAAGTAGTACAAGTATCTTGATGATGGACTCGGAGTGTGACGAACCAATGCCTGGCAGTAGCAGCGAGCCTGTCGTTGACGTAGATTCAGGGCAAGACACCAGTTCACCAGTTGTACAGGTCCTAGCTCTCTGCTTTAGACTGTCTATTCATTGTTTGTGTACTACTTGTGTATTAAAGTGTTGTTACGCTTTCTATTTGTTGAGCATGCATGAGCATAATTGCAGGAAAAAAAGGCATAATTGTAGAAAATCAAAAGCATAATAGCTGAAGGTGATGAGAACAGGAGAATAGAATAATCATCAAATTCTTGAGAATAATCCCCTCAGGCCTATTCAGCACTGCCCAGTTGACCCTAAAACGTTAATACACAGGTGTTAGACAAACTCCCATTCAGAGGTGAAAGGAGGAGGGCCTACATTGTGGTTGCTACAGTGTGGCTGAGTCCTGTAGCTGGGTGGTTGCTTGGGAGTATCAGACCATCCACCACCATCTGTGGTCACCAGATTGCCCACAGGCAAGCCAGCAAGACCAACCCTGCCAGCTTGGCACACAGCTTCAGGGCAAGCCAAGCCTAAGGTTCCTCTAAGTCACATATTCACCATTCTTATCCCATCCCCAGAACCCGTCATGCCCCCCCAAACGTAAGCAAAAGCGCCCCACATCTACCTCCAACACACCAGTAGCCAAGCGGCAGAGGCGCTCAGCAACTCACACAGGCCCAGATGTGGCATCACTGAGCCTCAATCAGCTGAAAAGGCTCCCAGTTCAAGTCCTAGAGCTTCACCTCCACAGTTGTCACCTGACCACTTCTGGCACAGTCGCAGACAGGGCCAGAAGGCTCTACGACCACTACCATGCACCAGCAGTGCCTGACCCCAACAGCTCTATTTTGGATACCGTACGTGAGATGCTGGCACAGCAATCAAGCAACATGGAGACCCGCTTCCAAGCCATGCTTGACGCCTCACAAGGTCAAGCGACGACGCACCAGCTTACTTCCCAACAACAACCAGTTATGCAACAACCAGATAGTGACGAAGACAATATCTCTGACACCACTGCCCAGGTGCCAAGGGATTCAACTCCAGGGCCTGCTCATACCCCAACGCCTCCTGCAGCAAGCCAAGCTATACCTCCAGTGCCAGCAAAGCTACAGAACCGCATCCTTAAAGGTGAGTACATTGACTTTAAAGAGCTCCTGCCTGAAAATATGTTTTCGTCTGGGGATGTGCCTCTCTCCAAACCAAACTCGGTCACCCTCCAACTAGACACATCATCAGCCTTGACAACCCCACAAATCACGGTAACCAACCCTGGAAAGCATTCTAAGCGCACTATAGACACCTTTCACGCATGGATGCAAGCATGGAATGCATATGTTGCGGTCCTAGCTACCCACTTTCCAAGCAGGGCACTGGAGATGCTAGCTTACCAGAGGGTCATAACCGATGCAGCGAACGAGTATCTGATTGATCGCTGGTATGACTACGACAAGCGCTTCCGTCACACCGTGTCGACGGACAGGTCGCTCAAGTGGGACAGGATATGTACAGACCTTTGGCTAGAGTGCCTAACACCTCCTGCTTCCACCTCTGACTCAGCCACAAGACAGGCTCACCCGGGCGAATTGGGTAAGCGGCCCTGCACCTACTGTAGGCGCACCACACACTTTCCACATACATGCCCTCAGGCACCCTGGTCCTTTCGATCTTCTAGACTCAGTAGCACCACAGCACTTAGAAACCCTCTGGGAAGCGGAACTCCCAGATCCACCACCAATGGAAAGCCCGTCTGCTGGAACTACAATGGCACAGGTGCTTGCAACAAACCCGCATGTACCTACTCTCACACATGCGGTGTCTGCGGAGGCAACCACCCTGCTAAGGGGTGCCGCCGCAGAGCACCCAATTAGCCTCCACACCATAACCACACCCCTACGACCGTTCGAGTTTGAACGCGAGCTAGCTCAACATCCCAACAAAGCCTTTGTTAGGCAGCTCATTACTGATTTAACGCATGGCTGCAATGTTGGCTACAAGGGGCCGCAATTTTCACATACACACCCACACTTACCTTCTGCACACCTCATGCCACAGGTAATAGATGAGTCACTGCGCAGGGAATGTGATGCAGGTAGACTAGCAGGTCCATACACAGATAACCCCCTTCCTAATCTCCGATGTTCCGGCCTGGGAGTGGTCCCCAAGCGTGGAGGAGGCTATAGGATCATTTATGACTTGTCCTCCCCTCATGGACGAAGTGTTAATGACTTTATTGATCCACAGGCATACTCACTATCGTACTGCACAGTAGACGATGCCATACAAATTGTTACACGCCTAGGGAGGGGTTGCTTAATGGGAAAAATAGACTTAAAGAATGCATTTTGCCAAGTTCCTGTACGGAAACAAGACTGGCATCTTTTTGGTATCTATTGGAAGGGCCTCTACTACATGTATGTGGATAAGTGCCTACCTTTCGGGCTAAGGTCGGCCCATACCTTTTCAACCAGATTTCAGAAGCGATTGAATGGGCCCTGCATAATAACTACGGTATTGAGTGGATTCTGCACTTCTTGGATGATTTCTTCACTGCTGGAAAAGCCAACTCAAATGTCTGCAAACACAACATGAATGCAATGACAACACTCTGCAAGCGTGTTAATGCCCCACTCAAGCCCGAGAAACAGGAGGGCCCTACCACATGCCTTACTTTCTTGGGAATCGACCTAGACTCCTCTACTATGGAGGTCAGGCTCCCACCGGACAGAAAGTTAGAACTTCTGCAACATCTCCAGCAGTTCCGCACAAAAAAGAAGTGCACCAAACGGCAACTGCTCTCTCCTTCGCATGCAAGGTAGTTGCCCCAGGCCGCATATTCCTCAGGCACTTGATCGATCTCAGCTGCACGGTTTCCGGTCTCAACCATAGGATACGTATCACTAGGGAAGCACAGGCAGACATTGACTGGTGGCTGGACTTCCTTCCACAGTGGTCAGGCTCCTCATTAATGCTCCAACCCGAGTGGACTTTAAGCATTGACATGGAACTGTATTCTGATGCTAGCAATTTAGGGTATGGAGCCTACTGGAGTGGTAAATGGTTCCTAAGTGGATGGACACCAGACCAGGACCCCCTACCTATAGCATGGAAAGAGCTCTATGCCATTGTGGTCGCACGTAATGCATGGGGCCCTCAGTGGTCTGGGAAGCGCATTCTCTTTCACTGTGACAACCAAACTATAGTTCAGACATGGGAGAGAGGCTCATCTAAGTCCCCAGACATCGTGGCACTTGTTAGAGCCCTATACAGAGTAGCAGCTGAGCATAATTTTCATGTACTAGTTTCACACATTTCGGGCGCATCAAACACCATTTGCTGATGCACACTCCCGTATGCAGATGGAGACCTTCCACCAGCTAGCTCCTGGAGCAGACCCTCATCCAACTCCCATCCCTGTCTCATTGATGCTACTCTGATGGAAATGGTGGCACTGTATGAGAGTCTTTGCATCGCCCCATCCACTAGATCGGTATACAATTCTGGCTTCAAAGCTTTCCAGCGTTTCTGTGACAAGCATCGAATACCCAGCACTCCAGCCTCCCCAGAGACGGTCAAATTCTTTTGTGCTGATATTGCAGATAAAGTAAGGTACACCACACTAAAAACTTACTTGGCAGGCATCCGTTTTTTCCACCTTCATGCCGGGCTGGAAGATCCTACAGACTCCCACATAGTCCACTACTTTTGTCTAGGTATCAAGCGACAACAGGGGGCATCCAAGAGAACCAGGCTGCCGATCACCTTATCTGTCCTACACGTACTTAAGTACCAACTCCATGTTTCCTCAGTCCTTCCTTTCGCAGACAAGCGCATGCTGTGGTGTGCTTTCACCCTAGCCTTTTATGGCTTCCTACGTTGTGGCGAATTTGTCGCCCCAGGTATCAACACACATGACGCTTCCCAACACTTGACATGGTCGGATCTCTCATGCTCACACTCATCGCTACAGGTTACTATCAAATCTTCTAAGACAGACCCGTTCTGCAAGGGCTGCACCTTGTCTTTACCAGCCACACAGACCAGTACTTGCCCAGTGTCAGCTTATACTAAATATCGCCAAGTGTGCACAGTAGCCACACCAACTAAACCAGTATTTGTATTCACTTCAGGCACATTCCTCACACGGGCAAGTCTAACCTCCCACCTTAGGGATCTCTTGCAGAAGGGAGGTATAGACCCAGCATCGTATGCATCTCACAGCTTCCGTATCGGAGCAGCAACAACAGCAGCCTCAGTACAGACCCCAGAGTGGCTCATTCAGACACTAGGTCGCTGGTCGTCTGACTGCTTCAAAACCTATATCCAGTGTCCTCAAAGCACAATTCACTCCGCCTTACTCAACATCTCCCAGCATGTCGGCGTGGACCGCTCTTCATGGAATCCAGACAAGCATCGTACCACCAATTAAGGGGTAAGGTTTTTGGAAGGGGCGGTGTTGTGTGGTAATGTGGGGGAAATTGGGCGCCTTGCTTTGGCTGGTTAGCCATAGCTTTACGCTTGGCTTAGTTGGTGTTTGAGATGCCCCAGTGTGGGTAAGATACAACCCCCGAGTTCGGGGATCTACCTTTAGCCCATTTCCCTCACTGCCACATGGCCACCCTTTCCGCCCAAAATACTAAACTAATATTGATTGCTTAACCCAGTCAAGGTACCAATGTACATGTATATGCCTTGTGTGTTAAGGTAGGAAACACGGCATCGGCGAAATCGCGCAATTTTGCTCATGAATAATTAATGAGATGACATCACTCGCATACAGTTATTTAGAGTTATTGATCTGTTTACGTTTTCCCATGGCGGCAACCGGAATAAACAAGGGGGGCTTCTCTCTTTGATGCGGCTAGCGGCCCTTTCGAGTTTCAAATCGGTACTCTGATGTGGCCGTGCGGTACTTTGAAGATTTGTTTGAACACTCTTTTTTTTTTTTTTTTTTTTTTTTAAGTAAGAAGCTATTCTGGCTTATTGAATGTAACGATGGGCTATCTGAGGGTGAATAGCTAGGTGGAGTGAGCAGGAATGTTTGTGGGTCTGCTGAAGTGGCCGAAGAACAGCCTGGAAAGTGAACAGCCTCCGACAGCTCCCTGGCCAAGGTACTCTAGAGAGTTGACCTTTCGGCATTACAGGCCCCGCCCATTTTCGTGTTAGGGCGAATTTGGCTGGTTTGGTAGCTGGACTGGGCTGGTGAGAGGGAGTAGATGTGTGGCCAAAACTCGGTAACCGAGAGGTGAACGTGGAAAAGCATCCCTATTTTTGCAGGGGGTAGGTTGACCTTTTGGAAACTGGCCTTGGCTTGAGTCGGTTTTAGTTGGTGTGCGTGGAATTTTTTTTGAAAGCCTAGGGTAGCCAAACCTCTGTTTTTGAGGGTGGCAGTGAGTTTTGGGCTGTAGCCTGCAAGTGAGGAGAGCAGGTGGTAAATCCATCCGTAGTTTTTGGGCCTGTTTTGTGTGTGTATTGATGATGGGGTCAGAGTGTGGGTGGGGCCTTGGAGAGGGTCCAAATTTTCAGTTTCGTAGAGGGCCTTAAAATTGAGTTTTAGGGCATTTTCAAGCAGAGGGAGCAGTTTGATGCAAAGTATTGCTGAAACTTGTGTACGCTTTGATGCTGCCCATTTATCCATCAACTTGGTTTCGGAGATCGCGGTACCCATGTTTACTACCTTAATAGACAGGTTTGGGCACTAGTGGTTAAACCAGAGTTAACACACTGGCATGCCATTAGTTGCTACAGGAAGCTGGCAAATATGTTGCCAGCTTCTGCTGTGGTCAGTTTCTCATACATGTGGCTTTCTTTGTGGTCGGCATGTGTGAGTAGAGTAGTGACTATTCAGTCATTGCAACACTGTGTAAGGTAGCTATTGTAGGTTGGAAACCCCTAAAAGATTCCTTCTCCCTTCCCCCCCCCCCCCCCCCCCCCCCCCCCCCCACCCGGTGACCAATGGCACTTTGTGGGAATGGGCGCCTTGCTTTGGCTGGTTAGCCATAATGTAGCTTTACGCTTGGCATAGTTGTAGTTGGTGTTTGAGATGCCCCAGTGTGGGTAAGATACAACCCCCGAGTTCGGGGATCTACCTTTAGCCCATTTCCCTCACTGCCACATGGCCGCCCTTTCCGCCCAAAATACTAAACTAATATTGATTGCTTAACCTGGTCAAGGTACCAATGCATGCCTTGTGTGTTAATGAGTTCTTACCTGAAGCTAAACACCTGAGTGCGGTAGACTAGTCTGCATGGTCACATACATAACTGCTCAGTACAGGCACATAGTAGTGTGTAGTGGCTTATACGTAGTTCGCTAATAGTCTTTGCATGGAGGATACTCTTCAGGATGCATTGAAAGTTCATTGTAGCCTTCACCCACAGAGAAAGGTGGTAGAACGACTTTGCAATACAAATGTACATGTACATGATACAAAATGACAGTACATGTGATCATATCATACCGATTTGCTGGGAAGTACTACTCCAAATAGAACACATCAATTAGATTCAAGATCCCTATCTGTTACTGGGAGTGACATGCCCTCTCCCCCCTTCATTGGTTGATATACCCTTAACATTACAATGTTGACAAGTACTTATGAGGCCTTTTTCTCAAGTTGTCAGAAATTGATCACATACAGCGATATAAGAGGCACTTCTGAACTTCTCATTATACACCTTAAACGGTATGGAATTATATCAATTATTGCACGACATATATGACCACAATGATGTATGTAATGTCTACCTTCATATCGTAGCTTCCAGCAGGTTGGCACACAATTCCTCAAAAATGACCAGATGGTAAAATACCCTGAAGAGCTAACCATTTCCAATGGGGTAAGCTAACACCAATGACAGAGTAGATAGAGATGGAGACGCTAGTTGATTACTATCGTATTTTTTGGTTCATAGCAACAATA
This sequence comes from Axinella damicornis, assembly GCA_963931865.1. Taxonomy (NCBI): domain Eukaryota; kingdom Metazoa; phylum Porifera; class Demospongiae; order Axinellida; family Axinellidae; genus Axinella; species Axinella damicornis. The sequence continues at coordinate 9,537,143 of OZ007506.1, read as the reverse complement.
CACACTTCGAGCATACACTACTCATGAGGGCACAACGCAGGGAGGTCACTACACGGCCTACGTGAGGGTTGGAGTGCAATGGTTCAAGATGAATGATGACATGGTAATATGATGCTTCTTTGAACATAACATATGATAATTACCACGGGGCCACAGTTACCTAATTGCCAGACGCAATCCCCCTTTTTGCCTTGACCTGTGAACCAACAACCAACCATGACGTCATAATGGCGTGTGCGTAGTATACGGAGGTATACGGTCCAAGAAATAAGATATACGGAGGTGCAAGAGTAATGGACACGTGCAATGAAGGTTGACGGGCGTGTTGAAGATCCGAGGCCGTGGAAGAAACGTGTCCTCCTACCAAGAAGCTCTGCAGTTGTGGGGCAGATCTCTCATCACTGAGTGTATATCTCACAGAAAACACTTGGCTGGGTCGAATCACTTGAAGGTACAGGCAGTGAGTGGGCTGCGGGCGCCCACGTCCACCAAGAGGACGCCTGTGGTGCAGCGCCCATGCGCAGAGCTGAAATTGAGGTAGCGAGAGGGCCTAGGGGGGATAGGGAGGCGGTTTTGACGGCATAAAATGGAATGGTACTACATTGTGGTTATTTCTTTACCATTCAGGACACGCCCAGTGTATTAGCTCGCGCACCAACCGAATAAATATTTCAAGAGGTTTGAAACAGACGTTTCGGCCACTATACAGTGGCCCTCATCAGTGAAAATACACACAATGCGGAAAACACAAGTCTAAGTTATTTGCCTTTGACGTGTGGGTTCTCCCAGTTCACTTGGGTATTCACTGGGCAATGCCGGTAAGAAATTCAACATACAGACTATGAGTTAGTTATCACAGCAGTTGGCATATTACACCATGTAGGTTGTGAACAACTTACAGAGGGTTATTTGGTAAGCAACTCCAAAAACTGTGCTAGTGGCATATCAGTCATTGGATATCTACTGTGAGTACTAAGTAATAAGGGACACTCACCAATAGGAACACTAACCAAACTAAATATGAATCCAGAATGTTCATGGAACAGAGGGTCCACCTACGAACAGCAGGAACCACTTCAGTGGGATCAGTGGAGGTTAAAACTTTGCTGGGTAAGCATGACATTTTTAGCCTCGTTCCCAGGCCATTCCTACCACCAGTTTTTGATCACTTTCAATATGCAAAATACGTCGGGAGAAGGCCTGGGAGGTCTGGTCATGTGTGATGACATCAAATAGACACAGGTAGACACACAGCGGGCAGTGCCCAACCATTATAATACTGTAGTGTCCCGCTAATACGTCCCCTTCGAAAATACGCCCCCTTCACTTTTCCGCCTAAGTTCCTGCACAGGGTAGTTTGACTCGTTTATTCTGGAACATCTAAACTACGTGCGCACGTGCTACTTCAATGCAGATCGTCTCTCAGATCAGAGTAATCACCGTTGACGTCGACGATACAGGTCATCTCACTGCCACTTTTCTGCAGGAAATACCCTGTGGTGACCGACAGTATTGCTGTTCTGGAGGATGGCTACAGTGAAGTTGTCATGAATGTTATGGCCCTCGTGTTGAAGCGGCAGCTCTTCTCGCCAATGTAGGGAGACCACGCACGATGTTCGAGAACAGTACTGGCAATCGTTTGTACTTTTGTAACTGTGAACATGAACCTTGGCGGTGTCATAATAGTTTGTGTACGTAGCAAAACGTTTTGAGAGGGCATATACTCGAGACTATTTGCATATTCGAAAATACGCCCCCCCCCCCCCCCCCCCCCCCCAACTTTGGGTTGGATGTAGTGTACAAAATGGAGGGGCAGGGGCGTATTAACGGGACACTACGGTACCTGTTTTGCGTCGATCCGTCCCAGTATTGCAATGGTATTGATCGGCTGCCTTGCAAACACTTTGAAATCCAGCCTTTGGACAGACATTAGAAAAATAAAGGGCATTGAGATTCTTCATCAGGCACCACCTCCCATGTATCATCTACCTGATAGCACAATGTGTGACCAATGGCATGGGAATGAGGCTATTGGATTTTTAGTGTTCGGCATTTGAAAATTCATATTCCACTGCAGGATATGCCTACGCAAAATAACAATTATGACTGTGGAATTTTTGCACTAAAGGTACACTTTATTTCAATGTACGTATAAACCTTGCATATATAATTCAGTAGCTCCATGCAGTTATGGTCACACATTTTAGGCTGCAGAGCACATAATCAAGCAGCAGGTGAGATTATTCACAGGTGGGCCTCTGTACGCAGTGTACACAAGGGGATATGTACATGAATGTGATTGTGTCCCCAATTACATTGTGGTAATGCACGCCTTCTTCACACTCCACTAGCCCACTACAGGGTTTCTTGGGGGGAGGGGTCCTTAGAGATTTCAAACCCAGACCCCCCTAAATGGTGCACTGTCGCACACTATTCCATACCCCCCCCCCCCCCCCCCCCCCCCCCCCCCTTGTGAAATAAACCCTGCCACTACTTCTTACGTGCTCACGCAGGGGTCACAGTTAAATGCATGCCAAGATCACTACAGCAGTATTCTATGATGTCAAGCAATGATGTATAGGTCACCATGTTCCTCTTCAGAGCGACATCCCCAGAATTCGTTATGAAATACTGTTTGAGCTCCTCAATATATACGTCTTGTAAGCAACCCTATAGCACGTGCGACCAGAACTTTCTTTACTGTTTTACTACCGGTACCATTCCACAGACCATCTATACCGGAGAGGAGCATTCCTTCCTGTAATGGGGCTGCAGCACTGGCAAGCAAAGGCACTGTCAAAGGCTCTCCTCCCAACCCTTCCAGAGGAGACCCTAGGCCTGACAGAGGCTCTACTCCCAGCCATTCCAGTAGGCCTGACAGAGGCTCTATCCCCAGCCCTTCCAGAGGAGACCCTAGGCCTGACAGAGGCTCTACCCCCAGCCATTCCAGTAGGCCTGACAGAGGCTCTTCCCCCAACCCTTCCAGAGGAGACCCTAGGCCTGACAGAGGTTCTCCTCCCAACCCTTCCAGTGGAGACCCTAGGCTTGAAAGAGGTTCTCCTCCCAACCCTTCCAGTGGAGACAATCCCAATGACCTTCCTGATTCAGAGCCCCTCTCTCTCTCCAAAGAGCTTTGCAGATACCCACATAGCAACCCTCCCAGCACAAATGCGCCCAAAACCAAGAAACTTGACAGTTTTCCCCATCCTCCTAACACAATTCCAAATGTGGACACATCACAGTCAAGCAAAGCAGAATATCTAAGCAATGCACCTGGTCTGAGGGGGCACATGAACATTTCTGCAAGTACAGCTATTACCTGTCAAGAATCAGGGTGCAGCTATAACTGTAGAACCATACGGCAGTTTCGGATACATTTAACAACTGACCATGGAATGAAGATTGAAGTTCAGAGTTTAAGATTGAAAACAACAGAAGGTATGTTTTACCACATAGGGACTCTTGAGTGTCATTGTTGGCCAGCACACACAGTAGCTTCACATGCAACATTAGTGGTTAAACTAGCCTGGTTCTCAGACCTTCTCATCCCAGCGTTTGCCGCTTGCAGTACTACTGCAAGCGACAAACGCTGGGATGAGAAGGCCTTGGAACGATGCTATAGTTCTACACAATGGAAGCCATCAACTGCTGACACTTGCATGATCCCCTAAGAACAGGTGCCCTTAATTGATCACTATCATCATGATGTCAGTAGATTGTAAAGTCACAATGAGGGGTGCAAAAGATGAGTAGTTGGGTGAAGGGAGTGAAAAACGCTTGAACAATAATTATACAGCTGTAGTTATAGTGAAAGGTAATCATAATGACAAAATCATTGCTTTCAGAATTTCAGCAGTGGAAGGATGAGTTCGAAAGAAACTCTGGTACATCATTTGTTAAAGCAACTGGAGATAAACAGAAACACAGTACTATGAAACTGTATACCACTAAAACTGTATACTACTACTGCAATAGAAGCGGCTTTTTCAATTCCAAGGGAGCTGGACGATGCCATATAAAGTCTCAAGGCACCTCAATGCACACTGCACTGCAGCCATTACTGCTACAACCAAGATACCTGGAACTGAGCTACGTGTGAGTGTATGCAAAACACACTATGGGCATACATGCTCCCTAGGACACTTCCTACCTGGTAGTTGAGTCCGGTAGATAAGTCTGCATTCGCTGATATTCTCAGTGATGCTGCATATTACATATTGTGCTCAGTATACAATAATGTAGTTCAAGTATAGTCTCGGTCACCACATCGCGCACAGCGAACCACAGTGCTTCCGCATCGCGCACAGCGAACCACAGTGCTTCCAAGTATAGTCTCGGTCACCACATCGCGCACAGCGAACCACAGTGCTTCCATATACAGTGTTTTTTCCCAGGCGTTAAGTACACTACCCGCAAGCAGATTACTAACGTATAGAGAAGTGCTGTGGTTTGCACCTGTTTAGTGTGAGAACAAGTCGTATGTTGTCGACCAAACTCCTCTGCTGTGAGCGAGAGTCTGGTACCAGATTATAAGCTAAGTAAGTCGCTGGAAGTCTGTACTGTCTTTGGGATGCATTATTTGAAAGTGCAGAGCAGCCTTCTCACCGCTTCTCCCATGGAGAACTTGAATCGTAGAATAAACGAAATTACAGTGTATGTGATCTTGTCACACTGCCACTCCCTCTAGTCGGTGCTAAAGCATCCCACCTATAGCTAATAGTTGGAGGGGGGTGATGACGAATCCACATGCACAGTTGTGCATGCCTCACAACCTACGTGGGACACCCCTTTTCAGAATGTTATACTCCATTCTAGCTGATTCATTTTCTCATGAATTCGTCTTTACACAGATGGCTTGTTGACTGGCACTAATCTACTAGCTACCTGGAGTACGACGTAAAGCAGCAAGCAGCGTTTTGGCCAGTGTGGGTGGCTGAAGAAATTGAAGATGCATACAGGACTGTTTGCAAACACTAATATGATTTTGATTGAGCCCATCATGTGTACATGAGCATGCATGGTAGTAGCTGTATACGGATGCAGTACAAAAAACTGAATAGACAAACGAATGGCTAAGGTAGTTGAGGGGTTCCAAGTTTAGTTTTTTTTCTTTTTTTCTTTTTTTTTTCTATGAAATTCGTGTTATAAACACAAGGCAACATGAATAGCAGGAATGCTAATGTGATACATGAGCCTTAAGGTGACAACAAACATTATATACCTACCTACATAGAATGTAACAATCTTTTAAACACAGAGATAGATGATGCGTGCTTAACAGAATTAGGTAAAGCATTCCACAGAGTAATGACACTAGGTACAAATGATGAAAACATGTACTGTGTGTGAGCAAATGGCCTACTAAAGTTAGTGTGTTGGTTGGTGCTATATGGGAAGTTATGTTGTACAAATACTCCTGGAGGAAAGTAGGAGAAGTTGCCGATAATTTTGTACATAGTGGTAAGTTTCAGAAAGTTGCGGCGAGTGGAAAGTGGTAGAAAGTTCAAAAGTTGTAGCATACTGTCATAGTCAAGGTTCCATTGTTGCAGACAGACCTTACATGCAAATTTTTGCACTGATTCCAGAGACTGGATGCCTTTGTTTGTGTATGGGTCCCATAGTTGAGATGCATATTCTAAATGAGGCCTTATGCAGGTCAGATAGAGACATCTCAAAGTATTAGTGTCAGCCCAGCTGGAAAACCGTCTATGTAACATACCAATGAGTTTCCTGGCTTTACTACAGATATGTTGAATGTGGTCGTTCCAGTTGAGTGTAGACGTCACTGTAACTCCTAAGTATCGATAGCTGTCCACCTGCTCCATGATACAGCTACCCAGGAACAATCCACTAGATGGATAAAGGGGGTGTCTCTTCTTTGAAGCAATAATGTATTTGCATTTGGATGGATTCAGTTTGAGATGACAAGCTCGTGTACATCCATTGATAGCATCAATGTCTTGTTGTAGGTATCGATAGTCTTCAGGACAGTAGATGGGCTTGTAAAGCAGGATGTCATCCGCATACATTGTTAGTTTAGATCCACTAGTAAGTGGCAGAGAGCACGCACAATTTATATACACTAGGAATAATAGTGGACCTAAAACTGAGCCCTGGGGTACACCAGATGTTACAGGAGTAGTATCAGAGGATGCACCGTCGACAACAACAAATTGTTTCCTGTCACAGAGGTAACTTGTGATCCATTGAAGAATGTGCGGATTCAAACCGTGATCCCTTAGCTTTTGTAGAAGAGGTAGATGTGGTACTGTATCAAAAGCTTTTTGTAAGTCGAAAAAGACAAGGGCGATGTCGGCACCAGATTCCAGCATCTGGAGAATTTCATTAAAAGTGGATATAAGAGCAGTCACAGTAGATTTTCCGGCAGTAAATCCCCATTGATCTTTAGCCAGCAAGTTATTTTCTGTCAGATGATTGTACACCACACTGTGGATATGCCGTTCCAATAGCTTGCTGATGACTGGGAGAAGTGAAATAGGTCTATAGTTACGAGGATTATCTGTGTTTGTTGAAGCCTTAGGAATTGGTACAACAGAAGAATCTTCCACTGATGAGGTACTTTTCCCGTTAGTTTGGGATCCAGGCCAAGTTCATGGGGACTCCGCAAACACCAGCTCCTTCTGTCTCTGCTACCAAACACTGATCCGCTCCAAGCTCCTTGTGCTGCACGTTCAAATTGCAAATTTGTGGGTGTGGTTAGGGTTGGGTTACGGTTTAGCGCATGCGTAGTTGATGGATCTGCCAGAGACAAAGTCGAAGGTACGTCCAAAATAAAAATTCGCCAGGAGCGGTCTCTGTTAGCCACTCACCGCCCCGCTTTAGTCTCCATCCTTGCAAGGCCTTGTTGAAGTAGACTGTTCGTAGTTCGCGTCTCAGTTAGACCGGCGCGACATCAACGCATGAGCATGCAGGAAGTAAGTGAACTCAGGTTGGAAATAACGTATGACGCAAGAACACGCAAAATACGACCAGGAAGTGATTTACGGCACGACGTACGATACATACATATATATATATATATAGAAAATTTACAGCAAACTCGTCTATGTGGGGCTCGCTCAGGCTCGCCCCAATTATCTAAGGTACGTACGTACGGGTGGAGCTAAAGACTGCGGTGCATGCGCATCAGGGATCAGCGGCTGAGAAGCTTGGCTCATTTTCTGACCAAGTATCAGTGGCTCCTGGATACTTATGCGATAGTAAGTCAATGTAGGCCTATTATGTTTACAATGTTGTTCACATTAACGTACGTGCAAGCTACATACTTGTGATCAGGAGATGGGATCAGAGGGAATGTCCCTGGAATTTGGGGGTAGCCGTAATCATACGGGGTTGGTAGACAAGTACTTTATGAAGGAAAAGATCCGTTTACTATATGGGTCTGTTTTATGTACATCAGGCCCCTTTACTATATGGGTCTGTTTTATGTACTAACTATTAAGGGTCTGTTTTATGTACATGAGACCCCTATACTATAAGGGTCTTTCTTATGTTAGCAGACCCCTATACTATATGGGTCTGTCTTATGTACTCTGCTCATCTAATTTACAGAAACTTACCCATGCTCCACCCATCTACATAAGAGAGACCCATTATATATGCTAGGTCTGGTGCTATATAATGGGTCCTTCTTATGTACTCTGATTACCTACCAATTATGCAGGGGCAGCCCTTGCTACATAAGAGAGACCCATATGCTAGGTCTGGTGCTATATAATGGGTCCTTCTTATGTACTTTGATTACCTACCAATTATCCAGGGGCTGTCCTTGCTACATACCATTACCATGTCATAGTTCTATTTTCATTTTTCCAGGAGCCCCACCCACTTTTGCTCTCAGCACACAGGAGCCCCACCCACTTTTGCTCTCAGCACACAGGAGCCCCACCCACTTTTGCTCTCAGCACACAGGAGCCCCACCCACTTTTGCTCTCAGCACACAGGAGCCCCACCCACTCATGCTCTCAGCACACAGGAGCCCCACCCACTCATGCTAGGCCACAAGAGTATATAGCTAATTCAATTTCATTGCTGCAGTCTTTTTCACCATACCAAACAAATGCATAGACTAGTCATAATCAAATTCATAGTCATCATCTGCATCAGGATCCGACACTGTATCTTCTGTTCCATCCTCAAAACGGGTGATCCATTTGCAGCTATTATCTTGCCCTACTAGGAATACGTATCCGCATAATTGCCTCGCGCGCACGCCGTGGCCGCATGCGCAGCCTGGCCACGTGCTTATGAGTATGATATATATTATAGCTAAGAGTGAATTTGCGAGTGTTGAGCTGAGATAAACATGTCGATTACACTCACTGTTCGACTCAACATGTAGCTGCTCTAGCTCTGCAAGCCCTGAAGGCCCCGCTCGCTTGTACCCTAGCCTCTGGCTATGCGAGACTATTGTGGAGTTGCGGTATAACAGATGTCGACTGCGCTGACTGTTTGACTCCGTATGTAGCTGCTCCAACTCTGCAAGCCCTGGAGCACCGCGCGCTCGTCCACTGATCTGTTTCTCAAGGTTGTAGTTCTCGCAACGTCAAGCCCTCGCAGCAAATAAAACTCAACTGGCCGGCAGGAAACCCACAACATTCCTATCAACATTCCTGAGCGTGACATATTCCGGTACGTACGTACCACGTACGTACGTACGTACATACGTATATAGTGAGAAATAGATCCCCCATTCAGAGCCTCGCGCTAATGCGCTCGGCAATTATCACCCCTGGGTACCTCTTCTTGCCATCAAACAGGACCTTGACCCTCCTTCCAAAGGATGGTAGTGGCTGTGGATTAGGTGCTAGTATACGTATCAGGTCCATGCTGCTTGCCTTAATTTCCGCAGTGGTTTGTGTGTTTGGCTGGGAGCAGTAAAGAAACAATCGTGTGTAAGTCTTTTGGTCTCCAACTACCACCAGATTGTCTGCTCTGATGCCTACCCCATACTCTTTGTGAAGCTTAGACACTACTGCCTCCATAGCTTCAGTGGTATCAGCATGCTTATCAATTACTGATAGGTATACCACGTTTGACCGTTCAGCAGAGGGAATGTTTGGAGCTAGCAAACCATAATAGGTCTTAAGATCCACAAGAATGTTAGCTGGATCAGAAGCCTCTCGCTGTAGCATGTAGTCAAAAGTAATATCAGCTAGTTGGTTGTAAGCTTCCTTTTCTGATCCAGTGATGCAGAAGTCATTGAATTCCAGGTGACTGAGATCAGGTCTGCAAGTAACTCTCCCAGGTCTCCTATGTAAAGTTTCAGCACCACTTTCTGAAAGAGGTTGTCCAAGAAGTGTTCTTGCTTCAGAAAACGTCCGTGCCCGCCGCTGCTTTTTTGCACATGGAGACCTGGTTAGTCGCTGTGGAGAACTAAAAGGGCTACATCTCTCTTGCCTTTTGCGGCTTAGTGATTCATGCAAAGCAGAATAAGCATTGAAGGAAGGCTCAGAAACTGTGGCAATAGGGTGAGGACGAGCACACACCAAGTCAGAATCTGTACTGAAATTACACGTGCTCTCAGAGGGACCGGAACGCACAATGAAGTCAGAACTTCTCGATATGCTTGTGCTCTCCTCTGAAGTTGAGGATATGAACAATTTTCGCCTAGCAGTACTGTGGTCTAGTACTAGCAAGTTGGTGTTACTTTCTTCGTTTGACATTGGCTTGCATGTTGAAGGCCGCGGCTGCACTAGTTGAATACTAGTAGCATGCCAGCTACGATGTTGGCTGCCAGAGTAAACAGCAGCATGACTCTGGAGAAAGTCTATATTGTCAGTAGATGCTACAGTAACTGCATCTTTGACTAGCAATTTCTCAACACCCTCATCTTTCTGTACCTGGGATACTGTCTGGATATGTCGTTTCAGTGTATCTACTGACGACACTGCACCAAGACGATTCAATAGGGTGATGAGCTCTGTTGAACCACCGCATGATTCAACGGTATCAGCTAGCAGCACATGGAATGGGTGAAAACGCTCACTGTTTGCAATGAACAGTATGACACTAAGCAAGTATGCTCTGCGCACTCTTTTAATACGACCAGCAAAGCTATGTTCTGCAGTAGCCGCTGTACGCCCCTTCCGCTCATTAACTGATTGGGTCAGAGTACAGATATGCTGCCACAGCTCTGGAGCAACTGAACATACAGTGTTGATGAATTTTGTCTACAGCTACATCCATCAACACATCAGGGTCATGTCTGGATTCTGCCAGAAGGTGCTGTACCAACTTGTTAATATTTAGGTCTTCACTGTGAGGTGCTGCCATCTGGGATGAGCTTTTGTTCTTTTCAAGGGCATGTGACAGCAAGTCAAAAGGGTTGGACTTTGTCCTGAAATAAATTCTACCAACTCTTTTGCTCTGACACACAGAAGACAAAAGGTCCCCAAACTCATTCCCAATGAATGTAAGTACCCTGCTCTTTGATACACAAACGTCACTATGTAACGGCTCTGGGAGAAGAGAGTGGAAGTGGTTGTAGATATCTGAAAAAAGAATTGGATTATCGGTTGCTACTATCTTGCATAAATGCAGTGCTGTATGTAGCAGTGCCAGTGTAACCAATGAATCCTCATTTGTCACCTTGAAGTTGGAAATATTTTCTTCCAGAAACTTCTGTTTCTGTTTCAGTTCCTTAACAACTGCTTCACTTGACAATGTGCACACATTCAACTTTATCAATGCAGTGAAATATCTATAACACTGACTGCAAACCAAATCACCATCTCCAAGGCAACCTTCAAACTGAGTTGATTCTTTAAGGAACAACTCCACCTTTTGTGGTTCTGGACAGGGCAGAAAGCGTTTTGCTGCAAGTGACACATGACTGCGTTTCTGCTTGGTGCCACAGGTTTTACAGATTTGTACCGTCTCAGGATTACAGAGACGGTAAACAAGTTGATAATGTGAAGCACACAGTGGTAAATCTGATTCACCTTCACTTATTCTAGCAATGCCCAAAGCAGTACAAATCATCTGCCAGGAGAATGGGTGCTTGGTGACATGCACATCAATACTGCAATTGGGCACACAACAGTTCAATTTCTGTTGCCTTCTGCCTTTTTCCCACCGAGGGACAAACGGTTTTCTTGCAGCCAGACACTTCACTTCACCCCCCCCCCCCCCCCCCCCCCCCGCCTTGCATTCAGTTCACATGCTTTACATATGCATGCATGGGCAGAACTGCTAAGTACATAAGAAGGACCCATTATATAGTACAAGACCTAGCATATATAATGAGTCACTTTTATGTAGCAAGGACAGCCCCTGGATAATTGGTAGGTAATCAAAGTACATAAGAAGGACCCATTATATAGCTAGCATATATAATGGGTCTCTCTTATGTAGCAAGGGCTGCCCCTGCATAATTGGTAGGTAATCAGAGTACATAAGAAGGACCCATTATATAGCACCAGACCTAGCATATTATAATGGGTCTCTCTTATGTAGATGGGTGGAGCATGGGTAAGTTTCTGTAAATTAGATGAGCAGAGTACATAAGACAGACCCATATAGTATAGGGGTCTGCTGACATAAGAAAGACCCTTACAGTATAGGGGTCTCATGTACATAAAACAGACCCTTAATAGTTAGCACATAAAACAGACCCATATAGTAAAGGGGCCTGATGTACATAAAACAGAACCATATAGTAAACGGATCTTTTTCCCACCGAGGGACAAACGGTTTTCTTGCAGCCAGACACTTCACTTCACCCCCCCCCCCCCCCCCCCCCCCCGCCTTGCATTCAGTTCACATGCTTTACATATGCATGCATGGGCAGAACTGCTAAGTACATAAGAAGGACCCATTATATAGTACAAGACCTAGCATATATAATGAGTCACTTTTATGTAGCAAGGACAGCCCCTGGATAATTGGTAGGTAATCAAAGTACATAAGAAGGACCCATTATATAGCTAGCATATATAATGGGTCTCTCTTATGTAGCAAGGGCTGCCCCTGCATAATTGGTAGGTAATCAGAGTACATAAGAAGGACCCATTATATAGCACCAGACCTAGCATATTATAATGGGTCTCTCTTATGTAGATGGGTGGAGCATGGGTAAGTTTCTGTAAATTAGATGAGCAGAGTACATAAGACAGACCCATATAGTATAGGGGTCTGCTGACATAAGAAAGACCCTTACAGTATAGGGGTCTCATGTACATAAAACAGACCCTTAATAGTTAGCACATAAAACAGACCCATATAGTAAAGGGGCCTGATGTACATAAAACAGAACCATATAGTAAACGGATCTTTTCCTTCATAAAGTACTTATCTACCAACCCTAATCATACAAATGTGACAAGAAACGATTTTCATAAAAACACTGGAAGGTGGGTTCAGAGCTATTCAGCACATCATTTGAATGTTCCATTCATAGTGATCACAATGGTGCAAATCCCAGTCTCTGTATACCAAAAGAGAATGCTCCACCGCCATCGTGTATACGTACCCAGTGCTGGAGCCGGGGGATGCGCTATAAGAAGTCTGGTATAGGCACTACAGCTGCATGGGAAGAGTAAGTAGAGAAGGACAATGTGTAATGTTGGCCAGAATTAAAAATCGAATGCGAAACGCATTTAATATTCATAGGGAAAAGATAGCCACATGTCAACTCACACTGTCTCCAGGCTACGATGTTCCACTCCTACGTCTCCGGATTAGAGAATACTCCACCGCCATCCTGTATACCAGTAGAGAATGCTCCACCGCCATCGTGTATACCAGAAGAGAATGCTCCACCGCCATCGTGTATACGTACCCAGTGCTGGAGCCGGGGGATGCGCCATAAGAAGTCTGGTAGGCACTACAGCTGCATGGGAAGAGTAAGTAGAGAAGGACAATGTGAAATGTTGGCCTAAATTAAAAATCGAATGCGAAACGCATTGAATATGCATAGGGAAAGGATAGCCACATGTCAACTCACACGGTCTCCAGGCTACGATGTTCCACTCCTACGTCTCCGGAGTAGACAATGCTCCACCGCCATCCTGTATACCAGAAGAGAATGCTCCACCACCATCGTGTATACGTACCCAGTGCTGGAGCCAGGGGATGCGCCATAAGAAGTCTGGTAGGCACTACAGCTGCATGGGAAGAGTAAGTAGAGAAGGACAATGTGAAATGTTGGCCTGAATTAAAAATCGAATACGAAACGCATTGAATATGCATAGGGAAAGGATAGCCACATGTCAACTCACACTGTCTCCAGGCTACGATGTTCCACTCCTACATCTCCGGAGTAGAGAATGCTCCACCGCCATCCTGTATACCAGTAGAGAATGCTCCACCGCCATCCTGTATACCAGAAGAGAATACTCCACCGCCATCGTGTATACGTACCCAGTGGTGGAGCCGGGGGATGCGCTATAAGAAGTCTGGTAGGCACTACAGCTGCATGGGAAGAGTAAGTAGAGAAGGACAATGTGAAATGTTGGCCTGAATTAAAAATCGAATACGAAACGCATTGAATATGCATAGGGAAAGGATAGCCACATGTCAACTCACATGTCTCCAGGCTACGATGTTCCACTCCTACGTCTCCGGAGTAGAGAATGCTCCACCACCATCCTGTATACCAGTAGAGAATGCTCCACCGCCATCCTGTATACCAGAAGAGAATGCTCCACCGCCATCGTGTATACGTACCCAGTGCTGGAGCCGGGGGATGCGCTATAAGAAGTCTGGTAGGCACTACAGCTGCATGGGAAGAGCAAGTAGAGAAGGACAATGTGAAATGTTGGCCTGAATTAAAAATCGAATGCGAAACGCATTGAATATGCATAGGGAAAGGATAGCCACATGTTAACTCACACTGTCTCCAGGCTACGATGTTCCTCTCCTACGTCTCCGGAGTAGAGAATGCTCCACCGCCATCCTGTATACCAGTAGAGAATGCTCCACCGCCATCCTGTATACCAGAAGAGAATGCTCCACCGCCATCGTGTTTACATACCCAGTGCTGGAGCCGGGGGTTGCGCTATAAGAAGTCTGGTAGGCACTACAGCTGCATGGGAAGAGTAAATCGAGAAGGACAATGTGAAATGTTGGCCTGAATTAAAAATCATATGCGAAACACATTCAATATGCATACGGAAAGGATAGCCACATGTCAACTCACACTGTCTCCAGGATACGATGTTCCACTCCTACGTCTCCGGAGTACTGAATGCTCCACCGCCATCCTGTATACCAGTAGAGAATGCTCCACCGCCATCCTGTATACCAGTAGAAAATGCTCCACCGCCATCCTGTATACCAGCAGAGAATGCTCCACCGCCGTCGTGTATACGTACCCAGTGCTTGAGCCGGGGGATGCGCTATAAGAAGTCTGGTAGGCACTACAGCTGCATGGGAAGAGTAAGTAGAGAAGGACAATGTGAAATGTTGGCCTGAATTAAAAATCGAATGCGAAACGCATTGAATATGCATAGGGAAAGGATAGCCACATGTTAACTCACACTGTCTCCAGGCTACGATGTTCCTCTCCTACGTCTCCGGAGTAGAGAATGCTCCACCGCCATCCTGTATACCAGTAGAGAATGCTCCACCGCCATCCTGTATACCAGAAGAGAATGCTCCACCGCCATCGTGTTTACATACCCAGTGCTGGAGCCGGGGGTTGCGCTATAAGAAGTCTGGTAGGCACTACAGCTGCATGGGAAGAGTAAATCGAGAAGGACAATGTGAAATGTTGGCCTGAATTAAAAATCATATGCGAAACACATTCAATATGCATACGGAAAGGATAGCCACATGTCAACTCACACTGTCTCCAGGATACGATGTTCCACTCCTACGTCTCCGGAGTACTGAATGCTCCACCGCCATCCTGTATACCACTAGAGAATGCTCCACCGCCATCCTGTATACCAGTAGAAAATGCTCCTCCGCCATCCTGTATACCAGCAGAGAATGCTCCACCGCCGTCGTGTATACGTACCCAGTGCTTGAGCCTAGGGATGCGCTATAAGAAGTCTGGTAGGCACTACAGCTGCATGGGAAGAGTAAGTAGAGAAGGACAATGTGAAATGTTGGCCTGAATTAAAAATTGAATGCGAAACGCATTGAATATGCATAGGGAAAGGATAGCCACATGTCAACTCACACTGTCTCCAGGATACGATGTTCCACTCCTACGTCTCCGGAGTAGAGAATGCTCCACCGCCATCCTGTATACCAGAAGAGAATGCTCCACCGCCATCGTGTTTACATACCCAGTGCTGGAGCCGGGGGATGCGCTATAAGAAGTCTGGTAGGCACTACAGCTGCATGGGAAGAGTAAGTGGAGAAGGACAATGTGAAATGTTGACCTGAATTAAAAATGGAATGCGAAACGCATTGAATATGCATAGGGAAAGGATAGCCACATGTCAACTCACACTGTCTCCAGGCTACGAATTCCACTCCTACTTCTCCGGAGTAGAGAATTCTCCACCACCATCCTGTATACCAGTAGAGAATGCTCCACCGCCATCCTGTATACCAGAAGAGAATGCTACACCGCCATCGTGTTTACATACCCAGTGCTGGAGCCGCGGGATGCGCTATAAGAAGTCTGGTAGGCACTACAGCTGCATGGGAAGAGTAAGTAGAGAAGGACAATGTGAAATGTTGACCTGAATTAAAAATGGAATGCGAAACGCATTGAATATGCATAGGGAAAGGATAGCCACATGTCAACTCACACTGTCTCCAGGCTACGATGTTCCACTCCTACGTCTCCGGAGTAGAGAATGCTCCACCACCATCCTGTATACCAGTAGAGAATGCTCCACCGCCATCCTGTATACCAGAAGAGAATGCTCCACCGCCATCGTGTATACGTACCCAGTGCTGGAGCCGGGGGATGCGCTATAAGAAGTCTGGTAGGCACTGCAGCTGCATTGGAAGAGCAAGTAGAGAAGGACAATGTGAAATGTTGGCCTGAATTAAAAATTGAATGCGAAACGCATTGAATATGCATAGGGAAAGGATAGCCACATGTCAACTCACACTGTCTCCAGGCTACGATGTTCCACTCCTACGTCTCCGGAGTAGAGAATGCTCCACCGCCATCCTGTATACCAGTAGAGAATGCTCCACCGCCATCCTGTATACCAGAAGAGAATGCTCCACCGCCATCGTGTTTACATACCCAGTGCTGGAGCCGCGGGATGCGCTATAAGAAGTCTGGTAGGCACTACAGCTGCATGGGAAGAGTAAGTAGAGAAGGACAATGTGAAATGTTGACCTGAATTAAAAATGGAATGCGAAACGCATTGAATATGCATAGGGAAAGGATAGCCACATGTCAACTCACACTGTCTCCAGGCTACGATGTTCCACTCCTACGTCTCGGGAGTAGAGAATGCTCCACCGCCATCCTGTATACCAGTAGAGAATGCTCCACCGCCATCCTGTATACCAGAAGAGAATGCTCCACCGCCATCGTGTATACGTACCCAGTGGTAGAGCCGGGGGATGCGCTATAAGAAGTCTGGTAGGCACTACAGCTGCATTGAAAGAGTAAGTAGAGAAGGACAATGTGAAATGTTGGCCTGAATTAAAAATTGAATACGAAACGCATTGAATATGCATAGGGAAAGGATAGCCACATGTCAACTCACACTGTCTCCAGGCTACGATGTTCCACTCCTACATTCTCCGGAGTAGAGAATGCTCCACCGCCATCCTGTATACCAGTAGAGAATGCTCCACGGCATCCTGTATACCAGTAGAGAATGTTCCACCGCCATCCTGTATACCAGCAGAGAATGCTCCACCGCCATCGTGTATACGTACCCAGTGCTGGAGCCGGGGGATGCGCTATAAGAAGTCTGGTAGGCACTACAGCTGCATGGGAAGAGTAAGTAGAGAAGGACAATGTGAAATGTTGGCCTGAATTAAAAATCGAATGCAAAACGCATTGAATATGCATAGGGAAAGGATAGCCACATGTCAACTCACACTGTCTCCAGGCTACGATGTTCCACTCCTACGTCTCCGGAGTAGAGAATGCTCCACCGCCATCCTGTATACCAGTAGAGAATTCTCCACCGCCATCCTGTATACCAGTAGAAAATGCTCCACTGCCATCGTATATACCAGCAGAGAATGCTCCACCGCCATCGTGTATACGTACCCAGTGCTGGAGCCGGGGGATACGCTATAAGAAGTCTGGTAGGCACTACAGCTGCATGGGAAGAGTAAGTAGAGAAGGACAATGTGAAATGTTGGCCTGAATTAAAAATCGAATGCGAAACGCATTGAATATGCATAGGGAAAGGATAGCCACATGTCAACTCACACTGTCTTCAGGCTACGATGTTCCACTCCTACGTCTCCGGAGTAGAGAATGCTCCACCGCCATCCTGTATACCAGTAGAGAATGCTCCACTGCCATCCTGTATACCAGCAGAGAATGCTCCACCGCCATCGTGTATACGTACCCAGTGCTGGAGCCGGGGGATGCGCTATAAGAAGTCTGGTAGGCACTACAGCTGCATGGGAAGAGTAAGTAGAGAAGGACAATGTGAAATGTTGGCTTGAATTAAAAATCGAATGCAAAACGCATTGAATATGCATAGGGAAAGGATAGCCACATGTCAACTCACACTGTCTCCAGGCTACGATGTTCCACTCCTACGTCTCCGGAGTAGAGAATGCTCCACCGCCATCCTGTATACCAGTAGAGAATTCTCCACCGCCATCCTGTATACCAGTAGAAAATGCTCCACCGCCATCCTGTATACCAGCAGAGAATGCTCCACCGCCATCGTGTATACGTACCCAGTGCAGGAGCCGGGGGATACGCTATAAGAAGTCTGGTAGGCACTACAGCTGCATGGGAAGAGTAAGTAGAGAAGGACAATGTGAAATGTTGGCCTGAATTAAAAATTGAATGCGAAACGCATTGAATATGCATAGGGAAAGGATAGCCACATGTCAACTCACACTGTCTCCAGGATACGATGTTCCACTCCTACGTCTCCGGAGTAGAGAATGCTCCACCGCCATCCTGTATACCAGAAGAGAATGCTCCACCGCCATCGTGTTTACATACCCAGTGCTGGAGCCGGGGGATGCGCTATAAGAAGTCTGGTAGGCACTACAGCTGCATGGGAAGAGTAAGTGGAGAAGGACAATGTGAAATGTTGACCTGAATTAAAAATGGAATGCGAAACGCATTGAATATGCATAGGGAAAGGATAGCCACATGTCAACTCACACTGTCTCCAGGCTACGAATTCCACTCCTACTTCTCCGGAGTAGAGAATTCTCCACCACCATCCTGTATACCAGTAGAGAATGCTCCACCGCCATCCTGTATACCAGAAGAGAATGCTCCACCGCCATCGTGTATACGTACCCAGTGCTGGAGCCGACGGATGCGCTATAAGAAGTCTGGTAGGCACTACAGCTGCATGGGAAGAGTAAGTAGAGAAGGACAATGTGAAATGTTGGCCTGAATTAAAAATGGAATGCGAAACGCATTGAATATGCATAGGGAAAGGATAGCCACATGTCAACTCACACTGTCTCCAGGCTACGATGTTCCACTCCTACGTCTCCGGAGTAGAGAATGCTCCACGGCCATCCTGTATACCAGGAGAGAATGCTCCACCGCCATCCTATATACCAGAAGAGAATGCTCCACCGCCATCGTGTTTACATACCCAGTGCTGGAGCCGCGGGATGCGCTATAAGAAGTCTGGTAGGCACTACAGCTGCATGGGAAGAGTAAGTAGAGAAGGACAATGTGAAATGTTGACCTGAATTAAAAATGGAATGCGAAACGCATTGAATATGCATAGGGAAAGGATAGCCACATGTCAACTCACACTGTCTCCAGGCTACGATGTTCCACTCCTACGTCTCCGGAGTAGAGAATGCTCCACCACCATCCTGTATACCAGTAGAGAATGCTCCACCGCCATCCTGTATACCAGAAGAGAATGCTCCACCGCCATCGTGTATACGTACCCAGTGCTGGAGCCGGGGGATGCGCTATAAGAAGTCTGGTAGGCACTGCAGCTGCATGGGAAGAGCAAGTAGAGAAGGACAATGTGAAATGTTGGCCTGAATTAAAAATTGAATGCGAAACGCATTGAATATGCATAGGGAAAGGATAGCCACATGTCAACTCACACTGTCTCCAGGCTACGATGTTCCACTCCTACGTCTCCGGAGTAGAGAATGCTCCACCGCCATCCTGTATACCAGTAGAGAATGCTCCACCGCCATCCTGTATACCAGAAGAGAATGCTCCACCGCCATCGTGTTTACATACCCAGTGCTGGAGCCGCGGGATGCGCTATAAGAAGTCTGGTAGGCACTACAGCTGCATGGGAAGAGTAAGTAGAGAAGGACAATGTGAAATGTTGACCTGAATTAAAAATGGAATGCGAAACGCATTGAATATGCATAGGGAAAGGATAGCCACATGTCAACTCACACTGTCTCCAGGCTACGATGTTCCACTCCTACGTCTCGGGAGTAGAGAATGCTCCACCGCCATCCTGTATACCAGTAGAGAATGCTCCACCGCCATCCTGTATACCAGAAGAGAATGCTCCACCGCCATCGTGTATACGTACCCAGTGGTAGAGCCGGGGGATGCGCTATAAGAAGTCTGGTAGGCACTACAGCTGCATTGAAAGAGTAAGTAGAGAAGGACAATGTGAAATGTTGGCCTGAATTAAAAATCGAATACGAAACGCATTGAATATGCATAGGGAAAGGATAGCCACATGTCAACTCACACTGTCTCCAGGCTACGATGTTCCACTCCTACATTCTCCGGAGTAGAGAATGCTCCACCGCCATCCTGTATACCAGTAGAGAATGCTCCACGGCATCCTGTATACCAGTAGAGAATGTTCCACCGCCATCCTGTATACCAGCAGAGAATGCTCCACCGCCATCGTGTATACGTACCCAGTGCTGGAGCCGGAGGATGCGCTATAAGAAGTCTGGTAGGCACTACAGCTGCATGGGAAGAGTAAGTAGAGAAGGACAATGTGAAATGTTGGCCTGAATTAAAAATCGAATGCAAAACGCATTGAATATGCATAGGGAAAGGATAGCCACATGTCAACTCACACTGTCTCCAGGCTACGATGTTCCACTCCTACGTCTCCGGAGTAGAGAATGCTCCACCGCCATCCTGTATACCAGTAGAGAATGCTCCACTGCCATCCTGTATACCAGCAGAGAATGCTCCACCGCCATCGTGTATACGTACCCAGTGCTGGAGCCGGGGGATGCGCTATAAGAAGTCCGGTAGGCACTACAGCTGCATGGGAAGAGTAAGTAGAGAAGGACAATGTGAAATGTTGGCCTGAATTAAAAATCGAATGCAAAACGCATTGAATATGCATAGGGAAAGGATAGCCACATGTCAACTCACACTGTCTCCAGGCTACGATGTTCCACTCCTACGTCTCCGGAGTAGAGAATGCTCCACCGCCATCCTGTATACCAGTAGAGAATTCTCCACCGCCATCCTGTATACCAGTAGAAAATGCTCCACCGCCATCCTGTATACCAGCAGAGAATGCTCCACCGCCATCGTGTATACGTACCCAGTGCAGGAGCCGGGGGATACGCTATAAGAAGTCTGG
The DNA here is from genome assembly GCA_963931865.1 of Axinella damicornis. NCBI lineage: Eukaryota > Metazoa > Porifera > Demospongiae > Axinellida > Axinellidae > Axinella > Axinella damicornis. Next base: position 9,516,498 of record OZ007506.1, on the reverse strand, counting down.
TAGGCACTACAGCTGCATGGGAAGAGTAAGTAGAGAAGGACAATGTGAAATGTTGGCCTGAATTAAAAATCGAATGCGAAACGCATTGAATATGCATAGGGAAAGGATAGCCACATGTCAACTCACACTGTCTCCAGGCTACGATGTTCCACTCCTACGTCTCCGGAGTAGAGAATGCTCCACCGCCATCCTGTATACCAGTAGAGAATGCTCCACCGCCATCCTGTATACCAGAAGAGAATGCTCCACCGCCATCGTGTTTACATACCCAGTGCTGGAGCCGCGGGATGCGCTATAAGAAGTCTGGTAGGCACTACAGCTGCATGGGAAGAGTAAGTAGAGAAGGACAATGTGAAATGTTGACCTGAATTAAAAATGGAATGCGAAACGCATTGAATATGCATAGGGAAAGGATAGCCACATGTCAACTCACACTGTCTCCAGGCTACGATGTTCCACTCCTACGTCTCGGGAGTAGAGAATGCTCCACCGCCATCCTTTATACCAGTAGAGAATGCTCCACCGCCATCCTGTATACCAGAAGAGAATGCTCCACCGCCATCGTGTATACGTACCCAGTGGTGGAGCCGGGGGATGCGCTATAAGAAGTCTGGTAGGCACTACAGCTGCATGGGAAGAGTAAGTAGAGAAGGACAATGTGAAATGTTGGCCTGAATTAAAAATCGAATGCGAAACGCATTGAATATGCATAGGGAAAGGATAGCCACATGTTAACTCACACTGTCTCCAGGCTACGATGTTCCTCTCCTACGTCTCCGGAGTAGAGAATGCTCCACCGCCATCCTGTATACCAGTAGAGAATGCTCCACCGCCATCCTGTATACCAGAAGAGAATGCTCCACCGCCATCGTGTTTACATACCCAGTGCTGGAGCCGGGGGTTGCGCTATAAGAAGTCTGGTAGGCACTACAGCTGCATGGGAAGAGTAAATCGAGAAGGACAATGTGAAATGTTGGCCTGAATTAAAAATCATATGCGAAACACATTCAATATGCATACGGAAAGGATAGCCACATGTCAACTCACACTGTCTCCAGGATACGATGTTCCACTCCTACGTCTCCGGAGTACTGAATGCTCCACCGCCATCCTGTATACCACTAGAGAATGCTCCACCGCCATCCTGTATACCAGTAGAAAATGCTCCACCGCCATCCTGTATACCAGCAGAGAATGCTCCACCGCCGTCGTGTATACGTACCCAGTGCTTGAGCCGGGGGATGCGCTATAAGAAGTCTGGTAGGCACTACAGCTGCATGGGAAGAGTAAGTAGAGAAGGACAATGTGAAATGTTGGCCTGAATTAAAAATTGAATGCGAAACGCATTGAATATGCATAGGGAAAGGATAGCCACATGTCAACTCACACTGTCTCCAGGATACGATGTTCCACTCCTACGTCTCCGGAGTAGAGAATGCTCCACCGCCATCCTGTATACCAGAAGAGAATGCTCCACCGCCATCGTGTTTACATACCCAGTGCTGGAGCCGGGGGATGCGCTATAAGAAGTCTGGTAGGCACTACAGCTGCATGGGAAGAGTAAGTGGAGAAGGACAATGTGAAATGTTGACCTGAATTAAAAATGGAATGCGAAACGCATTGAATATGCATAGGGAAAGGATAGCCACATGTCAACTCACACTGTCTCCAGGCTACGAATTCCACTCCTACTTCTCCGGAGTAGAGAATTCTCCACCACCATCCTGTATACCAGTAGAGAATGCTCCACCGCCATCCTGTATACCAGAAGAGAATGCTCCACCGCCATCGTGTATACGTACCCAGTGCTGGAGCCGACGGATGCGCTATAAGAAGTCTGGTAGGCACTACAGCTGCATGGGAAGAGTAAGTAGAGAAGGACAATGTGAAATGTTGGCCTGAATTAAAAATGGAATGCGAAACGCATTGAATATGCATAGGGAAAGGATAGCCACATGTCAACTCACACTGTCTCCAGGCTACGATGTTCCACTCCTACGTCTCCGGAGTAGAGAATGCTCCACGGCCATCCTGTATACCAGGAGAGAATGCTCCACCGCCATCCTATATACCAGAAGAGAATGCTCCACCGCCATCGTGTTTACATACCCAGTGCTGGAGCCGCGGGATGCGCTATAAGAAGTCTGGTAGGCACTACAGCTGCATGGGAAGAGTAAGTAGAGAAGGACAATGTGAAATGTTGACCTGAATTAAAAATGGAATGCGAAACGCATTGAATATGCATAGGGAAAGGATAGCCACATGTCAACTCACACTGTCTCCAGGCTACGATGTTCCACTCCTACGTCTCCGGAGTAGAGAATGCTCCACCACCATCCTGTATACCAGTAGAGAATGCTCCACCGCCATCCTGTATACCAGAAGAGAATGCTCCACCGCCATCGTGTATACGTACCCAGTGCTGGAGCCGGGGGATGCGCTATAAGAAGTCTGGTAGGCACTGCAGCTGCATGGGAAGAGCAAGTAGAGAAGGACAATGTGAAATGTTGGCCTGAATTAAAAATTGAATGCGAAACGCATTGAATATGCATAGGGAAAGGATAGCCACATGTCAACTCACACTGTCTCCAGGCTACGATGTTCCACTCCTACGTCTCCGGAGTAGAGAATGCTCCACCGCCATCCTGTATACCAGTAGAGAATGCTCCACCGCCATCCTGTATACCAGAAGAGAATGCTCCACCGCCATCGTGTTTACATACCCAGTGCTGGAGCCGCGGGATGCGCTATAAGAAGTCTGGTAGGCACTACAGCTGCATGGGAAGAGTAAGTAGAGAAGGACAATGTGAAATGTTGACCTGAATTAAAAATGGAATGCGAAACGCATTGAATATGCATAGGGAAAGGATAGCCACATGTCAACTCACACTGTCTCCAGGCTACGATGTTCCACTCCTACGTCTCGGGAGTAGAGAATGCTCCACCGCCATCCTGTATACCAGTAGAGAATGCTCCACCGCCATCCTGTATACCAGAAGAGAATGCTCCACCGCCATCGTGTATACGTACCCAGTGGTAGAGCCGGGGGATGCGCTATAAGAAGTCTGGTAGGCACTACAGCTGCATTGAAAGAGTAAGTAGAGAAGGACAATGTGAAATGTTGGCCTGAATTAAAAATCGAATACGAAACGCATTGAATATGCATAGGGAAAGGATAGCCACATGTCAACTCACACTGTCTCCAGGCTACGATGTTCCACTCCTACATTCTCCGGAGTAGAGAATGCTCCACCGCCATCCTGTATACCAGTAGAGAATGCTCCACGGCATCCTGTATACCAGTAGAGAATGTTCCACCGCCATCCTGTATACCAGCAGAGAATGCTCCACCGCCATCGTGTATACGTACCCAGTGCTGGAGCCGGAGGATGCGCTATAAGAAGTCTGGTAGGCACTACAGCTGCATGGGAAGAGTAAGTAGAGAAGGACAATGTGAAATGTTGGCCTGAATTAAAAATCGAATGCAAAACGCATTGAATATGCATAGGGAAAGGATAGCCACATGTCAACTCACACTGTCTCCAGGCTACGATGTTCCACTCCTACGTCTCCGGAGTAGAGAATGCTCCACCGCCATCCTGTATACCAGTAGAGAATTCTCCACCGCCATCCTGTATACCAGTAGAAAATGCTCCACTGCCATCCTATATACCAGCAGAGAATGCTCCACCGCCATCGTGTATACGTACCCAGTGCTGGAGCCGGGGGATACGCTATAAGAAGTCTGGTAGGCACTACAGCTGCATGGGAAGAGTAAGTAGAGAAGGACAATGTGAAATGTTGGCCTGAATTAAAAATCGAATGCAAAACGCATTGAATATGCATAGGGAAAGGATAGCCACATGTCAACTCACACTGTCTCCAGGCTACGATGTTCCACTCCTACGTCTCCGGAGTAGAGAATGCTCCACCGCCATCCTGTATACCAGTAGAGAATTCTCCACCGCCATCCTGTATACCAGTAGAAAATGCTCCACCGCCATCCTGTATACCAGCAGAGAATGCTCCACCGCCATCGTGTATACGTACCCAGTGCAGGAGCCGGGGGATACGCTATAAGAAGTCTGGTAGGCACTACAGCTGCATGGGAAGAGTAAGTAGAGAAGGACAATGTGAAATGTTGGCCTGAATTAAAAATCGAATGCGAAACGCATTGAATATGCATAGGGAAAGGATAGCCACATGTCAACTCACACTGTCTCCAGGCTACGATGTTCCACTGCTACGTCTCCGGAGTAGAGAATGCTCCACCGCCATCCTGTATACCAGTAGAGAATGCTCCACCGCCATCCTGTATACCAGAAGAGAATGCTCCACCGCCATCGTGTTTACATACCCAGTGCTGGAGCCGCGGGATGCGCTATAAGAAGTCTGGTAGGCACTACAGCTGCATGGGAAGAGTAAGTAGAGAAGGACAATGTGAAATGTTGACCTGAATTAAAAATGGAATGCGAAACGCATTGAATATGCATAGGGAAAGGATAGCCACATGTCAACTCACACTGTCTCCAGGCTACGATGTTCCACTCCTACGTCTCGGGAGTAGAGAATGCTCCACCGCCATCCTGTATACCAGTAGAGAATGCTCCACCGCCATCCTGTATACCAGAAGAGAATGCTCCACCGCCATCGTGTATACGTACCCAGTGGCTGAGCCGGGGGATGCGCTATAAGAAGTCTGGTAGGCACTACAGCTGCATTGAAAGAGTAAGTAGAGAAGGACAATGTGAAATGTTGGCCTGAATTAAAAATCGAATACGAAACGCATTGAATATGCATAGGGAAAGGATAGCCACATGTCAACTCACACTGTCTCCAGGCTACGATGTTCCACTCCTACATTCTCCGGAGTAGAGAATGCTCCACCGCCATCCTGTATACCAGTAGAGAATGCTCCACGGCATCCTGTATACCAGTAGAGAATGTTCCACCGCCATCCTGTATACCAGCAGAGATTGCTCCACCGCCATCGTGTATACGTACCCAGTGCTGGAGCCGGGGGATGCGCTATAAGAAGTCTGGTAGGTACTACAGCTGCATGGGAAGAGTAAGTAGAGAAGGACAATGTGAAATGTTGGCCTGAATTAAAAATCGAATGCAAAACGCATTGAATATGCATAGGGAAAGGATAGCCACATGTCAACTAACACTGTCTCCAGGCTACGATGTTCCACTCCTACGTCTCCGGAGTAGAGAATGCTCCACCGCCATCCTGTATACCAGTAGAGAATTCTCCACCGCCATCCTGTATACCAGTAGAAAATGCTCCACTGCCATCCTGTATACCAGCAGAGAATGCTCCACCGCCATCGTGTATACGTACCCAGTGCTGGAGCCGGGGGATACGCTATAAGAAGTCTGGTACGCACTACAGCTGCATGGGAAGAGTAAGTAGAGAAGGACAATGTGAAATGTTGGCCTGAATTAAAACTCGAATGCGAAACGCATTGAATATGCATAGGGAAAGGATAGCCACATGTCAACTCACACTGTCTTCAGGCTACGATGTTCCACTCCTACTTCTCCGGAGTAGAGAATGCTCCACCGCCATCCTGTATACCAGTAGAGAATGCTCCACTGCCATCCTGTATACCAGCAGAGAATGCTCCACCGCCATCGTGTATACGTACCCAGTGCTGGAGCCGGAGGATGCGCTATAAGAAGTCTGGTAGGCACTACAGCTGCATGGGAAGAGTAAGTAGAGAAGGACAATGTGAAATGTTGGCCTGAATTAAAAATCGAATGCAAAACGCATTGAATATGCATAGGGAAAGGATAGCCACATGTCAACTCACACTGTCTCCAGGCTACGATGTTCCACTCCTACGTCTCCGGAGTAGAGAATGCTCCACCGCCATCCTGTATACCAGTAGAGAATTCTCCACCGCCATCCTGTATACCAGTAGAAAATGCTCCACCGCCATCCTGTATACCAGCAGAGAATGCTCCACCGCCATCGTGTATACGTACCCAGTGCTGGAGCCGGGGGATACGCTATAAGAAGTCTGGTAGGCACTACAGCTGCATGGGAAGAGTAAGTAGAGAAGGACAATGTGAAATGTTGGCCTGAATTAAAAATCGAATGCGAAACGCATTGAATATGCATAGGGAAAGGATAGCCACATGTCAACTCACACTGTCTCCAGGCTACGATGTTCCACTCCTACGTCTCCGGAGTAGAGAATGCTCCACCACCATCCTGTATACCAGTAGAGAATGCTCCACTGCCATCCTGTATACCAGCAGAGAATGCTCCACCGCCATCGTGTATACGTACCCAGTGCTGGAGCCGGGGGATGCGCTATAAGAAGCCTGGTAGGCACTACAGCTGCATTGAAAGAGTAAGTAGAGAAGGACAATGTGAAATGTTGGCCTGAATTAAAAATCGAATACGAAACGCATTGAATATGCATAGGGAAAGGATAGCCACATGTCAACTCACACTGTCTCCAGGCTACGATGTTCCACTCCTACATTCTCCGGAGTAGAGAATGCTCCACCGCCATCCTGTATACCAGTAGAGAATGCTCCACGGCATCCTGTATACCAGTAGAGAATGTTCCACCGCCATCCTGTATACCAGCAGAGAATGCTCCACCGCCATCGTGTATACGTACCCAGTGCTTGAGCCGGGGGATGCGCTATAAGAAGTCTGGTAGGCACTACAGCTGCATGGGAAGAGTAAGTAGAGAAGGATAATGTGAAATGTTGGCCTGAATTAAAAATCGAATGCAAAACGCATTGAATATGCATAGGGAAAGGATAGCCACATGTCAACTCACACTGTCTTCAGGCTACGATGTTCCACTCCTACGTCTCCGGAGTAGAGAATGCTCCACCGCCATCCTGTATACCAGAAGAGAATGCTCCACCGCCATCGTGTTTACATACCCAGTGCTGGAGCCGGGGGATGCGCTATAAGAAGTCTGGTAGGCACTACAGCTGCATGGGAAGAGTAAGTAGAGAAGGACAATGTGAAATGTTGGCTTGAATTAAAAATCGAATGCGAAACGCATTGAATATGCATAGGGAAAGGATAGCCACATGTCAACTCACACTGTCTCCAGGCTACGATGTTCCATTCCTACGTCTCCGGAGTAGAGAATGCTCCACCGCCATCCTGTATACCAGTAGAGAATGCTCCACCGCCATCCTATATACCAGAAGAGAATGCTCCACCGCCATCGTGTATACGTACCCAGTGCTGGAGCCGGGGGATGCGCTATAAGAAGTCTGGTAGGCACTACAGCTGCATGGGAAGAGTAAGTAGAGAAGGACAATGTGAAATTTTGGCCTGAATTAAAAATTGAATGCGAAACGCATTGAATATGCATAGGGAAAGGATAGCCACATGTCAACTCACACTGTCTCCAGGATACGATGTTCCACTCCTACGTCTCCGGAGTAGAGAATGCTCCACCGCCATCCTGTATACCAGAAGAGAATGCTCCACCGCCATCGTGTTTACATACCCAGTGCTGGAGCCGGGGGATGCGCTATAAGAAGTCTGGTAGGCACTACAGCTGCATGGGAAGAGTAAGTAGAGAAGGACAATGTTGGCCTGAATTAAAAATCGAATAAGAAACTCATTGAATATGCATAGGGAAAAGATAGCCACATGTCAACTCACACTGTCTCCAGGCAACGATGTTCCACTCCTACGTCTCCGGAGTAGAGAATGCTCCACCGCCATCCTGTATACCAGTAGAGAATGCTCCACCGCCATCCTGTATACCAGAAGAGAATGCTCCACCGCCATTGTGTATACGTACCCAGTGGTGGAGCCGGGGGATGCGCTATAAGAAGTCTGGTAGGCACTACAGCTGCATGGGAAGAGTAAGTAGAGAAGGACATTGTGAAATGTTGGCCTGAATTAAAAATTGAATGCGAAACGCATTGAATATGCATAGGGAAAGGATAGCCACATGTCAACTCACACTGTCTCCAGGCTACGATGTTCCATTCCTACGTCTCCGGAGTAGAGAATGCTCCACCGCCATCCTGTATACCAGTAGAGAATGCTCCACCGCCATCCTATATACCAGAAGAGAATGCTCCACCGCCATCGTGTATACGTACCCAGTGCTGGAGCCGGGGGATGCGCTATAAGAAGTCTGGTAGGCACTACAGCTGCATGGGAAGAGTAAGTAGAGAAGGACAATGTGAAATTTTGGCCTGAATTAAAAATTGAATGCGAAACGCATTGAATATGCATAGGGAAAGGATAGCCACATGTCAACTCACACTGTCTCCAGGATACGATGTTCCACTCCTACGTCTCCGGAGTAGAGAATGCTCCACCGCCATCCTGTATACCAGAAGAGAATGCTCCACCGCCATCGTGTATACGTACCCAGTGCTGGAGCCGGGGGATGCGCTATAAGAAGTCTGGTAGGTACTACAGCTCATGGGAAGAGTAAGTAGAGAACGACAATGTGAAGTGTTGCCATGAATTAAAAATCGAATCCGAAACGCATTGAATATGCATAGGGAAAGGATAGCCACATGTCAACTCACACTGTCTCCAGGCTACGATGTTCCACTCCTACGTCATCGGAGTAGAGAATGCTCCACCGCCATCCTGTATTCCAGTAGAGAATGCTCCACCGCAATCCTGTATACCAGAAGAGAATGCTCCACCGACATCGCGTATACGTACCCAGTGCTGGAACCGGGGGATGCGCCATAAGAAGTCTGGTAGGCACTACAGCTGCATGGGAAGAGTAAGTAGAGAAGGACAACGTTGGCCTGAATTAAAAATGCAATGCGAAACGCATTGAATATGCATATGGAAAGGATAGCCACATGTCAACTCACATGTCTCCAGGCTACGAAGTTCCACTCCTACGTCCCCGGAGTAGAGAATGCTCCACCGCCATCCTGTATACAGTAGAGAATGCTCCACCGCCATACTATATCCCAGAAGAGAATACTCCACCGCCATCGTGTATACGTACCCAATGCTGGAGCCGGGGGATGCGCTATAAGAAGTCTTGTAGGCACTACTGCCGCATGGTAAGAGTAACTAGAGAAGGACAATGTGAAATGTTGGCCTGAATTAAAATGGAATGCGAAACGCATTGAATATGCATAGGGAAAGGATAGGCACATGTCAACTCAAACTGTCTCCAGGCTACGATGTTCCACTCCTACGTCTCCGGAGTAGAGAATGCTCCACCGCCATCCTGTATACCAGTAGAGAATGCTCCACCGCCATCCTGTATACCAGAAGAGAATGCTCCACCGCCATCGTGTATACGTACCCAGTGCTGGAGCCGGGGGATGCGCTATAAGAAGTCTGGTAGGCACTACAGCTGCATGGGAAGAGTAAGTAGAGAAGGACAATGTGAAATGTTGACCTGAATTAAAAATCGAATGCGCAACGCATTGAATATGCATAGTGAAAGGATAGCCAATGTCAACACACACTGTCTCCAGGCTACGATGTTCCACTCCTACGTCTCCGGAGTAGAGAATGCTCCAAGGCCATCTTGTATACCAGTAGAGAATGCTCCACCGCCATCCTGTATACCAGAAGAGAATACTCCACCGCCATCGTGTATACGTACCCAGTGCTGGAGCCGGGGGATGCGCTATAAGATGTCTGGTAGGCACTTCAGCTGCATGGGAAGAGTAAGTAGAGAAGGACAATGTGAAATGTTGGCCTGAAATAAAAATCGAATGCGAAACGCATTGAATATGGATAGGGAAAGGATAGCCACATGTCAACTCACACTGTCTCCATTCCACTCCTACGTCTCCGGAGTAGAGAATGCTCCACCGTCATCCTGTATACAGTAGAGAATGCTCCACCGCCATTCTATATACCAGAAGAGAACACTCCACCGCCATCGTGTATACGTACCCAGTGCTGGAGCCGGGGGATGCGCTATAAGAAGTCTGGTAGGCACTACATCTGCATGGGAAGAGTAAGTAGAGAAGGACAATGTGAAATGTCGGCCTGAAATAAAAATCGAATGCGAAACGCATTGAATATGGATAGGGAAAAGATAGCCACATGTCAACTCACACTGTCTCCATTCCACTCCTACGTCTCCGGAGTAGAGAATGCTCCACCGTCATCCTGTATACAGTAGAGAATGCTCCACCGCCATTCTATATACCAGAAGAAAATACTCCACCGCCATCGTGTATACGTACCCAGTGCTGGAGCCGGGGGATGCGCTATAAGAAGTCTGGTAGGCACTACATCTGCATGGGAAGAGTAAGTAGAGAAGGACAATGTGAAATGTTGGCCTGAATTAAAATGGAATGCGAAACGCATTGAATATGCATAGGGAAAGGATAGCCACATGTCAACTCACACTGTCTCCAGGCTACAATGTTCCACTCCTACGTCTCCGGAGTAGAGAATGCTCCACCGCCATCCTGTATACCAGTAGAGAATGCTCCACCGCCATCCTGTATACCAGAAGAGAATGCTCCACCGCCAACGTGTATACGTACCCAGTGGTAGAGCCGGGGGATGCGCTATAAGAAGTCTGGTAGGCACTACAGCTGCATGGGAAGAGTAAGTAGAGAAGGACAATGTGAAATGTTGGCCTGAATTAAAAATCGAATGCGCAACGCATTGAATATGCATAGGGAAAAGATAGCCAAATGTCAACACACACTGTCTCCAGGCTACGATGTTCCACTCCTACGTCTCCGGAGTAGAGAATGCTCAAAGGCCATCCTGTATACCAGTAGAGAATGCTCCACCGCCATCCTGTATACCAGAAGAGAATACTCCACCGCCATCGTGTATACGTACCCAGTGCTGGAGCCGGGGTATGCGCTATAAGAAGTCTGGTAGGCACTACATCTGCATGGGAAGAGTAAGTAGAGAAGGACAATGTGAAATGTTGGCCTGAATTAAAATGGAATGCGAAACGCATTGAATATGCATAGGGAAAGGATTGCCACATGTCACCTCACACTGTCTCCAGGCTACGATGTTCCACTCCTACGTCTCCGGAGTAGAGAATGCTCCACCGCCATCCTGTATACCAGTAGAGAATGCTCCACCGCCATCCTGTATACCAGAAGAGAATGCTCCACCGCCATCGTGTATACGTACCCAGTGCTGGAGCCGGGGGATGCGCTATAAGAAGTCTGGTAGGCACTACAGCTGCATGGGAAGAGTAAGTAGAGAAGGACAATGTGAAATGTTGACCTGAATTAAAAATCGAATGCGCAACGCATTGAATATGCATAGTGAAAGGATAGCCAAATGTCAACACACACTGTCTCCAGGCTACGATGTTCCACTCCTACGTCTCCGGAGTAGAGAATGCTTCAAGGCCATCCTGTATACCAGTAGAGAATGCTCCACCGCCATCCTGTATACCAGAAGAGAATACTCCACCGCCATCGTGTATACGTACCCAGTGCTGGAGCCGGGGTATGCGCTATAAAAAGTCTGGTAGGCACTACATCTGCATGGGAAGAGTAAGTAGAGAAGGACAATGTGAAATGTTGGCCTGAATTAAAATGGAATGCGAAACGCATTGAATATGCATAGGGAAAGGATTGCCACATGTCAACTCACACTGTCTCCAGGCTACGATGTTCCACTCCTACGTCTCCGGAGTAGAGAATGCTCCACCGCCATCCTGTATACCAGTAGAGAATGCTCCACCGCCATCCTGTATACCAGAAGAGAATACTCCACCGCCATCGTGTATACGTACCCAGTGCTGGAGCCGGGGGATGCGCTATAAGAAGTCTGGTAGGCACTACATCTGCATGGGAAGAGTAAGTAGAGAAGGACAATGTGAAATGTTGGCCTGAATTAAAATGGAATGCGAAACGCATTGAATATGCATAGGGAAAGGATTGCCACATGTCAACTCACACTGTCTCCAGGCTACGATGTTCCACTCCTACGTCTCCGGAGTAGAGAATGCTCCACCGCCATCCTGTATACCAGTAGAGAATGCTCCACCGCCATCCTGTATACCAGAAGAGAATGCTCCACCGCCATCGTGTATACGTACCCAGTGCTGGAGCCGGGGGATGCGCTATAAGAAGTCTGGTAGGCACTACAGCTGCATGGGAAGAGTAAGTAGAGAAGGACAATGTGAAATGTTGACCTGAATTAAAAATCGAATGCGCAACGCATTGAATATGCATAGTGAAAGGATAGCCAAATGTCAACACACACTGTCTCCAGGCTACGATGTTCCACTCCTACGTCTCCGGAGTAGAGAATGCTTCAAGGCCATCCTGTATACCAGTAGAGAATGCTCCACCGCCATCCTGTATACCAGAAGAGAATACTCCACCGCCATCGTGTATACGTACCCAGTGCTGGAGCCGGGGGATGCGCTATAAGATGTCTGGTTGGCACTACAGCTGCATGGGAAGAGTAAGTAGAGAAGGACAATGTGAAATGTTGGCCTGAAATAAAAATCGAATGCGAAACGCATTGAATATGGATAGGGAAAGGATAGCCACATGTCAACTCACACTGTCTCCATTCCACTCCTACGTCTCCGGAGTAGAGAATGCTCCACCGTCATCCTGTATACAGTAGAGAATGCTCCACCGCCATTCTATATACCAGAAGAGAACACTCCACCGCCATCGTGTATACGTACCCAGTGCTGGAGCCGGGGGATGCGCTATAAGAAGTCTGGTAGGCACTACATCTGCATGGGAAGAGTAAGTAGAGAAGGACAATGTGAAATGTTGGCCTGAAATAAAAATCGAATGCGAAACGCATTGAATAAGGATAGGGAAAGGATAGCCACATGTCAACTCACACTGTCTCCATTCCACTCCTACGTCTCCGGAGTAGAGAATGCTCCACCGTCATCCTGTATACAGTAGAGAATGCTCCACCGCCATTCTATATACCAGAAGAAAATACTCCATCGCCATCGTGTATACGTACCCAGTGCTTGAGCCGGGGGATGCGCTATAAGAAGTCTGGTAGGCACTACATCTGCATGGGAAGAGTAAGTAGAGAAGGACAATGTGAAATGTTGGCCTGAATTAAAATGGAATGCGAAACGCATTGAATATGCATAGGGAAAGGATAGCCACATGTCAACTCACACTGTCTCCAGGCTACGATGTTCTACTCCTACGTCTCCGGAGTAGAGAATGCTCCACCGCCATCCTGTATACCAGTAGAGAATGCTCCACCGCCATCCTGTATACCAGAAGAGAATGCTCCACCGCCATCGTGTATACGTACCCAGTGCTGGAGCCGGGGGATGCGCTACAGAAGTCTGGTAGGCACTACAGCTGCATGGGAAGAGTAAGTAGAGAAGGACAATGTGAAATGTTGGCCTGAATTAAAAATCGAATGCGCAACGCATTGAATATGCATAGGGAAAGGATAGCCAAATGTCAACACACACTGTCTCCAGGCTACGATTTTCCACTCCTACGTCTCCGGAGTAGAGAATGCTCCAAGGCCATCCTGTATACCAGTAGAGAATTCTCCACCGCCATCCTGTATACCAGAAGAGAATACTCCACCGCCATCGTGTATACGTACCCAGTGCTGGAGCCGGGAGATGCGCTATAAGAAGTCTGGTAGGCACTACATCTGCATGGGAAGAGTAAGTAGAGAAGGACAATGTGAAATGTTGGCCTGAATTAAAATGGAATGCGAAACGCATTGAATATGCATAGGGAAAGGATTGCCACATGTCAACTCACACTGTCTCCAGGCTACGATGTTCCACTCCTACGTCTCCGGAGTAGAGAATGCTCCACCGCCATCCTGTATACCAGTAGAGAATGCTCCACCGCCATCCTGTATACCAGAAGAGAATGCTCCACCGCCATCGTGTATACGTACCCAGTGCTGGAGCCGGGGGATGCGCTATAAGAAGTCTGGTAGGCACTACAGCTGCATGGGAAGAGTAAGTAGAGAAGGACAATGTGAAATGTTGGCCTGAATAAAAAATCGAATGCGCAACGCATTGAATATGCATAGGGAAAGGATAGCCACATGTCAACTCACACTGTCTCCATTCCACTCCTACGTCTCCGGAGTAGAGAATGCTCCACCGTCATCCTGTATACCAGTAGAGAATGCTCCACCGCCATCCTGTATACCAGAAGAGAATGCTCCACCGCCATCGTGTTTACGTACCCAGTGCTGGAGCCGGGGGATGCGCTATAAGAAGTCTGGTAGGCACTACAGCTGCATGGGAAGAGTAAGTAGAGAAGGACAATGTGAAATGTTGGCCTGAATGAAAAATGGAATGCGAAACGCTTGAATATGCATAGGGAAAGGATAGCCACATGTCAACTCACACTGTTTCCAGGCTACGATGTTCCACTCCTACGTTTCCGGAGTAGAAAATGCTCCACTGCCATCCTGTATTCCAGTAGAGAATGCTCCACCTCAATCCTGTATACCAGAAGAGAATGCTCCACCGACATCGCGTATACGTACCCAGTGCTGGAACCGGGGGATGCGCCATAAGAAGTCTGGTATGCACTACAGCTGCATGGGAAGAGTAAGTAGAGAAGGACAATGTTTGCCTGAATTAAAAATGCAATGCGAAACACATTGAATATGCATATGGAAAGGATAGCCACATGTCAACTCACACTGTCTCCGGGCTATACGAAGTTCCACTCCTACGTCCCCGGAGTAGAGAATGCTCCACCGCCATCCTGTATACCAGTAGAGAATGCTCCACCGCCATTCTATATACCAGAAGAGAATACTCCACCGCCATCGTGTATACGTACCCAGTGCTGGAGCCGGAGGATGCGCTATAAGAAGTCTGGTAGGCACTACAGCTGCATGGGAAGGGTAAGTAGAGAAGGACAATGTGAAATGTTGGCCTGAATTAAAATGGAATGCGAAACACATTGAATATGCATAGGGAAAGGATAGCCACATGTCAACTCACACTGTCTCCAGGCTACGATGTTCCACTCCTACGTCTCCGGAGTAGAGAATGCTCCACCGCCATCCTGTATACCAGTAGAGGATGCTCCACCGCCATCGTGTATACGTACCCAGTGCTGGAGCCGGGGGATGTGCTATAAGAAGTCTGGTAGGCACTACAGCTGCATGGGAAGAGTAAGTAGAGAAGGACAATGTGAAATGTTGGCCTGAATTAAAAATCGAATGCGCAACGCATTGAATATGCATAGGGAAAAGATAGCCAAATGTCAACTCACACTGTCTCCAGGCTACGATGTTCCACTCCTACGTCTCCGGAGTAGAGAATGCTCCAATGCCATCCTGTATACCAGTAGAGAATGCTCCACCGCCATCCTGTATACCAGAAGAGAATACTCCACCGCCATCGTGTATACGAACCCAGTGCTGGAGCCGGGGGATGCGCTATAAGAAGTCTGGTAGGCACTACAGCTGCATGGGAAGAGTAAGTAGAGAAGGACAATGTGAAATGTTGGCCTGAAATAAAAATCGAATGCGAAACGCATTGAATATGGATAGGGAAAGGATAGCCACATGTCAACTCACACTGTCTCCATTCCACTCCTACGTCTCCGGAGTAGAGAATGCGCCACCGCCATCCTGTATACCAGTAGAGAATGCTCCACCGCCATCCTGTATACCAGAAGAGAATACTCCACCGCCATCGTGTATACGTACCCAGTGCTGGAGCCGGGGGATGCGCTATAAGAAGTCTGGTTGGCACTACAGCTGCATGGGAAGAGTAAGTAGAGAAGGACAACGTGAAATGTTGGCCTGAATCAAAAATTGAATGCGAAACGCTTGAATATGCATAGGGAAAGGATAGCCACATGTCAACTCACACTGTTTCCAGGCTACGATGTTCCACTCCTACGTTTCCGGAGTAGAAAATGCTCCACCGCCATCCTGTATTCCAGTAGAGAATGCTCCACCTCAATCCTGTATACCAGAAGAGAATGCTCCACCGACATCGCATATACGTACCCAGTGCTGGAACCGGGGGATGCGCCATAAGAAGTCTGGTATGCACTACAGCTGCATGGGAAGAGTAAGTAGAGAAGGACAATGTTTGCCTGAATTAAAAATGCAATGCGAAACGCATTGAATATGCATATGGAAAGGATAGCCACATGTCAACTCACACTGTCTCCGGGCTACGAAGTTCCACTCCTACGTCCCCGGAGTAGAGAATGCTCCACCGCCATCCTGTATACCAGTAGAGAATGCTCCACCGCCATTCTATATACCAGAAGAGAATACTCCACCGCCATCGTGTATACGTACCCAGTGCTGGAGCCGGGGGATGCGCTATAAGAAGT
Organism: Axinella damicornis; assembly: GCA_963931865.1. Lineage (NCBI taxonomy): Eukaryota > Metazoa > Porifera > Demospongiae > Axinellida > Axinellidae > Axinella > Axinella damicornis. Next base: position 9,500,238 of record OZ007506.1, on the reverse strand, counting down.
CTGGTAGGCACTACAGCTGCATGGGAAGAGTAAGTAGAGAAGGACAATGTGAAATGTTGGCCTGAATTAAGAATTGAATGCGAAACGCTTGAATATGCATAGGGAAAGGATAGCCACATGTCAACTCACACTGTTTCCAGGCTACGATGTTCCACTCCTACGTTTCCGGAGTAGAAAATACTCCACCGCCATCCTGTATTCCAGTAGAGAATGCTCCACCTCAATCCTGTATACCAGAAGAGAATGCTCCACCGACATCGCGTATACGTACCCAGTGCTGGAACCGGGGGATGCGCCATAAGAAGTCTGGTATGCACTACAGCTGCATGGGAAGAGTAAGTAGAGAAGGACAATGTTTGCCTGAATTAAAAATGCAATGCGAAACGCATTGAATATGCATATGGAAAGGATAGCCACATGTCAACTCACACTGTCTCCGGGCTACGAAGTTCCACTCCTACGTCCCCGGAGTAGAGAATGCTCCACCGCCATCCTGTATACCAGTAGAGAATGCTCCACCGCCATTCTATATACCAGAAGAGAATACTCCACCGCTATCGTGTATACGTACCCAGTGCTGGAGCCGGGGGATGCGCTATAAGAAGTCTGGTAGGCACTACAGCTGCATGGGAAGGGTAAGTAGAGAAGGACAATGTGAAATGTTGGCCTGAATTAAAATGGAATGCGAAACGCATTGAATATGCATAGGGAAAGGATAGCCACATGTCAACTCACACTGTCTCCATTCCACTCCTACGTCTCCGGAGTAGAGAATGCGCCACCGCCATCCTGTATACCAGTAGAGAATGCTCCACCGCCATCCTGTATACCAGAAGAGAATGCTCCACCGCCATCGTGTATACGTACCCAGTGCTGGAGCCGGGGGATGCGCTATAAGAAGTCTGGTAGGCACTACAGCTGCATGGGAAGAGTAAGTAGAGAAGGACAATGTGAAATGTTGGCCTGAATTAAAAATTGAATGCGAAACGCTTGAATATGCATAGGGAAAGGATAGCCACATGTCAACTCACACTGTCTCCAGGCTACGATGTTCCACTCATACGTCTCCGGAGTAGAGAATGCTCCACCGCCATCCTGTATTCCAGTAGAGAATGCTCCACCGCAATCCTGTATACCAGAAGAGAATGCTCCACCGACATCGCATATACATACCCAGTGCTGGAACCGGGGGATGCGCCATAAGAAGTCTGGTATGCACTACAGCTGCATGGGAAGAGTAAGTAGAGAAGGTCAATGTTGGCCTGAATTAAAAATGCAATGCGAAACGCATTGAATATGCATATGGAAAGGATAGCCACATGTCAACTCACACTGTCTCCAGCTGCTAGGCTATGAAGTTCCACTCCTACGTCCCCGGAGTAGAGAATGCTCCACCGCCATCCTGTATACCAGTAGAGAATGCTCCACCGCCATTCTATATTCCAGAAGAGAATACTCCACCGCCATCGTGTATACATACCCAGTGCTGGAGCCGGGGGATGCGCTATAAGAAGTCTGGTAGGCACTACAGCTGCATGGGAAGAGTAAGTAGAGAAGGACAATGTGAAATGTTGGCCTGAATTAAAATGGAATGAGAAACGCATTGAATATGCATAGGGAAAGGATAGCCACATGTCAACTCACACTGTCTCCAGGCTACGATGTTCCACTCCTACGTCTCTGGAGTAGAGAATGCTCCACCGCCATCCTGTATACCAGTAGAGAATGCTCCACCGCCATCCTGTATACCAGAAGAGAATGCTCCACCGCTATCGTCTATACGTACCCAGTGCTGGAGCCGGGAAATGCGCTATATGAAGTCTGGTAGGCACTACAGCTGCATGGGAAGAGTAAGTAGAGAAGGACAATGTGAAATGTTGGCCTGAATTAAAAATAGAATGCGAAACGCATTGAATATGCATAGGGAAAAGATAGCCACATGTCAACTCACACTGTCTCCAGGCTACGATGTTCCACTCCTACGTCTCCGGAGTAGAGAATGCTCCACCGCCATCCTGTATACCAGTAGAGAATGCTCCACCGCCATCCTGTATACCAGAAGAGAATGCTCCACCGCCATCGTGTATACGTACCCAGTGCTGGAGCCGGGGGATGCGCTATAAGAAGTCTGGTAGGCACTACAGCTGCATGGGAAGAGTAAGTAAAGAAGGACAATGAGAAAAGTTGGCATGAATTAAAAATGGAATGAGAAACGCAATGAGTATGCATAGGGAAAGGATAGCCAGATGTCAACTCACACTGTCTCAAGGCAACGATGTTCCACTCCTACGTCTCCGGAGTAGAGAATGCTCCACCTCCATCCTGTATACCAGTAGAGAATGCTCCACCGCCATCCTGTATACCAGAAAAGAATGCTCCACCGCCATCGTGTATATGTACCCAGTGCTGGAGCCGGGGGATGCGCTATAAGAAGTCTGGTAGGCTCTACAGCTGCATGGGAAGAGTAAGGAGAGAAGGACAATGTTAAATGTTGGCCTGAATTAAAAATCGAATGCGAAACGTATTGAATATGCATAGGGAAAGGATAGCCTGATGTCAACTCACACTGTCTCCAGGCTACGATGTTCCACTGCTACGTCTCCGGAGTAGAGAATGTTCCACCTCCATCCTGTATACCAGTAGAGAATGCTCCACCGCCATCCTGTATACCAGAAGAGAATGCTCCACCGCCATCGTGTATACGTACCCAGTGCTGGAGCCGGGGGATGCGCTACAAGAAGTCTGGTAGGCTCTACAGCTGCATGGTAAGAGTAAGTAGAGAAGGACAATGTTAAATGTTGGCCTGAAATAAAAATCGAATGCGAAACGCATTGAATATGCATAGGGAAAGGATAGCCAGACGTCAACTCACACTGTGTCCAGGCTACGATGTTCCACTCCTACGTCTCCGGAGTAGAGAATGCTCCACCTCCATCCTGTATACCAGTAGAGAATGCTCCACCGCCATACTGTATGTCCGAAAAGAATGCTCCACCGCCATCGTGTATACGTACCCAGTGCTTGAGCCGGGGGATGCGCTATAAGAAGTCTGGTAGGCACTACAGCTGCATGGGAAGGGTAAGAAGAGAAGGACAATGTGAAATGTTGGCCTAAATTAAAAATCGACTGCGAAACGCATTGAATATGCATACGGAAAGGATAGCCACATGTCAACTCACACTGTCTCCAGGCTACGATGTTCCACTCCTACGTCTCCGGAGTAGAGAATACTCCACCGCCATCCTGTATACCAGTAGAGAATGCTCCACCGCCATCCTGTATACCAGAAGAGAATGCTCCACCGCCATCGTGTATACGTACCCAGTGGTAGAGCCGGGGGATGCGCTATAAGAACTCTGGTAGGCACTACAGCTGCATGGGAAGAGTAAGTAGAGAAGGACAATGTGAAATGTTGGCCTGAATTAAAAATCGAATGCGAAACGCATTGAATATGCATAGGGAAAGGATAGCCAAATGTCAACTCACACTGTCTCCAGGCTACGATGTTCCACTCCTACGTCTCCGGAGTAGAGAATGCTCCAAGGCCATCCTGTATACCAGTAGAGAATGCTCCACCGCCATCCTGTATACCAGAAGAGAATACTCCACCGCCATCGTGTATACGTACCCAGTGCTGGAGCCGGGGGATGCGCTATAAGAAGTCTGGTAGGCACTACAGCTGCATGGGAAGAGTAAGTAGAGAAGGACAATGTGAAATGTTGGCCTGAAATAAAAATCAAATGCGAAACGCATTGAATATGGATAGGGAAAGGATAGCCACATGTCAACTCACATGGTCTCCATTCCACTCCTACGTCTCCGGATACGCTATAAGAAGTCTCTTAGGCACTACAGCTGCATGGGAAGAGTAAGTAGAGAAGGACAATGTGAAATGTTGGCTTGAATTAAAAATTGAATGCGAAACGCATTGAATATGCATAGGAAAAGGACAGCCACATGTCAACTCACATGTCTCCAGGCTACGATGTTCCACTCCTACGTCTCCGGAGTAGAGAATGCTCCAAGGCCATCCTGTATACCAGTAGAGAATGCTCCACCGCCATCCTGTATACCAGAAGAGAATACTCCACCGCCATCGTGTATACGTACCCAGTGCTGGAGCCGGGGGATGCGCTATAAGAAGTCTGGTAGGCACTGCAGCTGCATGGGAAGAGTAAGTAGAGAAGGACAATGTGAAATGTTGGCCTGAAATAAAAATCAAATGCGAAACGCATTGAATATGGATAGGGAAAGGATAGCCACATGTCAACTCACACTGTCTCCATTCCACTCCTACGTCTCCGGATACGCTATAAGAAGTCTCTTAGGCACTACAGCTGCATGGGAAGAGTAAGTAGAGAAGGACAATGTGAAATGTTGGCCTGAATTAAAAATTGAATGCGAAACGCATTGAATAGGCATAGGGAAAGGATAGCCACATGTCAACTCACATGTCTCCAGGCTACGATGTTCCACTCCTACGTCTCCGGGGTAGAGAATGCTCCACCGCCATCCTGTATACCAGTAGAGAATGTTCCACCGCCATCCTGTATACCAGAAGAGAATGCTCCACCGCGATCATGGATACCTACCCAGTGCTGGAGCCGGGGGAAGCGCTATAAGAAGTCTGGTAGGCACTACAGCTGCATGGGAAGAGTAAGTAGAGAAGGACAATGTGAAATGTTGGCCTGAATTAAAAATCGAATGCGAAACGCATTGAATATGCATAGGGAAAGGATAGCCACATGTCAACTCAAACCGTCTCCAGGCTACGATGTTCCACTCCTACGTGTCCGGAGTAGAGAATGCTCAACCGCCATCCTGTATACAAGTAGAGAATGCTCCACCACCATCCTGTATACCAGAAGAGAATTCTCCACCGCCATCGTGTATACGTACCCAGTGGTGGAGCCGGGGGATGTGCTATAAGATGTCTGGTAGGCACTACAGCTGCATGGGAAGATTAAGTAGAGAAGGACAATGTGAAACGTTGGCCTGAATTAATAATTGAATGCGAAACGCATTGAATATGCATAGGGAAAGGATAGCCACATGTCAACTCACATGTCTCCAGGCTACGATGTTCCACTCCTACGTCTCCGGGGTAGAGAATGCTCCACCGCCATCCTGTATACCAGTAGAGAATGCTCCACCGCCATCCTGTATACCAGAAGAGAATGCTCCACCGCCATCGTGTATACGTACCCAGTGCTGGAGCCGGGGGATGCGCTATAAGAAGTCTGGTAGGGACTACAGCTGCATGGGAAGAGTAAGTAGAGAAGGACAATGTGAAATGTTGGCCTGAATTAAAAATCGAATGCGAAACGCATTGAATATGCATAGGGAAAGGATAGCCACATGTCAAATCAAACCGTCTCCAGGCAACGATGTTCCACTCCTACGTCTCCGGAGTAGAGAATGCTCAACCGCCATCCTGTATCCCAGTATAAAATGCTCCACCACAATCCTCTAACCAGAAGAGAATGCTCCACCGCCATCGTCTATACGTACCCAGTGCTGGAGCCGGGGGATACGCTATAAGAAGTCGCTTAGTAACTACAGCTGCATGGGAAGAGTAAGTAGAGAAGGACAATGTGAAATGTTGGCCTGAATTAAAAATTGAATGCGAAACGCATTGAATATGCATAGGGAAAGGATAGTCACATGTCAACTCACACTGTCTCCATTCCACTCCTACGTCTCCGGATACGCTATAAGAAGTCTCTTAGGCACTACAGCTGCATGGGAAGAGTAAGTAGAGAAGGACAATGTGAAATGTTGGCCTGAATTAAAAATTGAATGCGAAACGCATTGAATAGGCATAGGGAAAGGATAGCCACATGTCAACTCACATGTCTCCAGGCTACGATGTTCCACTCCTACGTCTCCGGGGTAGAGAATGCTCCACCGCCATCCTGTATACCAGTAGAGAATGTTCCACCGCCATCCTGTATACCAGAAGAGAATGCTCCACCGCGATCATGGATACCTACCCAGTGCTGGAGCCGGGGGAAGCGCTATAAGAAGTCTGGTAGGCACTACAGCTGCATGGGAAGAGTAAGTAGACAGGGACAATGTGAAATGTTGGCCTGAATTAAAAATCGAATGCGAAACGCATTGAATATGCATAGGGAAAGGATAGCCACATGTCAACTCAAACCGTCTCCAGGCTACGATGTTCCACTCCTACGTGTCCGGAGTAGAGAATGCTCAACCGCCATCCTGTATACAAGTAGAGAATGCTCCACCACCATCCTGTATACCAGAAGAGAATGCTCCACCGCCATCGTGTATACGTACCCAGTGGTGGAGCCGGGGGATGTGCTATAAGATGTCTGGTAGGCACTACAGCTGCATGGGAAGATTAAGTAGAGAAGGACAATCTCTGTGGCACTAAGGCCAGGCGCGCGCCTGGATTATTCGATTAACGTTATACGGAAAGTACACGGAATTACGTAATAGTGCACGGAGAAAGCTAATGGCGGTGTTTAATACTGAGCGAAGTAAAGTCTGCTAGTTTGTCTCTCTCAGCGATAGCTGTAGCTTCGCTTTGTGCTAGTTGTAGTCATCACCTTTGGTAGTTCCTTGTGTGAATCCGTGCCGTCGCTCCTGCGTTGAGTTCAAACGGCAGTACATCAGTCAAACATGGCCGCGGGTTAAGGACCTATGTGGCGACGATTCTGGAGGAGCGCAGCGGCTAGCTTGGGCACTGCTTTCGGTATGAAATGAAGTGTCTTGATGATTTATTGTATTTCACCGAGTAGGATGTCGATTATCCGTGTAGTTTGTGTTAAGGACGGCATTGTATCGGCACAGAATACACACAAAAACGAATTTTTCGCTGTATCTCTGTTTACTCGTGGAATTGAAAAACCCTACTCGGTAGAACTTGAGTATCCTGAGTAAGCATTCTTTTGAGGCTATAGCTGTCCTGCCTGCTATCCTGCTGCACTGTCCAGTTCACTCAACAGCTGTCTGGACAGTCCATCTTCAGTGGGCGTGTCTAAGAGCACGTGCTTTGGCACGTGACTAATTCAATTAGCAATTGTGAGCTAAAAGTCCAACACATTGAACAATTGTACCAAAGTGCAGTTTTATTCATTCATATCAGAGTTGTAGTACAATATGTTTCAGACAAAATGTACACAAAATAATTTCTGCCTGGCCTTAATACCCCAGAGATGTGAAACGTTGGCCTGAATTAATAATTGAATGCGAAACGCATTGAATATGCATAGGGAAAGGATAGCCACATGTCAACTCACTTGTCTCCAGGCTACGATGTTCCACTCCTACGACTCCGGGGTAGAAAATGTTCCACCGCCATCCTGTATACCAGTAGAGAATGCTCCACCGCCATCCTGTATACCAGAAGAGAATGCTCCACCGCCATCGTGTATACGTACCCAGTGCTGGAGCCGGGGGATGCGCTATAAGAAGTCTGGAAGGGACTACAGCTGCATGGGAAGAGTAAGTAGAGAAGGACAATGTGAAATGTTGGCCTGAATTAAAAATCGAATGCGAAACGCATTGAATATGCATAGGGAAAGGATAGCCACATGTCAACTCAAACCGTGTCCAGGCTACGATGTTCCACTCCTACGTCTCCGGAGTAGAGAATGCTCAACCGCCATCCTGTATCCCAGTATAAAATGCTCCACCACCATCCTCTAACCAGAGGAGAATGCTCCACCGCCATCGTGTATACGTACCCAGTGCTGGAGCCGGGGGATACGCTATAAGAAGTCGCTTAGTAACTACAGCTGCATGGGAACAGTAAGTAGAGAAGGACAATGTGAAATGTTGGCATGAATTAAAAATTGAATGCGAAACGCATTGAATATGCATAGGGAAAGGATAGCCACATGTTAACTCACATGTCTCCAGGCTACGATGTTCCACTCCTACGTCTCCGGGGTAGAGAATGCTCCACCGCCATCCTGTATACCAGTAGAGAATGCTCCACTGCCATCCTGTATACTAGAAGAGAATGCTCCACCGCCATCGTGTATACGTACCCAGTGCTGGAGCCGGGGGATGCGCTATAAGATGTCTGGTAGGCACTACAGCTGCATGGGAACAGTAAGTAGAGAAGGACAATGTGAAATGTTGGCCTGAATTAAAAATCGAATGTGAAACGCATTGAATATGCATAGGGAAAGGATAGCCTAATGTCAACTCACACTGTCTCCATGCTACGATGTTCCCCTCCTATGTCTCCGGAGTAGAGAATGCTCCACCGCCATCGTGTATACGTACCCAGTGCTGGAGCCGGGGGATGCGCTATAAGAAGACTGGTAGGCACTACAGCTGCATGCTAAGTGTAAGTAGAGAAGGACAATGTGAAATGTTGGCCTGAATTAAAAATCGAATGCGAAACGCATTGAATATGCATAGGGAAAGGATAGCCAAATGTCAACTCACATGTCTCCAGGCTACGATGTTCCACTCCTACGTCTCCGGAGTGGAGAATGCTCCACCGCCATCCTGTATACCAGTAGAGAATGCTCCACCGCCATCCTGTATACCAGAAGAGAATGCTCCACCGCCATCGTGTATACGTACCCAGTGTTGGAGCCGGGGGATGCGCTATAAGAAGACTGGTAGGCACTACAGCTGCATGCTAAGAGTAAGTAGAGAAGGACAATGTGAAATGTTGGCCTGAATTAAAAATCGAATGCGAAACGCATTGAATATGCATAGGGAAAGGATAGCCAAATGTCAACTCACATGTCTCCAGGCTACGATGTTCCACTCCTACGTCTCCGGAGTAGAGAATGCTCCACCGCCATCCTGTTTACCAGTAGAGAATGCTCCACCGCCATCCTGTATACCAGAAGAGAATGCTCCACCGCCATCGTGTATACGTACCCAGTGTTGGAGCCGGGGGATGCGCTATAAGAAGTCTGGTAGGCACTACAGCTGCATGGGAAGAGTAAGTAGAGAAGGACAATGTGAAAAGTTAGCCTGAATTAAAAATGGAATGAGAAACGCATTGAATATGCATAGGGAAAGGATAGCCACATGTCAACTTACACTTTCTCCAGGTTACGATGTTCCACTCCTACGTCTCCGGAGTAGAGAATGCTCCATCGCCATCCTGTATACCAGTAGAGAATGCTCCACTGCTATCCTGTATACCAGAAGAGAATGCTCCACCGCAATCGTGTATACGTACCCAGTGCTGGAGCCGAGGGATGCGCTATAAGAAGCCTGATAGGCACTACAGCTGCATGGGAAGGGTAAGAAGAGAAGAACAATGTGAAATGTTGGCCTGAATTAAAAATCGACTGCGAAACGCATTGAATATGCATACGGAAAGGATAGCCACATGTCAACTCACACTGTCTCCAGGCTACGATGTTCCACTCCTACGTCTCCGGAGTAGAGGATGCTCCATCGCCATCCTGATTACCAGTAGAGAATGCTCCACCGCCATCCTGTATACCAGAAGAGAATGCTCCACCGCCATCGTGTATACGTACCCAGTGATGGAGCCCGGGGATGCGCTATAAGAAGTCTGGTAGGCACTACAGATGCATGGGAAGATTAAGTAGAGAAGGACAATGTGAAAAGTTGGCCTGAATTAAAAATGGAATGCGAATAGCATTGAATATGCATAGGGAAAGGATAGCCACATGTCAACTCACACTGTCTCCAGGCTACGATGTTCCACTCCTACGTCTCCAAAGTAGAGGATGCTCCATCGCCATCCTGAATACCAGTAGAGAATTCTCCACCGCCATCCTGTATACCAGAAGAGAATGTTCCACCGCCATCGTGTATACGTACCCAGTGATGGAGCCGGGGGATGCGCTATAAGAAGTCTGGTAGGCACTACAGCTGCATGGGAAGAGTAAGTAGAGAAGGACAATGGGATAAGTTTGGCCTGAATTAAAAATCGAATGCGAAACGCATTGAATATGCATAGGGAAAGGATAGCCACATGTCAACTCACACTGTCTCCAGGCTACGATGTTACACTCCCACGTCTCCGGAGTTGAGAATGCTCCACCGCCATCCTGTATACCAGTACAGAATGCTCCTCCGCCATCCTGTATACCAGAAGAGAATGCTCCACCGCAATCGTGTATACGTACCCAGTGCTGGATCCGGGGGATGCGCTATAAGAAGTCTGGTAGGAACTACAGCTGAATGGGAAGAGTAAGTAGAGAAAGACAATGTGAAAAGTTGGCCTGAATTAAAAATGGAATGCGAAACGCATTGAATATGCATAGGGAAAGGATAGCCACATGTCAACTCACACTGTCTCCAGGCTACGATGTTCCACTCCTACGTCTGCGGAGTAGAGAATGCTCCACCGCCATCCTGTATACCAGTACAGAATGCTCCTCCGCCATCCTGTATACCAGAAGAGAATGCTCCACCGCCATCGTGTATACCTACCCAGTGCTGGAGCCGGGGGATGCGCTATAAGAAGTCTGGTAGGCACTACAGATGCATGGGAAGATTAAGTAGAGAAGGACAATGTGAAAAGTTGGCCTGAATTAAAAATGGAATGCGAAACGCATCGAATATGCATAGGGAAAGGATAGCCACATGTCAACTCACACTGTCTCCAGGCTACGATGTTCCACTCCTACGTCTCCGGAGTAGAGGATGCTCCATCGCCATCCTCAATACCAGTAGAGAATGCTCCACCGCCATCCTGTATACCAGAAGAGAATGCTCCACCGCCATCGTGTATACGTACCCAGTGATGGAGCCGGGGGATGCGCTATAAGAAGTCTGCTAGGCACTAAAGCTGCATGGGAAGAGTAAGTAGAGAAGGACAATGTGATAAGTATGGCCTGAATTAAAAATCGAATGCGAAACGCATTGAATCTGAATAGGGAAAGGATAGCCACATGTCAACTCACACTGTCTCCAGGCTACGATGTTCCACTCCCACGTCTCCGGAGTAGAGAATGCTCCACCGCCATCCTGTATACCAGTACAGAATGCTCCTCCGCCATCCTGTATACCAGAAGAGAATGCTCCACCGCAATCGTGTATACGTACCCAGTGCTGGAGCAGGGGGATGCGCTATAAGAAGTCTGGTAGGCACTACAGCTGAATGGGAAGAGTAAGTAGAGAAGGACAATGTGAAAAGTTGGCCTGAATTAAAAATGGAATGCGAAACGCATTGAATATGCATAGGGAAAGGATAGCCACATGTCAACTCACACTGTCTCCAGGCTACGATGTTCCACTCCTACGTCTGCTGAGTAGAGAATGCTCCACCGCCATCCTGTATACCAGTACAGAATGCTCCTCCGCCATCCTGTATACCAGAAGAGAATGCTCCACCGCCATCGTGTATACCTACCCAGTGCTGGAGCCGGGGGATCCGCTATAAGAAGTCTGGTAGGCACTAAAGATGCATGGGAAGATTAAGTAGAGAAGGACAATGTGAAAAGTTGGCCTGAATTAAAAATGGAATGCGAAACGCATTGAATATGCATAGGGAAAGGAAAGCCACATGTCAACTCACACTGTCTCCAGGCTACGATGTTCCACTCCTACGTCTCCGGAGTAGAGGATGCTCCATCGCCATCCTCAATACCAGTAGAGAATGCTCCACCGCCATCCTGTATACCAGAAGAGAATGCTCCACCGCCATCGTGTATACGTACCCAGTGATGGAGACGGGGGATGCGCTATAAGAAGTCTGCTAGGCACTAAAGCTACATGGGAAGAGTAAGTAGAGAAGGACAATGTGATAAGTTTTGCCTGAATTAAAAATCGAATGCGAAACGCATTGAATCTGAATAGGGAAAGGATAGCCACATGTCAACTCACACTGTCTCCAGGCTACGATGTTCCACTCCCACGTCTCCGGAGTAGAGAATGCTCCACCGCCATCCTGTATACCAGCACAGAATGCTCCTCCGCCATCCTGTATACCAGAAGAGAATGCTCCACCGCAATCGTGTATACGTACCCAGTGCTGGAGCAGGGGGATGCGCTATAAGAAGTCTGGTAGGCACTACAGCTGAATGGGAAGAGTAAGTAGAGAAGGACAATGTGAAAAGTTGGCCTGAATTAAAAATGGAATGCGAAACGCATTGAATATGCATAGGGAAAGGATAGCCACATGTCAACTCACACTGTCTCCAGGCTACGATGTTCCACTCCTACGTCTCCGGAGTAGAGAATGCTCCACCGCCATCCTCTATACCAGTAGAGAATGCTCCACTGCCATCCTGTATACCAGAAGAGAATGCTCCACCGCCATCGTGTATACCTACCCAGTGCTGGAGCCGGGGGATGCGCTATAAGAAGTCTGGTAGGCACTACAGCTGCATGGGAAGAGTTAAGTAGAGAAGGACAATGTGAAATGTTGGCCACAATTAAAAATCGAATGCGAAACGCATTCAATATGCATAGGGAAAGGACAACTCACACTGTCTCCAGGCTACGATGTTCCACTCCTACGTCTCCGGAGTAGAGAATGCTCCACCGTCATCCTGTATACCAGTAGAGAATGTTCCACTGCCATCCTGTATACCAGAAGAGAATGCTTCACCGCGATCGTGGATACCTACCCAGTGTTGGAGCCGGGGGATGCGCTATAAGAAGTCTGGTAGGCACTACAGCTGCATGGGAAGAGTAAGTAGAGAAGGACAATGTGAAATGTTGGCCTGAATTAAAAATCGAATGCGAAACGCATTGAATATGCATAGGGAAAGGATAGCCACATGTCAACTCAAACTGTCTCCAGGCTACGATGTTCCACTCCTACGTCTCCGGAGTAGAGAATGCTCCACCGCCATCCTGTATACCTGTAGAGAATGCTCCACCGCCATCCTGTATACCAGAAGAAAATGCTCCACCGCCATCGTGTATACGTACCCAGTGCTGGAGCCGGGGGATGCGCTATAAGAAGTCTGGTAGGCACTACAGCTGCATGGGAAGAGTAGGTAGAGAAAGACAATGTGAAATGTTGACCTGAATTAAAAATCGAATGCGAAACACATTGAATATGCATAGGGAAAGGATAGCCACATGTCAACTCACACTGTCTCCAGGCAACGATGTTCCACTCCTACGTTTCCGGAGAAGAGAATGCTCCACCGCAATCCTGTATACCAGTACAGAATGCTCCACCGCCATCCTGTATACCAGAAGAGAATGCTCCACCGCGATCGTGGATACCTACCCAGTGCTGGAGCCGGGCGATGCGCTATAAGAAGTCTGGTAGGCACTACTGCTGCATGGGAAGAGTAAGTAGAGAAGGACAATGTGAAACGTTGGCCTGAATTAATAATTGAATGCGAAACGCATTGAATATGCATAGGGAAAGGATAGCAACATGTCAACTCACATGTCTCCAGGCTACGATGTTCCACTCCTACGTCTCCGCGGTAGAGAATGCTCCACCGCCATCCTGTATACCAGTAGAGAATGCTCCACCGCCATCCTGTATACCAGAAGAGAATGCTCCACCGCGATCGTGGATACCTACCCAGTGCTGGAGGCGGGGGATGCGCTATAAGAAGTCTGGTAGGCACTACAGCTGCATGGGAAGAGTAAGTAGACAAGGACAATGTGAAATGTTGGCCTGAATTAAAAATCGAATGCGTAACGCATTGAAAATGCATAGGGAAAGGATAGCCACATGTCAACTCACACTGTCTCCAGGCTACGATGTTCCACTCCTACGTCTCCGGAGTAAAGAATGCTCCACCGCCATCCTGTATACCAGTAGAGAATGCTCCACCGCCATCCTGTATACCAGAAGAGAATGCTCCACCGCCATCGTGTATACGTACCAAGTGCTGGAGCCGGGGGATGCGCTATAAGAAGTCTGGTAGGCACTACAGCTGCATGGGAAGAGTAAGTAGAGAAGGACAATGTGAAATGTTGGCCTGAATGAAAAATCGAACGCGAAACGCATTGAATATGCATAACGAAAGGATAGCCAGATGTCAACTCACACTGTCTCCAGGCTACGATGTTCCACTCCTACGTCTCCGGAGTAGAGAATGCTCCACCGCCATCCTGTATACCAGTAGAGAATGCTCCACCGCCATCCTGTATACCAGAAGAGAATGCTCCACCGCGATCGTGGATACCTACCCAGTGCTGGAGCCGGGGGATGCGCTATAAGAAGTCTGGTAGGCACTACAGCTGCATGGGAAGAGTAAGTAGAGAAGGACAATGTGAAAGGTTGGCCTGAATTAAAAATCGAATGCGAAACGCATTGAATATGCATAGGGAAAGGATAGCCACATGTCAACTCACACTGTCTCCAGGCTACGATGTTCCACTCCTACGTCTCCGGAGTAGAGAATGCTCCACCGCCATCCTGTATACCAGTAGAGAATGCTCCACCGCCATCCTGTATACCAGAAGAGAATGCTCCACCGCCATCGTGTATACGTACCCAGTGCTGGAGCCGGGGGATGCGCTATCAGAAGTCTGGTAGGCACTACAGCTGCATGGGAAGAGTAAGTAGAGAAGGACAATGTGAAATGTTGGCCTGAATGAAAAATTGAATGCGAAACGCATTGAATATGCATAGGGAAAGGATAGCCACATGTCAACTCACACTGTCTCCAGGCTACGATGTTCCACTCCTACGTCTCCGGAGTAGAGAATGCTCCACCTCCATCCTGTATACCAGTAGAGAATGCTCCACCGCCATCCTGTATACCAGAAGAAAATGCTCCACCGCCATCGTGTATACGTACCCAGTGCTGGAGCCGGGGGATGCGCTATAAGAAGTCTGGTAGGCACTACAGCTGCATGGGAAGAGTAAGTAGAGAAGGAGAATGTGAAATGTTGGCCTGAATTAAAAATCGAATGCGAAACGCATTGAATATGCATAGGGAAAGGATAGCCAGATGTCAACTCACACTGTCTCCAGGCTACGATGTTCCACTCCTACGTCTCCGGAGTAGAGAATGCTCCACCTCCATCCTGTATACCAGTAGAGAATGCTCCACCGCCATCCTGTATACCAGAAGAGAATGCTCCACCGCCATCGTGTATACGTACCCTGTGCTGGAGCCGGGGGATGCGCTATAAGAAGTCTGGTAGGCACTACAGCTGCATGGGAAGAGTAAGTAGAGAAAGACAATGTGAAATGTTGGCCTGAATTAAAAATCGAATGCGAAACAAATTGAATATGCATAGGGAAAGGATAGCCACAGGTCAACTCACACTGTCTCCAGGCTACGATGTTCCGCTCCTACGTCTCCGGAGAAGAGAATGCTCCACCGCAATCCTGTATACCAGTAGAGAATGCTCCACCGCCATCCTGTATACCAGAAAAGAATGCTCCACCGCCATCGTGTATACGTACCCAGTGCTGGAGCCGGGGGATGCGCTATAAGAAGTCTGGTAGGCACTACAGCTGCATGGGAAGAGTAAGTAGAGAAGGACAATGTGAAACGTTGGCCTGAATTAAAAATGGAATGCGAAACGCATCGAATATGCATAGGGAAAGGATAGCCACATGTCAACTCACACTGTCTCCAGGCTACGATGTTCCACTCCTACGTCTCCGGAGTAGAGGATGCTCCATCGCCATCCTCAATACCAGTAGAGAATGCTCCACCGCCATCCTGTATACCAGAAGAGAATGCTCCACCGCCATCGTGTATACGTACCCAGTGATGGAGCCGGGGGATGCGCTATAAGAAGTCTGCTAGGCACTAAAGCTGCATGGGAAGAGTAAGTAGAGAAGGACAATGTGATAAGTATGGCCTGAATTAAAAATCGAATGCGAAACGCATTGAATCTGAATAGGGAAAGGATAGCCACATGTCAACTCACACTGTCTCCAGGCTACGATGTTCCACTCCCACGTCTCCGGAGTAGAGAATCCTCCACCGCCATCCTGTATACCAGTACAGAATGCTCCTCCGCCATCCTGTATACCAGAAGAGAATGCTCCACCGCAATCGTGTATACGTACCCAGTGCTGGAGCAGGGGGATGCGCTATAAGAAGTCTGGTAGGCACTACAGCTGAATGGGAAGAGTAAGTAGAGAAGGACAATGTGAAAAGTTGGCCTGAATTAAAAATGGAATGCGAAACGCATTGAATATGCATAGGGAAAGGATAGCCACATGTCAACTCACACTGTCTCCAGGCTACGATGTTCCACTCCTACGTCTGCGGAGTAGAGAATGCTCCACCGCCATCCTGTATACCAGTACAGAATGCTCCTCCGCCATCCTGTATACCAGAAGAGAATGCTCCACCGCCATCGTGTATACCTACCCAGTGCTGGAGCCGGGGAATCCGCTATAAGAAGTCTGGTAGGCACTAAAGATGCATGGGAAGATTAAGTAGAGAAGGACAATGTGAAAAGTTGGCCTGAATTAAAAATGGAATGCGAAACGCATTGAATATGCATAGGGAAAGGAAAGCCACATGTCAACTCACACTGTCTCCAGGCTACGATGTTCCACTCCTACGTCTCCGGAGTAGAGGATGCTCCATCGCCATCCTCAATACCAGTAGAGAATGCTCCACCGCCATCCTGTATACCAGAAGAGAATGCTCCACCGCCATCGTGTATACGTACCCAGTGATGGAGCCGGGGGATGCGCTATAAGAAGTCTGCTAGGCACTAAAGCTGCATGGGAAGAGTAAGTAGAGAAGGACAATGTGATAAGTTTTGCCTGAATTAAAAATCGAATGCGAAACGCATTGAATCTGAATAGGGAAAGGATAGCCACATGTCAACTCACACTGTCTCCAGGCTACGATGTTCCACTCCCACGTCTCCGGAGTAGAGAATGCTCCACCGCCATCCTGTATACCAGCACAGAATGCTCCTCCGCCATCCTGTATACCAGAAGAGAATGCTCCACCGCAATCGTGTATACGTACCCAGTGCTGGAGCAGGGGGATGCGCTATAAGAAGTCTGGTAGGCACTACAGCTGAATGGGAAGAGTAAGTAGAGAAGGACAATGTGAAAAGTTGGCCTGAATTAAAAATGGAATGCGAAACGCATTGAATATGCATAGGGAAAGGATAGCCACATGTCAACTCACACTGTCTCCAGGCTACGATGTTCCACTCCTACGTCTCCGGAGTAGAGAATGCTCCACCGCCATCCTCTATACCAGTAGAGAATGCTCCACTGCCATCCTGTATACCAGAAGAGAATGCTCCACCGCCATCGTGTATACCTACCCAGTGCTGGAGCCGGGGGATGCGCTATAAGAAGTCTGGTAGGCACTACAGCTGCATGGGAAGAGTTAAGTAGAGAAGGACAATGTGAAATGTTGGCCACAATTAAAAATCGAATGCGAAACGCATTGAATATGCATAGGGAAAGGACAACTCACACTGTCTCCAGGCTAAGATGTTCCACTCCTACGTCTCCGGAGTAGAGAATGCTCCACCGTCATCCTGTATACCAGTAGAGAATGTTCCACTGCCATCCTGTATACCAGAAGAGAATGCTCCACCGCGATCGTGGATACCTACCCAATGTTGGAGCCGGGGGATGCGCTATAAGAAGTCTGGTAGGCACTACAGCTGCATGGGAAGAGTAAGTAGAGAAGGACAATGTGAAATGTTGGCCTGAATTAAAAATCGAATGCGAAACGCATTGAATATGCATAGGGAAAGGATAGCCACATGTCAACTCAAACCGTCTCCAGGCTACGATGTTCCACTCCTACGTCTCCGGAGTAGAGAATGCTCCACCGCCATCCTGTATACCTGTAGAGAATGCTCCACCGCCATCCTGTATACCAGAAGAAAATGCTCCACCGCCATCGTGTATACGTACCCAGTGCTGGAGCCGGGGGATGCGCTATAAGAAGTCTGGTAGGCACTACAGCTGCATGGGAAGAGTAGGTAGAGAAAGACAATGTGAAATGTTGACCTGAATTAAAAATCGAATGCGAAACACATTGAATATGCATAGGCAAAGGATAGCCACATGTCAACTCACACTGTCTCCAGGCAACGATGTTCCACTCCTACGTTTCCGGAGAAGAGAATGCTCCACCGCAATCCTGTATACCAGTAGAGAATGCTCCACCGCCATCCTGTATACCAGAAGAGAATGCTCCACCGCGATCGTGGATACCTACCCAGTGCTGGAGCCGGGTGATGCGCTATAAGAAGTCTGGTAGGCACTACTGCTGCATGGGAAGAGTAAGTAGAGAAGGACAATGTGAAACGTTGGCCTGAATTAATAATTGAATGCGAAACGCATTGAATATGCATAGGGAAAGGATAGCAACATGTCAACTCACATGTCTCCAGGCTACGATGTTCCACTCCTACGTCTCCGCGGTAGAGAATGCTCCACCGCCATCCTGTATACCAGTAGAGAATGCTCCACCGCCATCCTGTATACCAGAAGAGAATGCTCCACCGCGATCGTGGATACCTACCCAGTGCTGGAGGCGGGGGATGCGCTATAAGAAGTCTGGTAGGCACTACAGCTGCATGGGAAGAGTAAGTAGAGAAGGACAATGTGAAATGTTGGCCTGAATTAAAAATCGAATGCGTAACGCATTGAAAATGCATAGGGAAAGGATAGCCACATGTCAACTCACACTGTCTCCAGGCTACGATGTTCCACTCCTACGTCTCCGGAGTAGAGAATGCTCCACCGCCATCCTGTATACCAGTAGAGAATGCTCCACCGCCATCCTGTATACCAGAAGAGAATGCTCCACCGCCATCGTGTATACGTACCAAGTGCTGGAGCCGGGGGATGCGCTATAAGAAGTCTGGTAGGCACTACAGCTGCATGGGAAGAGTAAGTAGAGAAGGACAATGTGAAATGTTGGCCTGAATGAAAAATCGAACGCGAAACGCATTGAATATGCATAACGAAAGGATAGCCAGATGTCAACTCACACTGTCTCCAGGCTACGATGTTCCACTCCTACGTCTCCGGAGTAGAGAATGCTCCACCGCCATCCTGTATACCAGTAGAGAATGCTCCACCGCCATCCTGTATACCAGAAGAGAATGCTCCACCGCGATCGTGGATACCTACCCAGTGCTGGAGCCGGGGGATGCGCTATAAGAAGTCTGGTAGGCACTACAGCTGCATGGGAAGAGTAAGTAGAGAAGGACAATGTGAAAGGTTGGCCTGAATTAAAAATCGAATGCGAAACGCATAGAATATGCATAGGGAAAGGATAGCCACATGTCAACTCACACTGTCTCCAGGCTACGATGTTCCACTCCTACGTCTCCGGAGTAGAGAATGCTCCACCGCCATCCTGTATACCAGTAGAGAATGCTCCACCGCCATCCTGTATACCAGAAGAGAATGCTCCACCGCCATCGTGTATACGTACCCAGTGCTGGAGCCGGGGGATGCGCTATCAGAAGTCTGGTAGGCACTACAGCTGCATGGGAAGAGTAAGTAGAGAAGGACAATGTGAAATGTTGGCCTGAATGAAAAATTGAATGCGAAACGCATTGAATATGCATAGGGAAAGGATAGCCACATGTCAACTCACACTGTCTCCAGGCTACGATGTTCCACTCCTACGTCTCCGGAGTAGAGAATGCTCCACCGCCATCCTGTATACCAGTAGAGAATGCTCCACCGCCAACCTGTATACCAGAAGAGAATGCTCCACCGCCATCGTGTATACGTACCCAGTGCTGGAGCCGGGGGATGCGCTATAAGAAGTCTGGTAGGCACTATAGCTGCATGGGAAGAGTAAGTAGAGAAGGACAATGTGAAATGTTGGCCTGAATTAAAAATCGAATGCGAAACGCATTGAATATGCATAGGGAAAGGATAGCCACATGTCAACTCACACTGTCTCCAGGCTACGATGTTCCACTCCTACGTCTCCGGAGTAGAGAATGCTCCACCGCCATCCTGTATGCCAGTACAGAATGCTCCACCGCCAACCTGTATACCAGAAGAGAATGCTCCACCGCCATCGTGTATACGTACCCAGTGCTGGAGCCGGGGGATGCGCTATAAGAAGTCTGGTAGGCACTACAGCTGCATGGGAAAAGTAACTAGAGAAGGACAATGTGAAATGTTGGCCTCAATTAAAAATCGAATGCGAAACGCATTGAATATGCATAGGGAAAGAATAGCCACATGTCAACTCACACTGTCTCCAGGCTACGATGTTCCACTCCTACGTCTCCGGAGTAGAGAATGCTCAACCGCCATCCTGTATACCAGTAGAGAATGCTGCACCACCATCCTGTATACCAGAAGAGAATGCTCCAACGCCATCCTGTATACCAGTAGATAATGCTCCACCGCCATCCTGTACACCAGAAGAGAATGCTCCACCGCGATCGTGTATACGTACCCAGTGCTGGAGCCTAGGGATACGCTATAAGAAGTCTCTTAGGCACTACAGCTGAATGGGAAGAGTAAGTAGAGAAGGACAATGTGAAATGTTGGCCGGAATTACAAATTGAATGCGAAACGCATTGAATATGCATAGGGAAAGGATAGCCACATGTCAACTCACATGTCTCCAGGCTACGATGTTCCACTCCTACGTCTCCGGGGTAGAGAATGCTCCACCGCAATCCTGTATACCAGTAGAGAATGCTCCACCGCCATCCTGTATACCAGAAGAGAATGCTCCACCGCCATCGTGTACATGTACACAGTCCTGGAGCCGGAGGATGTGCTATAAGAAGTCTGGTAGGCACTACAGCTGCATGGTAAGAGTAACTAGAGAAGGACAATGTGAAATGTTGGCCAGAAATAAAAATCGAATGTGAAACGCATTGAATATGCATAGGGAAAGGATAGCCACATGTCAACTCACACTGTCTCCAGGCTACGATGTTCCACTCCTACGTCTCCAGAGTAGAGAATGCTCCACCGCCATCCTGTATACCAGTAGAGAATGCTTCACCGCCATCCTGTATACCAGAAGAGAATGCTCCACCGCCATCGTGTATACGTACCCAGTGCTGGAGACGGGGGATGCGCTATAAGAAGTCTGGTAGGCACTACAGCTGAATGGGAAGAGTAAGTAGAGAAGGACAATGTGAAATGTTGGCATGAATTAAAAATCGAATGCGAAACGCATTGAATATGCATAGGGAAAGGATAGCCACATGTCAACTCACACTGTCTCCAGGCTACGATGTTCCACTCCTACGTCTCCGGAGTAGAGAATGCTCCACCGCCATCCTGTATACCAGTAGAGAATGCTCCACCGCCATCTTGTATACCAGAAGAGAATGCTCCACCGCCATCGTGTATACGTACCCAGTGCTGGAGCCGGGGGATGCGCTATAAGAAGTCTGGTAGGCACTACAGCTGCATGGGAAGAGTAAGTAGAGAAGGACAATGTGAAATGTTGGCCTGAATTAAAAATGGAATGCGAAACGCATTGAATATGCATAGGGAAAGGATAGCCACATGTCAACTCACACTGTCTCCAGACTACGATGTTCCACTCCTACGTCTCCGGAGTAGAGAATGCTCCACCGCCATCCTGTATACCAGTAGATAATGCTCCACCGCCATACTGTACACCAGAAGAGAATGCTCCACCGCGATCGTGTATACGTACCCAGTGCTGGAGCAGGGGGATGCGCTATAAGAAGTCTGGTAGGCACTACAGCTGCATGGGAAGAGTAAGTAGAGAAGGACAATGTGAAATGTTGGCCTCAATTAAAAATCGAATGCGAAACGCATTGAATATGCATAGGGAAAGGATAGCCACATGTCAACTCAAACTGTCTCCAGGCTACGATGTTCCACTCCTACGTCTCCGGAGTAGAGAATGCTCAACCGCCATCCTGTATACCAGTAGAGAATGCTGCACCACCATCCTGTATACCAGAAGAGAATGCTCCACCGCCATCCTGTATACCAGTAGATAATGCTCCACCGCCATCCTGTACACCAGAAGAGAATGCTCCACCGCGATCGTGTATACGTACCCAGTGCTGGAGCCGAGGGATACGCTATAAGAAGTCTCTTAGGCACTACAGCTGAATGGGAAGAGTAAGTAGAGAAGGACAATGTGAAATGTTGGCCTGAATTACAAATTGAATGCGAAACGCATTGAATATGCATACGGAAAGGATAGCCACATGTCAACTCACACTGTCTCCAGGCTACGATCTTCAACTCCTACGTCTCCGGAGAAGAGAATGCTCCACCGCCATCTTGTATACCAGTAGAGAATGCTCCACCACCATCGTGTATACGTACACAGTGCTGGAGCCGGGGGATGCGCAATCAGAAGTCGGGTAGGCATTAGACCTGCATGGGAAGGGTAAGTAGAGAAGGACGATGTGAAATGTTGGCCTGAAATTAAAAAATCGGATGCGAAATGCATTGAATATGCAAAGGGAAAGGGTAGCCACATGTCAAGTCACACGTCTCCAGGCTACGATCTTCAACTCCTACGTCTCCGGAGAAGAGAATGCTCCACCGCCATCTTGTATACCAGTAGATAAAGCTCCACCGCCATCCTGTATACCAGAAGAGAATGCTGTGTGTGTGCTAGTGCATAAGGGAGAGAGAAAAAGGGTCAAGAATGAAGCTGCAATTGAACAGTCACAGATACTGATGTTCAGAATCACTATCGTTAGAAACCTAGGTGTGTCATCAATCACATGACACTCACATGGGATAGCTCCTTCATACAGCAGCACCATCCCAACAGAGTCCAGGCTGAGGTCCTTGTGGGTGGATAAAGCACTCAGTGTTGATGAAGAAACAAACACATGTGGCTGGGGTGAGGTGTGTGTGTGTGCTTGTGCATAAGAGAGAGACGGAAGAGGTCAAAAATGAATCTGTAACTGAACAGTCATAGTACTGGGGGGTAGAATTACTATCGTTAGAAAGCAAGGGGTGTCATCAATCACATGACACTCAAACGGGCTAGCTCCTTCATCCAGCAGCACCATCCTGACAGAGTCCAGGTTGAAGTTCTTGTGGGCTCTCAGCGTTGATGCAGAAACAACCACATGTGGCTGGAGTAAGGTGTGTGGGTGTGCTTGTGCATAAGGGAGAGAGAAAAGAGGTCAAAAATGAGTCTGAAAAACAACAGTCACAGGTACTGGTGTGCAGAATTAGTGTCGTTTGGAAGCTAGGGGTGTCGTCAATCACATGACACTCACACGGGTTAGCTCCTTCACCCAGCAGCACCATCCTAACAGAGTCCAGGCTGAGGTCCTTGTGGGTGGATAAAGCACTCAATGTTGATGAAGAAACAACCACATGTGGCTGGGGTGACGTGTGTGTGTGTGCTTGTGCATAACAGAGAGAGGGAAGAGGTCAAAAATCAATCTGTAACTGAACGTTCACAGTACTGGGGGGCAGAATTACTATCGTTAGAAAGCAAGGGGTGTCATCAATCACATGACACTCACACGGGCTAGCTCCTTCATCCAGCAACACCACCCTAACAGAGTCCAGGCTGAAGACTCACACGGGCTAGCTCCTTCATCCAGCAGCACCATCCTAACAGCTGAAGTCCTTGTGGGTTCAGGGAACACTCAGTGTGGATGAAGAAACTACCACATGTGGCTGGGGTGAGGTGTATGTGCGTGCTTGTGTGTAGAGAGAGACAGAGATGATGTCAAGAATGAATCGGCAACTGAACAGTCACAAATACTGGTGTTCAGAATCACTATCGTTATAAACCTAGGGGTGTCGTCAATCACATGACACTCACATGGGTTAGCCCCTTCATCCAGCAGCACCATCCTAACAGAGTCCAGTGTTGATGACAAAAAGAGCACATGTGGCTGGGGTGAGGTGTGTGTGTGTGTGTGTGTGTGTGTGTGTGTGTGTGTGTGTGTGTGTGTGTGTGTGTGTGTGTGTGTGTGTGTGTGTTGCGTATTACATACAGAGGAGGTAAAATATGAATGTGTAACTGAAGAGGCACAGGTACTGGTGGGCATAAATATCTTTGTTGGAAAGCTAGGGAGCTACAAGTGCAACCAGATAGTGAGCCAGATAGAGTCAGGAAGTAGAAGGTGGAACCATGGATATTGTGTACCTAGGGAGGTGCCTCCAGTGGGAATTCACACAGCCATGGTGATACGGAGTGGATCAAACCCTTGTTGAGCTGCAACAGATTCTCAATACAGACGTGTGCATGTGAATGTGTGCGTGCGAGTGCATGTGAGTGTGTGTGATGCAGTGAACTATGTACCGTACACTGAAAATTACCTCTGGAAATAGGTAGAGCCAGTTAGCATAGAACCAGGTAGAGAAAGGTTGAGCCATCCTGGTTGAGCCTCATGGGGAGAGCTATGGTAGAGAGCTAGGTATTCAGCCAGGCAGTGAGCAATGTAAACATGGAAGAGAGCAGGTAGAGTCCAGGAAGGCACCTCCATGCAGTACTGGGAAATCCGAGTCACACGGCCATGGTGATACTAAGTGGATCAAACCCTTGTAGAGCTGCAACAGATTCTGTTAAATGCAATACTGACATGTGCATGACGTATGTGTGTGTGCGTGATTAGCTGTGTGAAGTATGTATATACCGAATGAGAGACAGGTTGTGAGCCAGGTAGGGTCAGCAGCCAGGCCATCAAATGGTCGGAAGGCACCTTGCTGCAGGTAGGGCATTTGGGAAGCCTAGCATGTCCACTCTCCTGGCACAAATCCACCATCGTACCGTGCGGAGCTGGTCGGGAGTATAGCCATGGCCTCGCGATAACAAAATGCTTTACCACTGAACGGCTGAGTAGTAGATGGGGGAACAGTGAGTGGTGAGAGGAGACCGATGAAGTGGCACAGCTAGACAGGAACATTGGTGTAGAGTATAGAGAACTGACTTTGTGGAGAATAACTCGACGTCCACGAGGACGGATCGTCGCGCAATGGCTTGCTACTGGCACGGCAGTTGAAGAGCGCCTTGTATCTGAAGTTCTCTTAGAGCCGTCTCCTTGCGCGCTCAAGTGTTCATTCCCTAGTCAGCAGAAATGAGAAAACCGGTGATGCTGAAGCAGCCCATCAAAAGAATTCCAAAAATCCCGCCAAAAAAATTACAGCCACAATCATTGACCAATCAAAATGCGGATGGTACCGGGCTTGCCCGGGAAGTCTACAGATTTCCTGTGCAAGCGCGCGTGATTGTCAGAGTGTATTGCAGAACTCAATGTCCATGTGTGAAAGTACCGTAGTGAGACCCCATTACCACCTCCATAATGGTGGCAATGGCCGGGGTAACTTCCATGCCAGCAGCTATAACTCGAGTAGCTACTGTTTTGATGAAGTACGTATACAGTGATGGACCTTCAATAATACTAATTAGCAGAAATTAGAGAATACATCCTTGGTAACAGTATAGCTATTTGTACAGTGAGATCAAAAGCATTTGGGTACAAAGTGCATCTTACAAGATCAACAAGAGAACTGAGACAGTACAGAGTCAACAACCACAACTTAAACAATAGCAAATCTGTAGCTCAGGATAGCTCAACCGATCAGGGTGGGTGCGTGCACGCAATCGAGAAGGGTGCAGGATGGGAAAACACATTAGTGCTCCTGTAGAGTGGACAACGCTATAATTCAAATTGAAGCGCACTTCATATTCAATATTAAACACATCTCACATATCTGCTTCCTGTGGAAATAAAGGCGCATGTGGTATGTGGTCAGTTACGAATGCTTTTAACCAGTCCGGTCACATCTGACATCCGTATATGGGGGGGGGGGGGGGGGGGGGGGGGGGGGGGGGGCAGAGTAGGTAAAAGCTTACTGGTCGTATGTCATTAATGTACTCCCGCACCCTGAACATCCTACTTCAGACAGAAGTTGTAGAATTCCAAATCACTGCTGGCTTACCCCATCACAGTCCTGTTCCATAACCTCACATTGGAAGCTCTTCCATGGAACTCAGTAGCCCTCATGCTCTGGGTGTGTGTGCATGTGTGTGTATGTTAATTTAATGGACATGCATCAGTGGTCTCTACTGGGCACTGTGCCCTTTGGGCTTGTAATTAATGTGGTCTGGTCAAAAAGCAAAATGTGCCCTCAGCCAGCTCTTTGCTATAGCAACTACTCATTTTAAAAGAAACCACCATGTCGAGTGGCTAACGAGGTAACTGGAATAGCATGAATGCTAATATTAACCAGTACCCCACGACCAACGGCTTTACATCCCCTCCGAAGGATGCGGTGTGAACTGTATCAGGTGAAAACACCTGATAATAACACACCTACTCATTTTTAAGGGTAGAGCTGAGTCAACTCCTAGGAGAGAAAGAAAATCTCTCCTATGACAATGGTGGGATTCAAACCTGCAACCTTTAGATTAGCAGTCGAATGCTTTAACCGCTAGGCCACCAGCCACCCCAACAAACTTGAATAGGCAAGGCTTCACAAGATTTCTGAACCATGCGAATCTGGATAAGTTAGTAGGGATGGCACATTATTATTTTGAAACCACTCATTTTCTATTCCTGAATTCTTCTCATATTATTATTCTCCTCAATTCATATGATGCAGACTTTACCAGATGACCAAAACATGTCCGGAACAAACGACACTTCTGAATCACTCATTGCACTATAACATTACAGTAGACCCCACATAGGGAGTTTGTCAGGGCTGTACGTGGAGGCTTGGGAATGAGCCTGGGCAATGACCCAAAAATGAGGCTGGCATAGGCCAGGCAGTGAGGCTAAGCCATTCTGTTGGAAGCCATCCTCAAACGCTGGTGGTACACATGCAGAATGACCACAGAAATCTTCACAACATGACCGAATGACTGCCACTCACACGTTGCTGTCAGTGAGGTTGGTGTCATTGTGATAGCCAGGTTGGAACATGACGTAAGTGAAGTGCATCTGGTGGTGCTCCTCCAGGTTGACTGGGTAGGACCGCAGTGATCCCCCCTCGCACCCGCCAGAAACGCACATTGTCCCAACCACACGACACCATCCTAGAATGTGCGTGTGTGTATGGGGAGCGGGTACATGTAAGTCAGTCCCAGCACATCTCCTGGCTTGTCAAGTCCATGGTTCTACTGTATTGGGTTGAAACCAGCACCAGAAAATCTCCCCTACGACAATGGTGGGATTCGAACCTGCAACCTTTAGATTAGCAGTTGAATGCTTTAACCGCTAGGCCACCAGCCACCCCAACAAACTTGACTAGGCAAGGCTTCACAAGGTTTCTGCACCATGAGATATGTTACTAGGGATGGCACATTAATCTGTTGAAACCAGAAACGTACATTGTCCCAACCATCCTAGAATGTGCGTGTGTGTATGGGGAGCGGGTACATGTAAGTCAGTCCCAGCACACCTCCTGGCTTGTCAAGCCCATGGCTCTACTGTATTGGGTTGAAACCAGCAAATTTGTGGTGTGCAGGGCCAGTGCTCACCTGCTGTCATCGAAGGCTGTGATCCTCATTCTGTCAATGCTGGCCTCTGTGTGGGCCCTCGCGAGGACACTGACCTCCCCCTTCGTGCAACCTGTGAGGTATTCCACAGGTTCTTCCCGTGGCCGTCCCTCCCTGCACCACACAGTACCCCACCAGAGTGAGAGAAGCTGGATGGCAGACGGTTACAGTGTGTGTGGGTGTGAGTGTATGTGTGTGTATGTGTGTGTGTGTGGGTGTGAGTGTATGTGTATGTGTGTGTGTGTGGGTGTGTGTGGGTGTGTGTGTGTGTGTGTGTGGGGGGGGGGGGGGGGGGGGGGGGGGGGTTGTATGTGTGTGTATGAGTGGTGGTACTTGATTGCTTGTGAGGCCAATATATATGAAATCTAGTCTCGGTCCAACACCCAACCAACCTCAGCATATGGATCGCTTTTAGCACTGAAAGCAATACACAGGCTGTAGAAACGGTCTGGGAACGAGACTATATGAAATCATACTTCAGCACTAAAAATCATTTCACCTTGCAACTAGTGATACGGGAAGGGTCCTAGTACACCCTCACCTTAGTGTGTGGAGGCCCTGGTTGTGTGTCTTGAACAGAGTCAGGCACCGAGCTGTCTCAAACCTGCAGACATGCACCACAGCCACTGGGCCAGTCTGCCCCGAAGCAAGCAACGTCCCAGCGTGGTGATAGACAGCAGACCTAGTTGTGAGAGATGGTTTATACAAATGCGAATGCAGTTCCATAAGCAGAAGGGAGATTATAAACACTTTAGTGTGACCACAGTACAGATTCCCACTTGACTACGGTCAACAAGCACTATTATACCAGACGTAGTTGGACGCTCCTTCTCATTATGGGCTCCTGGTTTCAGTAACCTACACCTACTATAGTTATCACTAGTGGAATGCACGACATTGTGGGGCGAGCGTGAGCGAATGCACGTGCAGTGCAGAATGTGCAACAGTTCTAGGTATGTACAAGACTGTCATCAGAATGCAGCAGCAAGCAGTAGCCTCGTTCCCAGGCCCGAGACAGGGCTGGGAATGAGGCTAAGCAAGCAGGTAAGATACTACTACTCTATCGTCATTAGCTTCACTATGGAGCACCCTAATTTTATTGTTTCCCTCTTCTGTCTATGCCAGTTGATGCTGTTTGTAATGATTAGGTGCACTGCTTTAGTCTCGTTCCCAGACGACTTTTAGCATGCGGGGGGGGGGGGGGGGGGGGGATTACGCCTGGTGATCTGCCTTGGTTACGGTACGCTGGAATGCTGGCACATTGTTCTATTTCAATTTAACATAACGTAGGATTACATTCCGACAATCCACAGCGCACAAGCTGTCCAAGAACATGGATGTTGATCGAGCAATTGATGCTGCTTGTCTTGGAAAATAGCACGAGAAAGCCACAAAGAACTTTGCTAGCGTTTTGAACATGACGACATAAAGCAAGTAAGCATTCCGTTTACGTGACACGCAATAATAAATTGCGTGGACCAAAATGGAATAGGCAGGTTCCCAGACTTAACTTCCCCTCTCGGCAGAATGTGAAGTCTGGCCCGCGAGACAAGCGCTGCCTGTGATGATATCACAGCCAAAAAGAACATGATACGATGTGATTGCTGTGAGTTTTGGCTTCACTGGTGAGTGAACCACCAGCTGTGTCAATACATCACAGCTTCCATGTACATAATTTGTGTTTCTACGGGTAAAATGCTTCTAAAACCTCTCCCACAGGTCATGTGTTAACCTTACTGAAGCACCTACTGATAGCTGGATATTCAGCTGACAGCTGGATATTAAAGCAGCAACTGGTACCCAGCCTAAGCAGCCCGGGATCGATTAGACACTATTTTCAACGCACTCACATGTTTCAGTTGTGTTTGTCACCGTTTGTGTCTGTATGTCGTCTGTCTCCGCAGCTCCCCGGAGCGGGCGAATTTTTTTTTTGGACGTACTTTCGACTTAGTCTCTGGCAGATCCACCAACTACGCATGCGCAGATTAGTACGACACACCCCCATAAGCACATGGTGGGGCATACACACAGGACTGTCCTGAGAAGGAAAGCAGAGGAGGAACGCTGAACAACTGCTGATAAAGCTGTAAACAGAAGCGATGAAGCTGTCATGAGGTACAGAGATGGGTATAATATTATTACATGGATTTCCCGCCATTTCTGTTCCAAAGTACTACTGTACTGACATTTTTCAGGGTTCAAATCACTGTATCGACTGGTAGTTGAGTCCGGTAGATAAGTCTGCATTCGCTGATATTCTCAGTGATGCTGCATATTATATTGTGCTCAGTAGTCTAATAAGCTAGCCCTTCGCTTTCTCCAGCGCGCGATCGCTTTCAGTATGCGTGCGCGGAGAAGGAAGGTCTAGAAACTTTGGACCATTTTACTCGGTAAGAAAGAATGCAATTAAGCTTACATCATGTCTGTTTACGTCATAATATTCCAATCAGTGCAACTGCAGTCAGTCGATTCCGGCCCGCTAACCTCGTTGGCTGTTTGTACGTCTGTCTGTTTGGTCGTTGTGCAGGAGAACAGCAATCGCAGGCAACTTCAGACAGTCCTCAATGCTTGTACTGAGCGATTTGAAAGATCACCACGTGACAGCTGCAATCTGATTGGCTCTACCCGATTTCGAGTAGAGCCCAAGCAAAGTGGTCCAAAGTTTCTAGACCCTCCTTTTCCCCGTGCGGTCGCGTGAGTCGATCCGTGCTGGGGAAATTCGAGGGGCTAGCCCGCTAGACTATTATGCTCAGTATACAATAATGTAGTTGAAGTATAGTCTCGGTCACCACACTCGCGCACAGCGGAGGAACCTGGTCGACTGCCCATATACGACTTGTTCTGAGGTGGCTGATAAGTAGCTGTGAACCACAGTGCTTCCATATACGGTGTTTTTTCCCAGGCGTTAAGTACACTACCTGCAAGCAGATTACTAACGTATAGAGAAGTGCTGTGGTTTCCACCTGTTTAGTGTCAGAACAAGTCGTATGTCGTTGACTAGCCTCGGCCTTCAATCGCGGGGGGAAGGCCTGGTATACACTGTTTGCGTATGCGTTTAATTTCCCCCAAAATCTTGGAAAATAGGATATCTCGGTATTCTTCCGTGAAACGATGACGTCTACGTTTACATTCATAGAAGAACCGCAACGAAGAGTAGCAATCATGGCATGCAAAAGTTCCGGTGGTAGTAGTTTCTCTGAGGCTCTTTCCTATGCTTTGCGAAGGCTGAAAATGACATGGATTACTGTGAAAGAAGAGCAGCGCTCCTCCATGAGAGCTGTGTACGAAGGCAGCGACGTGTTCGTGTGGCTAGCTACCTACTGGCTATGGCAAGAGCCTGTGCTACCAAGCGCTCCCTTTCCTCATGGACTAGCTACAAGAAGGGACTTGTAGACAGTGGAAAGAGCTGCATGTGGTGTGCTTGTTGTGAGCCCTTTGATTGCTCTCGTGCACGCGTACGGGGGTGTGTTTACGCAAATGTCATCGGTTAAACCCAACCCATTCGCAAACGTCGACCGAACTCCTCTGCCGTGAGCGAAAGTCTGGTACCAGACTAAGCTAAGTAAGTCGCCTGAAGTCTGTACTGTATTTGGGATGCATTATTTGAAAGTGCAGAGCTGCCTTCTCCCCGCTCCTCCCATGGAGAACTTGAATCGTAGAACAAACGAAATTACTGTGTATGTGATCTTGTCACACTGCCACTCCCTCTTGTCGGTGCTAAAGCACCCCACCTATAGCTAATAGTAAAAAGTTGGAGGGGGGTGATGGCAAATCCACATGTATAGTTGTGCATGCCTCTAGGGATATCGATAATTATACTGTACAAATGTATCACAACCTACGTGGGGCACCCCTTTCAGAACATTATACTCCATTCTAGCTGATTCATTTTCTCATGAATTTCATCTTTACACAGATGGCTTGTTGACTGGCACCAATCTACTAGCTACCTGGAGTATGATGTAAAGCAGCAAGCAGCGTTTTGGCCAGTGTGGGTGGCTGAAGAAATTGAAGATGCATACAGGACTGTTTGCAAACACTTTGATTGAGCCCATCATGTGTACATGAGCATGGTAGTAGCCAGGGTTTCATCTAGAAAAAAATGTTTGGGGGGGAAGTAGTGGCAAGTGCCGTGCAAAATGTTTTGAGGTTAATTAATTCCCTGGAAGAGGTGTGGCCTACAGCAGTATCTGAGTCCTAATATGGTATTACCTATGATGTAATGATATAGTCAATCTCTTCTTTGGGGGGGAAGCTTCCCCCCTGCCCCCCCCAGTAGATGAAACCCTGGTAGCTGTATACTGATGCAGTACAAAAAACTAAATAGACATATTTAGTGAATGGCTAAGGTAGTTGAGGGGTTCCAAGTTTAGTTTGGGGTCCAGGTCAAGTTCATGGGGACTCAGCAAACACCAGCTCCTTCTGTCTCTGCTAGCGCTACCAAACACTCGTCCGCTCCAAGCTCTTTGTGCTGCACGTTCAAATTGCAAATTTGTGGGTGTGGTTAGGGTTGGGTTACGCATGCGTAGTTGATGGATCTGCCAGAGACTAAGTCGAAAGTACGTCCAAAAAAAAAATTCGCCCGGAGCGGCCAGTCCATAGCATAGGTCCAGACAAGTCTGCTGCATGCACCACGTGCGCGCACATAATTTCGAATTACGTCATTTTCGAAATGGCAACGTTCCCCGGGGCCCGTAGCCGCTAGTTGATTTTGTGTGGGCTGGTCTGCAGAAATAGTTTCACTGGAACGGTCACGGGGTCCCCAAAACCGCTCAGAACAGAGAGGTCTGGATGTTCAACAAGGTAAGCGGATCCAGCTCGTCAGTGCTGTTGATTTGAATGAACGGTTGAAATGACACATTTGCACGTCTGATTAGAGCCCACCATAATAATTCTTCCCCCCCCCCCCCCCCCCCCCCATGATCGATCATGCACACTGCCAATGCTGTACCACATGTTGCTGTACCACACGTTGCTGTACGTGTAGTGTTGGTACAGCTGTCTTGACAAAGTTGTCCAAAGCGTACAGTACGTAGAGCTGTCACAATATATTGTAGTTGTGCGTTTTTTGGTGCATGCGCCTATATCTCCACAGGAAGCAAATTTGCCCCAATAAGGGAGATGCGCTTAATATCGAATGACATTCCTTGAATAGGAAGTGCGCTTCAATTCGAAATATATAGCTTCCACTCTATAGGATCGTAATGGCAGAGTTTCTGGAAGAAATGTACATGTAACTGGGTTGAGAGTTGAGCCTGCGCCTAACAGTGAATGTGCGCCTATAAGTGTGCTAGCTGTGCCTGGTAATGCGCGACTATGGTATACCGATATGTAGTGACATAGACCATGACGTAGCAATACTACACTTTGACGTATTGATAATATATTGTGTAGGGTAATTATTGCGACTTTGTGTGTATTTTGTGAACCGGAACTGGCCGACTGGAATGTGACTTCCAGCCACATGGTGGGCGTAGTGAGAAGAATGGCTACGCCAGTTGTGGGCATATTGTTCCAAATAGCGCAGCGAAAGCAAAGTATGGGAGCATTTTGGTTCCCAGGCAATGATTACGGGACAGTTGCCAACAGCAAAGTAGCGATTTGCCGGATCTGTGAAGCAGACCTGCCTTTCAAGAATAATGCTACAAACGTGTTCACTCACCTTTTACGGCATCACAAAGATGTGCATGCAAAGCTTCATCCATCATCTAGCGTGAGCACTTCCTTTCATAGCCACATCATTCTGTATTGCAATACATCAATAAACATGTTGTGAACATCTTGCATACAATATGGAATACGCCAATTAAATGTTGTAGCCTCAGGCCTGGGAATGAGACCAGTACATTCATAGCCTCAGGCATGAGAATGAAACCAGTATGTTCTATAGCCTGGGAATGAGACCAATGTGTTCAAGCCTCAGACGTGGGAATGAGATGTACCAATGCATAACAATGATGCTGTTCGTGTGTACGTGTAGAGGTGTGACTGCTGTTAGTATGCTATGCATGTGGGGAAGGCTGTTTGAGAGCACAGAAATGAAATTTTCTTTCTCCCTCCTCTGTGCTCCCTCCCCCTCTCCTCCAACCCCTCCCTTCCTTCCCACCCCTTTCGTTCCTTCTGACTCATGCAGGCTCACCGTCTGCAGGCACTAGAGCTCCTGGGCTGATTCCTCCACCTGGGACCCTGGGCCGTTCACTCCGCCATCTCCATGGCACCTTTCCGTATGTGCTCAAACTGTTGTGCAGCATGCTATAAGAACTACATGTACAGCCCATCCTGGTCTTCATGTGGGTAGAGATACTCTGTTGATTCAGTGAGGAGCAGCTTAGCTAGTGCAACATACCTGAGCATAGTCTTGTGTTGAGTGTCCAATGTCCACATACATCATTATACTATACTGTGAACAATTGAGTATGTCACCCCTCCCTCTTGCCCTCTCTCCCTCCTCCCTCCCTCCCTCCCTCCCTCCCTCCCTCCCTCCCTCCCTCCCTCTCCCTCCCTCCCTCCTCTCTCTCCCCCTCCCTCCATCTTTCCTCTCGTAGTACTGCCAGGCAGATCTGGTCAAGGATGGTCGATACAAGTACTTCATTCAGATCCTCAATGACCACACCATTCAGTATGGGTACCGGACACTGGCTGTCTTCATCATTGTAAACAAGTACTCCAAAGGACAGGTTAGTAGTCTTGACGATCAGGCTCACTATTTTGTATCTGAAATGTGTACTTATCAAGAAGTGTACCAAGGATTCCCACATTTATGATGATGTTCCTATGCACCTTAATGATGGTAGGCAGGGCCGTAACCAGGGGGGGTTCGTTGGGTGCGGACGAACCCCCCTCGAGCCAAGAACGCACCTTTCCTGAAGGTCATCGCCTTCGCGTAGCCGTTGCAGTGTTACTGTCAACGGTACGGTACATCTACTCGACTATAGTACTGTAGCGACCTTGGGTTTCGTCTCGCATTGTACATGTAGCCTGCTATATAGCCTGGGTACGAGGCTACATGTAGCCGGCCGGCCAGCCGCGCCGGCGACGTTGCACAGCTGTCTCGTCCCCAGACTAGGCATATGCGCATGCGTCCCCCAGCGGCCATACGCGCTGCATACGCATGGGAACGAGGCCACTAGCCGGCCACCCACGTCCATGCACGTACGTGCACGATGCAATGCAAAAACACCCCGTAGAATGGAAGCAGCTAGTTTACTCTTTTAGCCCATTTTAAAGGCCATGTTGTGTACAATTTTGTGTAATTTTCACTCGAATAGCTATGTAGTAATGAATGTTGGATACACTGGGCAGAAAATGCGCCAGAATGCACCTCAGACAGTCAATTTACCCCCCTAGCTATGGCCGCGCTTTGCGCGGCACCTTACCGAAATCTCGGGATGAAACATTGACAATTTGTCCAAAAATGTAACCCCCCTCACAAAATCCTGGTTACGGGCCTGGTAGGAGATCAGTTAGGTAAATAGGGTTTGCATTGCTAGGAGGTACCAGACAACAGCCTTACTTGTGTGCTAGGTAAAAGGCAGCTAGAAAGTTAGTGTAGCCATGGAACCAGCAGCTTGGGCTGCAGGTGACTAAGTTGCAATTTAGTCGCTGGAAATGTGGGATATCATCTAAACATGGGAGATACTGCTGTTGAGTCTTTCTCCCTCCCTTGATGTCATGGACTGGCAGCGTTCTCTCTCCACACCCTTGCAGGAGTTGTGCCTTCAGAGCAACATATGTCCATCTGTCTGGAGTAGTTGTAGGAGCCTAACTCAATGCTGAAGCAGTGGCTGCCAATCTGCTTTGGAGGAAGTACGATGTTGCACGGTGGTGTGGGGTCAAGGACAGTGCCCACGAGAAGCTCTATTACCTCCCGTGGCATGAGGTCTCCAATGTGAGGGGGGATGGGAGGGTTTTGGGAGGGAGAGGAGGAAATGGAATGGGGATGGAGGAAAGGGGAAGGGGAGGGAATGGAGGAAGAAGGGGATGAATGTCTTGGGGATTTGCTGAAATTTTTACCTTGTAGTGCTGCTTCCCCCTTCGCACATACACACACGTGCACACACACATACACACACAACACACACACACATACACACACAACACACACACACATACGCACACACTTGCACTCACACTTGCACTCACACTCACACATTATGACATTGTAATACACTCGCATACACCAGCTGCACCTGAAGACGCATGCGAAGAATAATTATTGGTGTGACTCTGGTCAGCTCATACTTGGCTCCTTGCCCCACAAATGATCACTGCCCCAGTGGGGGGTATGGGTGTCAGAACTGCAAGGTATTGTACGCTGCAGTGGTGACATGATTGTTGCTAGAAACCTGGTGAAGCATTGACAACCTCCCTCTTTTCTCACACTCTGCTTTGCCCCTGCCCTTCTCCCTCCCCTTCCTTCCTCCTCTCTCCCTTCTCTCCCTACTTTCTCTCCCTACTTTCTTCCTCATCCCTTCTCTACCCTCCCTTGATCCTCTCTTCTCCTACCCCTCTTTCCTCCATCTCCCCCTCAGGCCTCCCTTCGTCCCTCCCAGCTCCTCTACACAAGATTTCAGAACTGACATCTCACTTCCCCACTCTCACCAATTTGGTCCAAAGAAGACGGACTTGAAATGGGACCCATGGTGAGTGCATATATATTTATATACGATCGTTAAGTGTGTGACACACCTACATTGGGAGCGTGTGAGGGGGAGGATGGGGATGAGCTCTCAGAGTACCCATTTCACAGCCTCTGAAAACATTTCCATTTGGTAGAGCATGAGACTCTTAATCTCAGGATCGTGGGTTAGAGCCCCACATCGGGCACTGGTATTTTTCTTTTGCTGTCTTCCATGTTCAGCGTCCGTTATTTCTGTTGATTTCAGTGCTGCAGTTGTGGATCTGAGGAACGAGCACGAACTGGATAAGCAGCACCTGCAGAGTCTGCACAGGCAGGAGGTGGAGGCTCTGAAGACTGTACACTCACACACCAGGTAGTAAGACTGGGAACGAGTGATTGAATTTATCCCTTAACTTGAGGGGACTGTTTCAGAGCTACTGAAAGTTTGGCCATAGTATTGACATATCCCACTTTTGTGTAGTCCATGTAATTTTACTACTAGATTAGACCACTATGATCTTGGCCTGGGCCTGCTATGTGCTGTCTAATTGAGCACTGACTACCCCATCTCCCCTCCCCTCTCCCCCTCTCCCATCCCCTTCCCCACACCCCTCACTCCTTTCATGACAGGCTGCTCTCGGAACTCACACGTCAGGTGGAGGTAAGCTCACATGAAGTGAGCCAGTTGTAGCAGCAGATCGACCACACCCACTCCCAGGGAGCTGAAGAGAGGGAGCAACGGGCTTGAGTGCAGGAGGAGCACCTCAAGGGTGAGGACTAATTCTGTATGATTGTGAAACCTTCAATCCTAAATTATAGTGCCTACTGTTTACTGTTCTGTGTTTGCTGAATATTAGAGTGTACATACTACAAAGTGCTTTGTAGGTTGCTTGAACAACAATCCAAGTAGCTGTTCCCATGGTAACTGTTAACTGTCCAGTGAGCTCTTAGTCCCCCCACACATCTCGAGAATGAGGGTCGAGGTAAACGGTTGCTATGGCAATGGGTACTAACTATGATTAGTGTACTGTGTTTGTTGTCCTGCATTGTCTGCAAGCAGCATTGTCACCAATCGCACATTCCAGCCTAGCCTTAGCCTCTTTCCCAGTCTCTCTCCCACACGCGAACAAATTGGGAAAACAAGGAAGAGCCTGGAATATTTTGTCAAGTGAGAAACGTCATAGGTAGAGAGAAGTTAATTGCGTGTGGGCAAACAAAACTGCTTATAGATACTGAAAGTTCCTGCCATCACAGTA
Organism: Axinella damicornis; assembly: GCA_963931865.1. Taxonomy (NCBI): domain Eukaryota; kingdom Metazoa; phylum Porifera; class Demospongiae; order Axinellida; family Axinellidae; genus Axinella; species Axinella damicornis. Next base: position 9,463,054 of record OZ007506.1, on the reverse strand, counting down.
GTATACCTAGCCTCGTACCCTGGCCCAGCGTTTGTCGCTTGAAGTACTAACACGATCTCCGGATCTAACTATCACCTACCTACATAATAGCTATTCCCCTCAGTAACTGTTAACTGTCTAGTGAGATCTTAGTGTCCCCACACACCTCAGAGATTGAGGAAAACTGGTTACCATGACAACGTGTAGTGATTAAGTACGTATCATTTGCACTATGTTGTTGTCCTGCAGTGCTTGAGGACCGGCTGAGTCAGTAGCAGGCCGAGAATGAAGTGGAGAGGGGGAGGCTACAGTCTCCGATTACTAAGCTGGAGCCCCACGTGGCACAGCAGAGCAGGCAGATTGAGCAGGTACGAGGATCTTGTATATGTGGAAGTAGTCTAGCCACTAGCCCTCTCCACCCGGCCTGCCACACGCACACATGGCAGCCAAGGTGGAGAGGGGCTAGCGGCTACACTGGGAATGCCTCAGCCAAATTCTAGTATTGAGTAGCTACGTCTTAGGTTCAAATTAGAGCTGTACAGTACAGCTTACACAGCACCAATTAGTTATCAATTAATCCAATAATCGATTAGGGCTTGAAACTTGACCCATTCACAAGGAATGACATGACATGCTGCTCGATCTTCCGCTGCTCTGTCTGACTACTCTGGCTCGCTGTATACCACCTGATGGTACGATCGCGAATGATTCTTACGATCTGTTGTACCACCGCAGCAGCAACCACAGAGTTCCCATAATGTCTTGCTCCCAGCCGTCAGCTTTCCTGTTCCAGCATCCTTTTTTGTAGCCAATTTGCTTCCAAACTGCAGAAAATTAATTGGTGTTTGGAGCTTGAATTGATCAGCATTTGTGGCAACTTGCTGATTCTTGGGTGTACGTTAATAATAGTAAGAAATCCGGGGGGAAGGGGGAGGGGACAACGTCCGTGTGCATGTGGTATAATGTAGCAGACTTGGTGATGAGCTGCCACTCCCCCTTGTATGGCCCCTGATATCATGATTGTGGTCATATATAGGCTGTCACTTTGTAACCTGAACCAAGGTTCTAGACCAACTCTCCTCTGCACAGGACTAGTCTCGTGTCCAGACCCCCTGAGAATGTATAGTCTCGGCCGAGACCCAAACCAACCCCAGCGCGGATCGCTTCCAGTATCACACGCGAGGAGACCCTCCTTCCCTGCGCGTGATACTGGAAGCGATCTGTGCCAGGACCAAGACTACAGAATGTATTGACTATTGAGGGTCTGGGAACGAGACTATAGCGCAGGACATGTACTAGATCCTCTCTATTCTCCGCCCCGAACTTCCTGAGCAGCTAGCTCGATAGCTGGGGTTCTTCGTGATGGGCTGTGGCCAAGTTGAGGTTTTCTTTGTCCCCAATAATCCTGTCTTGTGATTGGCTGGAAAGGCACACTATGGAAACAATTCCCGTTCCTCTTGCAGAGGATGCTGTTTGTGTTGGAGGCTCTCCTCTACTCTGATGTCCCGGACATCCTCTCCTTCCTGGACCTCACTCTCAACGAGCTGAGTGGTCTCACATCCTCCGCACATTCCAGCATCAAGGCCAAGGCCACCAAGGTACATGTATGAGTGGAGGAGAGGGGGAGTGTGTGGTACGTGTGGGAGTGGTGCATGTATGTGTGGGGGTGTGGGAATAGGGGGAATGTGTTGTGATGGGGGGGTGTTTGTATGGACGTGTGGGGGAGGAAGGGGGAGTGTATGGTGTGGGAAAGGTGTGTGTGGTATGGGAGGTGTGTGTGTGTGAGGGGAGAGTGGAGTGTATGGTGTGGGAGCTATAGGTGTACGTGTATGTTTGGGGGAGTGTGGGTGAGGGGAATGGAGCTTGTGTAAAAGCCGGACTGCCGGATCACCCGGATCACCAAAAAAAAGTCGCCATTGCTTGCTTTAGCATGTCAGCGTGTGTCGTTAGTATGGTAGTGCGAGTAGCTAGATAACTTAGTGCTGGTTATCATGGTGTTTCACTACAAGCTACCGAATGGGAGCGTCACCGGCACTGCGGTCCGGACTTGCCATCATCGTTGGTTGCTGGATAGACCGTCGACGCCTCTGAGACACAGCACTGGCACAATAACCACAGGTTAGTAGCGATCATGTCTGTTGACTCGCTGAACTTGGCAGGCCTATGATGGAGAGTCCCAGGCTTGTGTGGCTAGACTGCTCTGCGTACACAGTGTGTACTGCGTAGCTAGTAACTAACTATACTTGGTCAAGTCTATGACTTTTAAAGACTCCCTGATTCGGTGCAGCTGCTATTAAACTGGGGTATTGGCGGTCATCCAGAATGTGTTTGTACTCCCCTGCACGTGAGTCGTCGATACCTGGAGGCGACTGTAAAGATTGAAGCAATCATTTTTAGCTGTGCATGTGGCCAGTCGTACATGCAAGTGCTTATTGCAGTGCCAGCATGCATACTTAATGAATTGACTGTTCTTTTTTGCACGGCATTTTTGGTGATCCGGGTGATCCGGCAGTCCAGCTTTTACACAAGCCCAGGGGAATGCATGGTGTGGGAAATGTGTGTGTAGGGGAGAGGGGGGAGCATGGTGTATGTTTGTAGGTGGGGAGTGAGTGTGTGTGTGTGTATTATGTGTGTGTATATGTGTGTGTGTGCGCACACACATTGAATACTGCATAATGCAATTTGTGGCTCTTAGTGCCAAGAAATGAAAGTTTAGCAAAACCAGAACACACATGCACTACTTCCAGATCTTGAGGCAACTGACAGCAGAGGCAACTCAAAGATCGGCCATCTCATCAAGAGCTGCTCCTACCGGTACCAGAGCAGAGACCGGTAGGATCCTGGACCTGGGGACACGGGGTATGGACGACGAGGAAGGCAAGCAACAAGTGGCCGAAATGCCACCAGAAGAGGTACAGAACACACCTGTCCTAGTTTACTCCAGTTTAAGGGAGAGCAAGAATCAGTTGGAGTTTGGCTGAGACCTTGAGTTTGGTTCCCAGCTGTATCCCAACTTGGAATCCCAGCTGGATCTGAGGTTTGAATCCCAGCTGGATCCCAGGTTTGAATCCCAGCTGGATCCCAGGTTTGAATCCCAGCTGGATCCCAGGTTTGAATCCCAGCTGGATTCCTGCCAGTGGTCTGGATCCCAGGTTGGAATCCCAGCTGGATTCCTAGTCTGGAACCCAGGTTTGATCCAAGCTGGATCCCGGGTTGAAATCCCAGCTGGAACCTGGGTTTGGTTTTTCTCACTCTCTTGAGTCCAACCTCAGCTCTCCAGGCCAACTGTAGGCTTATGCCAGCATAATGGCCTAGTGCATCACCAGGAATAATGCAGGATTACTCCAGCTTTGAACTCTATCATGTTGATGTTGAGCAGTGTGGCTGTAGTGGTGCTGATCTCAATCTACATGTTTGTAGTACCAAGCACTAGTTCAGGGTCGGACAGGTGGTTCTCTCTTGAGAGCCCCACGTGCATCTGTAGGTACATGTATGTCGATAATGTGTTTTGTGGCTCTTGTCTTTGGATGCTGGTCCTAAACTGCATGGAGAATAATATGGGTGATGGAGAAAAAAAACAGGAGAGATGCAGAATGGGGTATAATGGCTTCAAGTTTAGTAGTAGCCTTGTTCCCACGCCCCTGCCCAGTTGTCGTCGCTTGCACCGTACTGCAAGTGACGGAAAGCTGGGAGTGGCCTGGGAACTAGGCTAAGCTTGTTGGCCATTAGCCTCATTCCCAGGCCATAGGAGAAATGGCCTGGGAACGAGGCTATAGACTTCCTGGTCTACTTGGCTGTGTGCACAGCCTTGGCCCATGGGGCCTGCCTTGATTAGTGGTTGCAGTTGTCCTGCTTCTGAGCATGATTGAAACCTGACAGGTGAATGTTGCCACAGAAGTGCGATTGTGATTTATGTAAGCTGTAGCCACCATTTCCAGCTCCACCATGCAAACACACAGGGGGAAAGAGCTGGGAGATCTGGTCACATGTGGTGACGCCAGGTAGACCATGGGTAGACCAGGGTAGACACACAAGGGGTCTTGCCCAACAAATCTCTTTCTTGTAATGCATTACACCATGTGCATTTACTAGCCTGGAGAGCAGAGGTATGGATTGTAGTTGGTCTGAGTCCCGGGAGCCTCATTCTCAGGCTCTCCCGGGAGTCTTATCCCCAGGCTCTCCTGGGGACCTCGTCCCCAGACTCTCCTGGGAGTCTTGTCCCCAGGCTCTCCCAGGAGCCTCGTCCCCAGGCTCTCCCGGGAGTCTTGTCCCCAGGCTCTCCCAGGAGCCTCATGCCCAGACTCTCCAATCCCAACTGATCTGCCTGCCCCTTCTCTCTGACTCAATACGTGGAGCAGGGAGGAGGTTACCTACATGTATATTAGAGTGCACATTACATATCACATCATCATCTCCCACAGAACTCAGAGCTGCTGGGTTTGTTCACTGGCATGTCCCTCACTGGGGCTTCAGGAAAGAATAGTACGCCCCCAGTCAAACAAGCTCAGCCAGTCGTACCAGTAAATCCAGTCCAGCCAGCTCCAAAGGGTGAAGTTCAGGAGACTAGGACGTCAAGTGACTCATTTGCTGTTCTTTTGGGCATGGTAAGGTGGAAGATCTGCTAGAGAACTGCACTGATATAGCATCATTGTCATTCCCTCTCTCTCTGTTCGTCTCCCCTCCTAGGATCACTCTGTTACGGATCAACAAGGAGGGGAGCCACATCTCGGTCAGGAAGACGACTCTCTCGTGGACTTTGGGGAAGATGAGGAAGAGTTTGATATGGGCAAGGCAGTGATGAACCAGCTATCAGGACTTGACTTGAGCACCTCCTCTGAGAGTGGGAGCTCATCTGGGATTCTTCAACCACTGCAGAGACAATGCCACGTACTACTCACTACCACCAGCAGGTGTAGGTGTGGTCTATGCCACACCCACTGGCCACCCTATATATGGAATTGTACCCACAACTGGGGGTGTGGTGCCAGTCCTGTATGCCCCTCATGCACCTGGAGTGATGTACATGCAACAGGATCTTCTGGATCAATCAGATAATTTTGCCAGCTGGCAGAAGAGCATCGTCACTGTACAGATTTCTATGAAGGCTGCAAACTGGGCACACATTGGGTGAAAATGTGAACGTTTATCTCATTCTGAGAATGTCAACTCCCATAATGTCAACTCCCAAACATTTATACAGCACAATCATGCAGTGATGATGATGATGATGATGAAACTTTATTTTGACAGGGTAGCCCCTTCAACATGGGGCTGCTGATATCTCCGGGGACCCTGCTTAATTTCACAGGAAATACACAATACATGTCGTACACAAAGGGGCCCCTAAGATAAGTATGTGCAATACAAAATTTAATATACAAGAATTAAGGGGTACTGCATTCACAGATATGTGCAATGCCCGGGGGAGCAAGCACTATTGCAATTGAAGAGCCTTCATTAATTGGCAGGTGCTTACTCACTCTCCTGAGTATACCCAGATTCCTGCCAGCTTTCTTAGCCATGTATACACTGTCAATATGCTATGCTGTATGCTTCAAATTGAGTTTGTCATCCATGAGCACACCAAGATGCTTTGCAGTTTGTTCATTCCTAAGAGGCTGGTCGACCATCATACTCGATATGTGGGTGCTCAAACTCACGTTGTCTCTTCTCCCTCCCAGGAACATTGTGTGGGTTTTCTTGAGGTTTACTTGAAGGCAGGGTTTGCTGTTTGAAAGCCAACAGTGAGCTTCTGTCTCACCTCATCTCATGACAGTATAGAATGGTGTCATCCGCTTACAGTTGAGTCTCACATGTTATGATCTCAGCCGGTAGATTGTTGATGAACACAATGAACTATAGGGGGCCAGAATTGAGCACTGGGGGACTCTGCTGCTGATTGGCCTGAGGGAGGATCTAGCTTGCTTCGCCAATGCTGACACACTGCATACGATCATTATTGCTCTTGTACTGTAGTTAATTTGTGCTGCATATAACTGTATTATAGTCATGGTCATTTCGGGTATGCACTTGATTGCTATTGTATGCCCCGTAGCTACTGTACAAACTTTTATAGAATAAAAAAGTAACTCTGGAACCAGACAAGTTCAGCACCATCCAGTTTTGACAGCAGCAGTTGGTGGTGTGTCGAGTCAAATGCTTTAGACAGGTCTATGAACAAGGTGCCCACAATATCTATGGACACTCTCCAGTCATCCACCTCTTTGAGTATTGGATCTTGTGTTGAGTGTCCAGGACAGAAGCCAGATTGGGAACTTGTCAGTAGACGGTGTTTGTGGAGCTGCCCACATACCAGTCGCTCCTGGAAACAGGTCGGATTTGAGTAACTACCATCCAATCTCCTATCTTGCCAGTAAGGTATATTTGAAGGTGGGTGCAGTGTAGCCTCGGTCCCAGGCTCTCTCCTCACGTGCAGTGACCCTCAGTCTTCCAATCCTTGGGGGAACACACCATCTAGCTACCAAGCTCAGGTTGAATAGATACTGTAGCTTAAGCATCCAGCAATTGCAGGTGCTGCAACATGGAGACACTTTGCTGTTTAATATCCCATCCAGACCATGACATGTACCAGTGGCCTTGTTCACATCGAGGGACTGCAGCACCAAATGCTACCTCTTTCTACATTTGCGCAGCTGTAGCTTTGCTGCTCGACTGTCGTCGGTCTATAAGTAAACATGTTTGCGAGAGTCGAACACTTTCTGCTCGAAGGGGTTGGCAGTGAAATGTCGTCGACTAGACTCGTTGCCCATGCACTAGTCAGCGAACCATAGTCTCTCGTTCCGAGGGGAGGTCTGGGAACGAGACTAAGCAAACCCGGGGCGCGCGCCTCGAGGGTGGCGCATGGCTGGCCGTACGTACGGGGTGGAGCTAAAGACTGCGGCATGCATCAGAGCGATGGATCAGCGGCTGAGAAGCTTGGCTCATTAGTATCAGTGTCTCCTGGATACTTATGTGATAGTAAGTCAATGTAGGCCTATTATGTTTACAATGTTGTTCACATAAGCTACATACTTGTGATCAGGAGATGGGATCAGAGGGAATGTCCCTGGAATTTGGGGGTAGACCATACATAATCATACAAATGTGACAAGAAACGATTTTCATAAAAACACTGGAAGGTGGGTTCAGATCTATTCAGCACATTTGAATGTTCCATTCATGGTGATCACAATGGTGCAAATCCCAGTCTCATATCTCATTCCTACATATCCCAGTGGCAGTGTACATTGATATAGCAAACAGAACTTTTTGCTGGCTTAAATCTACTGCGTATCCTAGTTTCGTGCCCAGACCGCACACCCCGCGAGGGGGCACGAGACTATGCGTATCCTGTCAAAATGTGCCACAATTGGCATTTTATAATGTGCCAATTCTGGCACGTACGTGAGCATACCTTGGTGTTTCTGTTCGCATGCATGTACATACGTACACAGGAGTTCTTCACAGAGAGGCACTGGGACAAGCTACCCCCCACATGGAGGGATGCCCTTGGTGATATAAACCCGGGGGAGGCCAGCTGGCTGCTGCTGAGCTGCCCCAATCACCAAGGCAACACTCATAGGTACGTGTCACTAGAGCTATGCATTGATCCATTGGCATTGCCCAATAATGCTAATGCCAAGGTTAGAATCAGTAGGCTATGACCAGTAGGTAGTTGCTGTATAGATCTCACAATCTTTCTTTATTCACTCTCATAGCTAGCTAGTAACACCCACCATCCATATTACAATCTCTGTGTTCTCTCTTTTACTTCCGGTGACCAGACAATGCACCAAGGTCTATCCTCTATCCCTGCTGGCATTTGCAGCCGCACTGCCCGTGCCTTATCGCTCCCAACGCACCCAAGGAACAGCCCTCCCGACCCCAGACCAGTAAATCCATCACAGGTCAGCGGTATCAACCACCTGTTCAGGCGCCACGTCAAGCCAAAGAAGCAGCATGAAATCAAGCTACTAGGAGAGGTATGCACAGATCTGTAGTATTTCACCATGATAGGTTTTTGCTTCCAAGGTATTGACATAGCCTCGTTCCCTGGCCTCTACACCTCCAGCTTTTGATCGCTTGCAGTACTGCAAGCGATCAAAAACTGGAATTGTGGAAGGCCTGGGAACAAGGGTATAATGATGCCCATCCTTAACAGTTAGACAATCAAACCTCTACTGAAATTTTGTCAATTGGCAATAGGAGATATGTGAACTGACCACTCAGCACAATTCCGCTTGTATGTTTGTAGGTAATCTTTGAGCTCTCTCAAGTGCAAGAATATAATTGTAAGTCCCATAATGAACACAACATCCATAATGAGGTGTATAATATATATTATTCATTATTTATACGTGATGGCCTCCAAGGCTCAAGCAGAATCAATAAATGATAAAAGGTCTCATTCTTTAACTTGCCTATACTTCTTTCACTGTAGGATGTTGGATCTGGACAGGTATAGTGACTCAAGAGTGGATGGTGGTTATGATATCTCTGGATTGGCAAGCCTCATTCTCAGGCCCCATCTTTTGTCTCTTGTAGTGCTTCCCCATACTGCAAGCAATGCAAACCGGGTGGAACAGTTGAAGATAGGAACTGGCCAACAGGAATGAATTAAACTTGTGACCTATTTTGGCCTAAGGCAGTGTATATATACTGTGTGATAGCTACATGCCAATTAACAGCTGTCAAAATTCCTATGGTACCATATGCATCTATAGCTACTTGTGTGAGTCGTATTAGTCTGTGTTTCAGGGCCATCTTGCTCGCTATACCTGGCCTTTCACTATGGGCTCAATGTGATAGCAGTAGAAGCAGTGGGGTGCCACCTTACAACAGCTGCTAAATATGATAGGTACACAGAAATACACGTGTCCACATACAAAGAGAGCAATTGATCTAGTAGTGCATTCGTTTGCAGTGAAGTGATGAAGGACCTTAAGAGGAGGAGCAGGTGCACGACTGAGGGAAGCCTCAGAGAGCAGTGCTGTGCTGAGCCTGAGTCCATTGTTCAGTGTGAAGGAAGTGTGAGACACCTACAGAGCGTGGTATGTCGTAGTGCCATGCTTGCACTGGTGAATGTCTTCCACCGTTTGTTGTATCACTTAGATCCAGCCCGGGATCACAACCGCTGAATTTATGATGCAGCTGCAATGTGGGGGAGTCGTGAACCCTGCTTGTAGCCCTCTGTCTCCCTCCTCCCCTGTGCAGCACACAGTTGGAGCTGCTGAGGGCTCTGTTGATAAACAGTTCATTCTTGTTGGGTTACACACCTGTGGAGACTTAGGGCCAACTATGCTGCGAGTGTTCAGCCATTGTGACCAGATTGTTGGCCTTGTCTCTGTTGGCTGCTGTTACATGAAAGTCACATGCCCATCTGGTGTATCTGAAGCATCACTGTATCAGAAATCCTGCGGTCACAGTACAGCTTCCTTGTTACATGCACCAAACAAGTCACAGACGAGCATGACTGGTACAGGAACTGGAGGTCTTAGTGACGAAGACAGAACAAGTGAGACTGCCTCAGGTATTGAGCACTCACTCCTGGCTCAAACTTCGTCACAAGTGACATCACAAGAAATTGGGTATCCTCTCAGTGAGCTTGTGAGGTCGCTACCCGGCCACAGTCTGAGCTATGAGGCCAGGGAGGTGGCTTGTCACGCTCTGGAGGCTTTCAGAGAGAGGCTGATTATGTTCTTCGCCTGGATACTTGTCCCATTCGCATATTTATACACTACTTTCACTATAGGCGAGTCGGAACACTTGAGGATTCACTGCTACAGGGCAGCTGTAGAGACAGTCTTGAGAAAGGTCATTCTAGCTGCTAGTTAGCCCCTCTCCACCCAGTTGGAGAGGGGCTAGCGTCTATAGACTAGAGAAAGGTAACTGCACAGTAGCTTGCTGCTGTGCCAGCTGTGGCATAATGGTGTGTTGTGTCCATGGGTGTTCCACAGCATGGCCTTAGGAGGAGTCAAGTGAGACTCACCAAGAGAGCTTCGAAACTCCCATTTGACGAGTAAGTTCTGCTATCTTATCACACACTTTCATGATACCTTGGCTCACCTTATTGTATTCACTGTTATATATAGCTATGCTCAAGTTGCACTGCAGGCAGTAGGCCTCCAAACTGCGCTAGGTAAGGCTACGTAATTTGTTTGTTGGACTCATGCTTGCGACTATATCTTCTCTAAGTCCTTTCTCCTGCCGACATGCCATCTCTAGGGCAGCTTCTGACCCAATGGGAAAGGGTTGCTGTTTACTTTCTTCTCCGCCTGACCATTGCTCCCTGTGTGGAGAGCCTGATGCTGCTGGACAGGACAGCATACTTGCATGAACAATAAGGTGAGAAGCAAAAGCAATTCAGGTCCTCACTAGTCCACTATACACACCACACCCACAGGGTATAATGTGACATTGAGGCCTATTTTTGACCCCAAACTCTCTCCAAGAAACATTGGGATTATAGCTAGCTTACATCCCATGCACATGAAAGTCAATATTTAACTCATTCCCTGCTATCATAAATAAGTAAGAATAGCTATAGCATTTGCTTTGGAGCCTGTATATCTCAGACATTTAAATGAAACCATGCTCACACACTTCCGAGTGTCTCATGCATGAACTTCCTCTCCCCAACCACACATCACTTGCATTGTTTATAGCATTTCCCGTCGGCATACAAAGTTTATATATCAATGTATTTCTCATGATTTGTACTCTCTACATTGTTGTCATGGCAACATATCATCAATTACATCATAGTTGAACTCTGGAATACTTATTAAAATAAGGAGAATAGAGTGTATACTTCAACAGATCACATAAAATATTATGCATGTCTAAGCAATAGTTGAGTCAGTACTTTACTAGTTAAGTATGATATCTCGGCCGCAACCCTAGGCCCGCTACATGTAGGGGTCTGTTTTATGTGCATCAGCCCCCTTTACTATATGGGGAGACAGGAGAAAGGGTGTTCCTATGAAAATTTGATTAGCTAACTGTATGCAGCAATACTCTTGTGGCCTAGTGTAAGTGGTTGGAGCTCCGATGAGGTGATCAAAGCGGGTGAGGCTCCTGTCAGATGAATGTAAAAAGTGGGCAGGGCTCCTGTGAGATAAGGTAAAAATGGGTGGGCCCAACAATCATGTTGCAAGGGCTGCCCCTGGGTAATTGGTAGGAAATCAATTAAAGTACATAAGAAGGACCAGGAGCGCATGAACCACCTCAGCATTCGCACCCTAGCCAAATTAAGTAGTAGTCCTTCACATGTCCCAAAATTTTACCTTATATCCATTAGGTAAAAGTGTAAAAAACAAATTGGCATTTCTGCAGTAACGCAAAAGCCTTTCATATAAGGTATGACGTAAGGTGTGAGCTAGGGATTGCAACATGTCTATACTAGTTCGACACTCCTTAGCTGCCTTCGGCTGCTCATGCACTCCTGGAAGGACCCATTACTTAGTACAAGACCTATAGCAGAGGTCACTGCTATGTAGCAAGCTAGGGCTGCCCCCCTGGATAATTGGTAGGTAATCAAAGCTTCACTCTGCTGATCAATACTACTTGAACTTGAAGAGTTGAATTTCTAGTGTAAGCATAAGCAGCTACTGGTATCTACAGTAGAGCCGGTGGCCAGGTCACTGGCAACATAATTATACTCTCTGCCAATTGCAGTGCAGTGTATACTGGGGGTTGGTATTGCAATTGCATGGTTCCACCTCTACTTCCCTCTGAGTGAGAAAACACTCTCTGCCTCTGTATTTGAGGAGGACAGGTAGTCTTTCCGATGCTCTTCGATTTCTGAGTGCAGCTGGTCAAAGCATAGTGCAGATCCGTATGTTGCATTACCTCTAACCAGCTCCGCCCACCAGATGATGTGACGTGAGTTCACTTCGACTTCATAATTATTACCAAGAGTTTATGAACTCTTGATATTACGTCATCAGTTGGCGTTAGACTAGTACTAGACGATAAAGGGTGTCACCCGATAAAGTCTGGCCCGCGAAACTACAGTTGTCGGTTAAGTTGGCAGTGGTTTCTTGGGTGGCTGTGTGGACGCGTTATTCGCTCTTTGCGCCTTGCGAAGAAACTTTTATATCCCGGAACCCATCCAAGATCTAAGACCAGGTAAAGATGTTGCCGAGAATTGATTTGTTTTGGTGTGCTTTGAATAGAGTATGTGTGCAAAATAGGTCAGATAGTAGCCTCGTACCCAGGCTCAGTAGGGGGAGCCTGGGTACGAGGCTAGTCAGATAGGTGCCTGTTTCAACCATGCATGCCGGAATGGAGCCTGGGATTGAGGCTAGACGATGAGTTACTAATGTGCTTCATTTCCTGTTTGCATACCAATTGAATGCCGCCCTATGATTGGTCAAACCATGTCTTTTTTATGGTGTATCTTGCAGGTCTAGACTCTGACAGCCGTCGAAGAGTCCTTTCAAAGAAGAGAAGCGAGGTCAGTATGCTGATAAAGGGATCTGCCAGTAAATCTCAGTAATCTACTAGTGTGCACAGTCGGAGTTTATCCTCTGTTCCCCAGGTGGCGAGAAGAGATGGAGTCAGAGAGGCATCACAGTTCCAGGAGCGTCTGCAGGTGTGCAGCAGGCTGAGAGGGAGAGGGTGGACGCTGTCACTGCCCTGAGGAGGAAGGTGGACTCGGTGGAGGTGGTCAAGGCCAATGAGATCAGCAGGCTGCAGGAGATCCACCGGTGAGCTACGTATGCATGAGATGAGGGACTGCCTCTCCATGGCCTGCCTGTCAGTCCATTGTACGTACAGTCATATTCATATTATGTTGTTCAGTGGCCGGGTCTGTTGGTAATGTGACTGTAGCCTCGTTCCCGGGCCGCTCCCGCCGGCAGTATTTCATCGCTTTCCAGTATGAAATACGGCGGGGGAAGGCCTGGGAGATCTGGTCACGTGCGGTGCCATCAAGTAGATCATGGTAGACACACAGAGGGCGGTGCCCAACGAAGAATCTCAACGTCCTGTGTTGTACTGTCCATCCAATGGCTGGATATCAGAGCGTTCACAAGGCAGACGATCGATACCGTTCGTTGTTCACAATGCCTGGGTTGAATCAATGCGAAACAGGTATTTTAATGGTTGGACACCGCCCCCTGTGTGTCTACCATCTGTCTACCTGACGTCATCACACATGACCAGATCTCCGGGCCTTCCCCCGCCGTATTTCATACTGGAAGTGATGAAATGCTGGCTGTGGGAACGAGGCTAATGTGACTGAAGATTTTGGTTCAGTATGAGAAGTGGCTGACAGTAGTATTCCCGTGGCAGGACTACAGTACATGTTGTAGGCAATTACTTTCCACAGTCTTAATACTGAGTTGGAAGTGCCAGGGAGATGGTGGAGCATGAGACTCTTAATTTCAGGATCGTGGGTTGGAGCCCCACATCGGGCACTGGTATCAGAGTCAGAAAACGCGATACTAGGATAGCGTTCTCTATTTAGGGATGGCCAAGTAAATTTCAAATATACCATACTGATGCACTAGCAGGAAAACGGTCCAAGCTAGGCTACAACCCCCAAACCAAGCATGCAGACGGAATGACACTCCCTAGTAGTTCACAAAAACACTCGCAAACATACCTTAGAGTACGCGGGAGTCGAGAAACAAGTCGCTGAAAAATTCTGATTTCATTGTCTTCTTTCTCATAGTCAAGCATAGCTCACCAACGGAAGCAGTCCTTGAGCTCATTTCAAGCACAGAATAACACCGCTTTCGCCATAGTAGAGTATTTGAGCCCTTTTTTATCTGCGAACTGGCAAGAACAGCAGTTTTAGCTAGCTACAAAATTCTAGCACGACACCATTTTGCAATATGAGGCATGGCAACCAGAGGTCACGCGTTCAAAGGTCAAAGGTTAATTCAAGTTCATATAGAGCACAACCCATAGGGCATTGGCAAATGCAAATTGCGCATGCGCACTTCACATGCAAGCGCAAGTTGTGTTCTTTTGCTTGTGATGGCTGCATCTGAGACACATACGAATCCTTGTCAATCCCTCATCTGGTGGGTCACTACCACTGAGAGAACTTTCTACCGAGCTCTACGATCTGATGAGGCCTCACCACCTCCCATGCATACTATAAACGTTGATCACATACACAAGCCTGACAAGGGCGCAACTGTAACTAATTATTGCCTGCAGCTAACACATAATATAATGTTAACTTGCATTGCGTACCTGCAGTATGTCTTGCAGAGCTCTATTTCAGGCGGTGCATAGTTGGGCGCTCTCTTCGTTGGGTGTGGCACAAAGATACCGCGTAAATCTGACCTTTGACGTCTTATTGGCCTAGCGCACTCCGCGGGGCGAATTTGGACGGCACGACGCATAGGGCATTGGCAAATGCAAAATGCGCATGTGCAGTTCACATGCAAGCGCATGTTGTGTTCTTTTGCTTGTGATGACTGTGTCTGAGACACTTACAAATCCTTGTCAATCCCTCATCTGGTGGGTCACTACCGCTGAGAGAACTTTCTACCGAGCTCTGTGATCTGATGAGGCCCCACCACCTCCCATGCATACTATAAACGTTGATCACAACTAGAGCAACATGCATGCAACAATATTATCAAAATGAAGCATCAAAGCCTGCTCAATGCCCAGCAGAAGGTCCACATCCATCACTGCCATCATGAGAGACCATCGTAGCTAATGTTGACATGGTGATTACCTTTGTAGAACCCTGTTAGATATTCCTTATCTGAGTTGTGTAATTTGGTTGAGTTGTGTAGTAGGTTTACATTGCAGTTGTACATGTACATGCATTAATGCACTCACATAACCACAGACATTTCTTAGTTCCTTGTGGACCTTCTAGAACATTCTTGGAACCACTAATTTTATATATAAGCTTGCATGTAGCTAATATCTGTGACAGAGCAGAATCAGAATTTTGACAGTGACTACACCTTAAACTCTGACATCAGTGCATACCCCATAGCCTTAACAAAATACCACTTGAAGTGACCTGGGCAGAACCTTACCTGATGCAGCCATAGCAGGGCTAAGTATTTATATGCACTGTCTCTTCACTCCTATTCACCTTCAGATTCATGACATTCTCATGAGGCCCACTAACCAGGTATCATAGGAAGGCACTACCTCTGAGTGATGTTCAATTATAATGTAATTTGTAGAACCTTCTAGAACATTCTTGGAACCACTAATTTTATATATAAGCTTGCATGTAGCAGAGCAGAATCAGAATTTTGACAGTGACTACACCTTAAACTCTGACATCAGTGCATACCCCAGGTGATGTTGCACATACCATCACTAATAAGCTACGCATTTCATGCGGTCGAAAAAGTGCACAAACTAGAGACAAAAAAAAAGATTTAGTGATGGCGTGTCATATTCTACCTGTACGAAACAAGGAGAAATGCCACTAACCAGCCTCAGTCCCATCCCATGCATCCCTAATCTTTTAATAAAAGGGATGGGACTGAGGCTGGTTGGTTGCATTTCTCCTTGGTTCTTAGAGGTAGAATATGACACGCCATCACTAAATCCTTTTTAATTTTACGGAGAAAATGTTGTACCTCTAGTTTTCTTTTGCTGTCTTCCATGTTCAACGTCCGTTATTTCTGTTGAATTCAGTGCTGCAGTTGTGGATCTGAAGAACGAGCACGAACTGGACAAGCAGCACCTGCAGAGTCTGCTGCACAGGCAGGACGTGGAGGCTCTGAAGACTGTACACTCACACACCAGGTAGCAAGACTGAGAACGAGAGTGGTTGAATTTATCCCTTAACTTGAGGAGACTGTTTCAGAGCAGTTTGGCCATAGTATTGCATATCCACTTTTATAGAATCTTGCTACTCTAGACCACAATGATCTTGGCCTGAGCCTGCTATGTGCTGTCCAATGTCGTATTTTTGAGCACTGGGAGTATTGACTACCCCCTCTCCTCTCCCCCCTCCCCCTCTTCTCACCCCTCACTCCTTCTCTCATGCTAGGCTGAGCTCACTCCCTCCCACCTCCGCACTCATGCACTACTAACTGCGGACCTCCTTCCCACTCTTTCCCGAGGGCCAGCCCTGTGCACGTCCCCCTATTCCTGCATCCTTCTCTCTCCTCTTCCTCCGTGAAGTCCTCTCTTGCCCACCTCCAGCGTAGCAGAAACATGAAGGAAATGGTCCTCCTAGCCGAGAAGGTAGTCATCCACACACACACACACACACACACACACAAGAACAAACACACATGAAAACACAACACCCACACACTTACACACGCACACACACACCACTCACACTTGCACACACACACGCAGCATGCAAACACAGCCACACACACATGCACCCACATGCACACACCCACGTGTGCACGCACACACATGCACACACGCCTACACGCACATGCACACACACACATATACACTCACCACACACACTCATACTGAAACACGCACATACACATATTAGCCTCGTACCCGGCACGCGAGAGAGCTCTCTCTTGCACCAGGTACGAGGCTAGCATGCACCAGTTGTGACTTCTTTATTATCTTTGCTAACAGGACAGAGAAGATTTGGAAGAGGAGTGTAAATTTCTGGAATCACTGCAGAACAATACCGGAGTGTTCCTGGATGGATAACTTATTGTGGCAATACCTCAGCTCATCACTGGCAGCAACATAGTTGGTTGTGCAACACATCACTTTGTATTAATGCATGAAATGCAGAGAAATGAAGCTAATAGAACTACAGCTAGCTAGCCCCGCTCAGATCATGCAGGAACATTAGCACATACAGTGACTGTGATCAGCTAGTGTTTGTTTACTGTGAATACACTTGGGAGTTGGAGTGTGACCCCGTGACATTTTCATCTGTCTATGTATATAGCCGTCTGTCCTGCTGAGCACACGGTGTACTGGATCAGTGTGCAGCATGTATACGAATGTGTGTGTCTGCTTTGCTTCACTCAAATGTGGTGAATGGGTGGTTTGTGCTGATAAGGTCGCAGTTAATCTTTGGAGCCATGAATTCTGGGTGGTAGAGATGCTGACCCAAAGTTCATGACCCAAAGCTTCCACTCTGGTAATCACTACAACTTGAACTTGAAGAAGTTGAGTTTCTAGTGTAAGCATAAGCAGCTGCAGCTACTGGTATCTACACTGCTACCGGTGGCCAGGTCACTGGTACTCTGAGTGACAATCAATACTCTCTGCCTCCGTACAATTTGAGGAGGAGAGGTAGTCTTTCCGATGCTCTTCAATCTCTGAGTGCAGCTGGTCAAAGCATAGTGCACCCACAGATGGGGTGACACTCCCATTGACACTGTAGTCAGAGATGCGACCGGAGTCAAGAAGTTTTGACCGTCATTTTTGCTGCTTGACCGCATCACAAACAGACACTTGACCGTTTGACCATAGATAGTATAAACCGGTTACCGGTTTATACTATCTATGGTTTGACTATCGTATACTATCAGCTTGACCGCTGATAGTATACGGAAGAATGCGTAGCGACTCCACCCCTTCCTTAATATACGGGGTCAAGTCTGACTTAGCCTAGTCTCGTTCCCAGACCCACAATACGCGCGGAAGAGGGTCTGGGCACGAGACTAGACTTAGCCTCGTTACCAGGCTCCTCCCCTTGCGCGCGCCGACGATCATCGCGCGCACACGTACACGTATATACATGTACACGGGGCCGAGACTAGGGCTAGGGGAGGGCTATCTGCGAGTGTCACCACTTGTTCTTGGTCGTGTCGACGCGTTATTATTCGCTCTTTGCGCCTTGTGAAGAAAGTTTATATCCCAGAACCCATCCAAGATGGATCTAAGACGAGGATGAGCAAGGTAAAGATATTGTCAAGAATTGATTTGTTTTGGTGGGCTTTCAATAGAGTATGTATGGAAAATAGGTGCCTGTACATGTATGTAGGCCCTAGGGAGCTTCAGCACTCAGAGGCTTCCCGCTGGCTAATGTGGTAGTAAAGTGTGACCCATACTGTTTCTGCTTACATGTATAATTTAGCTTGCATGGACCACTGTGTACCTTTGGTGCAAATTATGTCCACAAAACCACTTCTATACTGTTCAAAAGTCAAATTCAGGGTTGGTGTCCAGACGATAGGGAGGTTTCCACACTGAACGCTGCTCTGACAGGAATGAACGGAGGTCCAAAGGCAAATTTGAAGGAAGAAGAGCCCAAAAGTCTGAAATCAGGTATGCATGTAGACTTGTTCCCAGGCCCCGGGCCTGGGAAAGAGACTAGTATGCGTGATATACATACATCCACCATGTTCAGAGAATTGCTGAAGTAATTCACTGAAGCGCTGTTAAGGGTGAGATGAGTCTCATTCCTAGACTAGTGTTTAGTGTTCCCAAGTGGAAATTTGTCAATTGGTAGGTGTGGTCAGAGTTGTGTATCTGCTTAGGACTGTGGGAGCAGTTTTGGGCCCAGCAACATACTTGCAAAGTATGTAACAGACGTCCTGGGACCACTTCAAAGTGGATAGCAACACATGTATATAAACTAGCAGAATGTATAACATTGAAAATAAGGTGAGCCTGAGCGAGTGCATGCATATGCAGCATTCATTTGAATGTAACTCTGTCACACTGTGGACAGATCCCCCTGAAAAGCGGTCCCCCCGGACTGTCCACGGCAGAATAATCTGTCCCCCCGGACCAAATATCGCAGCCATACTTGGTCACCCTTGCTGTAGCCTCGTTCCCAGGCCGTTTTGGGAGGGAGAAACGGCCTGGCAACTTCCGCCAGTTCAAACTGTTTACGGACGTAACGTCACGGCAGTTGCATACCTCATTCAATCAGTGAAGTCCGCGTGATACTTCCGATATTTTCACCGGCTGAGAACAGTCCTCTTTCCTGCTCGTGGAAGCAACTGTTTGCGCAGGTTCTGCGACGGAAGGCAAGCAGAAGACGAACGAACAAAAGTCGTCGTGCAGAGCACCTACACTAGCGCGATCGAGCGATCAACTATTGCGATGAATGGGCCGTGACTGCGACCATTCAACGCATGATGCAATTCGGTTTACTGTTGTCATGTGACAGCGAGCTGAAATCTGATTGGGACTCAACTCTCTGGCAGCGGAAGTAACAGTTTGAACTGGCGGAAGTTGCCAGGCCGTTTCTCCCTCCCAAAACCGGCCTGGGAACGAGGCTACCCTTGCTATAGATGGTCCCACCACATAGATGCATGATCTGTGACGAGCGCTCGGCGGGGTACATACAGGTAAGGTTGTCCAGCTTGGCTGTTCAAGTTGGGAAGAAATCAGGCCCTCCTTCCCCGTGAGCGATACTCCAATTATTCTGCCGTGGACAGTCTGGGGGGACCGCTTTTGGGGGGGACCAATTATAGTATGACAACTCAACCTCAGGCTGTAGAATTGCAGCACAAGAACTGTATGGACAGTACATGATGATCTTGTATAGCTACATGCGGCACGAGCAGACAGTGAAAGCACTCTCGCTGTCTTCTTTCGCTATGCAGTAGCTCCGATGACTGTAGCCATTGAAGAGCAGAGGTCTACGAGTCAGTGACTTTAACACAGTGAGCAACCGTGCAGCCGCGAGTCGCGATCGGTGAACTTGTAGCTAGCTAGCTAGCTAGCTAGCTACATAGCTCAGTGAAGTCGCACTTTCACAGTCTAACTGTGTTAACTGTCTAGTGAGATCTTACTGTCCCCACACACCTCAGGCATTGAGGAAAACTGGTTACCAGATTGAGCAGGTACGAGGATCTTATATATATGGAAGTAGTCTAGCCACTAGCCCTCTCCACCCGGCCTGCCACACGCACACATGGCAGCCAAGGTGGAGAGGGGCTAGCGGCTACACTGGGAATGCCTCAGCCAAATTCTAGTATTGAGTAGGTCTTGGGTTCAAATTAGAGCTGTACAGTACAGCTTACACAGCACCAATTAATCGGTCAGATATCAATTATGAGGAATCCAATAATTGATTAGGGCTTGAAGCTTGACCCATGCACAGGGAATGACATGACATACTGCTCAATCTTCCGCTGCTCTGTCTGACTACTCGGGCTCGCTGTACACCACCTGATGGTACGATGACGAATGATTCTTAACATCTGTTGTACCACGGCAGGAGCAACCACAGAGTTTCCATAATGTCTTGCTCCCAGCCATCAGCTTTCCTGTTCCAGCATCCTTTTTGTAGCCAATTTGCTTCCAAACTGCAGAAAATTAGCTAATTGGTGTTTGGAGATGGCTGATAATTACTGGAAGCTCAGTAGGGGCTTGCTTGATAGTAAATGATGAGAGAGAGAGAAATTAATGCACAGAAAAAATTCTGGGACCAGCTGGGATTCGAAGCCAAGACCTTCTGGATACTAGTCAGATGCTCATACCACTGAGCCACTGGGCCCACGGCAGAGGAGCAGCACACAAGCTACATATAGCAGCATTGTGTGGAGGCCTCAGCCGACTGATTCTCTCTCTCTCGGTGGCTGGACCAAATTGGGGTGTTTGTGCTTTGACAAACTATCTATCCCAATCGTGACACAAAGTCCGCAACTTGTGGAGTCCCCTGCGGATGGGGTTGCAGGCCTGGATGGGTTGGCTATACAAGCACATTGCCTGAGCGGACACTCTCACTATCCACCACCACAGCCTCCGGCACAGTTGCTTGAATTGATCAGCATTTGTGGCAACTTGCTGATTCTTGGGTGTACGTTAATAATAGTAAGAAATTGGGGGGGGGGGGGGGGGGACAACGTCTGTGTGCACATGGTATAATGTAGCAGACTGTTCCACGTCTGCACTTGCATTTCAATACTCATAGCCGGATATTGGTCCAGCAGGAAGTACATACTTTAAGTATTGGTAACAGTCACACATGACTTGTGCATTCAGCACTAGCCAGCAGATCCGGGTGATCTGGCAGTTGGCTTTTACAGAAGCCCAGGGGAATGCATGTTGTGGGAAATGTGTGTGTAGGGGAGAGGGGGGAGCATGGTGTATGTTTTTAGGTGGGGAGTGAGTGTGTGTGTGTGTGTGTGTGTGTGTGTGCGCACACACGTTGAATACTGCATAATGCAATTTGTGGTTGACAGCAGCTCTTAGTGCCAGCAAAACCAGAACACACATGCACTACTTCCAGATCTTGAGGCAACTGACAGCAGAGGCAACTCAGAGATCGGCCATCTTATCAGCAGCTGCTCCTACCGGTACCAGAGTAGTGACCGGGAGGATCCTGGACCTAGGGACAGGGGGCATGGACAATGAGAAAGGCCAGCGGCAAGTGGCCGAAATGCCACCAGAAGAGGTACAGAAACCACCTAGCTCAGGCTGTCCTAGTTTGCTCCAGTCTAAGGGAGAGCAAGAATTAGTTGGAGTTTGGCTGAGCTAGACCTTGAATTTGGTTCCCAGCTGGGTCCCAGGTTGGAATCCCAGCTGGATTCCTAGTTTGAATCCCAGCTGGGAGTGGCCTGGGAACTAGGCTAAGCTAGTTGGCCATTAGCCTCATTCCCAGGCCATAGGAGAAATGGCCTGGGAACGAGGCTATAGACTTCCTGGTCTACTTGGCTGTGTGCACAGCGATGGGGCTGCCTTGATTAGTGGTTGCAGTTGTCCTGCTTCTGAGCATGATTGAAACCTGACAGGTGAATGTTGCCACAGAAGTGGGACTGTGATTTATGTAAGCTGTAGCCACCATTTCCAGCTCCACCATGCAAACACACAAGGCGAAAGAGCTGGGAGATCTGGTCACATGTGGTGATGCCAGGTAGACCATGGGTAGACACAAGGGGTCTTGCCCAGCAAATCTCTTTCTTGTAATGCATTACACCATGTGCATTTACTAGCCTGGAGAGCAGAGGTATAGCTGTATAGATTGTGGTTGGTCCGAGTCCCGGGAGCCTCATTCTCAGGCTCTCCCGGGAGTCTTATCCCCAGGCTCTCCTGGGGACCTCGTCCCCAGACTCTCCCGGGAGTCTTGTCCCCAGGCTCTCCCTGGAGCCTCGTCCCCAGGCTCTCCCGGGAGTCTTGTCCCCAGGCTCTCCCAGGAGCCTCGTCCCCACGCTCTCCAATCCCAACTGATCTGCCTGCCCCTTCTCTCTGACTCAATACGTGGAGCAGGGAGGAGGTTACCTATATTAGAGTACACATTACATATCACATCATCATCTCCCACAGAACTCAGAGCTGCTGGGTTTGTTCACTGGCATGTCCCTCACTGGGGCTTCAGGAAAGAAGAGTACGCCCCCAGTCAAACAAGCTCAGCCAGTCGTACCAGTAAATCCAGTCCAGCCAGCTCCAAAGGGTGAAGTTCAGGAGACTAGGATGTCAAGCGACTCATTTGCTGCTCTTTTGGGCATGGTAAGGTGGAAGATCTGCTCGAGAACTGCACTAATGTACCATAATTATTTCTTTGACCCACCCTCTCTCTCTCTCTCTCTCTCTCTCCCTCCCTCCCTCCCTCCCTCCCTCCCTCCCTCCCTCCCTCCCTCCCTCCCTCCCTCCCTCCCTCCCTCCCTCTCTCCCTCTCTCTCTCTCTCTCTCTCTCTCTCTCTCTCTCTCTCTCTCTCTCTCTCTCTCTCTCTCTCTCCCTCCCTCTCCCTCCCTCTCTCCCCAGGATCACTCTGTTGCTGATCAACAAGGAGGGGAGCCACGTAACGTGATGAGGTGTGGGTGTGGTATTGTACCCGGCAGTGCTCCCACACCTGCTCCCACATCCCTCAACAAACTCTTCAACCTCTCCATCAGTCACGGCCGGTTCCCTGAGAGCTGGAAAACATCTACAGTTGTCCCTATCCCTAAAAGTGCAAACCAGGTTATTTTTACTTTCCTCCCAATGTATTTGTCCCCCAAGTTAGTAGGCATAATTCCTCATTACCTCTATTATATCAACCCCTTGCACACACCAATGCCTTCAATCATCCTTTGTACCCAGCTCTGCATCTACATGGAACCACTTACCGCATGAAACACTTACTGCACACTCCATTACCTCTTTTAAATCATTTGTATCACCATTGTTCTTGTAATAGTAATACGTAACAGGGTGCACACTCGCATTAGCACTGGCTCGCTATTTGTGTAACTATTGCATAATTACAAATTATTATAGGGAGAAAAAAAAATGCCCGGGGAGCACTATTGCAATTGAAGAGCATCTCCTTGTCTTCATTAATAATTATTGGCAGGTGCTTACTCACTCTCCTGAGTATACCCAGATTCCTGCCAGCTTTCTTAGCCATGTACACTCAATATGCTGCATGCTTCAAATTGAGTTTGTCATCCATGAACACATCAAGGTACTTTGCAGTTTGTTCATTCCTAAGAGGCTGGTCGCCCATCATGCTCAATGTGTGGGTGCTCAAACTCCATTGTCTCTTCTCCCTCCCAGGAACATTGTGTGGGTTTTCAGTTTTCTTGAAACCACAATTGGTTTGCTGTTTGAAAGCCTACAGTCAGCTTCTGTCTCACCTCATCTCATGACAGTATAGAATGGTGTCATCCGCTTACTCACATAATTATGCATGTCATGATCTCAGCCGGTAGATTGTTCATGAACACAATGAACTATAGGTGGCCAGAATTGAGCCCTGGGGCACTCCGCTGCTGATTGGCCTGAGGGAGGATCTTGCTTCGCCAATTTATGCTGACACACTGCATATGATCATACAAGTACTGTATACTAGACCTTATTGAATTTGCTCATGTACTGCATGTACTGTAGTTAGTTTGTGCTGCATCATAACTATTATAATAAATATTATATAGTTGGGTATGCACTTGATTGCTATTGTATGCCCCATAGCTACTGTACAAACTTTTATAGAACAAAAAAGTAACTCTGGAACCAGGCAAGTTCAGCACCATCCAGTTTTGACAGCAGCAGTTGGTGGTGTGTTGAGTCAAATGCTTTAGACAGGTCTATGAACAAGGTGCCCACAATATCTATGGACACTCTCCAGTCAGTATTAGATCTTGTGTTGAGTGTCCAGGACAGAATCCAGATTGGGGTAGCTGTGTTTGTGGAGCTGCCCACATACCAGTGGCAGTCGCTCCTGGAAACAGGTCGGATTTGAGTAACTACCATCCAATCTCCTATCTTGCCAGTAGTTGCTAAGGTATATTTGAAGGTGGGTGCAGTGTAGCCTCGGTCCCAGGCTCTCTCCTCACGTGCAGTGACCCTCACAGTCTTCCAATCCTTGGGGGAACACACCATCTAGCTACCAAGCTCAGGTTGAATAGATACTGTAGCTTAAGCATCCAGCAATTCCAGGTGCTGCAACATGGAGACACTTTGCTGTTTAAATTATATCCCATCGAGACCATGTATGTACCAGTGGCCTTGTTCACATCGAGGGATTGCAGCACCAAATGCTACCTCTTTCTACATTTGCTGTAGCTCTGTTGCTCGACTGTCGTCGGTCTATAAGTGAACATGTTTGCGAGAGTCGAACACTTTCTGTTCGAAGGGATTGGCAGTGAAATGTCGACTCGTCGTTGCCCACGCACTACTCAGCGAACCATAGTCTCTCGTTCCGAAGGGAGGTCTGGGAACGAGACTAAGCAAACCAGGGGCGCGCGCCTCGAGGGTGGCTTGGCAGTACGTACGTACGGGGTGGAGCTAAAGACTGCGGTGCATGCGCATCAGGGATCAGCGGCTGAGAAGCTTGGCTCATTTTCTGACAAAGTGTCAGTGGTTCCTGGATACTTATGCGATAGTAAGTCAATGTAGGCCTATTATGTTTACAATGTTGTTCACATTAACGTAGCTACGTGCAAGCTACATACTTGTGACCAGGAGATGGGATCAGAGGGAATGTCCCTGGAATTTGGGGGTAGCCGTAATCATACAAATGTGACAAGAAACGATTTTCATAAAAACACTGGAAGGTGGGTTCAGAGCTATTCAGCACATCATTTGAATGTTCCATTCGTGGTGATCACAATGGTGCAAATCCCAGTCTCTGTATACCAAAAGAGAATGCTCCACCGCCATCGTGTATACGTACCCAGTGCTGGAGCCGGGGGATGCGCTATAAGAAGTCTGGTAGGCATAACAGCTGCATGGGAAGAGTAAGTAGAGAAGGACAATGTGAAATGTTGGCCAGAATAAAAATCGAATGCGAAACGCATTAAATATGCATAGGGAAAGGATAGCCACATGTCAACTCACACTGTCTCCAGGCTACGATGTTCCACTCCTACGTCTCCGGATTAGAGAATGCTCCACCGCCATCCTGTATACCAGTAGAGAATGCTCCACCGTCATCCTGTATACCAGAAGAGAATGCTCCACCGCCATCGTGTATACGTACCCAGTGCTGGAGCCGGGGGATGCGCCATAAGAAGTCTGGTAGGCACTACAGCTGCATGGGAAGAGTAAGTAGAGAAGGACAATGTGAAATGTTGGCCTGAATTAAAAATCGAATGCGAAATGCATTGAATTTGCATACGGAAAGGATAGCCACATGTCAACTCACACGGTCTCCAGGCTACGATGTTACACTCCTACGTCTCCTGAGTAGAGAATGCTCCACCGCCATCCTGTATACCAGTAGAGAATGCTCCCCCGCCATCCTCTATACCAGAAGAGAATGCTCCACCACCATCGTGTATACGTACCCAGTGCTGGAGCCGGGGGATGCGCCATAAGAAGTCTGGTAGGCACTACAGCTGCATGGGAAGAGTAAGTAGAGAAGAACAATGTGAAATGTTGGCCTGAATTAAAAATCGAATGCGAAACGCATTGAATATGCATAGAGAAAGGATAGCCACATGTCAACTCACACTGTCTCCAGGCTACGATGTTCCACTCCTACGTCTCCGGAGTAGAGAATGCTCCACCGCCATCCTGTATACCAGTAGAGAATGCTTCACCGCCATCCTGTATACCAGCAGAAAATGCTCCACCGCCATCGTGTATATGTACCCAGGGCTGGAGCCGGGGGATACGCTACAAGAAGTCTGGTAGGCACTACAGCTGCATGGGAAGAGTAAGTAGAGAAGGACAATGTGAAATGTTGGCCTGAATTAAAAATCGAATGCGAAACGCATAGAATATGCATAGGGAAAGGATAGCCACATGTCAACTCACACTGTCTCCAGGCTACGATATTCCACTCCTACGTCTCCGGAGTAGAGAATGCTCCACCGCCATTCTGTAAACCAGTATAGAATGCTCCACCGCCATCCTGTATACCAGAAGAGAATGCACCACCGCCATCGTGTTTACATACCCAGTGCTGGAGCAGGGGGATGCGCTACAAGAAGTCTGGTAGGCACTACAGCTGCATGGGAAGAGTAAGTAGAGAAGGACAATGTGAAATGTTGGCCTGAATTAAAAATCGAATCCGAAACGCATAGAATATGCATAGGGAAAGGATAGCCACATGTCAACTCACACTGTCTCCAGGCTACGATGTTCCACTCCTACGTCTCCGGAGTAGAGAATGCTCCACCGCCATCCTGTATACCAGGAGAGAATGCTCCACCACCATCCTGTACACCAGTAGAGAATGCTCAACCGCAATCCTGTATACCAGAAGAGAATGCTCCACCGCCATCGTGTATACGTACCCAGTGCTGTAGCCGGGGGATGCGCTATAAAAAGTCTGGTAGGCGCTACAGTTGCATGGGAAGAGTAAATCGAGAAGGACAATGTGATATGTTGGCCTGAATTAGAAATCGAATACGAAACGCATTGAATATGCATAGGGAAAGGATAGCCACATGTCAACTCACACTGTCTCCAGGCTACGATGTTCCACTCCTACGTCTCCGGAGTAGAGAATGCTCCACCGCCATCCTGTATACCAGTAGAGAATGCTCCACCGCCATCCTGTATACCAGAAGAGAATGCTCCACCGCCATCATGTATACGTACCCAGTGCTTGAGCCGGGGGATGCGCTATAAGAAGTCTGGTAGGCACTACAGCTGCATGGGAAGAGTAAGTAGAGAAGGACAATGTGAAATGTTGGCCTGAATTAAAAATGGAATGCGAAACGCATTGAATATCCATAGGGAAAGGATAGCCACATGTCAACTCACACTGTCTCCAGGCTACGATGTTCCACTCCTAAGTCTCCGGAGTAGAGAATGCTCCACCGCCATTCTGTATACCAGGAGAGAATGCTCCACCGCCATCTTGTATACCAGTAGAGAATGCTCAACCGCAATCCTGTATACCAGAAGAAAATGCTCCACCGCCATCGTGTATACGTACCCAGTGCTGGAGCCGGGGGATGCGCTATAAAAAGTCTGGTAGGCGCTACAGTTGCATGGGAAGAGTAAATCGAGAAGGACAATGTGATATGTTGGCCTGAATTAGAAATCGAATACGAAACGCATTGAATATGCATAGGGAAAGGATAGCCACATGTCAACTCACACTGTCTGCAGGCTACGATGTTCCACTCCTACGTCTCCGGAGAAGAGAATGCTCCACCTTCATCCTGTATACCAGAAGAGAATGCTGCACCGCCATCGTGTATACCAGAAGAGAATGCTCCACCGCCATCGTGTATACGTACCCAGTGCTGGAGCCGGGGGATGCGCTATAAGAAGTCTGGTAGGCACTACAGCTGCATGGGAAGACTAAGTAGAAAAGGACAATGTGAAATGTTGGCCTGAATTAAAAATGGAATGCGAAACGCATTGAATATCCATAGGTAAAGGATAGCCACATGTCAACTCATACTGTCTCCAGGCTACGATGTTCCACTCCTACGTCTCCGGAGTAGAGAATGCTCTACCGCCATCCTGTATACCAGGAGAGAATGCTCCACCGCCATCCTGTATACCAGTAGAGAATGCTCCACCGCCATCCTGTATACCAGAAGAGAATGCTCCACCGCCATCATGTATACGTACCCAGTGCTGGAGCCGGGGGATGCGCTATAAGAAGTCTGGTAGGCACTACAGCTGCATGGGAAGAGTAAGTAGAGAAGGACAATGTGAAATGTTGACCTGAATTAAAAATGGAATGCGAAATGCATTGAATATGCATAGGGAAAGGATAGCCACATGTCAACTCACACTGTCTCCAGTCTACGATGTTCCACTCCTACGTCTCCGGAGTAGAGAATGCTCCACCGCCATCCTGTATACCAGAAGAGAATGCTGCACCGCCATCGTGTATACCAGAAGAGAATGCTCCACCGCCATCGTGTATACGTACCCAGTGCTGGAGCCGGGGGATGCGCTATAAGAAGTCTGGTAGGCACTACAGCTGCATGGGAAGAGTAAGTAGAGAACGACAATGTTGGCCTGAATTAAAAATGGAATGCGAAACGCATTCAATATGCATAGGGAGAGTATAGCCACATGTCAACTCACACTGTCTCCAGGCTACGATGTTCCACTCTTACGTCTCCTAAGTAGAGAATGCTCCACCACCATCCTGTATACCAGTAGAGAATGCTCCACCGCCATCCTGTATACCAGAAGAGAATGCTCCACCACCATCGTGTATACGAACCCAGTGCTGGAGCCGGGGGATGCGCTATAAGAAGTCTGGTAGGCACTACAGCTGCATGGGAAGAGTAAGTAGAGAAGGACAATGTGAAATGTTGTCCTGAATTAAAAATCGAATGCGAAACGCATAGAATATGCATAGGGAAGGATAGCCACATGTCAACTCACACTGTCTCCAGGCTACGATGTTCCACTCCTACGTCTCCGGAGTGCTCCACCGCCATCCTGTATACCAGTAGAGAATGCTCCACCACCAACCGGTATACCAGAAGAGAATGCTCCACCGCCATCGTGTATACGTACCCAGTTCTGGAGCCGGGGGATGCGCTATAAGAAGTCTGGTAGGCACTACAGCTGCATGGGAAGAGTAAGTAGAGAAGGACAATGTGAAATGTTGACCTGAATTAAAAATGGAATGCGAAATGCATTGAATATGCATAGGGAAAGGATAGCCACATGTCAACTCACACTGTCTCCAGTCTACGATGTTCCACTCCTACGTCTCCGGAGTAGAGAATGCTCCACCGCCATCCTGTATACCAGAAGAGAATGCTGCACCGCCATCGTGTATACCAGAAGAGAATGCTCCACCGCCATCGTGTATACGTACCCAGTACTGGAGCCTGGGGATGCGCTATAAGAAGTCTGGTAGGCACTACAGCTGCATGGGAAGAGTAAGTAGAGAAGGACAATGTGAAATTTTGTCCTGAATTAAAAATCGAATGCGAAACGCATAGAATATGCATAGGGAAGGATAGCCACATGTAAACTCACACTGTCTCCAAGCTACGATGTTCCACTCCTACGTCTCCGGAGTGCTCCACCGCCATCCTGTATACCAGTAGAGAATGCTCCACCACCACCGTATACCAGAAGAGAATGCTCTACCGCCATCGTGTATACGTACCCAGTTCTGGAGCCTGGGGATGCGCTAAAAGAAGTCTGGTAGGCACTACAGCTGCATGGGAAGAGTAAGTAGAGAAGGACAATGTGAAATGTTGGCCTGAATTAAAAATCGAATGCGAAACGCATTGAATATGCATAGGGAAAGGATAGTCACATGTCAACTCACATGGTCTCCAGTCTACGATGTTCCACTCCTACGTCTCCGGAGTACAGAATGCTCCACCGCCATCCTGTATACCAGAAGAAAATGCTCCACCGCCATCGTGTTTACATACCCAGTGCTGGAGCCGGGGGATGCGCTATAAGAAGTCTGGTATGCACTAAAGCTGCATGGGAAGAGTAAGTAGAGAAGGACAATGTGAAATGTTGGCCTGAATTAAAAATCGAATACGAAACGCATTGAATATGCATAGGGAAAGGATAGCCACATTTCAACTCACACTGTCTCCAGGCTACGATGTTCCACTCCTACGTCTCCGGAGTAGAGAATGCTCCACCGCCATCCTGTATACCAGTAGAGAATGCTCCACCGCCATCCTGTATACCAGAAGAGAATGCTCCACCGCCATCGTGTATACGTACCCAGTGCTGGAGCCGGGGGATGCGCTATAAGAAGTCTGGTAGGCACTACAACTGCATGGGAAGAGTAAGTAGAGAAGGACAATGTGAAATGTAGGCCTGAATTAAAAATTGAATGCGAAACGCATTGAATATGCATAGGGAAAGGATAGCCACATGTCAACTCACACTGTCTCCAGGCTACGATGTTCGACTCCTAAGTCTCCGGAGTAGAGAATGCTCCACCGCCATCCTGTATACCAGGAGAGAATGCTCCACCGCCATCCTGTATACCAGTAGAGAATGCTCAACCGCAATCCTGTATACCAGAAGAGAATG
Organism: Axinella damicornis; assembly: GCA_963931865.1. NCBI lineage: Eukaryota > Metazoa > Porifera > Demospongiae > Axinellida > Axinellidae > Axinella > Axinella damicornis. The sequence continues at coordinate 9,432,822 of OZ007506.1, read as the reverse complement.
CTCCACCGCCATCGTGTATACGTACCCATGCTGGAGCCGGGGGATGCGCTATAAAAAGTCTGGTAGGCGCTACAGTTGCATGGGAAGAGTAAATCGAGAAGGACAATGTGATATGTTGGCCTGAATTAGAAATCGAATACGAAACGCATTGAATATGCATAGGGAAAGGATAGCCACATGTCAACTCACACTGTTTCCAGGCTACAATGTTCCACTCCTACGTCTCCAGAGTAGAGAATGCTCCACCGCCATCCTGTATACCAGTAGAGAATGCTCCACCGCCATCCTGTATACCAGAAGAGAATGCTCCACCGCCATCATGTATACGTACCGAGTGCTGGAGCCGGGGGATGCGCTATAAGAAGTCTGGTAGGCACTACAGCTGCATGGGAAGAGTAAGTAGAGAAGGACAATGTGAAATGTTGACCTGAATTAAAAATGGAATGCGAAACGCATTGAATATGCATAGGGAAAGGATAGCCACATGTCAACTCACACTGTCTCCAGTCTACGATGTTCCACTCCTACGTCTCCGGAGTAGAGAATGCTCCACCACCATCCTGTATACCAGAAGAGAATGCTGCACCGCCATCGTGTATACCAGAAGAGAATGCTCCACCGCCATCGTGTATACGTATCCAGTGCTGGAGCCGGGGGATGCGCTATAAGAAGTCTGGTAGGCACTACAGCTGCATGGGAAGAGTAAGTAGAGAACGACAATGTTGGCCTGAATTAAAAATGGAATGCGAAACGCATTCAATATGCATAGGGAGAGTATAGCCACATGTCAACTCACACTGTCTCCAGGCTACGATGTTCCACTCCTACGTCTCCGGAGTGCTCCACCGCCATCCTGTATACCAGTAGAGAATGCTCCACCACCAACCTGTATACCTTAAGAGAATGCTCCACCGCCATCGTGTATGCGTACCCAGTTCTGGCGCTGGGGGATGCGCTAAAAGAAGTCTGGTAGGCACTACAGCTGCATGGGAAGAGTAAGTAGAGAAGGACAATGTGAAATGTTGGCCTGACTTAAAAATCGAATGCGAAACGCATTGAATATGCATAGGGAAAGGATAACCACATGTCAACTCACACGGTCTCCAGTCTACGATGTTCCACTCCTACGTCTCCGGAGTAGAGAATGCTCCACCGCCATCCTGTATACCAGAAGAGAATGCTCCACCGCCATCGTGTTCACATACCCAGTGCTGGAGCCGGGGGATGCGCTATAAGAAGTCTGGTATGCACTACAGCTGCATGGGAAGAGTAAGTAGAGAAGGACAATGTGAAATGTTGGCCTGAATTAAAAATCGAATACGAAACGCATTGAATATGCTTAGGGAAAGGATAGCCACATGTCAACTCACACTGTCTCCAGTCTACGATGTTCCACTCCTCTGTCTCCGGTGTAGAGAATGCTCCACCGCCATCCTGTATGCCAGAAGAGAATGCTCCACCGTCATCGTGTTTACATACCCAGTGCTGGAGCCGGGGGATGCGCTATAAGAAGTCTGGTATGCACTACAGCTGCATGGGAAGAGTAAGTAGAGAAGGACAATGTGAAATGTTGGCCTGAATTAAAAATCGAATACGAAACGCATTGAATATGCATAGGGAAAGGATAGCCACATGTCAACTCACACTGTCACCAGGCTACGATGTTCCACTCCTACGTCTCCGGAGTAGAGAATGCTCCACCGCCATCCTGTATACCAGTAGAGAATGCTCCACCGCCATCCTGTATACCAGAAGAGAATGCTCCACCGCCATCGTGTATACGTACCCAGTGCTGGAGCCGGGGGATGCGCTAAAACAAGTCTGGCAGGCACTACAGCTGCATGGGAAGAGGAAGTAGAGAAGAACAATGTGAAATGTTGTCCTGAATTAAAAATCGAATGCGAAACGCATAGAATATGCATAGGGAAGGAAAGCCACATGTCAACTCACACTGTCTCCAGGCTACGATGTTCCACTCCTACGTGTCCGGAGTGCTCCACCGCCATCCTGTATACCAGTAGAGAATGCTCGACCACCAACCTGTATACCTTAAGAGAATGCTCCACCGCCATCGTGTATGCGTACCCAGTTCTGGCGCTGGGGGATGCGCTAAAAGAAGTCTGGTAGGCACTACAGCTGCATGGGAAGAGTAAGTAGAGAAGGACAATGTGAAATGTTGGCCTGAATTAAAAATCGAATGCGAAACGCATTGAATATGCATAGGGAAAAGATAGCCACATGTCAACTCACACTGTCTCCAGGCTACGATGTTCCACTCCTACGTCTCCGGAGTGCTCCACCGCCATCCTGTATACCAGTAGAGAATGCTCCACCACCAACCTTTACACCAGAAGAGAATGCTCCACCGCCATCGTGTATAGGTACCAAGTTCTGGAGCCGAGGGATGCGCTAAAAGAAGTCTGGTAGGCACTACAGTTGCATGGGAAGAGTAAGTCGAGAAGGACAATGTGATATGTTGGCCTGAATAAGAAATCGAATACGAAACGCATTGAATATGCATAGGGAAAGGATAGCCACATGTCAACTCACACTGTCTCCAGGCTACGATGTTCCACTCCTACGTCTCCGGAGTAGAGAATGCTCCACCGCCATCCTGTATACCAGAAGAGAATGCTCCACCGCCATCGTGTTCACATACCCAGTGCTGGAGCCGGGGGATGCGCTATAAGAAGTCTGGTATGCACTACAGCTGCATGGGAAGAGTAAGTAGAGAAGGACAATGTGAAATGTTGGCCTGAATTAAAAATCGAATACGAAACGCATTGAATATGCTTAGGGAAAGGATAGCCACATGTCAACTCACACTGTCTCCAGTCTACGATGTTCCACTCCTCTGTCTCCGGTGTAGAGAATGCTCCACCGCCATCCTGTATGCCAGAAGAGAATGCTCCACCGTCATCGTGTTTACATACCCAGTGCTGGAGCCGGGGGATGCGCTATAAGAAGTCTGGTATGCACTACAGCTGCATGGGAAGAGTAAGTAGAGAAGGACAATGTGAAATGTTGGCCTGAATTAAAAATCGAATACGAAACGCATTGAATATGCATAGGGAAAGGATAGCCACATGTCAACTCACACTGTCACCAGGCTACGATGTTCCACTCCTACGTCTCCGGAGTAGAGAATGCTCCACCGCCATCCTGTATACCAGTAGAGAATGCTCCACCGCCATCCTGTATACCAGAAGAGAATGCTCCACCGCCATCGTGTATACGTACCCAGTGCTGGAGCCGGGGGATGCGCTAAAACAAGTCTGGCAGGCACTACAGCTGCATGGGAAGAGGAAGTAGAGAAGAACAATGTGAAATGTTGTCCTGAATTAAAAATCGAATGCGAAACGCATAGAATATGCATAGGGAAGGAAAGCCACATGTCAACTCACACTGTCTCCAGGCTACGATGTTCCACTCCTACGTGTCCGGAGTGCTCCACCGCCATCCTGTATACCAGTAGAGAATGCTCGACCACCAACCTGTATACCTTAAGAGAATGCTCCACCGCCATCGTGTATGCGTACCCAGTTCTGGCGCTGGGGGATGCGCTAAAAGAAGTCTGGTTGGCACTACAGCTGCATGGGAAGAGTAAGTAGAGAAGGACAATGTGAAATGTTGGCCTGAATTAAAAATCGAATGCGAAACGCATTGAATATGCATAGGGAAAAGATAGCCACATGTCAACTCACACTGTCTCCAGGCTACGATGTTCCACTCCTACGTCTCCGGAGTGCTCCACCGCCATCCTGTATACCAGTAGAGAATGCTCCACCACCAACCTTTACACCAGAAGAGAATGCTCCACCGCCATCGTGTATAGGTACCAAGTTCTGGAGCCGAGGGATGCGCTAAAAGAAGTCTGGTAGGCACTACAGTTGCATGGGAAGAGTAAGTCGAGAAGGACAATGTGATATGTTGGCCTGAATAAGAAATCGAATACGAAACGCATTGAATATGCATAGGGAAAGGATAGCCACATGTCAACTCACACTGTCTCCAGGCTACGATGTTCCACTCCTACGTCTCCGGAGTAGAGAATGCTCCACCGCCATCCTGTATACCAGTAGAGAATGCTCAGCCGCCATCCTGTATACCACAAAAGAATGCTCCACCACCATCGTGTATACGAACCCAGTGCTGGAGCCGGGGGATGCGCTATAAGAAGTCTGGTAGGCACTACAGCTGCATGGGAAGAGGAAGTAGAGAACAACAATGTGAAATGTTGTCCTGAATTAAAAATCGAATGCGAAACGCATAGAATATGCATAGGAAAGGATAGCCACATGTCAACTCACACTGTCTCCAGGCTACGAAGTTCCACTCCTACGTCTCCGGAGTAGAGAATGCTCCACTGCCATCCTGTATACCAGTAGAGAATGCTCCACCGCCATCGTGTTTACATACCCAGTGCTGGAGCCGGGGGATGCGCTATAAGAAGTCAGGCATGAACTACAGCTGCATGGGAACAATAAGTAGAGAAGGACAATGTGAAATGTTGGCCTGAATTAAAAATCGAATACGAAACGCATTGAATATGCATAGGGAAAGGATAGCCACATGTCAACTCACACTGTCTCCAGGCTACGATGTTCCACTCCTACGTCTCCGGAGTAGAGAATGCTCCACCGCCATCCTGTATACCAGTAGAGAATGCTCCACCGCCATCCTGTATACCAGAAGAGAATGCTCCACCGCCATCGTGTATACGTACCCAGTGCTGGAGCCGGTGGATGCGCTATAAGAACTCTGGTAGGCACTACAGCTGCATGGGAAGAGTAAGTAGAGAAGGACAATGTGAAATGTTGGCCTGAATGAAAAATGGAATGCGAAACGCATTGAATATGCATAGGGAAAGGATAGCCACATGTCAACTCACACTGTCTCCAGGCTACGATGTTCCACTCCTACGTCTCCGGAGTGCTCCACCGCCATCCTGTATACCAGTAGAGAATGCTCCACCACCAACCTGTATACCTGAAGAGAATGCTCCACCGCCATCGTGTATACGTACCCAGTTTTGGAGCCGGGGGATGCGCTAAAAGAAGTCTGGTAGGCACTACAGCTGCATGGGAAGAGTAAGTAGGGAAGGACAATGTGAAATGTTGGCCTGACTTAAAAATCGAATGCGAAACGCATTGAATATGCATAGGGAAAGGATAGCCACATGTCAACTCACACGGTCTCCAGTCTACGATGTTCCACTCGTACGTCTCCGTAGTAGAGAATGCTCCACCGCCACCCTGTATACCAGAAGAGAATGCTCCACCGCCATCGTGTTTACCAGAAGAGAATGCTCCACCGCCATCATGTATACGTACCCAGTGCTGGAGCCGGGGGATGCGCTATAAGAAGTCTGGTAGGCACTACAGCTGCATGGGAAGAGTAAGTAGAGAAGGACAATGTGAAATGTTGACCTGAATTAAAAATGGAATGCGAAACGCATTGAATATGCATAGGGAAAGGATAGCCACATGTCAACTCACACTGTCTCCAGTCTACGATGTTCCACTCCTACGTCTCCGGAGTAGAGAATGCTCCACCGCCATCCTGTATACCAGAAGAGAATGCTCCACCGCCATCCTGTATACCATAAAAGAATGCTCCAGCACCATCGTGTATACGAACCCAGTGCTGGAGCCGGGGGATGCGCTATAAGAAGTCTGGTAGGCACTATAGCTGCATGGGAAGAGGAAGTAGAGAAGAACAATGTGAAATGTTGTCCTGAATTAAAAATCGAATGCGAAACGCATAGAATATGCATAGGGAAGGAAAGCCACATGTCAACTCACACTGTCTCCAGGCTACGATGTTCCACTCCTACGTCTCCGGAGTGCTCCACCGCCATCCTGTATACCAGTAGAGAATGCTCGACCACCAACCTGTATACCTTAAGAGAATGCTCCACCGCCATCGTGTATGCGTACCCAGTTCTGGCGCTGGGGGATGCGCTAAAAGAAGTCTGGTAGGCACTACAGCTGCATGGGAAGAGTAAGTAGAGAAGGACAATGTGAAATGTTGGCCTGACTTAAAAATCGAATGCGAAACGCATTGAATATGCATAGGAAAAGGATAGCCACATGTCAACTCACACGGTCTCCAGTCTACGATGTTCCACTCCTACGTCTCCGGAGTAGAGAATGCTCCACCGCCATCCTGTATACCAGAAGAGAATGCTCCACCGCCATCGTGTTCACATACCCAGTGCTGGAGCCGGGGGATGCGCTATAAGAAGTCTGGTATGCACTACAGCTGCATGGGAAGAGTAAGTAGAGAAGGACAATGTGAAATGTTGGCCTGAATTAAAAATCGAATACGAAACGCATTGAATATGCTTAGGGAAAGGATAGCCACATGTCAACTCACACTGTCTCCAGTCTACGATGTTCCACTCCTCTGTCTCCGGTGTAGACAATGCTCCACCGCCATCCTGTATGCCAGAAGAGAATGCTCCACCGTCATCGTGTTTACATACCCAGTGCTGGAGCCGGGGGATGCGCTATAAGAAGTCTGGTATGCACTACAGCTGCATGGGAAGAGTAAGTAGAGAAGGACAATGTGAAATGTTGGCCTGAATTAAAAATCGAATATGAAACGCATTGAATATGCATAGGGAAAGGATAGCCACATGTCAACTCACACTGTCACCAGGCTACGATGTTCCACTCCTACGTCTCCGTAGTAGAGAATGCTCCACCGCCATCCTGTATACCAGTAGAGAATGCTCCACCGCCATCCTGTATACCAGAAGAGAATGCTCCACCGCCATCGTGTATACGTACCCAGTGCTGGAGCCGGGGGATGCGCTATAAGAACTCTGGTAGGCACTACAGCTGCATGGGAAGAGTAAGTAGAGAAGGACAATGTGAAATGTTGACCTGAATGAAAAATGGAATGCGAAACGCATTGAATATACATAGGGAAAGGATAGCCACATGTCAACTCACACTGTCTCCAGGCTACGACGTTGCACTCCTACGTCTCCGGAGTAGAGAATGCTCCACCGCCATCCTGTATACCAGTAGAGAATGCTCCACCGCCATCCTGTATACCAGAAGAGAATGCTCCACCTCCATCGTGTATACGTACCCAGTGCTGGAGCCGGGGGATGCGCTAAAACAAGTCTGGCAGGCACTACAGCTGCATGGGAAGAGGAAGTAGAGAAGAACAATGTGAAATGTTGTCCTGAATTAAAAATCGAATGCGAAACGCATAGAATATGCATAGGGAAGGAAAGCCACATGTCAACTCACACTGTCTCCAGGCTACGATGTTCCACTCCTACGTGTCCGGAGTGCTCCACCGCCATCCTGTATACCAGTAGAGAATGCTCGACCACCAACCTGTATACCTTAAGAGAATGCTCCACCGCCATCGTGAATGCGTACCCAGTTCTGGCGCTGGGGGATGCGCTAAAAGAAGTCTGGTAGGCACTACAGCTGCATGGGAAGAGTAAGTAGAGAAGGACAATGTGAAATGTTGGCCTGAATTAAAAATCGAATGCGAAACGCATTGAATATGCATAGGGAAAAGATAGCCACATGTCAACTCACACTGTCTCCAGGCTACGATGTTCCACTCCTACGTCTCCGGAGTGCTCCACCGCCATCCTGTATACCAGTAGAGAATGCTCCACCACCAACCTGTACACCAGAAGAGAATGCTCCACCGCCATCGTGTATACGTACCAAGTTCTGGAGCCGGGGGATGCGCTAAAAGAAGTCTGGTAGGCTCTACAGCAGCATGGGAAGAGTAAGTAGAGAAGGACAATGTGAAATGTTGGCCTGAATTAAAAATCGAATGCGAAACGCATTGAATATGCATAGGGAAAGGATAGCCACATGTCAACTCACACGGTCTCCAGTCTACGATGTTCCACTCCTACGTCTCCGGAGTAGAGAATGCTCCACCGCCATCCTGTGTACCAGAAGAGAATGCTCCACCGCCATCGTGTTTACATACCCAGTGCTGGAGCCGGGGGATGCGCTATAAGAAGTCTGGTATGAACTACAGCTGCATGTGAAGAGTAAGTAGAGAAGGACAATGTGAAATGTTGGCCTGAATTAAAAATCGAATACGAAACGCATTGAATATGCATAGGGAAAGGATAGCCACATGTCAACTCACACGGTCTCCAGGCTACGATGTTCCACTCCTACGTCTCCGGAGTAGAGAATGCTCCACCGCCATCCTGTATACCAGTAGAGAATGCTCCACCGTCATCCTGTATACCAGAAGAGAATGCTCCACCGCCATCGTGTATACGTACATAGTGCTGGAGCCGAGGGATGCGCTATAAGAACTCTGGTAGGCACTACAGCTGCATGGGAAGAGTAAGTAGAGAAGGAAAATGTGAAATGTTGGCCTGAATTAAAAATCGAATGCGAAACGCATTGAATATGTATAGGGAAAGGATAGCCACATGTCAACTCACATGTCTCCAGGCTACAATGTTCCACTCCTTAGTCTCCGGAGTAGAGAATGCTCCACCGTCATACTGTGCACCAGTAGAGAAAGCTCCACCGCAATCCTGTATACCAGAACAGAATCGTCCACCGCCATCGTGTATACGAACCCAGTGCTGGAGCCGGGGGATGGGCCATAAGAAGTCTGGTAGGCACTACAGCTGCATGGGAAGAGTAAGTAGAGAAGGACAATGTTGGCCTGAATTAAAAATGGAATGCGAAACGCATTGAATATGCACACGGAAAGGATAGCCACATGTCAACTCACACTGTTCCAGGCTACGATGTTCCACTCCTACGTCTCCGGAGTAGAGAATGCTCCACCTCCATCCTGTATACCAGCAGAGAATGCTCCACCGCAATCGTGTATACCAGAACAGAATCCTCCACCGCCATCGAGAATACGTACCCAGTGCTGGAGCCGGGGGATGGGCCATAAGAAGTCTGGTAGGCACTACAGCTGCATGGGAAGAGTAAGTAAAGAAGGACAATGTTGGCCTGACTTAAAAATCGAATGCGAAACGCATTGAATATGCATAGGGAAAGGATAGCCACATGTCAACTCACACTGTCTCCAGGCTACGATGTTCCACTCCTACGTCTCCGGAGTAGAGAATGCTCCACCGCCATCCTGTATACCAGTAGAGAATGCTCCACCGCCATCCTGTATACCAGAAGAGAATGTTCCACCGCCATCATGTATACGTACCCAGTGCTGGAGCCAAGGGATGCGCTATAAGAAGTCTGGTAGGCACTACAGCTGAATGGGAAGAGTAAATCGAGATGGACAATGTGATATGTTGGCCTGAATTAGAAATCGAATACGAAACGCATTGAATATGCATAGGGAAAGGATAGCCACACGTCAACTCACACTGTCTCCAGACTGCGATGTTCCACTCCTACGTCTCCGGAGTAGAGAATGCTCCACCGCCATCCTGTATACCAGTAGAGAATGCTCCACCGCCATCCTGTATACCAGAAGAGAATGTTCCACCGCCATCATGTATACGTACCCAGTGCTGGAGCCGGGGGATGCGCTATAAGAAGTCTGGTAGGCACTACAGCTGCATGGGAAGAGTAAATCGAGAAGGACAATTTGATACGTTGGCCTGAATTAGAAATCGAATACGAAACGCATTGAATATGCATAGGGAAAGGATAGCCACATGTCAACTCACACTGTCTCCAGGCTACGATGTTCCACTCCTACGTCTCCGGAGTAGAGAATGCTCCACCGCCATCCTGTATACCAGTAGAGAATGCTCCACCGCCATCCTGTATACCAGAATAGAATGCTCCACCGCCATCATGTATACGTACCCAGTGCTGGAGCTGGGGGATGTGCTATAAGAAGTCTGGCAGACACTACAGCTGCATAGGAAGAGTAAGTAAAGAACGACAATGTTGGCCTGAATTAAAAATGGAATGCGAAACGCATTCAATATGCATAGGGAAAGTATAGCCACATGTCAACTCACACTGTCTCCAGGCTACGATGTTCCACTCCTACGTCTACGGAGTAGAGAATGCTCCACCGCCATCCTGTATGCCAGTAGAGAATGCTCCGCCGCCATCCTGTATACCAGAAGAGAATGCTCCACCACCATCGTGTATACGAACCCAGTGTTGGAGCCGGGGGATGCGCTATAAGAAGTCTGGTAGGCACTACAGCTGCATGGGAAGAGGAAGTAGAGAAGAACAATGTGAATTGTTGTCCTGAATTCAAAATCGAATGCGAAACGCATAGAATATGCATAGGGAAAGGATAGCCACATGTCAACTCACACTGTTTCCAGGTTACGATGATCCACTCCTACGTCTCCGGAGTAGAGAATGCTCCACCGCCATCCTGTATACCAGCAGAGAATGCTCCACCGCCATCCTGTATACCAGAAGAGAATGCTCTACCACCATCGTGTATACGTACCCAGTGCTGGAGCTGGGGGATGCGCTATAAGAAGTCTGGTAGGCACTACAGCTGCATGGGAAGAGTAAGTAGAGAAGGACAATGTGAAATGTTGGCCTGACTTAAAAATCGAATGCGAAACGCATTGAATATGCATAGGGAAAGGATACCCACATGTCAACTCACACGGTCTCCAGTCTACGATGTTCCACTGCATCGTCTCCGGAGTAGAGAATGCTCCACCGCCATTCTGTATACCAGAAGAGAATGCTCCACCGCCATCGTGTTTACATACCCAGTGCTGGAGCCGGGGGATGCGCTATAAGAACTCTGGTAGGCACTACAGCTGCATGGGAAGAGTAAGTAGAGAAGGACAATGTGAAATGTTGGCCTGAATGAAAAATGGAATGCGAAACGCATTGAATATACATAGGGAAAGGATAGCCACATGTCAACTCACACTGTCTCCAGGCCACGACGTTGCACTCCTACGTCTCCGGAGTAGAGAATGCTCCACCGCCATCCTGAATACCAGTAGAGAATGCTCCACCGCCATCCTGTATACCAGAAGAGAGTGCTCCACCTCCATCGTGTATACGTACCCAGTGCTGGAGCCGGGGGATGCGCTAAAACAAGTCTGGCAGGCACTACAGCTGCATGGGAAGAGTAAGTACAGAAGGACAATGTGAAATGTTGGACTGAATTAAAAATCGAATGCGAAACGCATTGAATATGAATAGGGAAAGGATAGCCACATGTCAACTCACACTGTCTCCAGGTTGCGATGTTCCACTCCTACGTCTCCGGAGCAGAGAATGCTTCACCGCCATCCTGTATACCAGTAGAGAATGCTCCACCGCCATCCTGTATACCAGAAGAAAATGCTCCACCGCCATCGTGTATACGTACCCGGTGCTGGAGCCGGGGGATGCGCTATAAGAAGTCTGAAATGCACTACAGCTGCATGGGAAGAGTAAGTAGAGAAGGACAATGTGAAATGTTGGCTGAATTAAAAATCGAATACGAAACGCATTGAATATGCATAGGGAAAGGATAGCCACATGTCAACTCACACTGTCTCCAGTCTACGATGTTCCACTCCTACGTCTCCGGAGTAGAGAATGCTCCACCGCCATCCTGTATACCAGAAGAGAATGCTCCACCGCCATCGTGTTTACATACCCAGTGCTGGAGCCGGGGGATGCGCTATAAGAAGTCTGGTATGCACTACAGCTGCATGGGAAGAGTAAGTAGAGAAGGACAATGTGAAAAATTGGCTTGAATTAAAAATCGAATACGAAACGCATTGAATATGAATAGGGAAAGGATAGCCACATGTCAACTCACACTGTCTCCAGGCTACGATGTTCCACTCCTACGTCTCCGGAGTAGAGAATGCTCCACCGCCATCCTGTATACCAGTAGAGAATGCTCCACCGCCATCCTGTATACCAGAAGAGAATGCTCCACCGCCATCGTGTATACGTACCCAGTGCTGGAGCCGGGGGATGCGCTATAAAAATTCTGGTAGGCACTACAGCTGCATGGGAAGAGTAAGTAGAGAAGGACAATGTGAAATGTTGGCCTGAATGAAAAATGGAATGCGAAACGCATTGAATATACATAGGGAAAGGATAGCCACATGTCAATTCACACTGTCTCCAGGCTACGACTTTGCACTCCTACGTCTCCGGAGTAGAGAATGCTCCACCGCCATCCTGAATACCAGTAGAGAATGCTACACCGACATCCTGTATACCAGAAGAAAGTGCTCCACCTCCATCGTGTATACGTACCCAGTGCTGGAGCCGGGGGATGCGCTAAAACAAGTCTGGCAGGCACTACAGCTGCATGGGAAGAGTAAGTACAGAAGGACAATGTGAAATGTTGGACTGAATTAAAAATCGAATGCGAAACGCATTGAATATGAATAGGGAAAGGATAGCCACATGTCATCTCACACTGTCTCCAGGTTGCGATGTTCCACTCCTACGTCTCCGGAGCAGAGAATGCTTCACCGCCATCCTGTATACCAGTAGAGAATGCTCCACCGCCATCCTGTATACCAGAAGAAAATGCTCCACCGCCATCGTGTATACGTACCCAGGGCTGGAGCAGGGGGATGCGCTATAAGAAGTCTGGTAGGCACTACAGCTGCATGGGAAGTGTAAGTAGAGAAGGACAATGTGAAATGTTGGCCTGAATTAAAAATCGAATACGAAACGCATTGAATATGCATAGGGAAAGGATAGCCACATGTCAACTCACACTGTCTCCAGTCTACGATGTTCCACTCCTACGTCTCCGGAGTAGAGAATGCTCCACCGCCATCCTGTATACCAGAATAGAATGCTCCACCGCCATCGTGTTTACATACCCAGTGCTGGAGCCGGGGGATGCGCTATAAGAAGTCTGGTATGCACTACAGCTGCATGGGAAGAGTAAGTAGAGAAGGACAATGTGAAATGTTGGCCTGAATTAAAAATCGAATACGAAACGCATTGAATATGCATAGGGAAAGGATAGCCACATGTCAACTCACACTGTCTCCAGGCTACGATGTTCCACTCCTACGTCTCCGGAGTAGAGAATGCTCCACCGCCATCCTGTATACCAGTAGAGAATGCTCCACCGCCATCCTGTATACCAGAAGAGAATGCTCCACCGCCATTGTGTATACGTACCCAGTGCTGGAGCCGGGGGATGCGCTATAAGAAGTCTGGTAGGCACTACAGCTGCATGGGAAGACTAAGTAGAGAAGGACAATGTGAAATGTTGGCCTGAATGAAAAATGGAATGCGAAACGCATTGAATATACATAGGGAAAGGATAGCCACATGTCAACTCACACTGTCTCCAGGCTACGACGTTGCACTCCTACGTCTCCGTAGTAGAGAATGCTCCACCGCCATCCTGTATACCAGTAGAGAATGCTCCACCGCCATCCTGTATACCAGATGAGAATGCTCCACCGCCATCGTGTATATGTACCCAGGGCTGGAGCAGGGGGATGCGCCATAAGAAGTCTGGTAGGCACTACAGCTGCATGGGAAGAGTAAGTAGAGAAGGACTATGTGAAATGTTGGCCAGAATTAAAAATCGAATGCAAAACGCATTGAATATGCATAGGGAAAGGATAACCACATGTCAACTCACACTGTCTCCAGGCTACGATGTTCCACTCCTACGTCTCCGGAGTAGAGAATGTTCCACCGCCATCCTGTATAACCAGTAGAGAATGCTCCACCGCCATCGTGTATACGTACCCAGTGCTGGACCCGGGGGATGCGCTATAAGAAGTCTGGTAGGCACTACAGCTGCATGGGAAGAGTAAGTAGAGAAGGACAATGTGAAATGTTGGCCTGAATAAAAAATCGAATGCGAAACGCATTGAATATGGATAGGGAAAGGATAGCCACATATCAGATCACACTGTCTCCATTCCACTACTACGTCTCCGGAGTAGAGAATGCTCCACCGTCATCCTGTATACCAGTAGAGAATGATCCACCGCCATCCTGTATACCAGAAGATAATGCTCCACCGCCGTCTGTATACGTACCCAGTGCTGGAGCCGGGGGATGCGCTATAGGAAGTCTGATAGGTACTACAGCTGCATGGGAAGAGTAAGTAGAGAAGGACAATGTGAAATGTCGGCCTGAATTAAAAATCGAATGCGAAACGCATTGAATATGCATAGGGAAAGGATAGCCACATGTCAACTCACACTGTCTCCAGGCTACGATGTTCCACTCCTACGTCTCCGGAGTAGAGAATGCTCCACCGTCATCCTGTATACCAGTAGAGAATGCTCCACCGCCATCCTGTATACCAGAAGAGAATGCTCCACCGCCATCATGTATACGTACCCAGTGCTGGAGCCGGGGGATGCGCTATAAGAACTCTGGTAGGCACTACAGCTGCATGGGAAGAGTAAGTAGAGAAGGACAATGTGAAATGTTGGCCAGAATTAAAAATCGAATGCAAAACGCATTGAATATGCATAGGGAAAGGATAACCACATGTCAACTCACACTGTCTCCAGGCTACGATGTTCCACTCCTACGTCTCCGGAGTAGAGAATGTTCCACCGCCATCCTGTATAACCAGTAGAGAATGCTCCACCGCCATCGTGTATACGTACCCAGTGCTGGAGCCGGGGGATGCGCTATAAGAAGTCTGGTAGGCACTACAGCTGCATGGGAAGAGTAAGTAGAGAAGGACAATGTGAAATGTTGGCCTGAATAAAAAATCGAATGCGAAACGCTTTGAATATGGATAGGGAAAGGATAGCCACATATCAGATCACACTGTCTCCATTCCACTACTACGTCTCCGGAGTAGAGAATGCTCCACCGTCATCCTGTATACCAGTAGAGAATGATCCACCGCCATCCTGTATACCAGAAGAGAATGCTCCACCGCCGTCGTGTATACGTACCCAGTGCTGGAGCCGGGGGATGCGCTATAAGAAGTCTGATAGGCACTACAGCTGCATGGGAAGAGTAAGTAGAGAAGGACAATGTGAAATGTCGGCCTGAATTAAAAATCGAATGCGAAACGCATTGAATATGCATAGGGAAAGGATAGCCACATGTCAACTCACACTGTCTCCAGGCTACGATGTTCCACTCCTACGTCTCCGGAGTAGAGAATGCTCCACCGCCATCCTGTATACCAGTAGAGAATGCTCCACCGCCATCCTGTATACCAGAAGAGAATGCTCCACCGCCATCGTGTATACGTACCCAGTACTGGAGCCGGGGGATGCGCTATAAGAAGTCTGGTAGGCACTACAGCTGCATGGGAAGAGTAAGTAGAGAACGACAATGTGAAATGTTGGCAAAATTAAAAATCGAATGCGAAACACATTGAATATGCATAGGGAAAGGATAGCCACATGTCAACTCACACTGTCTCCAGGCTACGATGTTCCACTCCTACGTCTCCGGAGAAGAGAATGCTCCACCGCCATCCTGTATACGAGTAGATAATGCTCCACCGCCATTCTGTATACCAGAAGAGAATGCTCCACCGCCATCGTGTATACGTACCCAGTACTGGAGCCGGGGGATGCGCTATAAGAAGTCTGGTAGGCACTACAGCTGCATGGGAAGGGTAAGTAGAGAACGACAATGTGAAATGTTGGCCTGAATTAAAAATGGAATGTGAAACGCATTGAATATCCATAGGGAAAGGATAGCCACATGTCAACTCACACTGTCTCCAGGCTACGATGTTCCACTCCTACGTCTCAGGAGTAGAGAATGCTCCACCGTCATCCTGTATACCAGTAGAGAATGCTCCACCGCCATCCTGTATACCAGAAGAGAATGCTCCACCGCCATCATGTATACGTACCCAGTGCTGGAGCCGGGGGATGCGCTATAAGAAGTCTGGTAGGCACTACAGCTGCATGGGAAGAGTAAGTAGAGAAGGACAATGTGAAATGTTGGCCTGAATTAAAAATGGAATGCGAAACGCATTGAATATCCATAGGGAAAGGATAGCCACATGTCAACTCACACTGTCTCCAGGCTACGATGTTCCACTCCTACGTCTCCGGAGTAGAGAATGCTCCACCGCCATCCTGTATACCAGTAGAGAATGCTCCACCGCCATCCTGTATACCAGAAGAGAATGCTCCACCGCCATCGTGTATACGTACCCAGTACTGGAGCCGGGGGATGCGCTATAAGAAGTCTGGTAGGCACTACAGCTGCATGGGAAGAGTAAGTAGAGAACGACAATGTGAAATGTTGGCAAAATTAAAAATCGAATGCGAAACACATTGAATATGCATAGGGAAAGGATAGCCACATGTCAACTCACACTGTCTCCAGGCTACGATGTTCCACTCCTACGTCTCCGGAGTAGAGAATGCTCCACCGCCATCCTGTATACGAGTAGAGAATGCTCCACCGCCATTCTGTATACCAGAAGAGAATGCTCCACCGCCATCGTGTATACGTACCCAGTACTGGAGCCGGGGGATGCGCTATAAGAAGTCTGGTAGGCACTACAGCTGCATGGGAAGAGTAAGTAGAGAACGACAATGTGAAATGATGGCCTGAATTAAAAATGGAATGCGAAACGCATTGAATATCCATAGGGAAAGGATAGCCAAATGTCAACTCACACTGTCTCCAGGCTACGATGTTCCACTCCTACGTCTCCGGAGTAAAGAATGCTACACCGCCATCCTGTATACCAGGAGAGAATGCTCCACCGCCATCGTGTATACCAGTAGAGAATGCTCTACCGCAATCCTGTATACCAGAAGAGAATGCTCCACCGCCATCGTGTATACGTACCCAGTGCTGTAGCCGGGGGATGCGCTATAAAAAGTCTGGTAGGCGCTACAGTTGCATGGGAAGAGTAAATCGAGAAGGACAATGTGATATGTTGGCCTGAATTAGAAATCGAATACGAAACGCATTGAATATGCATAGGGAAAGGATAGCCACATGTCAACTCACACTGTCTTCAGGCTACGATGTTCCACTCCTACGTCTCCGGAGTGCTCCACCGCCATCCTGTATACCAGTAGAGAATGCTCGACCACCAACCTGTATACCTTAAGAGAATGCTCCACCGCCATCGTGTATGCGTACCCAGTTCTGGCGCTGGGGGATGCCCTAAAAGAAGTCTGGTAGGCACTACAGCTGCATGGGAAGAGTAAGTAGAGAAGGACAATGTGAAATGTTGGCCTGACTTAAAAATCGAATGCGAAACGCATTGAATATGCATAGGGAAAGGATAGCCACATGTCAACTCACACGGTCTCCAGTCTACGATGTTCCACTCCTACGTCTCCGGAGTAGAGAATGCTCCACCGCCATCCTGTATACCAGAAGAGAATGCTCCACCGCCATCGTGTTCACATACCCAGTGCTGGAGCCGGGGGATGCGCTATAAGAAGTCTGGTATGCACTACAGCTGCATGGGAAGAGTAAGTAGAGAAGGACAATGTGAAATGTTGGCCTGAATTAAAAATCGAATACGAAACGCATTGAATATGCTTAGGGAAAGGATAGCCACATGTCAACTCACACTGTCTCCAGTCTACGATGTTCCACTCCTCTGTCTCCGGTGTAGAGAATGCTCCACCGCCATCCTGTATGCCAGAAGAGAATGCTCCACCGTCATCGTGTTTACATACCCAGTGCTGGAGCCGGGGGATGCGCTATAAGAAGTCTGGTATGCACTACAGCTGCATGGGAAGAGTAAGTAGAGAAGGACAATGTGAAATGTTGGCCTGAATTAAAAATCGAATACGAAACGCATTGAATATGCATAGGGAAAGGATAGCCACATGTCAACTCACACTGTCACCAGGCTACGATGTTCCACTCCTACGTCTCCGGAGTAGAGAATGCTCCACCGCCATCCTGTATACCAGTAGAGAATGCTCCACCGCCATCCTGTATACCAGAAGAGAATGCTCCACCGCCATCGTGTATACGTACCCAGTGCTGGAGCCGGGGGATGCGCTATAAGAACTCTGGTAGGCACTACAGCTGCATGGGAAGAGTAAGTAGAGAAGGACAATGTGAAATGTTGACCTGAATGAAAAATGGAATGCGAAACGCATTGAATATACATAGGGAAAGGATAGCCACATGTCAACTCACACTGTCTCCAGGCTACGACGTTGCACTCCTACGTCTCCGGAGTAGAGAATGCTCCACCGCCATCCTGTATACCAGTAGAGAATGCTCCACCGCCATCCTGTATACCAGAAGAGAATGCTCCACCTCCATCGTGTATACGTACCCAGTGCTGGAGCCGGGGGATGCGCTAAAACAAGTCTGGCAGGCACTACAGCTGCATGGGAAGAGTAAGTACAGAAGGACAATGTGAAATGTTGGACTGAATTAAAAATCGAATGCGAAACGCATTGAATATGAATAGGGAAAGGATAGCCACATGTCAACTCACACTGTCTCCAGGTTGCGATGTTCCACTCCTACGTCTTCGGAGCAGAGAATGCTCCACCGCCATCCTGTATACCAGTAGAGAATGCTCCACCGCCATCCTGTATACCAGAAGAGAATGCTCCACCGCCATCGTGTATACGTACACAGGGCTGGAGCAGGGGGATGCGCTATAAGAAGTCTGGTAGGCACTACAGCTGCATGGGAAGAGGAAGTAGAGAAGAACAATGTGAAATGTTGGCCTGAATTAAAAATCGAATGCGAAACGCATTGAATATGCATAGGGAAAAGATAGCCACATGTCAACTCACACAGTCTCCAGGCTACGATGTTCCACTCCTACGTCTCCGGAGTGCTCCACCGCCATCCTGTATACCAGTAGAGAATGCTCCACCACCAACCTGTACACCAGAAGAGAATGCTCCACCGCCATCGTGTATACGTACCAAGTTCTGGAGCCGGGGGATGCGCTAAAAGAAGTCTGGTAGGCACTACAGCAGCATGGGAAGAGTAAGTAGAGAAGGACAATGTGAAATGTTGGCCTGAATTAAAAATCGAATGCGAAACGCATTGAATATGCATAGGGAAAGGATAGCCACATGTCAACTCACACGGTCTCCAGTCTACGATGTTCCACTCCTACGTCTCCGGAGTAGAGAATGCTCCACCGCCATCCTGTGCACCAGAAGAGAATGCTCCGCCGCCATCGTGTTTACATACCCAGTGCTGGAGCCGGGGGATGCGCTATAAGAAGTCTGCTTTGCACTACAGCTGCATGTGAAGAGTAAGTAGAGAAGGACAATGTGAAATGTTGGCCTGAATTAAAAATCGAATACGAAACGCATTGAATATGCATAGGGAAAGGATAGCCACATGTCAACTCACACGGTCTCCAGGCTACGATGTTCCACTCCTACGTCTCCGGAGTAGAGAATGCTCCACCGCCATCCTGTATACCAGTAGAGAATGCTCCACCGCCATCCTGTATACCAGAAGAGAATGCTCCACCGCCATCGTGTATACGTACACAGGGCTGGAGCAGGGGGATGCGCTATAAGAAGTCTGGTAGGCACTACAGCTGCATGGGAAGAGTAAGTAGAGAACGACAATGTGAAATGTTGGCAAAATTAAAAATCGAATGCGAAACACATTGAATATGCATAGGGAAAGGATAGCCACATGTCAACTCACACTGTCTCCAGGCTACGATGTTCCACTCCTACGTCTCCGGAGTAGAGAATGCTCCACCGCCATCCTGTATACGAGTAGAGAATGCTCCACCGCCATTCTGTATACCAGAAGAGAATGCTCCACCGCCATCGTGTATACGTACCCAGTACTGGAGCCGGGGGATGCGCTATAAGAAGTCTGGTAGGCACTACAGCTGCATGGGAAGAGTAAGTAGAGAACGACAATGTGAAATGATGGCCTGAATTAAAAATGGAATGCGAAACGCATTGAATATCCATAGGGAAAGGATAGCCAAATGTCAACTCACACTGTCTCCAGGCTACGATGTTCCACTCCTACGTCTCCGGAGTAAAGAATGCTACACCGCCATCCTGTATACCAGGAGAGAATGCTCCACCGCCATCGTGTATACCAGTAGAGAATGCTCTACCGCAATCCTGTATACCAGAAGAGAATGCTCCACCGCCATCGTGTATACGTACCCAGTGCTGTAGCCGGGGGATGCGCTATAAAAAGTCTGGTAGGCGCTACAGTTGCATGGGAAGAGTAAATCGAGAAGGACAATGTGATATGTTGGCCTGAATTAGAAATCGAATACGAAACGCATTGAATATGCATAGGGAAAGGATAGCCACATGTCAACTCACACTGTCTTCAGGCTACGATGTTCCACTCCTACGTCTCCGGAGTGCTCCACCGCCATCCTGTATACCAGTAGAGAATGCTCGACCACCAACCTGTATACCTTAAGAGAATGCTCCACCGCCATCGTGTATGCGTACCCAGTTCTGGCGCTGGGGGATGCCCTAAAAGAAGTCTGGTAGGCACTACAGCTGCATGGGAAGAGTAAGTAGAGAAGGACAATGTGAAATGTTGGCCTGACTTAAAAATCGAATGCGAAACGCATTGAATATGCATAGGGAAAGGATAGCCACATGTCAACTCACACGGTCTCCAGTCTACGATGTTCCACTCCTACGTCTCCGGAGTAGAGAATGCTCCACCGCCATCCTGTATACCAGAAGAGAATGCTCCACCGCCATCGTGTTCACATACCCAGTGCTGGAGCCGGGGGATGCGCTATAAGAAGTCTGGTATGCACTACAGCTGCATGGGAAGAGTAAGTAGAGAAGGACAATGTGAAATGTTGGCCTGAATTAAAAATCGAATACGAAACGCATTGAATATGCTTAGGGAAAGGATAGCCACATGTCAACTCACACTGTCTCCAGTCTACGATGTTCCACTCCTCTGTCTCCGGTGTAGAGAATGCTCCACCGCCATCCTGTATGCCAGAAGAGAATGCTCCACCGTCATCGTGTTTACATACCCAGTGCTGGAGCCGGGGGATGCGCTATAAGAAGTCTGGTATGCACTACAGCTGCATGGGAAGAGTAAGTAGAGAAGGACAATGTGAAATGTTGGCCTGAATTAAAAATCGAATACGAAACGCATTGAATATGCATAGGGAAAGGATAGCCACATGTCAACTCACACTGTCACCAGGCTACGATGTTCCACTCCTACGTCTCCGGAGTAGAGAATGCTCCACCGCCATCCTGTATACCAGTAGAGAATGCTCCACCGCCATCCTGTATACCAGAAGAGAATGCTCCACCGCCATCGTGTATACGTACCCAGTGCTGGAGCCGGGGGATGCGCTATAAGAACTCTGGTAGGCACTACAGCTGCATGGGAAGAGTAAGTAGAGAAGGACAATGTGAAATGTTGACCTGAATGAAAAATGGAATGCGAAACGCATTGAATATACATAGGGAAAGGATAGCCACATGTCAACTCACACTGTCTCCAGGCTACGACGTTGCACTCCTACGTCTCCGGAGTAGAGAATGCTCCACCGCCATCCTGTATACCAGTAGAGAATGCTCCACCGCCATCCTGTATACCAGAAGAGAATGCTCCACCTCCATCGTGTATACGTACCCAGTGCTGGAGCCGGGGGATGCGCTAAAACAAGTCTGGCAGGCACTACAGCTGCATGGGAAGAGTAAGTACAGAAGGACAATGTGAAATGTTGGACTGAATTAAAAATCGAATGCGAAACGCATTGAATATGAATAGGGAAAGGATAGCCACATGTCAACTCACACTGTCTCCAGGTTGCGATGTTCCACTCCTACGTCTTCGGAGCAGAGAATGCTCCACCGCCATCCTGTATACCAGTAGAGAATGCTCCACCGCCATCCTGTATACCAGAAGAGAATGCTCCACCGCCATCGTGTATACGTACACAGGGCTGGAGCAGGGGGATGCGCTATAAGAAGTCTGGTAGGCACTACAGCTGCATGGGAAGAGGAAGTAGAGAAGAACAATGTGAAATGTTGGCCTGAATTAAAAATCGAATGCGAAACGCATTGAATATGCATAGGGAAAAGATAGCCACATGTCAACTCACACAGTCTCCAGGCTACGATGTTCCACTCCTACGTCTCCGGAGTGCTCCACCGCCATCCTGTATACCAGTAGAGAATGCTCCACCACCAACCTGTACACCAGAAGAGAATGCTCCACCGCCATCGTGTATACGTACCAAGTTCTGGAGCCGGGGGATGCGCTAAAAGAAGTCTGGTAGGCACTACAGCAGCATGGGAAGAGTAAGTAGAGAAGGACAATGTGAAATGTTGGCCTGAATTAAAAATCGAATGCGAAACGCATTGAATATGCATAGGGAAAGGATAGCCACATGTCAACTCACACGGTCTCCAGTCTACGATGTTCCACTCCTACGTCTCCGGAGTAGAGAATGCTCCACCGCCATCCTGTGCACCAGAAGAGAATGCTCCGCCGCCATCGTGTTTACATACCCAGTGCTGGAGCCGGGGGATGCGCTATAAGAAGTCTGCTTTGCACTACAGCTGCATGTGAAGAGTAAGTAGAGAAGGACAATGTGAAATGTTGGCCTGAATTAAAAATCGAATACGAAACGCATTGAATATGCATAGGGAAAGGATAGCCACATGTCAACTCACACGGTCTCCAGGCTACGATGTTCCACTCCTACGTCTCCGGAGTAGAGAATGCTCCACCGCCATCCTGTATACCAGTAGAGAATGCTCCACCGCCATCCTGTATACCAGAAGAGAATGCTCCACCGCCATCGTGTATACGTACACAGGGCTGGAGCAGGGGGATGCGCTATAAGAAGTCTGGTAGGCACTACAGCTGCATGGGAAGAATAAGTAGAGAAGGACAATGTGAAATGTTGGCCTGAATTAAAAATCGAATGCGAAACGCATTCAATATGCATAGGGAAAAGATAGCCACATGTCAACTCACACTGTCTCCAGGCTACGATGTTCCACTCCTACGTCTCCGGAGTGTTCCACCGCCATCCTGTATACCAGTAGAGAATGCTCCACCACCATCCTGTACACCAGAAGAGAATGCTCCACCGCCATCGTGTATACGTACCAAGTTCTGGAGCCGGGGGATGCGCTAAAAAAAGTCTGGTAGGCACTACAGCAGCATGGAAAGAGTAAGTAGAGAAGGACAATGTGAAATGTTGGCCTGAATTCAAAATCGAATGCGAAACGCATTGAATATGCATAGGGAAAGGATAGCCACATGTCAACTCACACGGTCTCCAGTCTACGATGTTCCACTCCTACGTCTCCGGAGTAGAGAATGCTCCACCTCCATCCTGTGTACCAGAAGAGAATTCTCCACCGCCATCGTGTTTACATACCCAGTGCTGGAGCCGGGGGATGCGCTATAAGAAGTCTGGTATGCACTACAGCTGCAGGTGAAGAGTAAGTAGAGAAGGACAATGTGAAATGTTGGCCTGAATTAAAAATCGAATACGAAACGCATTGAATATGCATAGGGAAAGGATAGCCACATGTCAACTCACACGGTCTCCAGGCTACGATGTTCCACTCCTACGTCTCCGGAGTAGAGAATGCTCCACCGCCATCCTGTATACCAGTACAGAATGCTCCACCGTCATCCTGTATACCAGAAGAGAATGCTCCACCGCCATCGTGTATACGTACCCAGTGCTGGAGCCGAGGGATGCGCTATAAGAACTCTGGTAGGCACTACAGCTGCATGGGAAGAGTAAGTAGAGAAGGAAAATGTGAAATGTTGGCCAGAATTAAAAATCGAATGCGAAACGCATTGAATATGTATAGGGAAAGGATAGCCACATGTCAACTCACACTGTCTCCAGGCTACAATGTTCCACTCCTTAGTCTCCGGAGTAGAGAATGCTCCACCGTCATACTGTGCACCAGTAGAGAATGCTCCACCGCAATCCTGTATACCAGAACAGAATCGTCCACCGCCATCGTGTATACGAACCCAGTGCTGGAGCCGGGGGATGGGCCATAAGAAGTCTGGTAGGCACTACAGCTGCATGGGAAGAGTAAGTAGAGAAGGACAATGTTGGCCTGAATTAAAAATGGAATGCGAAACGCATTGAATATGCACACGGAAAGGATAGCCACATGTCAACTCACACTGTTCCAGGCTACGATGTTCCACTCCTACGTCTCCGGAGTAGAGAATGCTCCACCACCATCCTGTATACCAGCAGAGAATGCTCCACCGCAATCCTGTATACCAGAACAGAATCCTCCACCGCCATCGTGAATACGTACCCAGTGCTGGAGCCGGGGGATGGGCCATAAGAAGTCTGGTAGGCACTACAGCTGCATGGGAAGAGTAAGTAGAGAAGGACAATGTTGGCCTGACTTAAAAATCGAATGCGAAACGCATTGAATATGCATAGGGAAAGGATAGCCACATGTCAACTCACACTGTCTCCAGGCTACGATGTTCCACTCCTACGTCTCCGGAGTAGAGAATGCTCCACCGCCATCATGTATACCAGTAGAGAATGCTCCACCGCCATCCTGTATACCAGAAGAGAATGTTCCACCGCCATCATGTATACGTACCCAGTGCTGGAGCCGGGGGATGCGCTATAAGAAGTCTGGTAGGCACTACAGCTGAATGGGAAGAGTAAATCGAGAAGGACAATGTGATATGTTGGCCTGAATTACAAATCGAATACGAAACGCATTGAATATGCATAGGGAAAGGATAGCCACACGTCAACTCACACTGTCTCCAGACTGCGATGTTCCACTCCTACGTCTCCGGAGTAGAGAATGCTCCACCGCCATCCTGTATACCAGTAGAGAATGCTCCACCGCCATCCTGTATACCAGAAGAGAATGTTCCACCGCCATCATGTATACGTACCCAGTGCTGGAGCCGGGGGATGCGCTATAAGAAGTCTGGTAGGCACTACAGCTGCAAGGGAAGAGTAAATCGAGAAGGACAATTTGATATGTTGGCCTGAATTAGAAATCGAATACGAAACGCATTGAATATGCATAGGGAAAGGATAGCCACATGTCAACTCACACTGTCTCCTGGCTACGATGTTCCACTCCTACGTCTCCGGAGTAGAGAATGCTCCACCGCCATCCTGTATACCAGTAGAGAATGCTCCACCGCCATCCTGTATACCAGAATAGAATGCTCCACCGCCATCATGTATACGTACCCAGTGCTGGAGCCGGGGGATGTGCTATAAGAAGTCTGGCAGACACTACAGCTGCATAGGAAGAGTAAGTAGAGAACGACAATGTTGGCCTGAATTAAAAATGGAATGCGAAACGCATTCAATATGCATAGGGAAAGTATAGCCACATGTCAACTCACACTGTCTCCAGGCTACGATGTTCCACTCCTACGTCTACGGAGTAGAGAATGCTCCACCGCCATCCTGTATGCCAGTAGAGAATGCTCCGCCGCCATCCTGTATACCAGAAGAGAATGCTCCACCACCATCGTGTATACGAACCCAGTGTTGGAGCCGGGGGATGCGCTATAAGAAGTCTGGTAGGCACTACAGCTGCATGGAAAGAGGAAGTAGAGAAGAACAATGTGAATTGTTGTCCTGAATTAAAAATCGAATGCGAAACGCATAGAATATGCATAGGGAAAGGATAGCCACATGTCAACTCACACGGTCTCCAGTCTACGATGTTCCACTCCATCGTCTCCGGAGTAGAGAATGCTCCACCGCCATCCTGTATACCAGAAGAGAATGCTCCACCGCCATCGTGTTTACATACCCAGTGCTGGAGCCGGGGGATGCGCTATAAGAACTCTGGTAGGCACTACAGCTGCATGGGAAGAGTAAGTAGAGAAGGACAATGTGAAATGTTGGCCTGAATGAAAAATGGAATGCGAAACGCATTGAATATGCATAGGGAAAGGATAGCCACATGTCAACTCACACTGTCTCCAGGCTACGATGTTCCACTCCTACGTCTCCGGAGTAGAGAATGCTCCACCGCCATCCTGTATACCAGTAGAGAATGCTCCACCGCCATCCTGTATACCAGAAGAGAATGCTCCACCGCCATTGTGTATACGTACCTAGTGCTGGAGCCGGGGGATGCGCTATAAGAAGTCTGGTAGGCACTACAGCTGCATGGGAAGACTAAGTAGAGAAGGACAATGTGAAATGTTGGCCTGAATGAAAAATGGAATGCGAAACGCATTGAATATACATATGGAAAGGATAGCCACATGTCAACTCACACTGTCTCCAGGCTACGACGTTGCACTCCTACGTCTCCGTAGTAGAGAATGCTCCACCGCCATCCTGTATACCAGTAGAGAATGCTCCACCGCCATCCTGTATACCAGATGAGAATGCTCCACCGCCATCGTGTATATGTACCCAGGGCTGGAGCAGGGGGATGCGCCATAAGAAGTCTGGTAGGCACTACAGCTGCATGGGAAGAGTAAGTAGAGAAGGACTATGTGAAATGTTGGCCTGAATTAAAAATCGAATGCGAAACGCATTGAATATGCATAGGGAAAGGATAGCCACATGTCAACTCACACTGTCTCCAGGCTATGATGTTCCACTCCTACGTCTCCGGAGTGCTCCACCGCCATCCTGTATACCAGTAGAGAATGCTCCACCACCAACCTGTATCCCAGAAGAGAATGCTCCACCGCCATCGTGTATACGTACCCAGTGCTGGAGCCGGGGGATGCGCTATAAGAACTCTGGTAGGCACTACAGCTGCATGGGAAGGGTAAGTAGAGAAGGACAATGTGAAATGTTGGCCTGAATGAAAAATGGAATGCGAAACGAATTGAATATACATAGGGAAAGGATAGCCACATGTCAACTCACACTGTCTCCAGGCTACGACGTTCCACTCCTACGTCTCCGGAGTAGAGAATGCTCCACCGCCATTCTGTATACCAGAAGAGAATGCTCCACCGCCATCGTGTATACGTACCCAGGGCTGGAGCAGGGGGATGCGCTATAAGAAGTCTGGTAGGCACTACAGCTGCATGGGAAGAGTAAGTAGAGAAGGAAAATGTGAAATGTTGGCCTGAATTAAAAATCGAATGCGAAAGGCATTCAATATGCATAGGGAAAGGATAGCCACATGTCAACTCACACTGTCTCCAGGCTACAATGTTCCACTCCTTAGTCTCCGGAGTAGAGAATGCTCCACCGCCATCCTGTATACCAGTAGAGAATGCTCCACCGCCATCCTGTATACCAGAAGAGAATGCTCCACCGCCATCGTGTATACGTACCCAGGGCGGGAGCAGGGGGATGCGCCATAAGAAGTCTGGTAGGCACTACAGCTTCATGGGATGAGTAAGTAGAGAAGGACTATGTGAAATGTTGGCCTGAATTAAAAATCGAATGCGAAACGCATTGAATATGCATAGGGAAAGGATAGCCACATGTCAACTCACACTGTCTCCAGGCTATGATGTTCCACTCCTACGTCTCCGGAGTGCTCCACCGCCATCCTGTATACCAGTAGAGAATGCTCCACCACCAACCTGTATCCCAGAAGAGAATGCTCCACCACCATCGTGTATACGTACCCAGTTCTGGAGCCGGGGGATGCGCTAAAAAAAGTCTGGTAGGCACTACAGCTGCATGAGAAGAGTAAGTAGAGAAGGACAATGTGAAATGTTGGCCTGAATTAAAAATCGAATGCAAAACGCATTGAATATGCATAGGGAAAGGATAGCCACATGTCAACTCACACGGTCTAAAGTCTACGATGTTCCACTCCTACGTCTCCGGAGAAGAGAATGCTCCACCGCCATCCTGTGTACCAGAAGAGAATGCTCCACCGCCATCGTGTTTGCATACCCAGTGCTGGAGCCGGAGGATGCGCTATAAGAAGTCTGGTATGCACTACAGCTGCATGGGAAGAGTAAGTAGAGAAGGACATTGTGAAATGTTGGCCTGAATTAAAAATCGAATACGAAACGCATTGAATATGCATAGGGAAAGGATAGCCACATGTCAACTCACACTGTCTCCAGGCTACGATTTTCCACTCCTACGTCTCCGGAGTAGAGAATGCTCCACCGCCATCCTGTATACCAGTAGAGAATGCTCCACCGCCATCCTGTATACCAGAAGAGAATGCTCCACCGCCATCGTGTATACGTACCAAGTGCTGGAGCCGGGGGATGCGCTATAAGAACTCTGGTAGGCACTACAGCTGCATGGGAAGAGTAAGTAGAGAAGGACAATGTGAAATGTTGGCCAGAATTAAAAATCGAATGCAAAACGCATTGAATATGCATAGGGAAAGGATAACCACATGTCAACTCACACTGTCTCCAGGCTACGATGTTCCACTCCTACGTCTCCAGAGTAGAGAATGTTCCACCTCCATCCTGTATAACCAGTAGAGAATGCTCCACCGCCGTCGTGTATACGTACCCAGTGCTGGAGCCGGGGGATGCGCTATAAGAAGTCTGATAGGCACTACAGCTGCATGGGAAGAGTAAGTAGAGAAGGACAATGTGAAATGTCGGCCTGAATTAAAAATCGAATGCGAAACGCATTGAATATGCATAGGGAAAGGATAGCCACATGTCAACTCACACTGTCTCCAGGCTACGATTTTCCACTCCTACGTCTCCGGAGTAGAGAATGCTCCACCACCATCCTGTATACCAGTAGAGAATGCTCCACTGCCATCCTGTATACCAGAAGAGAATGCTCCACCGCCATCGTGTATACCTACCCAGTGCTGGAGCCGGGGGATGCGCTATAAGAAGTCTGGTAGGCACTACAGCTGCATGGGAAGAGTAAGTAGAGAAGGACAATGCGAAATGTTGGCCAGAATTAAAAATCGAATGCAAAACCCATTGAATATGCATAGGAAAAGGATAACCACATGTCAACTCACACGGTCTCCAGGCTACGATATTCCACACCTACGTCTCCGGAGTAGAGAATGCTCCCTCGCCATCCTGTATACCAGAAGAGAATGCTCCACCGCCATCGTGTTTACATACCCAGTGCTGGAGCCGGGGGATGCGCTATAAGAAGTCTGGTAGGCACTACTGCTGCATGGGAAGAGTAAGTAGAAAAGGTGAATGTGAAACGTTGGCCTGAAATAAATTCGAATGCGAAACGCTTTGAATATGCATAGGGAAAGGATAGCCACATGTCAACTCAAACCGTCTCCAGGCTACGATGTTCCACTGCTACGTCTCCAGAGTAGAGAATGCTCAACCGCCATCCTGTATACCAGTCGAGAATGCTCCACCGCCATCCTGTATACCAGAAGAGAATGCTCCACCGCCATCGTGTATACGTACCCAGTGCTGGAGCCGGGGGATGCGCTATAAGAGGTCTGGTAGGCACTACAGCTGCATGGGAAGAGTAAGTGGAGAAGGACAATGTGAAATGTTGGCTTGAATTAAAAATCGAATGCGAAATGCATTGAATATGGATAGGGAAAGGATAGCCACATATCAGATCACACTGTCTCCATTCCACTCCTACGTCTCCGGAGTAGAGAATGCTCCACCGTCATCCTGTATACCAGTAGAGAATGCTCCACTGCCATCCTGTATACCAGAAGAGAATGCTCCACCGCCATCGTGTTTACATACCCAGTGCTGGAGCCGGGGGATGCGCTATAAGAAGTCTGGTAGGCACTACAGCTGCATGGGAAGAGTAAGTAGAAACGGTCAATGTGAAATGTTGGCCTGAATTAAATTCGAATGCGAAACGCATTGAATATGCATAGGGAAAGGATAGCCACATGTCAACTCAAACCGTCTCCAGGCTACGATGTTCCACTGCTACGTCTCCGGAGTAGAGAATGCTCAACCGCCATTCTGTATACCAGTCGAGAATGCACCACTGCCATCCTGTATACCAGAAGAGAATGCTCCACCGCCATCGTGTATACGTACCCAGTGCTGGAGCCGGGGGATGCGCTATAAGAAGTCTGGTAGGCACTACACCTGCATGGGAAGAGTAAGTAGAGAAGGACAATGTGAAATGTTGGCCTGAATTAAAAATCGAAAGCGAAACGCATTGAATATGCATAGGGAAAGGATAGCTAAATGTCAACTCACATGTCTCCAGGCTACGATGTTCCACTCCTAAGTCTCCGGAGTAGAGAATGCTCCACCGCCATCTGTATACCAGTAGAGAATGCTCCACCGCCATCCTGTATACCAGAAGAGAATACTCCACAGCCATCGTGTATACGTACCCAGTGCTGGATCCGGGGGATGCGCTATAAGAAGTCTGGTAGGCACTACAGCTGCATGGGAAGAGTAAGTAGAGAAGGACAATGTGAAATGTTGGCCTGAAATAAAAATCGAATGCGAAAAGCATTGAATACGGATAGGGAAAGGATAGCCACATATCAACTCACACTGTCTCCATTCCACTCCTACGTCTCCGGAGTAGAGAATGCTCCACCGTCATGCTGTATACCAGTAGAGAATGCTCCACCGCCATCCTGTATACCAGAAGAGAATGCTCCACCGCCATCGTGTATATGTACCCAGTGCTGGAGCCGGGGGATGCGCTATAAGAACTCTGGTAGGCACTACAGCTCCATGGGAAGAGTAAGTAGAGAAGGACTGTGAAATGTTGGCTTGAATTAAAAATCGAATGCGAAACGCATTGAATATGCATAGGGAAAGGATAGCCACATGTCAACTCACACTGTCTCCAGGCTACGATGTTCCACTCCTACGTCTCAGGAGTAGAGAATGCTCCACCGCCATCTGTATACCAGTAGAGAATGCTCCACCGCCATCCTGTATACCAGAAGAGAATGCTCCACCGCCATCGTGTATACGTACCCAGTGCTGGAGCCTGGGGATGCGCTATGAGAAGTCTGGTAGGAACTACAGCTGCATGGGAAGAGTAAGTAGAGAAGGACAATGTGAAATGTTGGCCTGAATTAAAAATCGAATGCGAAACGCTTTGAATACACATAGGGAAAGGATAACCACATGTCCACTCACACTGTCTCCAGGCTACGATGTTCCACTCCTACGTCTCCGGAGTAGAGAATGCTCCACCTTCATCCTGTATACCAGTAGAGAATGCTCCAACGCCATCCTGTATACCAGAAGAGAATGCTCCACCGCCGTCGTATATACGTACCCAGTGCTGGAGCCGGGGGATGCGCTATAAGAAGTCTGATAGGCACTACAGCTGCATGGGAAGAGTAAGTAGAGAAGGACAATGTGAAATGTTGGCCTGAATAAAAAATCGAATGCGAAACGCATTGAATATGCATAGGGAAAGGATAGCCACATGTCAACTCCCACTGTCTCCAGGCTACGATTTTCCACTCCTACGTCTCCGGAGTAGAGAATGCTCCACCACCATCCTGTATACCAGTAAAGATTGCTACACTGCCATCCTGTATACCAGAAGAGAATGCTCCACCGCCATCGTGTATACCTACCCAGTGCTGGAGCCGGGGGATGCGCTATAAGAAGTCTGGTAGGCACTACAGCTGCATGGGAAGAGTAAGTAGAGAGGGACAATGTGAAATGTTGGCCAGAATTAAAAATCGAATGCAAAACGCATTGAATATGCATAGGGAAAGGATAGCCACATGTCAACTCAAACCGTCTCCAGGCTACGATGTTCCACTGCTACGTCTCCGGAGTAGAGAATGCTCAACCGCCATCCTATATACCAGTCGAGAATGCTCCACTGCCATCCTGTATACCAGAAGAGAATGCTCCACCGCCATCGTGTATACGTACCCAGTGCTGGAGCCGGGGGATGCGCTATAAGAAGTCTGGTAGGCACTACACCTGCATGGGAAGAGTAAGTAGAGAAGGACAATGTGAAATGTTGGCCTGAATTAAAAATCGAAAGCGAAACGCATTGAATATGCATAGGGAAAGGATAGCTAAATGTCAACTCACATGTCTCCAGGCTACGATGTTCCACTCCTAAGTCTCCGGAGTAGAGAATGCTCCACCGCCATCTGTATACCAGTAGAGAATGCTCCACCGCCATCCTGTATACCAGAAGAGAATACTCCACAGCCATCGTGTATACGTACCCAGTGCTGGATCCGGGGGATGCGCTATAAGAAGTCTGGTAGGCACTACAGCTGCATGGGAAGAGTAAGTAGAGAAGGACAATGTGAAATGTTGGCCTGAAATAAAAATCGAATGCGAAACGCATTGAATACGGATAGGGAAAGGATAGCCACATATCAACTCACACTGTCTCCATTCCACTCCTACGTCTCCGGAGTAGAGAATGCTCCACCGTCATCCTGTATACCAGTAGAGAATGCTCCACCGCCATCCTGTATACCAGAAGAGAATGCTCCACCGCCATCGTGTATATGTACCCAGTGCTGGAGCCGGGGGATGCGCTATAAGAACTCTGGTAGGCACTACAGCTCCATGGGAAGAGTAAGGAGAGAAGGACTGTGAAATGTTGGCCTGAATTAAAAATCGAATGCGAAACGCATTGAATACGCATAGGGAAAGGATAGCCACATGTCAACTCACACTGTCTCCAGGCTACGATGTTCCACTCCTACGTCTCAGGAGTAGAGAATGCTCCACCGCCATCTGTATACCAGTAGAGAATGCTCCACCGCCATCCTGTATACCAGAAGGGAATGCTCCACCGCCATCGTGTATACGTACCCAGTGCTGGAGCCTGGGGATGCGCTATGTGAAGTCTGGTAGGAACTACAGCTGCATGGGAAGAGTAAGTAGAGAAGGACAATGTGAAATGTTGGCCTGAATTAAAAATCGAATGCGAAACGCATTGAATATGGATAGGGAAAGGATAGCCACATATCAACTCACACTGTCTCCATTCCACTCCTACGTCTCCGGAGTAGAGAATGCTCCACCGTCATCCTGTATACCAGTAGAGAATGCTCCAACGCCATCCTGTATACCAGAAGAGAATGCTCCACCGCCGTCGTGTATACGTACCCAGTGCTGGAGCCGGGGGATGCGCTATAAGAAGTCTGATAGGCACTACAGCTGCATGGGAAGAGTAAGTAGAGAAGGACAATGTGAAATGTTGGCCTGAATAAAAAATCGAACGCGAAACGCATTGAATATGCATAGGGAAAGGATAGCCACATGTCAACTCACACTGTCTCCAGGCTACGATTTTCCACTCCTACGTCTCCGGAGTAGAGAATGCTCCACCACCATCCTGTATACCAGTAAAGATTGCTCCACTGCCATCCTGTATACCAGAAGAGAATGCTCCACCGCCATCGTGTATACCTACCCAGTGCTGGAGCCGGGGGATGCGCTATAAGAAGTCTGGTAGGCACTACAGCTGCATGGGAAGAGTAAGTAGACAGGGACAATGTGAAATGTTGGCCAGAATTAAAAATCGAATGCAAAACGCATTGAATATGCATAGGGAAAGGATAACCACATGTCAACTCACACGGTCTCCAGGCTACGATATTCCACACCTACGTCTCCGGAGTAGAGAATGCTCCACCGCCATCCTGTATACCAGAAGAGAATGCTCCACCGCCATCGTGTTTACATACCCAGTGCTGGAGCCGGGGGATGCGCTATAAGAAGTCTGGTAGGCACTACAGCTGCATGGGAAGAGTAAGTAGAAAAGGTCAATGTGAAATGTTGGCCTGAATTAAAACTCGAATGCGAAACGCATTGAATATGCATAGGGAAAGGATAGCCACATGTCAACTCAAACCGTCTCCAGGCTACGATGTTCCACTGCTACGTCTCCGGAGTAGAGAATGCTCAACCGCCATCCTGTATACCAGTCGAGAATGCTCCACCGCCATCCTGTATACCAGAAGAGAATGCTCTACCACCATCGTGTATACGTACCCAGTGCTGGAGCTGGGGGATGCGCTATAAGAAGTCTGGTAGGCACTACAGCTGCATGGGAAGAGTAAGTAGAGAAGGACAATGTGAAATGTTGGCCTGAATTAAAAATTAAATGCGAAACGCAATGAATACGGATAGGGAAAGGAGAGCCACATATCAACTCACACTGTCTCCATTCGACTCCTACGTCTCCGGAGTAGAGAATGCTCCACCGTCATCCTGTATACCAGTAGAGAATGCTCCACCGCCATCCTGTATACCAGAAGAGAATGCTCCACCGCCATCGTGTATATGTACCCAGTGCTGGAGCCGGGGGATGTGCTATAAGAACACTGGTAGGCACTACAGCTCCATGGGAAGAGTAAGTAGAGAAGGACTGTGAAATGTTGGCCTGAATTAAAAATCGAATGCGAAACGCATTTAATATGCATAGGGAAAGGATAGCCACATGTCAACTCACACTGTCTCCAGGCTACGATGTTCCACTCCTACGTCTCAGGAGTAGAGAATGCTCCACCGCCATCTGTATACCAGTAGAGAATGCTCCACCGCCATCCTGTATACCAGAAGAGAATACTCCACCGCCATCGTGTATACGTACCCAGTGCTGGAGCCGGGGGATGCGCTATGAGAAGTCTGGTAGGCACTACAGCTGCATGGGAAGAGTAAGTAGAGAAGGACAATGTGAAATGTTGGCCTGAATTAAAAATCGAATGCGAAACGCATTGAATATGGATAGGGAAAGGATAGCCACATATCAACTCACACTGTCTCCATTCCACTCCTACGTCTCCGGAGTAGAGAATGCTCCACCGCCATCCTGTATACCAGTAGAGAATGCTCCACCGCCATCCTGTATACCAGAAGAGAATGCTCCACCGCCATCGTGTATACGTACCCAGTGCTGGAGCCGGTGGATGCGCTATAAGAAGTCTGGTAGGCACTACAGCTGCATGGGAAGAGTAAGTAGAGAACGACAATGTGAAATGTTGGCCTGAATTAAAAATTGAATGCGAAACGCATTGAATACACATAGGGAAAGGATAACCACATGTCAACTCACACTGTCTCCAGGCTACGATGTTCCACTGCTAGGTCTCCGGAGTAGAGAATGCTCAACCGCCATCTGTATACCAGTAGAGAATGCTCCACCGCCATCCTGTATACCAGAAGAGAATACTCCACCGCCATCGTGTATACGAACCCAGTGCTGGAGCCGGGGGATGCGCTATAAGAAGTCTGGTAGGCACTACAGCTGCATGGGAAGAGTAAGTAGAGAAGGACAATGTGAAATGTTGGCCTGAATTAAAAATCGAATGCGAAACGCATTGAATATGGATAGGGAAAGGATAGCCACATATCAACTCACACTGTCTCCATTCCACTCCTACGTCTCCGGAGTAGAGAATGCTCCACCGTCATCCTGTATACCAGTAGAGAATGCACCTCCGCCATCCTGTATACCAGAAGAGAATGCTCCACCGCCATCGTGTATATGTACCCAGTGCTGGAGCCTGGGGATGCGCTATAAGAAGTCTGGTAGGCACTACAGCTGCATGGGAAGAGTAAGTAGAGAAGGACAATGTGAAATGTTGGCCTGAATTAAAAATGGAATGCGAAACGCTTTGAATACGTATAGGGAAAGGATAGCCACATGTCAATTCACACTGTCTCCAGGCTACTATGTTCCACTCCTACGTCTTCGGAGTAGAGAATGCTCCATCGCCATCCTGTATACCAGTAGAGAATGCTCCACCGCCATCCTGTATACCAGAAGAGAATGCTCCACCGCCATCGTGTATACGTACCCAGTGATGGAGCCGGAGGATGCGCTATAAGAACTCTGGTAGGCACTACAGCTCCATGGGAAGAGTAAGTAAAGAAGGACTGTGAAATGTTGGCCTGAATTATAAATCGAATGCGAAACGCATTGAATATGCTTACGGAAAGGATAGCCACATGTCAACTCACACTGTCTCCAGGCTACGATGTTCCACTCCTACGTCTCCAGAGTAGAGAATGCTCCACCGCCATCTGTATACCAGTAGAGAATGCTCCACCGCCATCCAGTATACCAGAAGAGAATACTCCACCGCCATCGTGTATACGTACCCAGTGCTGGAGCCGGGGGATGCGCTATAAGAAGTCTGGTAGGCACTACAGCTGCATGGGAAGAGTAAGTAGAGAAGTACAATGTGAGATGTTGGCCTGAATTAAAAATCGAATGCGAAACGAATTGAATATGGATAGGGAAAGGATAGCCACATATCAACTCACACTGTCTCCATTCCACTCCTACGTCTCCGGAGTAGAGAATGCTCCATCGCCATCCTCTATACCAGAAGAGAATGCTCCACAGCCATCGTGTATACGTACCCAGTGCTGGAGCCGGGGGATGCGCTATAAGAAGTCTGGTAGGCACTACAGCTGCATGGGAAGAGTAAGTAGAGAAGGACAATGTGAAATGTTGGCCTGAATTAAAAATGGAATGCGAAACGCTTTGAATACGCATAGGGAAAGGATAGCCACATGTCAACTCACACTGTCTCCAGGATACGATGTTCCACTCCTACGTCTCCGGGGTAGAGAATGCTCCATCGCCATCCTGTATACCAGTAGAGAATGCTCCACCGCCATCCTGTATACCAGAAAAGAATGCTCCACCGCCATCGTGTATACGTACCCAGTGATGGAGCCGGGGGATGCGCTATAAGAACTCTGGTAGGCACTACAGCTCCATGGGAAGAGTAAGTAGAGAAGGACAATGTGAAATGTTGGCCTGAATTAAAAATCGAATGCGAAACGCATTGAATATGCATAGGGAAAGGATAGCCACATGTCAACTCACACTGTCTGCAGGCTACGATGTTCCACTCCTACGTCTCCGGAGTAGAGAATGCTCCACCGCCATCCTGTATACCAGTAGAGAATGCTCCATCGCCATCCTGTATACCAGTAGAGAATGCTCCACCGCCATCCTGTATACCAGAAGAGAGTGCTCCACCGCCATCGTGTAGACGTACCCAGTGATGGAGCCGGGGGATGCGCTATAAGAAGTCTGGTAGGCACTACAGCTGCATGGGAAGAGTAAGTAGAGAAGGACAATGTGATAAGTTTTGCCTGAATTAAAAACCGAATGTGAAACGCATTGGATATGCATAGGGAAAGGATAGCCACATGTCAACTCACACTGTCTCCAGGCTACGATGTTCCACTCCTACGTCTCCGGAGTAGAGAATGCTCCACCGCCATTCTGTATACCAGTAGAAAATGCTCCACCGCCATCCTGTATACCTGAAGAGAATGCTCCACCGCAATCGTGTATACGTACCCAGTGCTGGAGCCAGGTGATGCGCTAAAAGAAGTCTGGTAGGCACTACAGCTGCATAGGAAGGGTAAGAAGAGAAGGACAATGTGAAATGTTGGCTTGTATTAAAACTCGACTGCGAAACACATTGAATATGCATACGGAAAGGATAGCCACATGTCAACTCACACTGTCTCCAGGCTACGATGTTCCACTCCTACGTCTCCGGAGTAGAGAATGCTCCACCGCCATCCTGTATACCAGTAGAGAATGCTCCACCGCAATCCTATATACCAGAAGAGAATGCTCCACCGCCATCGTGCATACGTACCCAGTGCTGGAACCGGGGGATGCGCTATAAGAAGTCTGGTAGGCACTACAGCTGCATGGGAAGAGTAAGTAGAGAAGGACAATGTGAAAAGTTGGCCGGAATTAAAAATGGAATGCGAAACGCATTGAATATGCATGGGGAAAGGATAGCCACATGTCAACTCACACTGTCTCCAGGCTACGATGTTCCACTCCTACGTCTCCGGAGTAGAGAATGCTCCATCGCCATCCTGTATACAAGTAGAGAATGCTCCACCGCCATCCTGTATACCAGAAGAGAATGCTCCACCGCCATCGTGTATACGTACCCAGTGCTGTAGCCGGGGGATGCGCTATAAGAAGTCTGATAGGCACTACAGCTGCATGGGAAGGGTAAGTAGAGAAGGACAATGTGAAATGTTGGCCTGAATTAAAAATCGAATGCGAAACGCATTGAATATGCATAGGGAAAGGATAGCCACATGTCAACTCACACTGTCTCCATTCCACTCCTACGTCTCCGGAGAAGAGAATGCTCCACCGTCATCCTGTATACCAGTAGAGAATGCTCCACCGCCATCCTGTATACCAGAAGAGAATGCTCCACCGCCATCGTGTGTATGTACCCAGTGCTGGAGCCGGGGATGCGCTATAAGAAGTCTGGTAGGCACTACAGCTGCATGGAAAAGTAAGTAGAGAAGGACAATGTGAAATGTTGGCCTGAATTAAAACTCGACTGCGAAACACATCGAATATGCATACGGAAAGGATAGCCACATGTCAACTAACACTGTCTCCAGGCTACGATGTTCCACTCCTACGTCTCCGGAGTAGAGAATGCTCCATCGCCATCCTGTATACAAGTAGAGAATGCTCCACCGCCATCCTGTATACCAGAAGAGAATGCTCCACCGCCATCGTGTATACGTACCCAGTGCTGGAGCCGGGGGATGCGCTATAAGAAGTCTGATAGGCACTACAGCTGCATGGGAAGGGTAAGTAGAGAAGGACAATGTGAAATGTTGGCCTGAATTAAAAATCGAATGCGAAACGCATTGAATATGCATAGTGAAAGGATAGCCACATGTCAACTCACACTGTCTCCAGGCTACGATGTTCCACTCCTACGACTCCGGAGTAGAGAATGCTCCACCGCCATCCTGTATACCAGTACAGAATGCTCCACCGCCATCCAGTATACCAGAAGAGAATACTCCACCGCCATCGTGTATACGTACCAAGTGCTGGAGCCGGGGGATGCGCAATAAGAAGTCTGGTAGGCACTTCAGCTGCATGGGAAGAGTAAGTAGAGAAGGATAATGTGAAATGTTGGCCTGAATTAAAAATGGAATGCGAAACGCATTGAATATGGATAGAGAAAGGATAGCCACATATCAACTCACACTGTCTCCATTCCACTCCTACGTCTCCGGAGAAGAGAATGCTCCACCGTCATCCTGTATACCAGTAGAGAATGCTCCATCGCCATCCTGTATACCAGAAGAGAATGCTCCACCGCCATCGTGTGTATGTACCCAGTGCTGGAGCCGGGGATGCGCTATAAGAAGTCTGGTAGGCACTACAGCTGCATGGGAAGAGTAAGTAGAAAAGGTCAGTGTGAAATGTTGGCCTGAATTAAAACTCGAATGCGAAACGAATTGAATATGCATAGGGAAAGGATAGCCACATGTCAACTCAAACCGTCTCCAGGCTACGATGTTCCACTGCTACGTCTCCGGAGTAGAGAATGCTCAACCGCCATCCTGTATACCAGTCGAGAATGCTCCACCGCCATCCTGTATACCAGAAGAGAATGCTCTACCACCATCGCGTATACGTACCCAGTGCTGGAGCTGGGGGATGCGCTATAAGAAGTCTGGTAGGCA
This sequence comes from Axinella damicornis, assembly GCA_963931865.1. NCBI lineage: Eukaryota > Metazoa > Porifera > Demospongiae > Axinellida > Axinellidae > Axinella > Axinella damicornis. Next base: position 9,393,640 of record OZ007506.1, on the reverse strand, counting down.
CTACAGCTGCATGGGAAGAGTAAGTAGAGAAGGACAATGTGAAATGTTGGCCTGAATTAAAAATTGAATGCGAAACGCATTTAATACGGATAGGGAAAGGATAGCCACATATCAACTCACACTGTCTCCATTCGACTCCTACGTCTCCGGAGTAGAGAATGCTCCACCGTCATCCTGTATACCAGTAGAGAATGCTCCACCGCCATCCTGTATACCAGAAGAGAATGCTCCACCGCCATCGTGTATATGTACCCAGTGCTGGAGCCGGGGGATGTGCTATAAGAACACTGGTAGGCACTACAGCTCCATGGGAAGAGTAAGTAGAGAAGGACTGTGAAATGTTGGCCTGAATTAAAAATCGAATGCGAAACGCATTTAATATGCATAGGGAAAGGATAGCCACATGTCAACTCACATTGTCTCCAGGCTACGATGTTCCACTCCTACGTCTCAGGAGTAGAGAATGCTCCACCGCCATCTGTATACCAGTAGAGAATGCTCCACCGCCATCCTGTATACCAGAAGAGAATACTCCACCGCCATCGTGTATACGTACCCAGTGCTGGAGCCGGGGGATGCGCTATGAGAAGTCTGGTAGGCACTACAGCTGCATGGGAAGAGTAAGTAGAGAAGGACAATGTGAAATGTTGGCCTGAATTAAAAATCGAATGCGAAACGCATTGAATATGGATAGGGAAAGGATAGCCACATATCAACTCACTCTGTCTCCATTCCACTCCTACGTCTCCGGAGTAGAGAATGCTCCACCGTCATCCTGTATACCAGTAGAGAATGCTCCACCGCCATCCTGTATACCAGAAGAGAATGCTCCACCGCCATCGTGTATACGTACCCAGTGCTGGAGCCGGGGGATGCGCTATAAGAAGTCTGGTAGGCACTACAGCTGCATGGGAAGAGTAAGTAGAGAACGACAATGTGAAATGTTGGCCTGAATTAAAAATGGAATGCGAAACGCATTGAATACACATAGGGAAAGGATAACCACATGTCAACTCACACTGTCTCCAGGCTACGATGTTCCACTCCTATGTCTACGGAGTAGAGAATGCTCCACCGCCATCCTGAATACCAGTAGAGAGTGCTCCACCGCCATCGTGTATACCTACCCAGTGCTGGAGCCGGGGGATGCGCTATAAAAAGTCTGGTAGGCACTACAGCTGCATGGGAAGAGTAAGTAGAGAAGGACAATGTGAAATGTTGGCCTGAATTAAAAATCAAATGCGAAACGCATTGAATAAGGATAGGGAAAGGATAGCCACATATCAACTCACACTTTCTCCATTCCACTCCTACGTCTCCGGAGTAGAGAATGCTCCACCGTCATCCTGTATACCAGTAGAGAATGCTCCACCACCATCCTGTATACCAGAAGAGAATGCTCCACCGCCATCGTGTATACGTACCCAGTGCTGGAGCCGGGGGATGCGCTATAAGAAGTCTGGTAGGCACTACAGCTGCATGGAAAGAGTAAGTAGAGAAGGACAATGTGAAATGTTGGCCTGAATTAAAAATGGAATGCGAAACGCTTTGAATACGCATAGTGAAAGGATAGCCACATGTCAACTCACACTGTCTCTAGGATACGATGTTCCACTCCTACGTCTCCGGAGTAGAGAATGCTCAACCGCCATCTGTATACCAGTAGAGAATGCTCCACCGCCATCCTGTATACCAGAAGAGAATACTCCACCACCACCGTGTATACGTACCCAGTGCTGGAGCCGGGGGATGCGCTATAAGAAATCTGGTAGGCACTACAGCTGCATGGGAAGAGTAAGTAGAGAAGGACAATGTGAAATGTTGGCCTGAATTAAAAATCGAATGCGAAACGCATTGAATATGGATAGGGAAAGGATAGCCACATATCAACTCACACTGTCTCCATTCCACTCCTACGTCTCCGGAGTAGAGAATGCTCCACCGTCATCCTGTATACCAGTAGAGAATGCTCCACCACCATCCTGTATACCAGAAGAGAATGCTCCACCGCCATCGTGCATACGTACCAAGTGCTGGAGCCGGGGGATGCGCTATAAGAAGTCTGGTAGGCACTACAGCTGCATGGGAAGAGTAAGTAGAGAAGGACAATGTGAAATGTTGGCCTGAATTAAAAATGGAATGCGAAACGCTTTGAATACGCATAGGGAAAGGATAGCCACATTTCAACTCACACTGTCTCCAGGATACGATGTTCCACTCCTACGTCTCCGGAGTAGAGAATGCTCCATCGCCATCCTGTATACCAGTAGAGAATGCTCCACCGCCATCCTGTATACCAGAAGAGAATGCTCCACCGCCATCGTGTATACGTACCCAGTGATGGAGCCGGGGGATGCGCTATAAGAACTCTGGTAGGCACTACAGCTCCATGGGAAGAGTAAGTAAAGAAGGACTGTGAAATGTTGGCCTGAATTAAAAATCGAATGCGAAACGCATTGAATATGCATACGGAAAGGATAGCCACATGTCAACTCACACTGTCTCCAGGCTACGATGTTCCACTCCTACGTCTCCGGAGTAGAGAATGCTCCACCGCCATCTGTATACCAGTAGAGAATGCTCCACCGCCATCCTGTATACCAGAAGAGAATACTCCACCGCCATCGTGTATACGTACCCAGTGCTGGAGCCGGGGGATGCGCTATAAGAAGTCTGGTAGGCACTACAGCTGCATGGGAAGAGTAAGTAGAGAAGGACAAAGTGAAATGTTGGCCTGAATTAAAAATCGAATGCGAAACGCATTGAATATGGATAGGGAAAGGATAGCCACATATCAATTCACACTGTCTCCATTCCACTCCCACGTCTCCGGAGTTGAGAATGCTACACCGTCATCCTGTATACCAGTAGAGAATGCTCCACCGCCATCCTGTATACCAGAAGAGAATGCTCCACCGCCATCGTGTATACGTACACAGTGCTGGAGCCGGGGGATGCGCTATAAGAAGTCTGGTAGGCACTACAGCTGCATGGGAAGAGTAAGTAAAGTAGGACAATGTGAAATGTTGGCCTGAATTAAAAATGGAATGCGAAACGCTTTGAATACACATAGGGAAAGGATAACCACATGTCAACTCACACTGTCTCCAGGCTACGATGTTCCACTCCTACGTCTCCGGAGTAGAGAATGCTCCACCGCCATCCTGTATACCAGTAGAGAGTGCTCCACCGCCATCGTGTATACCTACCCAGTGCTGGAGCCGGGGGATGCGCTATAAGAAGTCTGGTAGGCACTACAGCTGCATGGGAAGAGTAAGTAGAAAAGGTCAATGTGAAATGTTGGCCTGAATTAAATTCGAATGCGAAACGCATTGAATATGCATAGGGAAAGGATAGCCACATGTCAACTCAAACCGTCTCCAGGCTACGATGTTCCACTGCTACGTCTCCGGAGTAGAGAATGCTCAACCGCCATCTGTATACCAGTAGAGAATGCTCCACCGCCATCCTGTATACCAGAAGAGAATACTCCACCGCCATCGTGTATACGTACCCAGTGCTGGAGCCGGGGGATGCGCTATAAGAAGTCTGGTAGGCACTACAGCTGCATGGGAAGAGTAAGTAGAGAAGGACAATGTGAAATGTTGACCTGAATTAAAAATCGAATGCGAAACGCATTGAATGTGCATAGGGAAAGGATAGCCACATGTCAACTCACACTGTCTCCAGGCTACGATGTTCCACTCCTACGTCTCCGGAGTAGAGAATGCTCCATCGCCATCCTGTATACAAGTAGAGAATGCTCCACCGCCATCCTGTATACCAGAAGAGAATGCTCCACCGCCATCGTGTATACGTACCTAGTGCTGGAGCCGGGGGATGCGCTATAAGAAGTCTGATAGGCACTACAGCTGCATGGGAAGGGTAAGTAGAGAAGGACAATGTGAAATGTTGGCCTGAATTAAAAATCGAATGCGAAACGCATTGAATATGCATAGTGAAAGGATAGCCACATGTCAACTCACACTGTCTCCAGGCTACGATGTTCCACTCCTACGACTCCGGAGTAGAGAATGCTCCACCGCCATCCTGTATACCAGTACAGAATGCTCCACCGCCATCCAGTATACCAGAAGAGAATACTCCACCGCCATCGTGTATACGTACCCAGTGCTGGAGCCGGGGGATGCGCAATAAGAAGTCTGGTAGGCACTTCAGCTGCATGGGAAGAGTAAGTAGAGAAGGATAATGTGAAATGTTGGCCTGAATTAAAAATGGAATGCGAAACGCATTGAATATGGATAGAGAAAGGATAGCCACATATCAACTCACACTGTCTCCATTCCACTCCTACGTCTCCGGAGAAGAGAATGCTCCACCGTCATCCTGTATACCAGTAGAGAATGCTCCACCGCCATCCTGTATACCAGAAGAGAATGCTCCACCGCCATCGTGTGTATGTACCCAGTGCTGGAGCCGGGGATGCGCTATAAGAAGTCTGGTAGGCACTACAGCTGCATGGGAAGAGTAAGTAGAAAAGGTCAATGTGAAATGTTGGCCTGAATTAAAACTCGAATGCGAAACGAATTGAATATGCATAGGGAAAGGATAGCCACATGTCAACTCAAACCGTCTCCAGGCTACGATGTTCCACTGCTACGTCTCCGGAGTAGAGAATGCTCAACCGCCATCCTGTATACCAGTCGAGAATGCTCCACCGCCATCCTGTATACCAGAAGAGAATGCTCTACCACCATCGCGTATACGTACCCAGTGCTGGAGCTGGGGGATGCGCTATAAGAAGTCTGGTAGGCACTACAGCTGCATGGGAAGAGTAAGTAGAGAAGGACAATGTGAAATGTTGGCCTGAATTAAAAATTGAATGCGAAACGCATTGAATACGGATAGGGAAAGGATAGCCACATATCAACTCACACTGTCTCCATTCGACTCCTACGTCTCCGGAGTAGAGAATGCTCCACCGTCATCCTGTATACCAGTAGAGAATGCTCCACCGCCATCCTGTATACCAGAAGAGAATGCTCCACCGCCATCGTGTATATGTACCCAGTGCTGGAGCCGGGGGATGTGCTATAAGAACACTGGTAGGCACTACAGCTCCATGGGAAGAGTAAGTAGAGAAGGACTGTGAAATGTTGGCCTGAATTAAAAATCGAATGCGAAACGCATTTAATATGCATAGGGAAAGGATAGCCACATGTCAACTCACACTGTCTCCAGGCTACGATGTTCCACTCCTACGTCTCAGGAGTAGAGAATGCTTCACCGCCATCTGTATACCAGTAGAGAATGCTCCACCGCCATCCTGTATACCAGAAGAGAATACTCCACCGCCATCGTGTATACGTACCCAGTGCTGGAGCCGGGGGATGCGCTATGAGAAGTCTGGTAGGCACTACAGCTGCATGGGAAGAGTAAGTAGAGAAGGACAATGTGAAATGTTGGCCTGAATTAAAAATCGAATGCGAAACGCATTGAATATGGATAGGGAAAGGATAGCCACATATCAACTCACTCTGTCTCCATTCCACTCCTACGTCTCCGGAGTAGAGAATGCTCCACCGTCATCATGTATACCAGTAGAGAATGCTCCACCGCCATCCTGTATATCAGAAGAGAATGCTCCACCGCCATCGTGTATACGTACCCAGTGCTGGAGCCGGGGGATGCGCTATAAGAAGTCTGGTAGGCACTACAGCTGCATGGGAAGAGTAAGTAGAGAACGACAATGTGAAATGTTGGCCTGAATTAAAAATGGAATGCGAAACGCATTGAATACACATAGGGAAAGGATAACCACATGTCAACTCACACTGTCTCCAGGCTACGATGTTCTACTCCTATGTCTACGGAGTAGAGAATGCTCCACCGCCATCCTGAATACCAGTAGAGAGTGCTCCACCGCCATCGTGTATACCTACCCAGTGCTGGAGCCGGGGGATGCGCTATAAGAAGTCTGGTAGGCACTACAGCTGCATGGGAAGAGTAAGTAGAGAAGGACAATGTGAAATGTTGGCCTGAATTAAAAATCGAATGCGAAACGCATTGAATAAGGATAGGGAAAGGATAGCCACATATCAACTCACACTTTCTCCATTCCACTCCTACGTCTCCGGAGTAGAGAATGCTCCACCGTCATCCTGTATACCAGTAGAGAATGCTCCACCACCATCCTGTATACCAGAAGAGAATGCTCCACCGCCATCGTGTATACGTACCCAGTGCTGGAGCCGGGGGATGCGCTATAAGAAGTCTGGTAGGCACTACAGCTGCATGGAAAGAGTAAGTAGAGAAGGACAATGTGAAATGTTGGCCTGAATTAAAAATGGAATGCGAAACGCTTTGAATACGCATAGTGAAAAGATAGCCACATGTCAACTCACACTGTCTCTAGGATACGATGTTCCACTCCTACGTCTCAGGAGTAGAGAATGCTCAACCGCCATCTGTATACCAGTAGAGAATGCTCCACCGCCATCCTGTATACCAGAAGAGAATACTCCACCGCCATCGTGTATACGTACCCAGTGCTGGAGCCGGGGGATGCGCTATAAGAAATCTGGTAGGCACTACAGCTGCATGGGAAGAGTAAGTAGAGAAGGACAATGTGAAATGTTGGCCTGAATTAAAAATCGAATGCGAAACGCATTGAATATGGATAGGGAAAGGATAGCCACATATCAACTCACACTGTCTCCATTCCACTCCTACGTCTCCGGAGTAGAGAATGCTCCACCGTCATCCTGTATACCAGTAGAGAATGCTCCACCACCATCCTGTATACCAGAAGAGAATGCTCCAAAGCCATCGTGCATACGTACTAAGTGCTGGAGCCAAGGGATGCACTATAAGAAGTCTGGTAGGCACTACAGCTGCATGGGAAGAGTAAGTAGAGAAGGACAATGTGAAATGTTGGCCTGAATTAAAAATGGAATGCGAAACGCTTTGAATACGCATAGGGAAAGGATAGCCACATGTCAACTCACATTGTCTCCAGGATACGATGTTCCACTCCTACGTCTCCGGAGTAGAGAATGCTCCATCGCCATCCTGTATACCAGTAGAGAATGCTCCACCGCCATCCTGTATACCAGAAGAGAATGCTCCACCGCCATCGTGTATACGTACCCAGTGATGGAGCCGGGGGATGCGCTATAAGAACTCTGGTAGGCACTACAGCTCCATGGGAAGAGTAAGTAAAGAAGGACTGTGAAATGTTGGCCTGAATTAAAAATCGAATGCGAAACGCATTGAATATGCATACGGAAAGGATAGCCACATGTCAACTCACACTGTCTCCAGGCTACGATGTTCCACTCCTACGTCTCCGGAGTAGAGAATGCTCCACCGCCATCTGTATACCAGTAGAGAATGCTCCACCGCCATCCTGTATACCAGAAGAGAATACTCCACTGCCATCGTGTATACGTACCCAGTGCTGGAGCCGGGGGATGCGCTATAAGAAGTCTGGTAGGCACTACAGCTGCATGGGAAGAGTAAGTAGAGAAGGACAATGTGAAATGTTGGCCTGAATTAAAAATCGAATGCGAAACGCATTGAATATGGATAGGGAAAGGATAGCCACATATCAACTCACACTGTCTCCATTCCACTCCCACGTCTCCGGAGTAGAGAATGCTCCACCGTCATCCTATATACCAGTAGAGAATGCTCCACCGCCATCCTGTATACCAGAAGAGAATACTCCACCGCCATCGTGTATACGTACCCAGTGCTGGAGCCGGGGGATGCGCTATAAGAAATCTGGTAGGCACTACAGCTGCATGGGAAGAGTAAGTAGAGAAGGACAATGTGAAATGTTGGCCTGAATTAAAAATCGAATGCGAAACGCATTGAATATGGATAGGGAAAGGATAGCCACATATCAACTCACACTGTCTCCATTCCACTCCTACGTCTCCGGAGTAGAGAATGCTCCACCGTCATCCTGTATACCAGTAGAGAATGCTCCACCACCATCCTGTATACCAGAAGAGAATGCTCCAAAGCCATCGTGCATACGTACTAAGTGCTGGAGCCGGGGGATGCACTATAAGAAGTCTGGTAGGCACTACAGCTGCATGGGAAGAGTAAGTAGAGAAGGACAATGTGAAATGTTGGCCTGAATTAAAAATGGAATGCGAAACGCTTTGAATACGCATAGGGAAAGGATAGCCACATGTCAACTCACATTGTCTCCAGGATACGATGTTCCACTCCTACGTCTCCGGAGTAGAGAATGCTCCATCGCCATCCTGTATACCAGTAGAGAATGCTCCACCGCCATCCTGTATACCAGAAGAGAATGCTCCACCGCCATCGTGTTTACGTACCCAGTGATGGAGCCGGGGGATGCGCTATAAGAACTCTGGTAGGCACTACAGCTCCATGGGAAGAGTAAGTAAAGAAGGACTGTGAAATGTTGGCCTGAATTAAAAATCGAATGCGAAACGCATTGAATATGCATACGGAAAGGATAGCCACATGTCAACTCACACTGTCTCCAGGCTACGATGTTCCACTCCTACGTCTCCGGAGTAGAGAATGCTCCACCGCCATCTGTATACCAGTAGAGAATGCTCCACCGCCATCCTGTATACCAGAAGAGAATACTCCACTGCCATCGTGTATACGTACCCAGTGCTGGAGCCGGGGGATGCGCTATAAGAAGTCTGGTAGGCACTACAGCTGCATGGGAAGAGTAAGTAGAGAAGGACAATGTGAAATGTTGGCCTGAATTAAAAATCGAATGCGAAACGCATTGAATATGGATAGGGAAAGGATAGCCACATATCAACTCACACTGTCTCCATTCCACTCCCACGTCTCCGGAGTAGAGAATGCTCCACCGTCATCCTGTATACCAGTAGAGAATGCTCCACCGCCATCCTGTATACCAGAAGAGAATGCTCCACCGCCATCGTGTATACGTACACAGTGCTGGAGCCGGGGGATGCGCTATAAGAAGTCTGGTAGGCACTACAGCTGCATGGGAAGAGTAAGTAGAGAAGGACAATGTGAAAAGTTGGCCGGAATTAAAAATGGAATGCGAAACGCATTGAATATGCATGGGGAAAGGATAGCCACATGTCAACTCACACTGTCTCCAGGCTACGATGTTCCACTCCTACGTCTCCGGAGTAGAGAATGCTCCATCGCCATCCTGTATACCAGAAGAGAATGCTCCACCGCCATCGTGTATACGTACCCAGTGCTGTAGCCGGGGGATGCGCAATAAGAAGTCTGGTAGGCACTACAGCTGCATGGGAAGGGTAAGTAGAGAAGGACAATGTGAAATGTTGGCCTGAATTAAAAATCGAATGCGAAACGCATTGAATATGCATAGGGAAAGGATAGCCACATGTCAACTCACACTGTCTCCAGGCTACGATGTTCCACTCCTACGACTCCGGAGTAGAGAATGCTCCACCGCCATCCTGAATACAAGTACAGAATGCTCCACCGCCATCCGGTTTACCAGAAGAGAAGACTCCACCGCCATCGTGTATACGTACCCAGTGCTGGAGCCGGGGGATGCGCAATAAGAAGTCTGGTAGGCACTTCAGCTGCATGGGAAGAGTAAGTAGAGAAGGATAATGTGAAATGTTGGCCTGAATTAAAAATGGAATGCGAAACGCATTGAATATGGATAGAGAAAGGATAGCCACATATCAACTCACACTGTCTCCATTCCACTCCTACGTCTCCGGAGAAGAGAATGCTCCACCGTCATCCTGTATACCAGTAGAGAATGCTCCACCGCCATCCTGTATACCAGAAGAGAATGCTCCACCGCCATCGTGTGTATGTACCCAGTGCTGGAGCCGGGGATGCGCTATAAGAAGCCTGGGAGGCACTACAGCTGCATGGGAAGAGTAAGTAGAGAAGGACAATGTGAAATGTTGGCCTGAATTAAAACTCGACTGCGAAACACATTGAATATGCATACTGAAAGGATAGCCACATGTCAACTCACACTGTCTTCAGGCTACGATGTTCCACTCCTACGTCTTCGGAGTAGAGAATGCTCCATTGCCATCCTGTATACAAGTAGAGAATGCTCAACCGCCATCCTGTATACCAGAAGAGAATGCTCCACCGCCATCGTGTATACGTACCATGTGCTGGAGCCGGGGGATGCGCTATAAGAAGTCTGATAGGCACTACAGCTGCATGGGAAGGGTAAGTAGAGAAGGACAATGTGAAATGTTGGCCTGAATTAAAAATTGAATGCGAAACGCATTGAATATGCATAGGGAAAGGATAGCCACATGTCAACTCACACTGTCTCCAGGCTACGATGTTCCACTCCTACGACTCCGGAGTAGAGAATGCTCCACCGCCATCCTGTATACCAGTACAGAATGCTCCACCGCCATCCGGTATACAAGAAGAGAATACTCCACCGCCATCGTGTATACGTACCCAGTGCTGGAGCCGGGGGATGCGCAATAAGAAGTCTGGTAGGCACTTCAGCTGCATGGGAAGAGTAAGTAGAGAAGGATAATGTGAAATGTTGGCCTGAATTAAAAATGGAATGCGAAACGCATTGAATATGGATAGAGAAAGGATAGCCACATATCAACTCACACTGTCTCCATTCCACTCCTACGTCTCCGAAGAAGAGAATGCTGCACCGTCATCCTGTATACCAGTAGAGAATGCTCCACCGCCATCCTGTATACCAGAAGAGAATGCTCCACCGCCATCGTGTGTATGTACCCAGTGCTGGAGCCGGGGATGCGCTATAAGAAGTCTGGTAGGCACTACAGCTGCATGGGAAGAGTAAGTAGAGAAGGACAATGTGAAATGTTGGCCTGAATTAAAACTCGACTGCGAAACACATTGAATATGAATACGGAAAGGATAGCCACATGTCAACTCACACTGTCTCCAGGCTACGATGTTCCACTCCTACGTCTCCGGAGTAGAGAATGCTCCACCGCCATCCTGTATACCAGTAGAGAATGCTCCACCGCCATCCTGTATACCAGAAGAGAATGCTCCACCGCCATCGTGTATACTTGCCCAGTGCTGGAGCCGGGGGATGCGCTATAAGAAGTCTGGTAGGCTCTACAGCTGCATGGGAAGAGTAAGTAGAGAAGGACAATGTGAAATGTTGGCCTGAATAAAAAATGGAATGCGAAACGCATTAAATATGCATAGGGAAAGGATAGCCAGATGTCAACTCACACTGTCTCCAAGCTATGATGTTCCACTCCTACGTCTCCGGAGTAGAGAATGCTCCACCTCCATCCTGAATACCAGTAGAGAATGCTCCACCGCCATCCTGTATACCAGAAGAGAATGCTCCACCGCCATCGTGCATACGTACCCAGTGCTGGAACCGGGGGATGCGCTATAAGAAGTCTGGTAGGCACTACAGCTGCATGGGAAGAGTAAGCAGAGAAGGACAATGTGAAATGTTGGCCTGAATTAAAACTCGACTGCGAAACACATTGAATATGCATACGGAAAGGATAGCCACTTGTCAACTCACACTGTCTCCAGGCTACGATGTTCCACTCCTACGTCTCCGGAGTAGAGAATGCTCCACCGCCATCCTGTATACCAGTAGAGAATGCTCCACCGCCATCCTGTATACCAGAAGAGAATGCTCCACCGCCATCGTGTATACGTACCCAGTGCTGGAGCCGGGGGATGCGCTATAAGAAGTCTGGTAGGCACTACAGCTGCATGGGAAGAGTAAGTAGAGAAGGACAATGTGAAATGTTGGCCTGAATTAAAAATGGAATGCGAAACGCTTTGAATACGCATAGGGAAAGGATAGCCACATGTCAACTCACACTGTCTCCAGGATACGATGTTCCACTCCTACGTCTCCGGGGTAGAGAATGCTCCATCGCCATCCTGTATACCAGTAGAGAATGCTCCATCGCCATCCTGTATACCAGAAAAGAATGCTCCACCGCCATCGTGTATACGTACCCAGTGATGGAGCCGGGGGATGCGCTATAAGAACTCTGGTAGGCACTACAGCTCCATGGGAAGAGTAAGTAGAGAAGGACAATGTGAAATGTTGGCCTGAATTAAAAATCGAATGCGAAACGCATTGAATGTGCATAGGGAAAGGATAGCCACATGTCAACTCACACTGTCTGCAGGCTACGATGTTCCACTCCTATGTCTCCGGAGTAGAGAATGCTCCACCGCCAACCTGTATACCAGTAGAGAATGCTCCACCGCCATCCTGTATACCAGTAGAGAATGCTCCACCGCCATCCTGTATACCAGAAGAGAGTGCTCCACCGCCATCGTGTAGACGTACCCAGTGATGGAGCCGGGGGATGCGCTATAAGAAGTCTGGTAGGCACTACAGCTGCATGGGAAGAGTAAGAAGAGAAGGACAATGTGATAAGTTTTGCCTGAATTAAAAATCGAATGTGAAACGCATTGGATATGCATAGGGAAAGGATAGCCACATGTCAACTCACACTGTCTCCAGGCTACGATGTTCCACTCCTACGTCTCCGGAGTAGAGAATGCTCCACCGCCATCCTGTATACCAGTAGAGAATGCTCCACCGCCATCCTGTATACCAGAAGAGAATGCTCCACCGCAATCGTGTATACGTACCCAGTGCTGGAGCCAGGGGATGCGCTAAAAGAAGTCTGGTAGGCACTACAGCTGCATGGGAAGGGTAAGAAGAGAAGGACAATGTGAAATGTTGGCTTGAATTAAAACTCGACTGCGAAACACATTGAATATGCATACGGAAAGGATAACCACATGTCAACTCACACTGTCTCCAGGCTACGATGTTCCACTCCTACGTCTCCGGAGTAGAGAATGCTCCACCGCCATCCTGTATACCAGTAGAGAATGCTCCACCGCAATCCTGTATACCAGAAGAGAATGCTCCACCGCCATCGTGCATACGTACCCAGTGCTGGAACCGGGGGATGCGCTATAAGAAGTCTGGTAGGCACTACAGCTGCATGGGAAGAGTAAGTAGAGAAGGACAATGTGAAAAGTTGGCCGGAATTAAAAATGGAATGCGAAACGCATTGAATATGCATGGGGAAAGGATAACCACATGTCAACTCACACTGTCTCCAGGCTACGATGTTCCACTCCTACGTCTCCGAAGTAGAGAATGCTCCATCGCCATCCTGTATACCAGAAGAGAATGCTCCACCGCCATCGTGTATACGTACCCAGTGCTGTAGCCGGGGGATGCGCAATAAGAAGTCTGGTAGGCACTACAGCTGCATGGGAAGGGTAAGTAGAAAAGGACAATGTGAAATGTTGGCCTGAATTAAAAATGGAATGCGAAACGCATTGAATATGCATAGGGAAAGGATAGCCACATGTCAACTCACACTGTCTCCAGGCTACGATGTTCCACTCCTACGACTCCGGAGTAGAGAATGCTCCACCGCCATCCTGAATACCAGTACAGAATGCTCCACCGCCATCCGGTTTACCAGAAGAGAATACTCCACCGCCATCGTGTATACGTACCCAGTGCTGGAGCCGGGGGATGCGCAATAAGAAGTCTGGTAGGCACTTCAGCTGCATGGGAAGAGTAAGTAGAGAAGGATAATGTGAAATGTTGGCCTGAATTAAAAATCGAATGCGAAACGCATTGAATATGGATAGAGAAAGTATAGCCACAAATCAACTCACACTGTCTCCATTCCACTCCTACGTCTCCGGAGAAGAGAATGCTCCACCGTCATCCTGTATACCAGTAGAGAATGCTCCACCGCCATCCTGTATACCAGAAGAGAATGCTCCACCGCCATCGTGTGTATGTACCCAGTGCTGGAGCCGGGGATGCGCTATAAGAAGTCTGGTAGGCACTACAGCTGCATGGGAAGAGTAAGTAGAGAAGGACAATGTGAAATGTTGGCCTGAATTAAAACTCGACTGCGAAACACATTGAATATGCATACGGAAAGGTTAGCCACATGTCAACTCACACTGTCTCCAGGCTACGATGTTCCACTCCTACGTCTTCGGAGTAGAGAATGCTCCATCGCCATCCTGTATACAAGTAGAGAATGCTCCACCGCCATCCTGTATACCAGAAGAGAATGCTCCACCGCCATCGTGTATACGTACCCAGTGCTGGAACCGGGGGATGCGCTATAAGAAGTCTGATAGGCACTACAGCTGCATGGGAAGGGTAAGTAGAGAAGGACAATGTGAAATGTTGGCCTGAATTAAAAATCGAATGCGAAACGCATTGAATATGCATAGGGAAACGATAGCCACATGTCAACTCACACTGTTTCCAGGCTACGATGTTCCACTCCTACGACTCCGGAGTAGAGAATGCTCCACCGCCATCCTGTATACCAGTACAGAATGCTCCACCGCCATCCGGTATACAAGAAGAGAATACTCCACCGCCATCGTGTATACGTACCCAGTGCTGGAGCCAGGGGATGCGCAATAAGAAGTCTGGTAGGCACTTCAGCTGCATGGGAAGAGTAAGTAGAGAAGGATAATGTGAAATGTTGGCCTGAATTAAAAATGGAATGCGAAACGCATTGAATATGGATAGAGAAAGGATAGCCACATATCAACTCACACTGTCTCCATTCCACTCCTACGTCTCCGGAGAAGAGAATGCTCCACCGTCATCCTGTATACCAGTAGAGAATGCTCCACCGCCATCCTGTATACCAGAAGAGAATGCTCCACCGCCATCGTGTGTATGTACCCAGTGCTGGAGCCGGGGATGCGCTATAAGAAGTCTGGTAGGCACTACAGCTGAATGGGAAGAGTAAGTAAAGAAGGACAATGTGAAATGTTGGCCTGAATTAAAACTCGACTGCGAAACACATTGAATATGAATACGGAAAGGATAGCCACATGTCAACTCACACTGTCTCCAAGCTACGATGTTCCACTCCTACGTCTCCGGAGTAGAGAATGCTCCACCGCCATCCTGTATACCAGTAGAGAATGCTCCACCGCCATCCTGTATACCAGAAGAGAATGCTCCACCGCCATCGTGTATACTTGCCCAGTGCTGGAGCCGGGGGATGCGCTATAAGAAGTCTGGTAGGCTCTACAGCTGCATGGGAAGAGTAAGTAGAGAAGGACAATGTGAAATGTTGGCCTGAATAAAAAATGGAATGCGAAACGCATTGAATATGCACAGGGAAAGGATAGCCAGATGTCAACTCACACTGTCTCCAAGCCATGATGTTCCACTCCTACGTCTCCGGAGTAGAGAATGCTCCACCTCCATCCTGAATACCAGTAGAGAATGCTCCACCGCCATCCTGTATACCAGAAGAGAATGCTCCACCGCCATCGTGCATACGTACCCAGTGCTGGAACCGGGGGATGCGCTATAAGAAGTCTGGTAGGCACTACAGCTGCATGGGAAGAGTAAGCAGAGAAGGACAATGTGAAATGTTGGCCTGAATTAAAACTCGACTGCGAAACACATTGAATATGCATACGGAAAGGATAGCCACTTGTCAACTCACACTGTCTCCAGGCTACGATGTTCCACTCCTACGTCTCCGGAGTAGAGAATGCTGCACCGCCAACCTGTATACCAGTAGAGAATGCTCCACCGCCATCCTGTATACCAGAAGAGAATGCTCCACCGCCATCGTGTATACGTGCCCAGTGCTGGAGCCGGGGGATGCGCTATAAGAAGTCTGGTAGGCTCTACAGCTGCATGGGAAGAGTAAGTAGAGAAGGACAATGTGAAATGTTGGCCTGAATAAAAAATGGAATGCGAAACGCATTGAATATGCATAGGGAAAGGATAGCCAGTTGTCAACTCACACTGTCTCCAAGCTACGATGTTCCACTCCTACGTCTCCGGAGTAGAGAATGCTCCACCTCCATCCTGTATACCAGTAGAGAATGCTCCACCGCCATCCTGTATACCAGAAGAGAATGCTCCACCGCCATCGTGCATACGTACCCAGTGCTGGAACCGGGGGATGCGCTATAAGAAGTCTGGTAGGCACTACAGCTGCATGGGAAGAGTAAGTAGAGAAGGACAATGTGAAAAGTTGGCCGGAATTAAAAATGGAATGCGAAACGCATTGAATATGCATGGGGAAAGGATAGCCACATGTCAACTCACACTGTCTCCAGGCTACGATGTTCCACTCCTACGTCTCCGGAGAAGAGAATGCTTCATCGCCATCCGGTATACAAGTAGAGAATGCTCCACCGCCATCCTGTATACCAGAAGAGAATGCTCCACCGCCGTCGTGTATACGTACCCAGTGCTGGAGCCGGGGGATGCGCTATAAGAAGTCTGATAGGCACTACAGCTGCATGGGAAGAGTAAGTAGAGAAGGACAATGTGATAAGTTTGGCCTGAATTAAAAATCGAATGTGAAACGCATTGGATATGCATAGGGAAAGGATAGCCACATGTCAAATCACACTGTCTCCAGGCTACGATGTTCCACTCCTACGTCTCCGTAGTAGAGAATGCTCCACCGCCATCCTGTACACCAGTAGAGAATGCTCCACCGCCATCCTGTATACCAGAAGAGAATGCTCCACCGCAATCGCGTATACGTACCCAGTGCTGGAGCCAGGGGATGCGCTAAAAGAAGTCTGGTAGGCACTACAGCTGCATGGGAAGGGTAAGAAGAGAAGGACAATGTGAAATGTTGGCCTGAATTAAAACACGACTGCGAAACACATTGAATATACATACGGAGAGGATAGCCACATGTCACATGTCACACTGTCTCCAGGCTACGATGTTTCACTCCTACGTCTCCGGAGAAGAGAATGCTTCATCGCCATCCGGTATACAAGTAGAGAATGCTCCACCGCCATCCTGTATACCAGAAGAGAATGCTCCACCGCCGTCGTGTATACGTACCCAGTGCTGGAGCCGGGGGATGCGCTATAAGAAGTCTGATAGGCACTACAGCTGCATGGGAAGAGTAAGTAGAGAAGGACAATGTGAAATGTTGGCCTGAATTAAGAATCGAATGCGAAACGCATTGAATATGCATAGGGAAAGGATAGCCACATGTCAACTCACACTGTCTCCAGGCTACGATGTTCCACTTCTACGTCTCCGGAGTAGAGAATGCTCAACCGCCATCCTGTATACCAGTACAGAATGCTCCACCGCCATCCGTTATACCAGAAGAGAATACTCCACCGCCATCGTGTATACGTACCCAGTGCTGGAGCCGGGGGATGCGCTATAAGAAGTCTGGTAGGCACTACAGCTGCATGGGAAGAGTAAGTAGAGAAGGACAATGTGAAATGTTGGCCTGAATTAAAAATCGAATGCGAAACGCATTCAATATGGATAGGGAAAGGATAGCCACATTTCAAGTCACACTGTCTGCAGGCTACGATGTTCCACTCCTACGTCTCCGGAGTAGAGAATGCTCCACCGCCATCCTGTATACCAGTAGAGAATGCTCCACCGCCATCCTGTATACCAGTAGAGAATGCTCCACCGCCATCCTGTATGCCAGAAGAGAGTGCTCCACCGCCATCGTGTAGACGTACCCAGTGCTGGAGCCGGGAAATGCGCTATAAGAAGTCTTGTAGGCACTACAGCTGCATGGGAAGAGTAATAGAGAAGGACAATGTGATAAGTTTGGCCTGAATTAAAAATCGAATGTGAAACGCATTGGATATGCATAGGGAAAGGATGGCCACATGTCAAATCACACTGTCTCCAGGCTACGATGTTCCACTCCTACGTCTCCGTAGTAGAGAATGCTCCACCGCCATCCTGTACACCAGTAGAGAATGCTCCACCGCCATCCTGTATACCAGAAGAGAATGCTCCACCGCAATCGCGTATACGTACCCAGTGCTGGAGCCAGGGGATGCGCTAAAAGAAGTCTGGTAGGCACTACAGCTGCATGGGAAGCGTAAGAAGAGAAGGACAATGTGAAATGTTGGCCTGAATTAAAACACGACTGCGAAACACATTGAATATACATACGGAGAGGATAGCCACATGTCACATGTCACACTGTCTCCAGGCTACGATGTTTCACTCCTACGTCTCCGGAGTAGAGAATGCTCCACCGCCATCCTGTATACCAGTAGAGAATGCTCCACCGCCATCCTGTATACCAGAAGAGAATGCTCCACCGCCATCGTGTATACGTGCCCAGTGCTGGAGCCGGGGGATGCGCTATAAGAAGTCTGGTAGGCTCTACAGCTGCATGGGAAGAGTAAGTAGAGAAGGACAATGTGAAATGTTGGCATGAATAAAAAATGGAATGCGAAACGCATTGAATATGCAAAGGGAAAGGATAGCCAGATGTCAACTCACACTGTCTCCAAGCTACGATGTTCCACTCCTACGTCTCCGGAGTAGAGAATGCTCCACCTCCATCCTGTATACCAGTAGAGAATGCCCCACCGCCATCCTGTATACCAGAAGAGAATGCTCCACCGCCATCGTGCATACGTAAGAGAATGCTCCACCGCCATCGTGCATACGTACCCAGTGCTGGAGCCGGGGGATGCGCTATAAGAAGTCTGGTAGGCACTACAGCTGCATGGGAAGAGTAAGTAGAGAACGACAATGTGAAGTGTTGCCATGAATTAAAAATCGAATGCGAAACGCATTGAATATGCATAGGGAAAGGATATCCACATGTCAACTCACATGTCTCCAGGCTACGATGTTCCACTCCTACGTCTCCGGAGTAGAGAACGTTCCACCGCCATCCTGTTTTCCACTAGAGAATGCTCCACCGGAATCCTGTATACCAGAAGAGAATGCTCCACCGACATCGCGTATACGTAACCAGTGCTGGAACCAGGGGATGCGCCATAAGAAGTTGGGTAGGCACTACAGCTGCATGGGAAGAGTAAGTAGAGAAGGACAATGTTGGCCTGAATTAAAAATGCAATGCGAAACGCATTGAATATGCATATGGAAAGGATAGCCACATGTCAACTCACACTGTCTCTATGAACTCACATGTCTCCAGGCTATGAAGTTCCACTCCTACGTCCCCGGATTAGAGAATGCTCCACCGCCATCCTGTATACCAGTAGAGAATGCTCCACCGCCATCCTGTATACCAGAAGAGAATACTCCACCGCCATCGTGTATACGTACCCAGTGCTGGAGCCGGGGGATGGGCTATAAGAAGTCTGGTAGGCACTACAGCTGCATGGGAAGAGTAAGTAGAGAAGGACAATGTGAAATGTTGGCCTGAATTAAAATGGAATGCTATCCTTTCCATATGCATATTCAATGCGTTTCGCATTGCATTTTTAATTCAGGCCAACATTGTTATAGCCCATCCCCCTCCATCCTGTATACCAGTAGAGAATGCTCCACCGCCATCCTGTATACCAGAAGAGAATGCTCCACCGACATCGTGTATACGTACCCAGTTCTGGAGCCGGGGGATGCACTATAAGAAGTCTGGTAGGCACTACAGCTCATGGGAAGAGTAAGTAGAGAAGGACAATGTGAAATGTTGGCCTGAATTACAAATTGAATGCGAAACGCATTGAATATGCATAGGGAAAGGATAGTCACATGTCAACTCACATGTCTCCAGGCTACGATGTTCCACTCCTACGTCTCCGGGGTAGAGAATGCTCCACCGCAATCCCGTATACCAGTAGAGAATGCTCCACTGCCATCCTGTATACCAGAAGGGAATGCTCCACCGCCATCGTGTACACGTACACAGTGCTGGAGCCGGAGGATGTGCTACAAGAAGTCTGGTAGGCACTACAGCTGCATGGTAAGAGTAACTAGAGAAGGACAATGTGAAATGTTGGCCAGAATTAAAAATCGAATGCGAAATGCATTGAATATGCATAGGGAAAGGATAGCCACATGTCAACTCACACTGTCTCCAAGCTACGATGTTCCACTCCTACGTCTCCAGAGTAGAGATTGCTCCACCGCCATCCAGTATACCAGAAGAGAATGCTCAACCGCCATCGTGTATACGTACCCAGTGCTGGAGCCGGGGGATGCGCTATAAGAAGTCTGGTAGGCACTACAGCTGAATGGGAAGAGTAAGTAGAGAAGGACAATGTGAAATGTTGGCCTGAATTAAAAATGGAATGCGAAACGCATTGAATACGCATAGGGAAAGGATAGCCACACGTCAACTCACACTGACTCCAGACTACGATGTTCCACTCCTACGTCTCCGGAGTAGAGAATGCTCCACCGCCATCCTGAATACCAGTAGAGAATGCTCCACCACCATCCTGTATACCAGAAGAGAATTCTCCACCGCCATCGTGTATACGTACCCAGTGCTGGAACCGGGGGATGCGCTATAAGAAGTCTGGTAGGCACTACAGCTGCATGGGAAGAGTAAGTAGAGAAGGACAATGTGAAATGTTGGCCTAAATTAAAAATCGAATGCGAAATGCATTGAATATGCATAGGGAAAGGATAGCCACATGTTAACTCACACTGTCTCCAGGCTACGATGTTCCACTCCTACGTCTCCGGAGTAGAGAATGCTCCACCGCCATGCTGTATACCAGTAGAGAATGCTCCACCGCCATCCGGTATACCAGAAGAGAATACTCCACCGCCATCGTGTATACGTACCCAGTGCTGGAGCCGGGGGATGCGCTATAAGAAGTCTGGTAGGCATTACAGCTGCATGGGAAGAGTAAGTAGAGAAGGACAATGTGAAATGTTGGCCTGAATTAAAACTCGAATGCGAAACGCATTGAATATGGATAGGGAAAGGATAGCCACATATCAACTCACACTGTCTCCATTCCACTCCTACGTCTCCGGAGTAGAGAATGCTCCACCGTCATCCTGTATACCAGTAGAGAATGCTACGCCGCCATACTGTATACCAGAAGAGAATGCTCCACCGCCATCGTGTATACGTACCCAGTGATGGAGCCGGGGGATGCGCTATAAGAACTCTGGTAGGCACTACAGCTCCATGGGAAGAGTAAGTAGAGAAGGGCTGTGAAATGTTGGCCTGAATTAAAAATCGAATGCGAAACGCATTGAATATGCATAGGGAAAGGATAGCCACATGTCAACTCACACAGTCTCCAGGCTACGATGTTCCACTCCTACATCTCCGGTGTAGAGAATGCTCCACCTCCATCCTGTATACCAGTAGAGAATGCTCCACCGCCATCCTGTATACCAGAAGAGAATGCTCCACCGACATCGTGTATACGTACCCAGTTCTGGAGCCGGGGGATGCACTATAAGAAGTCTGGTAGGCACTACAGCTCATGGGAAGAGTAAGTAGAGAAGGACAATGTGAAATGTTGGCCTGAATTACAAATTGAATGCGAAACGCTTGAATATGCATAGGGAAAGGATAGTCACATGTCAACTCACATGTCTCCAGGCTACGATGTTCCACTCCTACATCTCCGGAGTAGAGAATGCTCCACCGCCATCCTGTATACCAGTAGAGAATGCTCCACCGCCATCCTGTATACGTACCCAGTGCTGGAGCCGGGGGATGCGCTATAAGAAGTCTGATAGGCACTACAGCTGCATGGGAAGAGTAAGAAGAGAAGGACAATGTGAAATGTTGGCCTGAATTAAAAATGGAATGCGAAACGCATTGAATATGCACAAGGAAAGGATAGCCACATGTCAACTCACACTGTCTCCAGGCTACGATGTTCCACTCCTACGTCTCCGGAGTAGAGAATGCTCCACCGCCATCCTGTATACCAGTAGAGAATGCTCAACCGCCATCCTGTATACCAGAAGAGAATGCTCCACCGCCATCGTGTATACGTACCCAGTGCTGGAGCCGGGGGATGCGCTATAAGAAGTCTGATAGGCACTACAGCTGCATGGGAAGAGTAAGTAGAAAAGGACAATGTGAAATGTTGGCCTGAATTAAAAATGGAATGCGAAACGCATTGAATATGCACAAGGAAAGGATAGCCACATGTCAACTCACACTGTCTCCAGGCTACGATGTTCCACTCCTACGTCATCGGAGTAGAGAATGCTCCACCGCCATCCTGTATACCCGTAGAGAATGCTCCACCGCCATCCTGTATACCAGAAGAGAATGCTTCACCGCCACCGTGTATACGTACCCAGTGCTGGAGTCGGGGGATGCGCAATAAGAAGTCTGGTAGGCACTACAGCCGCAATGGAAGAGTAGGCAGAGAGGGACAATGTGAAATGTTGGCCTGAATTAAAAATCGAATGCGAAACGCATTGAATATGCATAGGGAAAGGATAGCCACATGTCAACTCACACTGTCTCCAGGCTACGATGTTCCACTCCTACGTCCCCGGAGTAGAGAATGCTCCACCGCCATCCTATATACCAATAGAAAATGCTCCACCGCCATCCTGTATACCAGAAGAGAAAGCTCCACCGCCATCGTGTATACGTACCCAGTCCTGGAGTTGGGGGATGCGCTATAAGAAGTCTGGTAGGCACTACAGCTGCAATGGAAGAGTAAGCAGAGAGGGACAATGTGAAATGTTGGCCTGAATTAAAAATCGAATGCGAAACGCTTGAATATGCATAGGGAAAGGATAGCCACATGTCAACTCACACTGTCGCCAGGCTACGATGTTCCACTCCTACGTCTCCGGAGTAACCGCCATCCGGTATACTAGTAGAAAATGCTCCACCGCCATCCTGTATACCAGAAGAGAGTGCTCTACCGCCATCGTGTATACGTACCCAGTGCCGGAGCCGGGGGATGTGCTATAAGAAGTCTGGTAGGCACTACAGCTGAATGGGAAGAGTAAGTAGAGAAGGACAATGTGAAATGTTGGCCTGAATGAAAAATCGAATGCGAAACGCATTGAATATGCATAGGGAAAGGATAGCCACATGTCAACTCACACTGTCTCCAGGCTACGATGTTCCACTCCTACGTCTCCGGAGTAGAGAATACTCCACCTCCATCCTGTATACCAGTAGAGAATGCTCCACCGCCATCCTGTATATCAGAAGAGAATGTTCCACCGCCATCGTGTATACGTACCCAGTTCTGGAGCCGGGGGATGTGCTATAAGAAGTCTGGTAGGCACTACAGCTCATGGGAAGAGTAAGTAGAGAAGGACAATGTGAAATGTTGGCCTGAATTACAAATTGAATGCGAAACGCATTGAATATGCATAGGGAAAGGATAGCCACATGTCAACTCACATGTCTCCAGGCTACGATGTTCCACTCCTACGTCTCCGGAGTAGAGAATGCTCAACCGCCATCCTGTATTCCAGTAGAGAATGCTCCACCGCCATCCTGTATACCAGAAGAGAGTGCTCTACCGCCATCGTGTATACGTACCTAGTGCTGGAGCCGGGGGATGCGCTATAAGAAGTCTGGTAGGCACTACAGCTGCATGGGAAGAGTTAGTAGAGAAGGACAATGTGAAATGTTGGCCTGAACGAAAAATCGAATGCGAAACGCATTGAATATGCATAGGGAAAGGATAGCCAGATGTCAACTCACACTGTCTCAAGGGCTACGATGTTCCACTCCTACGTCTCCGGAGTAGAGAATGCTCCACCTCCATCCTGTATACCAGTAGAGAATGCTCCACCGCCATCCTGTATACCAGAAGAGAATGTTCCACCACCATCGTGTATACGTACCCAGTTCTGGAGCCGGGGGATGTGCTATAAGAAGTCTGGTAGGCACTACAGCTCATGGGAAGAGTAAGTAGAGAAGGACAATGCGAAATGTTGGCCTGAATTACAAATTGAATGCAAAACGCATTGAATATGCATAGGGAAAGGATAGCCACATGTCAACTCACACTGTCTCCAGGCTACGATGTTCCACTCCTACGTCTCCGGAGTAGAGAATGCTCCACCGCAATCCTGTATACCAGTAGAGAATGCTCCACCACCAGCGTGTATACGTACACAGTGCTGGAGCCGGGGGATGTGCAATCAGAAGTCGGGTAGGCATTACACCTGCATGGGAAGGGTAAGTAGAGAAGGACGATGTGAAATGTTGGCCTGAAATTAAAAAATCGGATGCGAAATGCATTGAATATGCAAAGGGAAAGGGTAGCCACATGTCAACTCACACGTCTCCAGGCTACGATCTTCAACTGCTACGTCTCCGGAGAAGAGAATGCTCCACCGCCATCTTGTATACCAGTAGATAAAGCTCCACCGCCATCCTGTATACCAGAAGAAAATGCTGTGTGTGTGCTAGTGCATAAGGGAGAGAGAAAAAGGGTCAATAATGAAGCTGCAATTGAACAGTCACAGATACTGATGTTCAGAATCACTATCGTTAGAAACCTAGGGGTGTCATCAATCACATGACACTCACATGGGATAGCTCCTTCATACAGCAGCACCATCCCAACAGAGTCCAGGCTGAGGTCCTTGTGGGTGGATAAAGCACTCAGTGTTGATGAAGAAACAAACACATGTGGCTGGGGTGAGGTGTGTGTGTGTGCTTGTGCATAAGAGAGAGACGGAAGAGGTCAAAAATGAATCTGTAACTGAACAGTCATAGTACTGGGGTGTAGAATTACTATCGTTAGAAAGCAAGGGGTGTCATCAATCACATTACACTCAAACGGGCTAGCTCCTTCATCCAGCAGCACCATCCTGACAGAGTCCAGGTTGAAGTTCTTGTGGGCTCCCAGCGTTGATGCAGAAACAACCACATGTGGCTGGAGTAAGGTGTGTGGGTGTGCTTGTGCATAAGGGAGAGAGAAAAGAGGTCAAAAATGAGTCTGCAAAACAACAGTCACAGGTACTGGTGTGCAGAATTAGTGTCGTTTGGAAGCTAGGGGTGTCGTCAATCACATGACACTCACACGGGTTAGTTCCTTCACCCAGCAGCACCATCCTAACAGAGTCCAGGCTGAGGTCCTTGTGGGTGGATAAAGCACTCAATGTTGATGAAGAAACAACCACATGTGGCTGGGGTGACGTGTGTGTGTGTGCTTGTGCATAACAGAGAGAGGGAAGAGGTCAAAAATGAATCTGTAACTGAACGTTCACAGTACTGGGGGGCAGAATTACTATCGTTAGAAAGCAAGGGGTGTCATCAATCACATGACACTCACACGGGCTAGCTCCTTCATCCAGCAACACCACCCTAACAGAGTCCAGGCTGAAGACTCACACGGGCTAGCTCCTTCATCCAGCAGCACCATCCTAACAGCTGAAGTCCTTGTGGGTTCAGGGAACACTCAGTGTGGATGAAGAAACTACCACATGTGGCTGGGGTGAGGTGTATGTGCGTGCTTGTGTGTAGAGAGAGACAGAGATGATGTCAAGAATGAATCGGCAACTGAACAGTCACAAATACTGGTGTTCAGAATCACTATCGCTATAAACCTAGGGGTGTCATCAATCACATGACACTCACACGGGTTGGCTCCTTCATCCAGCAGCACCATCCTAACAGAGTCCAGGCTGAAGAGAGCACTCAGTGTTGATGAAGAAACAACAACATGTGGCTGGGGGGAGGTGTGTGTGTGTGCTGGTGCATCAGTGAGAGGGGGAAGAGGTCAAAAATGAATTTGTAACTGAATAGTCACAGGTACTGGGTGGGGGGGGGGGGGGGGGGGGGGGGGATTACTATCGCTAGAAAACAAGGGGTGTCATCAATCACATGACACTCACACAGGCTAGCTCCTTCATCCAGCAGTACCATCCTAACAGAGTCCAGGCTGAAGACTCACACAGGCTAGCTCCTTCATCCAGCAGCACCATCCTAACAGCTGAAGTCCTTGTGGGTGCAGGGAACACTCAGTGTGGATGTAGAAACTACCACGTGGCTGGGGTGAGGTGAGGTGTATGTGCGTGCTTGTGTGTAAGAGAGACAGAGATGATGTCAAGAATGAATCGGCAACTGAACAGTCACAGATACTGGTGTTCAGAATCACTATTGTTAGAAACCTAGGGGTGTCGTCAATCACATGACACTCACACGGGTTAGCCCCTTCATCCAGCAGCACCATCCTAACAGAGTCCAGTGTTGATGACAATAAGAGGACATGTGGCTGGGGTGAGGTGTGTGTGTGTGTGTGTGTGTGTGTGTGTGTGTGTGTGCTTGCGTATTACATACAGAGGAGGTAAAATATGAATGTGTAACTGAAGAGGCACAGGTACTGGTGGGCATAAATATCTTTGTTGGAAAGCTAGGGAGCTACAAGTGCAACCAGATAGTGAGCCAGATAGAGTCAGGAAGTAGAAGGTGGAACCATGGATATTGTGTACCTAGGGAGGTGCCTCCAGTGGGAATTCACACAGCCATGGTGATACGGAGTGGATCAAACCCTTGTTGAGCTGCAACAGATTCTCAATACAGACGTGTGCATGTGAATGTGTGCGTGCGAGTGCATGTGAGTGTGTGTGATGCAGTGAACTATGTACCGTACACTGAAAGTTACCTCTGGAAATAGGTAGAGCCAGTTAGCATAGAACCAGGTAGAGAAAGGTTGAGCCATCCTGGTTGAGCCTCATGGGATGGTAGAGAGCTAGGTATTCAGCCAGGCAGTGAGCAATGTAAACATGGAAGAGAGCAGGTAGAGTCCAGGAAGGCACCTCCATGCAGTACTGGGAAATCCGAGTCACACGGCCATGGTGATACTAAGTGGATCAAACCCTTGTAGAGCTGCAACAGATTCTGTTAAATGCAATACTGACATGTGCATGACGTATGTGTGTGTGCGTGATTAGCTGTGTGAAGTATGTATATACCGAATGAGAGACAGGTTGTGAGCCAGGTAGGGTCAGCAGCCAGGCCATCAAATGGTCGGAAGGCACCTTGCTGCAGGTAGGGCATTTGGGAAGCCTAGCATGTCCACTCTCCTGGCACAAATCCACCATCGTACCGTGCGGAGCTGGTCGGGAGTATAGCCATGGCCTCGCGATAACAAAATGCTTTACCACTGAACGGCTGAGTAGTAGATGGGGGAACAGTGAGTGGTGAGAGGAGACCGATGAAGTGGCACAGCTAGACAGGAACGTTGGTGTAGAGAATAGAGAACTGACTTTGTGGAGAATAACTCGACGTCCACGAGGACGGATCGTCGCGCGATGGCTTGCTACTGGCACGGCAGTTGAAGAGCGCCTTGTATCTGAAGTTCTCTTAGAGCCGTCTCCTTGCGCGCTCAAGTGTTCATTCCCTAGTCAGCAGAAATGAGAAAACCGGTGATGCTGAAGCAGCCCATCAAAAGAATTCCAAAAATCCCGCCAAAAAAATTACAGCCACAATCATTGACCAATCAAAATGCGGATGGTACCGGGCTTGCCCGGGAAGTCTACAGATTTCCTGTGCAAGCGCGCGTGATTATCAGAGTGTATTGCAGACCTCAATGTCCATGTGTGAAAGTACCGTAGTGAGACCCCATTACCACCTCCATAATGGTGGCAATGGCCGGGGTAACTTCCATGCCAGCAGCTATAACTCGAGTAGCTACTGTTTTGATGAAGTACGTATACAGTGATGGACCTTCAATAATACTAATTAGCAGAAATTAGAGAATACATCCTTGGTAACAGTATAGCTATTTGTACAGTGAGATCAAAAGCATTTGGGTACAAAGTGCATCTTACAAGATCAACAAGAGAACTGAGACAGTACAGAGTCAACAAACACAACTTAAACAATAGCAAATCTGTAGCTCAGGATAGCTCAACCGATCAGGGTGGGTGCGTGCACGCAATCGAGAAGGGTGCAGGATGGGAAAACACATTAGTGCTCCTGTAGAGTGGACAACGCTATAATTCAAATTGAAGCGCACTTCGTATTCAATATTAAACACATCTCACATATCTGCTTCCTGTGGAAATAAAGGCGCATGTGGTATGTGGTCAGTTATGAATGCTTTTAACCAGTCCGGTCACATCTGACATCCGTATATGGGGGGGGGGGGGGGGGGGGGGGGGCAGAGTAGGTAAAAGCTTACTGGTCGTATGTCATTAATGTACTCCCGCACCCTGAACATCCTACGTCAGACAGAAGTTGTATAATTCCAAATCACTTCTGGCTTACCCCATCACAGTCCTGTTCCATAACCTCACATTGGAAGCTCTTCCATGGAACTCAGTAGCCCTCATGCTCTGGGTGTGTGTGCATGTGTGTGTATGTTAATTTAATGGACATGCATCAGTGGTCTCTACTGGGCACTGTGCCCTTTGGGCTTGTAATTAATGTGGTCTGGTCAAAAAGCAAAATGTGCCCTCAGCCAGCTCTTTGCTATAGCAACTACTCATTTTAAAAGAAACCACCATGTCGAGTGGCTAACGAGGTAACTGGAATAGCATGAATGCTAATATTAACCAGTACCCCACGACCAACGGCTTTACATCCCCTCCGAAGGATGCGGTGTGAACTGTATCAGGTGAAAACACCTTCAAAGAACACACCTACTCATTTTTAAGGGTAGAGCTGAGTCAACCCCTAGGAGAGAAAGAAAATCTCTCCTATGACAATGGTGGGATTCGAACCTGCAACCTTTAGATTAGCAGTCGAATGCTTTAACCGCTAGGCCACCAGCCACCCCAACAAACTTGACTAGGCAAGGCTTCACAAGATTTCTGAACCATGCGAATCTGGATATGTTACTAGGGATGGCACATTATTATTTTGAAACCAGAAACGCACATTGTCCCAACCATCCTAGAATGTGCGTGTGTGTATGGGGAGCGGGTACATGTAAGTCAGTCCCAGCACACCTCCAGGCTTGTCAAGCCCATGGCTCTACTGTATTGGGTTGAAACCAGCAAATTTGTGGTGTGCAGGGCCAGTGCTCACCTGCTGTCATCGAAGGCTGTGATCCTCATTCTGTCAATGCTGGCCTCTGTGTGGGCCCTCGCGAGGACACTGACCTCCCCCTTTGTGCAACCTGTGAGGTATTCCACAGGTTCTTCCCGTGGCCGTCCCTCCCTGCACCACACAGTACCCCACCAGAGTGAGAGAAGCTGGATGGCAGACGGTTACAGTGTGTGTGGGTGTGAGTGTATGTGTGTGTGTATGTGTGTGTGTGTGGGTGTGAGTGTATGTGTGTGTGTGTGTGTGTGTGTGTGTGTGTGTGGGTGTGTGTGTGGGGGGGGGTTGTATGTGTGTGTATGAGTGGTGGTACTTGATTGCTTGTGAGGCCAATATATATGAAATCTAGTCTCGGTCCAACACCCAACCAACCTCAGCATGGATCGCTTTTAGCACTGAAAGCAATACACAGGCTGTAGAAACGGTCTGGGAATGAGACTATATGAAATCATACTTCAGCACTAAAAATCATTTTCACCTTGCAACTAGTGATACGGGAAGGGTCCTAGTACACCCTCACCTTAGTGTGTGGAGGCCCTGGTTGTGTGTCTTGAACAGAGTCAGGCACCGAGCTGTCTCAAACCTGCAGACATGCACCACAGCCACTGGGCCAGTCTGCCCCGAAGCAAGCAACGTCCCAGCGTGGTGATAGACAGCAGACCTAGTTGTGAGAGATGGTTTATACAAATGCGAATGCAGTTCCATGAGCAGAAGGGAGATTATAAACACTTTAGTGTGACCACAGTACAGATTCCCACTTGACTACGGTCAACAAGCACTATTATACCAGACGTAGTTGGACGCTCCTTCTCATTATGGGCTCCTGGTTTCAGTAACCTACACCTACTATAGTTATCACTAGTGGAATGCACGACATTGTGGGGCGAGCGTGAGCGAATTCACGTGCAGTGCAGAATGTGCAACAGTTCTAGGTATGTACAAGACTGTCATCAGAATGCAGCAGCAAGCAGTAGCCTCGTTCCCAGGCCCGAGACAGGGCTGGGAATGAGGCTAAGCAAGCAGGTAAGATACTACTACTCTACGTCATTAGCTTCACTATGGAGCACCCTAATTTTATTGTTTCCCTCTTCTGTCTATGCCAGTTGATGCTGTTTGTAATGATTAGGTGCACTGCCTTAGTCTCGTTCCCAGACGATTTTTAGCATGCGGGGGGGGGGGGGGGATTACGCCTGGTGATCTGCCTTGGTTATGGTACGCTGGAATGCGGGCACATTGTTCTATTTCAATTTAACATAACGTAGGATTACATTCCAACAATCCACAGCGCACAAGCTGTCCAAGAACATGGATGTTGATCGAGCAATTGATGCTGCTTGTCTTGGAAAATAGCACGAAAAAGCCACAAAGAACTTTGCTAGCGTTTTGAACATGACGACATAAAGCAAGTAAGCATTCCGTTTACGTGACATGCAATAATAAATTGCGTGGACCAATATGGAATAGGCAGGTTCCCAGACTTAACTTCCCCTCTCGGCAGAATGTGAAGTCTGGCCCGCGAGACAAGCGCTGCCTGTGATGATATCACAGCCAAAAAGAACATGATACGATGTGATTGCTGTGAGTTTTGGCTTCACTGGTGAGTGAACCACCAGCTGTGTCAATACATCACAGCTTCCATGTACATAATTTGTGTTTCTACGGGTAAAATGCTTCTAAAACCTCTCCCACAGGTCATGTGTTAACCTTACTGAAGCACCTACTGATAGCTGGATATGCAGCTGACAGCTGGATATGCAGCTGACAGCTGGATATTAAAGCAGCAACTGGTACCCAGCCTAAGCAGCCCGGGATCGATTAGACACTATTTTCAACGCACTCACATGTTTCAGTTGTGTTTGTCACCGTTTGTGTCTGTATGTCGTCTGTCTCCGGAGCTCCCCGGAGCGGCCAGTCCATAGAATAGGTCCAGACAAGTCTGCTGCATGCACCACGTGCGCGCACATAATTTCGGATTACGTCATTTTCGAAATGGCAACTTTCCCGGGGCCCGGCGCCCGCGGCTAGCGAAATTTTTTTTTGGACGTACTTTCGACTTAGTCTCTGGCAGATCCACCAACTACGCATGCGCATATTAGTACGACACCCCCCCATAAGCACATGGTGGGGCAAAGTATTCACACAGGACTGTCGTGAGAAGGAAAGCAGAGAAGGAACGCTGAACAACTGCTGATAAAGCTGTAAACAGAAGCGATGAAGCTGTCATGAGGTACAGAGATGGATATAATATTATTACATGGATTTCCCGCCATTTCTGTTCCAAAGTACTGACATTTTTCAGGGTTCAAATCACCCTATCGACTGGTAGTTGAGTCCGGTAGATATAAGTCTGCATTCGCTGATATTCTCAGTGATGCTGCATATTATATTGTGCTCAGTAGTCTAACAAGCTAGCCCTTCCCTTTCTCCAGTGCGCAATCGCTTTCAGTGTGCGTGCGCGGAGAAGGAAGGTCAAGAAACTTTGGACCACTTTACTCGGTACGAAAGAATGCAATTAAGCTTTCATCATGTCCGTTTACGTCATAATATTCCAATTAGTGCAACTGCAGTCAGTCGATTCCAGCCCGCTAACCTTGTTGGCTGTTCGTACGTCTGTCTGTTTGGTCGTTGTGCAGGAGAACAGCAATCGCAGGCAACTTCAGACAGTCCTCAACGCTTGTACTGAGTGATTTGAAAGATCACCACGTGACAGCTGCAATCTGATTGGCTCTACCCGATTTCGAGTAGAGCCCAAGCGAAGTGGTCCAAAGTTTCTAGACCCTCCTTTTCCCGGTGCGGTCGCGTGAGTCGATCCGTGCTGGGGAAAATTCGAGGGGCTAGCCCGCTAGACTATTGTGCTCAGTATACAATAATGTAGTTGAAGTATAGTCTCGGTCACCACACTCGCGCACAGCGGAGGAATCTGGTCGACTGCCCATATACGACTTGTTCTGAGGTGGCTGATAAGTAGCTGTGAACCACAGTGCTTCCATATACGGTGTTTTTTCCCAGGCGTTAAGTACACTCACTACCCGCAAGCAGATTACTAACGTATAGAGAAGTGCTGTGGTTTCCACCTGTTTAGTGTCAGAATATGTCGTCGACTAGCCTCGGCCTTCAATCGCGGGGGGAAGGCCTGGTATACACTGTTTGCGCATGTACACTGTTTGCGCATGCGTTTAATATCCCCCAAAATCTTGGAAAATAGGATATCTCGGTATTCTTCCGTGAAATGATGACGTCTACGTTTACATTCCTAGAAGAACCGCAATGAAGAGTAGCAATCATGGCATGCAAAAGTTCCGGTGGTAGTAGTTTCTCTGAGGCTCTTTCCTATGCTTTGCGAAGGCTGAAAATGACACGGATTACTGTGAAAGAAGAGCAGCACTCCTCCATGAGAGCTGTGTACGAAGGCAGCGACGTGTTCGTGTGGCTAGCTACCTACTGGCTATGGCAAGAGCCTGTGCTACCAAGCGCTCCCTTTCCTCATGGACAAGCTACAAGAAGGGACTTGTAGACAGTGGAAAGAGCTGTGGTGTGCTTGTTGTGAGCCCTTTGATCGCTCTCGTGCACGCGTACGCGGGTGTGTTTAAATGTCATCGGTTGAACCCAACCCATTCGCAAACGTCGACCAAACTCCTCTGCCGTGAGCGAAAGTCTGGTACCAGACTAAGCTAAGTAAGTCGCCTGAAGTCTGTACTGTATTTGGGATGCATTATTTGAAAGTGCAGAGCAGCCTTCTCCCCGCTCCTCCCATGGAGAACTTGAATCGTAGAACAAGCGAAATTACTGTGTATGTGATCTTGTCACACTGCCACTCCCTCTAGTCGGTGCTAAAGCACCCCACCTATAGCTAATAGTAAAAGTTGGAGGGGGGTGATGGCGAATCCACATGCATAGTTGTGCATGCCTCAGGGATATCGATATACTGTGCAAATGTATCACAACCTACGTGGGGCACCTCTTTCAGAACGTTATACTCAGAGGCGGCGGCGCCGGTCCGGCTGGTCCGGCTTTGGCCGGACCACTTTTCCAGCCAACCTGAGCAGTGTATAATCTTATATGCAAACACGGCAATGGCATCTGTTTCTTGTCCTAGTTGTGGGCCTATCATTGAAACTCCACAGCAGCCAAGGTCTTTTCTTTCCCAAAACGGCCATTTTGATGCTACGAGAGCGCTTCCTCATCGCTGAAAATACATGCAAAAAAAATTTTCCGCGCTATGCGCGGACATATCAACACTTCACACCTCTGTGCTACGAGTGGGCCGTACCACTTCTTTTATGCCGCTGCCGCCCCTGATACTCCATTCTAGCTGATTCATTTTCTCATGAATTTCATCTTTACACAGATGGCTTGTTGACTGGCACCAATCTACTAGCTACCTGGAGTACGACGTAAAGCAGCAAGCAGCGTTTTGGCCTGTGTGGGTGGCTGAAGAAATTGAAGATGCATAATATAGGACTGTTTGCAAACACTTTGATTGAGCCCATCATGTGTACATGAGCATGATAGTAGCTGTATACTGATGCAGTACAAAAAACTAAATAGACAAATGAATGGCTAAGGTAGTTGAGGGGTTCCAAGTTTAGTTTGGGGTCCAGGCCAAGTTCATGGGGACTCAGCAAACACCAGCTCCTTCTGTCTCTGCTACGTGCGCTCCAAGCTCCTACGTTCAAATTGCAAATTTGTGGGTGTGGTTAGGGTTGGGTTACGGTTTAGCGCATGCGTAGTTGATGGATCTGCCGGAGACTAAGTCGAAAGTACGTCCAAAAAAAAAAATTCGCCCGGGGCTAGCCGCTAGTTGATTTTGTCTGGGCTGGTACACATTGTCTGCAGAAATAGTTTTACTGGAACGGTCACGGGGTCCCCAAAACCGCTCAGAACAGAGAGGTCTGGATGTTCAACAAGGTAAGCGGATCCAGCTCGTCAGTGCTGTTGATTTGAATGAACGGTTGAAATGACACATTTGCACGTCTGATTAGAGCCCACCATAATAATTCTTCCCCCCCCCCCCCCCCCCCCCCCCCCCCCCCCATGATCGATCATGCACACTGCCAATGCTGTACCACATGTTGCTGTACCACACGTTGCTGTACGTGTAGTGTTGGTACAGCTGTCTTGACAAAGTTGTCCAAAGCGTACAGTAGAGCTGCAAGGGGTGGTCACTCCCATATGCGCAATACTTAGAGCTGCGACCGGGGTCACAGTGCGGTCACTGGGTCACCAAGGTTTTTTCTGTGCGGTCACAGGGTCATGAAGGTTTTTCCAAGCGGTCACAGCCTAAATTTTAAGATTTTAGAAATCGCTGCAAACAGAAGAACGTACACAAGTTAGCTAGCCAGTGTTTCAGTTATGCAGCAGCAATGGCAGGAGGTATATGTCGAGCGCTCCGAGCCGTGTACTTCGCGCTAGGTCGTCGCTAGCGCTAGCTAGCTAGTCGACGTCATGTCGAGCGTGTCAGGCATGCACGTGCACAGCACGCACTTTACACGTGATCTTTCGAGGTGGCTTTATTAACTAACCGTTAAGGTTATGGGATACCGTGTGCTCATTAAATATACATAACGTGCAAGTTACCTTTGTCCCTCCGTGCAGGAACTAGCTAGAGACACGCAACAAAAACGAGGTATAACAGCAATACGAGTACCTTCTAGCTGGTATGATTTTAGCGCCTGAGTACAACATGCCAACACGGGCAGTGGCATCAAAGTTCAAGGTCGAGTTGGCGATTTTTGGCGTCAGATTTTGCAATCAGAAAGGGCTAACAGGCCAGCTTGGCAGCACCCATGGGAAGTTTTCAACTGACTGGAGGGCGGCTCGGAGCGACTTCGCTTCGCTGCCGTTGGAAAAACGAGTGATGGTCGTTCATACCACAAAGCCATTCGCTTTTCGCCAGATCAGGCAAGTAGAACGCACAGTATCTCACGAACAGGATGTTTATCTCGGTAAAACTTTTCGAGCCGCCCTGCCCCTTTCTTCGTAGAATTGAAATCCAGTCTAATATACGGTTAGATCTAAGTTCAGCGATAAAAAACTGACGCCAAAGTCGCGCACACATTTCACTGTTGACTGTAAACCGCAAGCGCGCGCCGCGCATGCGCAATTGCAAACTGTAACCCGTATACCAGATCGCAGAAAAGTGTTGCTGAATACTCCACGTCTCACAGTCTCCTTCGCTCCATGGCCGCTTCTGCGCTGCTTTTGTCCGCCAGCGTGACAGCCTTTGATTGACAGCCTTCGATTCAGCTGAGCAGTACGGTACGGTACAGTTGAGAGGTCACAGGGTCACGAATAATTTTACGGTTCGGTCACGGGGTCACCAGTGATTTTGAGGGCCGGTCACGAGGTCACAGCCGAATTTAGGCGGCCACAATTTGTGACCCCGGTCGCAGCTCTAAGTATTGCGCATATGGGAGTGACCACCCCTTGAGCTGTCACAATATATTGTAGTTGTGCGTTTTTTGGTGCATGCGCCTATATCTCCACAAGAAGCGAATTTGTGCCAATAAGGGAGATGCGCTTAATATCGAATGACATTCCTTGAATAGGAAGTGCGCTTCAATTCGAAATATATAGTTTCCACTCTATAGGATCGTAATGGCAGAGTTTCTGGAAGAAATGTACATGTAACTGGGTTGAGAGTTGAGCCTGCGCCTAACAGTGAATGTGCGCCTATAAGTGTGCTAGCTGTGCCTGGTAATGCGCGACTATGGTATACCGATATGTAGTGACATAGACCACGACGTAGCAATACTACACTTTGACGTATTGATATATTGTGTAGGGTAATTATTGCGACTTTGTGTGTATTTTGTGAACCGGAACTGGCCGACTGGAATGTGACTTCCAGCCACATGGTGGGCATAGTGAGAAGAATGGCTACGCCAGTTGTGGGCATATTGTTCCAAATAGCGCAGCGAAAGCAAAGTATGGGAGCATTTTGGCTCCCAGGCAATGATTACAGGACAGTTGCCAACAGCAAAGTAGCAATTTGCTGGATCTGTGAAGCAGACCTGCCTTTCAAGAATAATGCTACAAACGTGTTCACTCACCTTTTACGGCATCACAAAGATGTGCATGCAAAGCTTCATCCATCATCTAGCGTGAGCACTTCCTTTCATAGCCACATCATTCTGTATTGCAATACAGCAATAAACATGTTGTGAAAATCTTGCATACAATATGGAATACGCCAATTAAATGTTGTAGCCTCAGGCCTGGGAATGAGACCAGTACATTCATAGCCTCAGGCATGAGAATGAAACCAGTATGTTCTATAGCCTGGGAATGAGACCAATGTGTTCAAGCCTCAGACGTGGGAATGAGATGTACCAATGCATAACAATGATGCTGTTCGTGTGTACGTGTAGAGGTGTGACTGCTGTTAGTATACTATGCATGTGGGGAAGGCTGTTTGAGAGCACAGAAATGAAATTTTCTTTCTCCCTCTGTGCTCCCTCCCCCTCTCCTCCAACCCCTCCCTTCCTTCCCGCCCCTTTTGTTCCTTCTGACTCATGCAGGCTCACCGTCTGCAGGCACTAGAGCTCCTGGGCTGATTCCTCCACCTGGGACCCTGGGCCGTTCACTCCGCCATCTCCATGGCACCTTTCCGTATGTGCTCAAACTGTTGTGCAGCATGCTATAAGAACTACATGTACAGCCCATCCTGGTCTTCATGTGGGTAGAGATACTCTGTTGATTCAGTGAGGAGCAGCTTAGCTAGTGCAACATACCTGAGCATAGTCTTGTGTTGAGTGTCCAATGTCCACATACATCATTATACTATACTGTGAACAATTGAGTATGTCACCCCTCCCTCTTGCCCTCTCTCCCTCCTCCCTCCCTCCCTCCCTCCCTCCCTCCCTCCCTCCCTCCCTCCCTCCCTCCCTCCCTCCCTCCCTCCCTCCCTCTCCCTCCCTCCCTCCCTCCCTCTCCCTCCCTCCCTCCTCTCTCTCCCCCTCCCTCCTTCTTTCCTCTCGTAGTACTGCCAGGCAGATCTGGTCAAGGACGGTGGATACAAGTACTTCATTCAGATCCTCAATGACCACACCATTCAGTATGGGTACCAGACACTGGCTGTCTTCATCATTGTAAACAAGTACTCCAAAGGACAGGTTAGTAGTCTTGACGATCAGGCTCACTATTTTGTATCTGAAATGTGTACTTATCAAGAAGTGTACCAAGGATTCCCACATTTATGATGATGTTCCTATGCACCTTAATGATTGTAGGAGATCAGTTAGGTAAATAGGGTTTGCATTGCTAGGAGGTACCAGACAACAGCCTTACTTGTGTGCTAGGTAAAAGGCAGCTAGAAAGTTAGTGTAGCCATGGAACCAGCAGCTTGGGCTGCAGGTGACTAAGTTGCAATTTAGTTGCTGGAAATGTGGGATATCATCTAAACATGGGAGATACTGCTGTTGAGTCTTTCTCCCTCCCTTGATGTCATGGACTGGCAGCGTTCTCTCTCCACACCCTTGCAGGAGTTGTGCCTTCAGAGCAACATATCTCCATCTGTCTGGAGTAGTTGTAGGAGCCTAACTCAATGCTGAAGCAGTGGCTGCCAATCTGCTTCGGAGGAGCTGCACGGTGGTGTGGGGTCAAGCACAGTGCCCATGAGAAGCTCTATTACCTCCCGTGGTCTCCAATGTGAGGGGGGATGGGAGGGTTTTGGGAGGGAGAGGAGGAAATGGGAATGGGGATGGAGGAAAGGGGAAGGGGAGGGAATGGAGGAAGAAGGGGATGAATGTCTTGGGGATTTCTGAATTTCTGCCTTTACCTTGTAGTGCTGCTTCCCCCTTCACACATACACACACACTTGCACTCACACTCACACATTATGACATTGTAATTCACTGGCAGCTGCACCAGAAGACGCATGCAAAGAATATTGGTGTGACTCTGGTCAGCTCATACTTGGCTCCTTGCCCCACAAACGATCACATCACGGGGGCCAAGGCTGCCACAGTGGGGGGTATGGGTGTCAGAACTGCAAGGTACTGTACGCTGCAGTGGTGACATGATTGTTGCTAGAAACCTGGTGAAGCATTGACAACCTCCCTTTCTACTCACACTCTCCTTTGCCCCTTCTCCCTCCCTTCCTCCTCCCTCCCTTCTCTCCCTACTTTCTTCCTCATCCCTTCTCTACCCTCCCTTGATCCTCTCTTCTCCTACCCCTCTTTCCTCCATCTCCCCCTCAGGCCTTCGTCCCTCCCAACTCCTCCACACAAGATTTCAGAACTCCACTCCCATGCAGACATCTCACTTCCCCACTCTCACCAATTTGATCCAAAGAAGACGGTCTTGAAATGGGACCCATGGTGAGTGCATATATATTTTCGTTAAGTGATTTTACTGTAGTGTGTCACACCTACATAGGGAGCGTGTGAGGGGGAGGATGGGGATGAGCTCTCAGAGTACCCATTTCACAGCCTCTGGAAACATCGGCTGTTGCTGCAAATATTTTGCTAACTCACTCATGAAGGTAAGCTTGTTGTTACTAATGTTGTATCCCTCTATGCACTGTTACGCCCCCTCCCTCCACACTCACACTCCTCCCCCTCCCCTCCCTCCGCACACACTCCCTCTCCCTCCACGCTCGTCCCCTCTTTCCACACCCTTCCCCTCTGTCCACACACACTTACTACTTTCCCCCCCTCCCTCTACACTCACACTCCTCCCTCCCTCCAAACTCACGCTCCTTCCCCTCTCCCTCCACACACATACTCCCCTCTCGTGTACACTGTACTCCTCCACTCTACTCCCCTCCCTTCCCCCTCCCTCCTTGCACTCCATCCCTCTCCTCCCTATCCCCTGCTCCTGGCACTTCGTCCCTCCTCCCTACATGCACAGCAACCTGAGGAGTGTAGTACAAACAACATGAGCTACCAGCAGAGAGAATGCCGCTTCCTACGCAACCATAACTCATGGAGGTGTGTGTTGGTGTGTGTATGCATGGCATGAAGTATAATTATGTGAGTTTGGGAGGAGGTATGCATGTGCATGTGTGTACTGAGTAGGAGTGGAGAATGATTTGGGGAGGGAGTGATATGGTCATGGGATACCGGGGAGTCTGGTTCTAAGACTAAACGTAAATGCAACACATGCATGAATGCACAACATGATGTCGATCTCGGCTTCCGTAACTTTCACCTCAAATGTCCTCAAATGTCTTAAGGACCCCACTATAACATGATGTCGATCTCGGCTTCCGTAACTTTCACCTCAAATGTCTTAAGGACCCCATTATAACATGATGTCGATCTCGGCTTCCGTAACTTTCACCTCAAATGTCTTAAGGACCCCACTATATAGGACTTTTGTGGCTAACTGTTACTCAATTAGTATACCCGGCTGATTCGTGAAGGGTGTGTTTGCGGACTTTTGCTCCCCTGTTGAAAGATTACTAATTTAAAAATGACAGTAATGCCATCGATTTTCAACTCACTTCTATCTCTTGGCACCCCTTGCTTCCCTTTTTCACTACTACATAAGGGATTCCTCTGCAGTAGCGATGAGCTGATTTGTTCCTTCTCTTGCTGAGTTGGCTTGGTGATCCGTACTAGTGGTGTTCTCCTCCATTTCTTGGTAGAGTAAAATGATCTTTGTGAAGTAATGCGTTTGTTGGCAGGTCCCTGTGATCGTACATGCAGAAAAGTATTGGGTATACTGTCTTACTTATTGCCTTTAATGCACCCTTTGCTGAATTAAGGAGTCTTTCAGCTGCTAGAAGACTTTCACGGTTGTCACATGGTCACCAGTGCTACAAGAACACATACATGTAGCCTCTTATGCATCCTGTCCTTAATAATTATGTTATCATTTCTTCCTTTCTGTAGAGAATGAAGGAGAACTGTGGTGTCAGTTTTGCTTGGTTCAGCATCTCGAGGTGGGCCAAGTGAATGAGTGCCTTGATATCTGGCCACAAGGTGTATATGTTTGCAGATTGTGCTGTGTATTAATGCATCAGGGCAGTTGCAAGTATTTACACTCCTGGTAGGGGAAAAATTGTGCCGCGTAATGTTACACTCGGGAAAAATTGTGCCGCGTAATGTAAACTACTTCGGAACGGCCTACAAAGATTCTGACTACACCGTCGTGATCGCTATGATGCAGTGACACAAAATCAAAATAATTGTGCTGAAACTCACCTTGGTGGCGGAGATACAAGCGCTTTTGTCTCGCCGTGGCCGCCATTGCTCGAGCGCTGTCCGACTTCCGGTGGCAGTACCGTTCTTAGCAAAGGCACACGAAGATTCTGACCACATGGCCGTGATCGCTGTCGCTTAAATGCCAAAACTTACCGTGCTGGCAAAGTTGTAACTGCTGTAATAACTTCGTGTCTTCCCTTTGGCCGCCATTGCTAGCGATCGACTGAGCGCGGTTGCCACGTGGCATGTGCGTTAATTGGAATTAACTGCGATACTTAGCTTTCGCTACGGCGAGTCGCAGCCGGCTACCAGGAGTGCGGTTGCCCCTCGTTACACTCCTGGTAAGGGAAAAATTGTGCCGCGTAATCTAACTAATCTAAATAATTAAATAATCAAACCTCACAGCACGCAGGAAAGGTCTACAGAGATTCTGACTACACCGTTGTGATCGCGATCATGCAGTGACACGACCGTACAATAATTGTGCTGAAACTCACCTTGGTGGTGGAGATACAAGCGCTTTTGTCGTGCCGTCGGCCGCCATTGCTCGATCGTTCTCTTCGACATTGGTGGCCAGTACAGTCATACGAAGGGCCCACGAAGATTCTGACCACACAGCCGTAATCGCTGTTGTTTACTGACGCTTACATACCAAAACTCACCGTGCTGGCAAGGTTGTAAGTGCTGTTATATTTCGTGTCTTCCCTTTGGTCGCCATTGCTAGCGTTCGTGGTTGCCACGAGGCAATAGCTTGTGCGTTAATTGGAACTAACTGCGATAAGCGCTACGGCGAGTCGCAGCCGGCGTTGCAACGGCTACCAGGAGTGCGGTTGCCCCTCGTAATCTAAACTAATGTAAATAATGTAATAAACGTTTGACTACTTCGGAATGGACTACAAAGATTCTGACTACACAGTCGTGATCGCTATGATGCAGAGACACAAAATCAAAATAATTGTGCTGAAACTCACCTTGGTGGTAGAGATATGAACGCTTTTGTCTCGCCGTTGGCCCCATTGCTCGAGCGCTCTCTTCGACTTCCGGTGGCAGTACCGTTCTTAGGAAAGGCACACGAAGATTCTGACCACACGGCCGTGATCGCTGTCATTCACTGATGCTTACATGCCGAAACTCACCGTGCTGGCTAAGTTGTGAGTGCTGTAATAATGTCTTGTCTTCCGTTTGGTCGCCATTGCTCGTGATCGACTGAGCGTGGTTGCCACGTGGCATGTGCGTTAATTGGAACGTATTGCGATACTTAGCTTGCGCTATGGCGCCGCAGGTTGCAACGCGGCTACTTTATGAATGGTACTTTGAGAGCACTCAAAATTATTTCTGATCTTCCCTGTATATAGCTATCATGGTACTCAGGTGATGTGTGATAATTGGAACGAACTGTCACACTTAGCTTGTGCTACCGTTTAACCGCGGCTACCAGGAGTGCGGTTGCCCCTCGAACAATGAACACATATTTTACAATCTGTGCGGACAAGGCAGCAGTTGATGGGACAGTTGTGCTGTTCTTGTGTAATGGTATAGTAATGTGCTTCTTCACTGGAATGCACCATCCATGTAGTGTTGTCAACCAACTTGATCGACATCTTCATGCTAGTGTTATGTCTTTTGCGGATTGCAAGTATCCTTCTGGTTTTACAAGGCGTTCAAAGCCTTTATCTCTTGCAAGTTTCATCAGAACATGTACATGTATACATTTGTCTACCCGGTACCTTTGAGGTACAGGTATTTGAGGATGTGATGGAATGCCTCAGCATACATATTGCAGTTAATGAATGCAGCTTTATGATAGCATGCTGCCCACTGATCTGCCCTACGTGCATAGTACGTATTGAAGTAGTCTCCAAAACTGGTAGTTTCTGTTGACTGTGTTAGTTGGATGAGTGTCTGGTCTAGAAGATTTTCGAATTTTGCACTCTCAGTTTCGTCAAGAAGCAGGCGCAAATTTAAGGCTGCTGTGTCTTTGCAGTGTATAAGTGTCAGATTTTTTCTCCACGCCCTGTCTACATGCCATGTGCACAGCAGCTTCTTTGGTCCTGGCCCAAACACATTCATCCAAGCAGTATAAAACTGTTCTGCATCGTCACTCATTAGCACTTTGGGAACACACTTTCCGACTCTGTCCCTCACTGCCACAAAGAAGTTTTCTAAAAGTGGTTCATCCTGTCTGTTAGCCTCGAACCCAGGCGTGGAGAAGGCACCATGCTACAGGAAAGCCTTCACCATACTCATAGGATACTAATGAGAAAAAAATTGTATCCATTTGTGCCATGTGTGCTGTCCATGCAGATTATTTTATCAGGCCCAAAGCTCTTCATCATCTCTGCTTGCAGTGGTGTTTGTATTGCTAACTTATGTCTTTTCTTGTGGTTAGATGAATGTGCTC
The DNA here is from genome assembly GCA_963931865.1 of Axinella damicornis. Lineage (NCBI taxonomy): Eukaryota > Metazoa > Porifera > Demospongiae > Axinellida > Axinellidae > Axinella > Axinella damicornis. The sequence goes on along the minus strand of OZ007506.1, from coordinate 9,351,404 downwards.
AAACTTGCTTCCTACATTGTCTCTTATGTTGTCTAATATTCGCTCAAATGTGATACCCTGTGCTAACTGTCCTACTATTGTTAGACGATCTGACTCAGAAAGTCTGGTGTGTCCTAGGGAGCATGTATGCCCATAGTGTGTTTTGCATACACTCACACGTAGCTCAGTTCCAGGTATCTTGGTTGTAGCAGTAATGGCTGCAGTGCAGTGTGCATTGAGCTTAGAACTGCCTTGAGACTTTATATGGCATCGTCCAGCTCCCTTGGAATTGAAAAAGCCGCTTCTATTGCAGTAGTAGTATACAGTTTTGGTGGTATACAGTTTCATAGTACTGTGTTTCTGTTTATCTCCAGTTGCTTTAACAAATGATGTACCAGAGTTTCTTTCGAACTCATCCTTCCACTGCTGAAATTCTGAAAGCAATGATTTTGTCATTATGATTACCTTTCACTATAACTACAGCTGTATAATTATTGTTCAAGCGTTTTTCACTCCCTTCACCTAACTACTCATCTTTTGCACCCCTCATTGTGACTTTACAATCTACTGACATCATGATGATAGTGATCAATTAAGGGCACCTGTTCTTAGGGGATCATGCAAGTGTCAGCAGTTGATGGCTTCCATTGTGTAGAACTATAGCATTGTTCCAAGGCCTTCTCATCCCAGCGTTTGTCGCTTGCAGTAGTACTGCAAGCGACAAACGCTGGGATGAGAAGGTCTGAGAACCAGGCTAGTTTAACCACTAATGTTGCATGTGAAGCTACTGTGTGTGCTGGCCAACAATGACACTCAAGAGTCCCTGTGTGGTAAAACATACCTTCTGTTGTTTTCAATCTTAAACTCTGAACTTCAATCTTCATTCCATGGTCAGTTGTTAAATGTATCCAAAACTGCCGTATGGTTCTACAGTTATAGCTGCACCCTGATTCTTGACAGGTAATAGCTGTACTTGCAGAAATGTTCATGTGCCCCCTCAGACCAGGTGCATTGCTTAGATATTCTGCTTTGCTTGACTGTGATGTGTCCACATTTGGAATTGTGTTAGGAGGATGGTCAAGTTGCTTGGTTTTGGGCGCGTTTGTGCTGGGAGGGTTGCTATGTGGGTATCTGTAAAGCTCTTTGGAGAGAGAGAGGGGCTCTGAATCAGGAAGGTCATTGGGATTGTCTCCACTGGAAGGGTTGGGAGGAGAACCTCTTTCAAGCCTAGGGTCTCCACTGGAAGGGTTGGGGGGAGAGCCTCTGTCAGGCCTAGGGTCTCCTCTGGAAGGGTTGGGGGAAGAGCCTCTGTCAGGCCTACTGGAATGGCTGGGGGTAGAGCCTCTGTCAGGCCTAGGGTCTCCTCTGGAAGGGCTGGGGATAGAGCCTCTGTCAGGCCTACTGGAATGGCTGGGGGTAGAGCCTCTGTCAGGCCTAGGGTCTCCTCTGGAAGTTTTGGGAGGAGAGCCTTTGACAGTGCCTTTGCTTGCCAGTGCTGCAGCCCCATTACAGGAAGGAATGCTCCTCTCCGGTATAGATGGTCTGTGGAATGGTACCGGTAGTAAAACAGTAAAGAAAGTTCTGGTCGCACGTGCTATAGGGTTGCTTACAAGACGTATATATTGAGGAGCTCAAACAGTATTTCATAACGAATTCTGGGGATGTCACTCTGAAGAGGAACATGGTGACCTATACATCATTGCTTGACATCATAGAATACTGCTGTAGTGATCTTGGCATGCATTTAACTGTGACCCCTGCGTGAGCACGTAAGAAGTAGTGGCAGGGTTTATTTCACAAGGGGGGGGGGGGGGGGGGGGGGGGTATGGAATAGTGCGCGACAGTGCACCATTTAGGGGGGTCTGGGTTTGAAATCTCTAAGGACCCCCCTCCCCCCAAGAAACCCTGTAGTGGGCTTGTGGAGTGTGAAGAAGCTTAGGCGTGCATGACCGCAATGTAATTGGGGACACAATCACATACATGTACATATCCCCTTGTGTACACTGCATACAGAGGCCCACCTGTGAATAATCTCACCTGCTGCTTGATTATGTGCTCTGCAGCCTAAAATGTGTGACCATAACTGCATGGAGCTACTGAATTATATATGCAAGGTTTATACGTACATTGAAATAAAGTGTACCTTTAGTGCAAAAATTCCACAGTCATAATTGTTATTTTGCGTAGGCATATCCTGCAGTGGAATATGAATTTTCAAATGCCGAACACTAAAAATCCAATAGCCTCATTCCCATGCCATTGGTCACACATTGTGCTATCAGGTAGATGATACATGGGAAGTGGTGCCTGATGAAGAATCTCAATGCCCTTTATTTTTCTAATGTCTGTCCAAAGGCTGGATTTCAAAGTGTTTGCAAGGCAGCCGATCAATACCATTGCAATACTGGGACGGATCGACGCAAAACAGGTACCGTAGTGTCCCGTTAATACGCCCCTGCCCCTCCATTTTGTACACTACATCCAGCCCAAAGTTGGGGGGGGGGCGGGGGGGGGGGGGGGGGGGGGGGGGGGGGGGGGGGCGTATTTTCGAATATGCAAATAGTCTCGAGTATACGCCCCCTCAAAACGTTTTGCTACGTACACAAACTATTATGACACCGCCAAGGTTCATGTTCACAGTTACAAAAGTACAAACGATTGCCAGAACTGTTCCCGAACATTGTGCGTGGTCTCCCTACATCGGTGAGAAGAGCTGCCGCTTCAACACGAGGGCCATAACATTCATGACAACTTCGCTGTAGCCATCCTCCAGAACAGCAATACTGTCGGTCACCACAGGGTATTTCCTGCAGAAGAGTGTCAGCGAGATGACCTGTATCGTCAACGTCAACGGTGATTACTCTGATCTGAGAGACGATCTGCATTGAAGTAGCACGTGCGCAAGTAGTTTAGATGTTCCAGAATAAACAAGTCAAACTACCCTGTGCAGGAACTTAGGCGGAAAAGTGAAGGGGGCGTATTTTCGAAGGGGGCGTATTAGCGGGACACTACAGTATTATAATGGTTTGGCACTGCCCGCTGTGTGTCTACCTGTGTCTATTTGATGTCATCACACATGACCAGACCTCCCAGGCCTTCTCCCGACGTATTTTGCATATTGAAAGTGATCAAAAACTGGTGGTAGGAATGGCCTGGGAACGAGGCTAAAAATGTCATGCTTACCCAGCAAAGTTTTAACCTCCACTGATCCCACTGAAGTGGTTCCTGCTGTTCGTAGGTAGACCTCTGTTCCATGAACATTCTGGATTCATATTTAGTTTGGTTAGTGTTCCTATTGGTGAGTGTCCCTTATTACTTAGTGAGACAAGAGAAAGAACCGAAATGTGGGACAAAAGTTCAGAGATATGCTAGCTATAGCTGAACTGAGCACTGAACCTCTGTTCAACCATACCCTGACTGTGACTGCGACAAGGGACGTAATCTGTCTTATTTTGAAGATCATGAATATCATTAACAGCCTACTTAGTATTATTCTGTGTGTTGGAGGGTGTGCCTGTGCCGTTGGTACCTGTGAAGCCAACTGTAGCTAACCTTGGTTGCAAGCTTGTACTTGACACAGTCTGATACATAATAGCCCCAGAATCCCCATGAATATCATTAAATAGCTCCAATTTTAGGTGAGCTGCTTCCCCATTAGAGTACTCACAGTAGATATCCAATGACTGATATGCCACTAGCACAGTTTTTGGAGTCGCTATACCAAATAATCCTCTGTAAGTTGTTCACAACCTACATGGTGTAATATGCCAACTGCTGTGATAACTAACTCATAGTCTGTATGTTGAATTTCTTACCAGCATTGCCCAGTGAATACCCAAGTGAACTGGGAGAACCCACACGTCAAAGGCAAATAACGTGTCCTGAATGGTAAAGGAATAACCACAATGTAGTACCATTCCATTTTATGCCGTCAAAACCGCCTCCCTATCCCCCCTAGGCCCTCTCGCTACCTCAATTTCAGCTCTGTGCACGGGCGCTGCACCACAGACGTCCTCTTGGTGGACGTGGGTGCCCGCAGCCCACTCGCTGCCTGTACCTTCAAGTGATTCGACCCAGCCAAGTGTTTTCTGCGAGATATACACTCAGTGATGAGAGATCTGCCCCACAACTGCAGAGCTTCTTGGTAGGAGGACGCGCTTCTTCCACGGCCTCGGATCTTCAACACGCTCGTCAACCTTCATTGCACGTGTCCATTACTCTTGCACCTTCGTACATCTTATTTCTTGGACCGTATACCTCCGTATACTACGCACACGTCATTATGACGTCATGGTTGGTTGTTGGTTCACAGGTCAAGGCAAAAAGGGGGATTGCGTCTGGCAATTAGGTAACTGTGGCCCCGTGGTAATTATCATATGTTATGTTCAAAGAAGCGTCACATTACCATGTCGTCATTCATCTTGAACCATTGCTCTCCAACCCTCACGTAGGCCGTGTAGTGACCTCCCTGCGTTGTGCCCTCATGAGTAGTGTATGCTCGAAGTGTGTATTGTTGCTACAAAAAATACGATAGTAATCAACTAGCGTCTCCATCTACTCTGTCATTGGTGTTAGCTTACCCCATTGGAAATGGTTAGCTCTTCAGGATATTTTACCATCTGGTCATTTTTGAGAATTGTGTGCCAACCTGCTGGAAGCTACGATATGAAGGTAGACATTACATACATCATTGTGGTCATATATGTCATGCAATAATTGATATAATTCCATACCGTTTAAGGAAGTGCCTCTTATATCGCTGTATGTGATGGCATCTGTCAATTTTTGACAACTTTGAGAAAAAGGCCTCATAAGTACTTGTCAACATTGTAATGTTAAGGGTATACAACCAATGAAGGGGGGAGAGGGCAAGTCACTCCCAGCAACAGATAGGGATCTAGAATCTGATTGATGTGTTCTATTTGGAGTAGTACTTCCCAGCAAATCGGTATGATATGATCACATGTACTGTCATTTTGTATCATGTATTGCAAAGTCGTTCTACCACCTTTCTCTGTGGGTGAAGGCTACAGTGAACTTTCAATGCATCCTGAAGATTATCCTCCATGCAAAGACTATTAGCGAACTACGTATAAGCCACTACACACTACTATGTGCCTGTACTGAGCAGTTATGTATGTGACCATGCAGACTCAACGAGTCAAATGCAGACTAGTCTATCGCACTCAGGTGTTTAGCTTCAGGTAAGAACTCAATAAAGTGATCGAACGTCAGCGCTAGAGCTGTTACTAGTCTGCTAGCTCTGCATACTTCTTGTATATCCTATACTTAGAGAATGTCATATGCGTACGGACCTTGTCCCCCCCATCTTGAACAATGTGTGGGAATAGTATTTCTAATAGACCTATCAGACTATAGCTGGCTGACTTCTATACTAAATGTTTTGCTAGTTTATGTTTGCACGCCCTAGTACATAGCATGCTCTTGGTGATATCAAAGGGGGCTCTTTCCTTTCGCACATATACTGATTTACTCTTCCAAATTCTCTAATACAGCTACTCAGTGTAGTCCCCTGCAGAGTAGTGAATTCTACAATCAAGTACCTGTATTACGTACACATGAATTAGCACACTTGCCTTCAAGTCTAGTTCCAGAACAGCATGCTGTTCCGTCCTCATAGATTTGTGGTGGCACTGTCGACACATGACTATAGGGTGTACATCAATACGAGAGACGTAATTCATAGGCTCTCCTGAAACTATGATGCTAAAGTGAATGGGAAACCCTTCTATTATGACAACAGCTACAATCACAGTGTCATTCTGTTACATGTCACTACTTTCATGATAATGAAGAATGCATGCATAAAGACAAGGAACTAAAAGTACACGAGACATGCATCAGAATAACATAGGGTGGACTATATGTAGACTATGGTGGCATAAACTAGCCACGAACAGGGGGGTATGACAAGTGTATGTGACCATGCAGGATAACAGCAAATGCATATCACACTCAAGTGTTTAGCATCATGCACATAAGTAATATTTATATACCACTTTGCCGTGCATTACAGGTTATAGTACACGAGGGCAATCTAGTTAACGGTCGAGGGCGAGATAATGCACGAGCCGAAGGCGAGTGCATTATCCGCCCGAGACCGTTAACTAGATTGCCCGAGTGCACTAAAGCCCGTAACGCACGGCAAAGTGGTATCTAAACTACTTAGTGCAACTCACCGACCCGAGACAGCCTTTGATCTTTGAAAAGTGTGCATTATCTAGATAATGCACACTAAAGTGCGCAATAAGCGATTTAATGCTCCGTCATGTGATCGATTCTGAGGCGTCTGATTCGTTGAGGGTCACGTGAGTAGCACTAAGAGTCAATATACCCCACCTACTATAGTAATGCCATAGAAGGGGACGGTGGTTATGAGCCATATTTCCCTCCCTCAGGGTAACTACACAGGACGGTTATGATCATATTTCCCTCCCTGTGGCAATTGAACGTGCGTGTGCAAACTGTTGATAGCGCAATGCCAATTTGAAGTTCAAGGTTCAAATAGCTATAGAGTACTAGGTGATATGATGCGACGAAGCTCAAAGGAGGATGTAACGAGCGACCTTGCCAGTTTGTGAAGAGGTTGGAAGTCATTGGAAAGTTCGTCGTCATTCACAATCTCTGAAAAACGGGGAGGGACTGTGAGTGAGGCAGGGCTAGGACCAGCAAAAGAGCTGGAGGTGGAGCTTTCACCAAGGGCGGAGTTTCATGCACGTACAGTCAGTCCACTCGCACATGCCAAGGCAGGAGGGAGAGAAAGAACAGGCCATGGCTGCAGTTTCTCGAATCTATCGTTACCAAGGTAGCCTTTAGCCTCGTTCCCAGTCCCACGCCCAGCTTGTCGTTGCTTGCAGTACGGTAAAGCGGGGAGGGCCTGGTACATTTCCTCATGTGAGTGACATCAAGGGTAGAAAGGGGTAGAAAGACAGGAAGTTGAACGTGGGCGTACGTGGTCTCAGAACAGCAAGAAGAGCGAAGGTAGCGGGGGGCGACTCATACTCACTGAGCGTTGAACGTGTAGATGGTTGAATAACATGCAAAATGTTGTGTCCTCGTTCTGAAAATTTTGCCATTTTTCGATTACATCATGCTCATGTGAGGAAATGTACCAGCTACAGGCCCTCCCCGCTTTACCGTACTGCAAGCGACAAAAAGCTGGGCGATGGCCTGGGAACGAGGCTAGGTAGCCTTGTATTTACATAGTCGAACGGCGCTGGCGATGAGATTTAATGGACCAATCAGATGCGATATCCAATCGGACTCGATCGGTTTACGTTGCCATAAATCCCTGGCGACCGGGCTCTAACTATTACATAAACTGCTTGAACCTGGCAGACGTCAGCAGTATACATGTAGCAGTTACTATAGTCAAGTACTTCTTGTAGATCATTGTGCACCATGCACCTTTTCCCACCTCCCCTCAGCCACATGAAGCTATTCCCCAATCCAACTAAGCAAGTCTGGGAAAGATGTTTAACTGGTGTGGCTCTCACCTTCACATTGTATTTACCTGTGGTATTGATGGAAATCCCTGTGGCTTCTTCAAGTGGAGTGCAAGTTCTTGTACATGCTGCCCATCATAGCTGTAGTACATGCTGCCCATCATAGCTGTATGCTGGGAATAAGTTGCAAATGTGGTAGCCACATGCTCCCCTATACTACAGCCAGTGCATTAGGCATACTTGTGCTACAGAAGGCTATAGATCTGTGAACTCTGACTGTCCCTCCTATATTGGTGGATCTATTGCAGAGCATTACCCAGTGTTGAAGTTCAACTGTAGTCCATTGAATTTTGCTGTATGTACCCATGCACACTATGACACTACATCTAGTGTGCGACCCCCAAAAACAATTCAACTAATTACCTGTTTGAATAGTTCTACTATGTACTAGTTATTGCATGAGTGCAAGGGCTATACGTCGAATATTGGCATCGAGCCCAAGGGCGAGTGCCAATATTATGATGTATAGCCTGCGCACTCATGCAATAACTAGTTTGTTGCATGATACTGGCATTGTGGTCAGTGCCGTATATTATATATTGGCATAGCGGTACCTTTGAACTTGTAGGATATCATGCAACAAGTTCAGTTGTATGCTCTATATATTATCAGAAATCCATAAAATTAATACTCCAGAACACGGGGCCACAGTTACCAAATTGCCAGACGCAATGCCACTTTAGTTGGTTGGTTGTTTCTCCCCTCAGGCAAAAAAGTACTCGAAGTGGCAATTTGGTACTTGCAGGGATTCTAGCCTTTTTATGCCGTCAAAACCGCCCCTAGGCCCTCTCGCTACCTCCATTTCAGCTCTGCGCATGGGTGCTGCACTACAGACGTCCTCTTGGTGGACGTGGGCGCCCACAGCCCACTCGCTGCCTGTACCTTCAAGCGATTCGACCCAGCCAAGTGTTTTCTGACGTGATATACGCTCAGTGATGAGAGATCTGCCCCACAACTGCAGAGCCTCTTGGTAGGAGGACGCGCTTCTTCCGCGACCTCGGATCGTCAACACGCTCGTCAACCTTCATTGCACGTGTCCATTACTCGTGCACTACCGTATATCTTATTACTTGGACCGTATACCTCCATATACTACGCACATGTAAGAAGCGGAGGGCATAGGCAGTAGTGTTTCCTCTTTGGAGAATGCATGAGTTCCGGCGGCATACTACCAAGACGTACAGTACGATGCAGAAGGTACTAGCTGTGATCAAACATGTACAACTATATTACATGCTGGCCAGGGGCAAGGGGCTGAGGGGGGGGGGGGGGGAGGGGGGGGGGGGGGGAGGAGCTCAGATGAATCTCTGGACAACAGTCCCAAGACTCACCACAAAGCACAAAGGTTTCAAGCCTCCATCCCCTCGAAGTCATGTGCGTATTTGGGGGAGTGTGGTACTGTATATAGTCGCTTGGTATCATATGACAGTTGAACCTGTGCGTAAAAGTGAATATGTGAGCTGCGATTAATAGCACACCACCATGGTATGTGTTGTGTAGTGATGGTCTGTGCCTATGCCCATGGCTCAGTAACTATAGTATCCAGTTGTAGTGAAATGAGTGTTTTACGTTGTGATGAACTTTCTCTTTTACTCACTCACTCACTCACACACATACACACACACACACACAGCCAAAAGAAACCTGGCATGTCACCACTATTCCAGTCAAGTCTTTTCCCTGCTGTAGCCCCCTCTCCCCTCCACTCACCTCCACCAATGGAAGGAGGGAGGAGGAAGGGGCAAGGACGATTTTCAACCTATATATCACAGGTAAGGGGGAGGGAGGAGGTGGTGTGACAAGGGAGTGTGTGAGGGGGAGGGAGGAGTGGAGCCATTAATTTTGCTAGTGGTGCTGGAGCAGTATTACCAGCTTCAAGTTATCTGCCGAGTCATCTGCCGAGTCATCCGCCGAGTGACTTCCGGTATACTTTTCCGCGGCCACCGACTCGTAACTTTGCATAGCAACCCCGCAGTGTGTATTGTGCTTCTTACAGGAGCAAAAACCCTGCAGGCTGAGTTAAGATCCGTCAACTATGCCATGCAGTCTCAGTGCCAAAATTCATAAACTGAAACACTATTTGACAGTATCATTGATTTTTTGTCTCTACCCAAAATCTCACCTTTCTGCTGTCTGAGGGTGACGTTCGTGCCTAAATTGAATGTCCAACTCTTTAGCTGCATGTAAATGACCCGATTGGTTCATGCTATTGCCTCATATATTATAAGTACTCACGATAACCATTATATTTTACAGACAGGAAATTATTGATTCACCTGACTATGTCGTACGTATGCACAGCATGAAATGGCATATATAGTCTCGCGTGGCCCAGACCCTTCCTGCATTGCGGGAAGGGTCTGGGCCACGCAAGATTAGAAATGGCATACTGTCAGGTACATTATTTATATACCATTGACAGTTTCAGAATCTCGAGGGTTGGGTACCGCAGGCCAGACTTGCCCGCGAGACTAGGTACTGGCTACCAACGGAGAGGGCTGTCCAGGTATGCAGTATGCTTGAAACTTAACTGCATGCAGGGGCGGAGACAGCTACCAAAAAGTGGGGGGGCTAATAGCACAATTGCACGCTGCCGAAGGCAGTGCATAGAGGCGTGAAGCACGGAAAAAAATTTACGCCTTCATTTCTCAGTTATCAGGATGGGCTCTTGTGGCACCTTCGTGCTTTGTACTGCGAGTTAGAGACGCCAGCCCCCAAGAAACGAGGTGACATAGCTATAAGTTAGTGGTAGATTTCGTGGGATAGTACCGACCGGTCTGTTGTTTTGGGGGGGCTCAGCCCCCCTGCTTTTGAAAATGGGGGGCTCAAGCCCCCCCTGCCCCCCCTATATATATCTCCGCCCCTGGCATGCATTGTGTAAAACAAACTTCACTACCAAGTCTTTAACAAAAGGAAGTGGATATTGGAAGTAGACACACATGCTCATTCAGCACTGGCCATGGACTAACCAGCCCTAACCATTCCAATTCCTGCGGGACTAATAAGCACTTCACAGAGAAAAGGATATCCAATTAGCTAGCTAATCTATGAACTTTGGCCGTGTTCCCAGGCCGTTCCCACCACCATTGCTTGCAGTATGAAATATGGTGGGGTCGAGGCCTGGGAGATCCGGTCACGTGCGGTGCCATCAGGTAGACACATGGAGGGCAGTGCCCAACGAAGATTCTCGATGTCCTTTCTTGTACTGTCCATCCAAAGGTTGGATATCAGCAAGGCAGGTGATTGATACAGGTATTGTAATGGTCGGTCACCACCCCCCATGTGTTTACCGTCTGTCTACCAGATGTCATCGCACTTGAGCTCTCCCAGGCCTTCCTTCCCCCACCGTATTTATACTGGCGGTGGGAACAGCCTGGTAACAAGGATATATGAATTGTACTTTTCAAGGATTCTGGCAGCCATCCAAATCCTTATAGGGACCATGTAATCCTAGAGAATGAACTGAAGACATACCTTATACCACACAGGCAAGTGGGGTGACACTCCCACTCCCATATTCGCTGTAGTCACAGTTGCGACTGGGCATTTTGACCCTGCATACTAATGTAGGGGTGGAGTCGCTATGTATTCTTCTGTATTATACTCAAGTGTAAAAAGATGTGCATGCGGTCAAACGGTCAATGGCTGAAACACAGTGCAGTCAATTGCAAACGGTCAAGTGTCTTTCTGCAATGCAGTCAAGTAATTATTGCACCCGGTCGCAGCTGTGACTGTCACGTCTACTCACGTCTGTTAAGGAATGGGACCTTGCTTGGCTGCGCACGCATCTCGTAGTAACCACAATAAAATTATTCATAGACCGTAATAGAATTATTTACAAGTAGGCGTTGGCCAAACGTTGTGATAGTCACGCGCATACTTGCATGGCAAACCAGTACAGCACAATTTGCAGCGCTTTGCTAGATCTGTACAAGTCGGACGGAGTGAAGCAAAGACCGCTATTGGCAGTATTGCTATGAAAGTCCACTACTGTGCTGTTGTTCGCGTGCACAGTTTAGCTGATGCGATTGCATGCACGTGTTTTCCAGTACATGTCACATGATGAGTGCTCCTCCCACGCCCAGTTGCAGAGAATGGCCGCACAGATCTACAAGTTTGGAGTCGATGTGTTAGGCGGCAACTTAAACCCGGGTTGTAAGGACTCTAGTGTGGCCCATCGTATGTCTACCGACTAGATAAAGCTGTTCACCCTAGCGATTGTTGATTGAACGTTCTTCGAGTGATCTAGAGGTAGGTTTATCTGAGTAGTGTTGCCCTGCTTGCATGTTGATTAGCTATACCTCTCTACCTATACCAGCTATCAACTATCGCTAGGCCTAAAATGTAGTGGGCTTTCAGCTCTCTATGCCACGAAGAAATCACGGAGGTTCATGGGGTTTTAAGTTGCCGCTTTTTAGCATTTGTAGTTGCCTAGCTGGTTTGCTAATGAAGCCATATTGCTGGACAGATTGCTTGGGCGTGGCCGAAAATGACGTCATTGGATGCGAGAGGGGTGGGGCTAACCCAAAAGTGACATTCATTTTCAATGTGTGATTCCAGTGGAGCACAATAACCTTGCAAGCACAACACAAAAATGTGTCTGATCTAGCTGGTCCCATTCCTTAATGGTACTGAGTATGGAAGTGTCACGCCCTTCATATATATTATACATGATATTGTATAATGGTTGCTGTAGTGAAATGTATTAATAAGCCATTAGAAATAGCTACAGTATTTTAACTACAGCAAGGTAGCTTCAAACAGTCATGTTAGCAGTTGACACTAGCTGTTGTAGAGACAGCTAGTGAGTGCCATATCTTGTAGCTGTATTGCTCTGTTCCATCCATATATTGCCGATTGCCAGTCATTGAATTAAGTTCGGCATACTTTCTACAAAGTCATTTACAAGACTTAGTACGTATTCTCTGTACATGTACCTTTTCCAGAGTTATAGCAGATTTTGTTCTGTTCTCTGAATTTGTAATGAAGTTGAAGTCAATAATACAAAATCATGACAGTGTTGAATTTGTGCATACATTCATGGCATGCATGTATATGTCGAGATGAGCTTCTGACAGTCACAGCAGTGATCAGTAATGACTATAACTTCCATCAGGGAGGAAGAGCTAGAGAGAGGGATTGAGGGAGAGGGATTGAGGGGGAGGGAGGGGAGACAGATTGAGGGTAGGAAGGGAGGAGGAAGAAGAGGCGAGTATTATAATTATATAGACTAGTGGAATGCAGGACATTGGGGGGCGAGCCTGAGTGAAGTGCATGCGCGTGCCGCAGGACATGCATGGAGCAAGTTGCATTCACATGACTGTGACAGGGCAATGAGCATAGGCCACAGAAATTATGGCACTAAACATACACTCGTGTACATCACAGCAACTGTGAGTCAGGTTAGCGTTTGTAGGCTATGTAGCTGAAGCAGCATCACTGGCTATGGCCAGCGTCACGGTAGGTCCACGACTCTGAGCCGCAGTCTCTGCCTTTGTCAGTGTCGCCACCGAATAGGCAGAATGTTCATGGTGCTCTAGCCAGTGTCGATGAGTGGTCTCTCCGTCTTTGTTGTCGCTATCGTCTGTCGAACAGGTAGCCTAGCTAGACAGTGACGATCCTTGCATTGCGTATCGAGGTGCGTAGAGCTCGTTGTTGAATTTGAATATTATTGTGCACGTGCAAGTGAAATTCGCCGATTTAAAGTTTACGGTATTTGCACAAGCAAGCAAACATACCCACACACAGCGCAATGAAGTCACGCTAGTGTGGGGCTCGCTCAGGCTCGCCCCAATAATCATTTAAACGTTAACAGGGAATAACATCAACAAAAGAATTGATTGATTGATTGATTGATGCAGTACCAGCGATTTTGATAGAAATTGTCCCCCCTCTCCCCTCTCCTAGCATCCTTCAAGTGGGTGTGGTTGTGAATACTGGAAATCCCTACACTGGCTAACTGATTGGGACAGGAATACATCCTTGCATGTGTATGTGCGATGTCCGATGGTTAATCCACACCACATAATGGACCTGTTTCATTGAACTACAAATATCTTTGGGGGGCAAGACGTTAACCCCCCAAAGACTACTGTACTGAGGTCCATTGGGCTAAACTCCCAGATAATATATACAAGTAGCTTCGCTCGCTTCGCTCGCTCAGCTACTTCCCCCTCATTCGCCTACCGTGAGTAATCCGGCGCCGGACAGCTCTCTGTGCCGAGCTGCTGCTCCCTGATCGCGATTGCGTCCGTTTGCCCCCCCGAATGCGTCCGCTTCAGCTGCTGCTCGCCGCTCGCGTACGCTTCGAATCAGCTGCTGCTCCGCTCCCGGGCCTGATTGCATCCGCTTCAACTGCGTCCGCTTCTAGCTGCTGCTCCCCGATATTGCTCCCGCTTCAGCATGCTCGCCGCTTGCGTCTGCTTCAGCTGCTGCTCCCGATCGCGTCCGCTTCGGTTGCTGCTCCCCGATTGCGTCCGCTGCTCCCCGATTGCATGCATCCGTTTGCAGCTGGATTCCAGCCCGAACATTCTTCGTGGAGTTCGAGGTTCAGTAAATAAATTAAAGTACGAAGGTCGCGCGTCACTATAGTCTAGTCCCGCCCCACGAACATCCCACTTCCGTCACTCACAGACAGACACACAGACACACGTTAAAATCTTATTGTATTGATGACTGCACAACCGAGAAACCAACTTTCCTGAATGTAGCAAACTCTACAATGCAAGCTTTTGCTATGGACATGCCCAGCATTCCTATAGTACACACGTCCAGCTCACCTGTTTGCTGGCACCTCCTCTGGACCGTTACCCCCTTTCCCGTGGTCAACTCGCTCTACACCGACGATGACTTTGCCCCAGCATCCTCCACCAGCTTGGTCTCATCAAAGGAACCTTTCGTAATGGTGTCCTCATGAATCTCCGGGTTAGGAGGCTGGTTAATCACGCCCCAAATACATTCCTACCGATGACATCAATGGATTCACTATGTGGGGGACAGGATCCAGAGTCTGCGGGTGGAAAGACGGAGGATGACGGAGGTGTGGGGAGAGGAGGGAGGGGCGGAGGGAGGAGAGGAGGGAGATGGACGGTGAGGGATGAAAGGAGGGAGGGGTGGAGGGAGAAGAGGAGGGAGGAGACGACGAGGGGAGGAGAGGACACGTAAGAGCCATATGCATGCATGTAGTACAACTCAGTGCTGAATATGCAATGCACTACTAAAACAAAATTAATGTACACGATAATCCCTATACACAGTGCAGAATATCAGCTGTCCAAGTACACACACACACAGAACCAGAGCCATTGGCAGTGGCAGCGTGTGGCCCTACGACAGCACTACATGGTGCACATCATCATGGTCTGCGGTGCCACAATACCACTGTGAGCCACAGTCATAACGTACAACAGTCCTAAAGACACTCACACATGCAGCATGCCATCGCACACATGACAAGTGAGAGCCGCATCACTACAGTGAGACCTACATGTACCTGCAGCCAATACCACAGTGCACCAACACCAAATTCCGGCTACGGGAAACGCTCATAGGGCTGGTACATTGCATGAGCACCTGATTATCACATGACCATCACATGATCATTATATGATCAATCCAGATCCAGCACCACTAGTAAATGTCTCCACCTCCTCCCTCCCCTTTGCACATCTTCCCTTGTCACACCCCCCTCACCAGTGATACTTAGGTTGAAAATGGTCCCTGCCCCCTCCTCCTCCCTCCTTCCATTGGTGGAGGTGAGTGGAGTGGAGGTAAGGGGAGAAGGGGCTACAGTGCTCAGGGATAAGACTTGCCTGGGACTCCCAAAGGTTCACCCGCTTTAGCATCTATGGTTCTAGGTTTCCTGTTGGCTGTGTGTGTGTGTGTGTGTGTGTGTGTGTGTGTGTGTAAAAGAGAAAGTTCATCACAACGTAAAACACTCATTTCACTACAACTGGATACTATAGTCACTGAACCTTGGGAATAGGCATTGACCCCATCAGACCATCACACACCATGATGGTGTGCTATTAAGCGCAGCTCACATATTCTTCTACGCACAGGTTCAACTGTCATACCAAGCGACTACAGTACCACACTCCCCCACATACATGTACGCACATGACTTTGAGGGGACGGAGGCTTGAAACCTTTGTGGTGAGACTTGGGACTGTTGTCCAGAGATTGATCTGAGCTCCCCCTTCCTCGGCCCCCTGCCCCTCCCGCCATCTGGCCATCTGGTACCTACCTTCAGCATCGTATTGCCTCGGTAGTATGCCACTGCAACTAATTTTGGTACTTTCTCTGAAGAGGAAACCCTACTGCCTATGCCCTCCGCAGGTTTCATAGTTTAAGTCAAGGGGGTGACACTCCCATAGACGCCGTAGTCAGAGCTGCAACCGGGATTATCGGCGAATCTTGACCCCATATACCAAGGAAGGGGTAGAGTCACTACACATTCTTCCCTATACTATCGGCGGTCAAGCGGTCACTGCCTGAAATACAGCGCAGTCAAATGGTCAAGAGTCCTTTTGCGATGCGGTCAAGTGGTCAAGCAGCAAAAGTGACGGTCAAGATTTCTTGACCCCGGTCGCAGCTCTAACTACAGTGTCAATAGGAGTGTCACCCCCTTGTTAAATGTACCTGACAGTATGCCATTTCATGCTGTGCGTACATGTATGTACGACATACTCAGGTGAATCAATTCCTTTCTGCAAACTGTATCGGTCATCGAAAGTATAGTCATACATGAGGCCATTGCATGAACCAATTGGATCAATTAGCTACATGGCATTCAAGTTTGACAGCAGAAAAGGCTGAGATTTTTAGAATAGTACCTCCGTTTATAAAATTTGACTGAATAGCATTGTTAACAGGATCCTAACTCACAGCAGTTATCCAGCCTGCAGGCTTTTTGCGATTATACTCCCCACGCTCCTGTACTTTTTGTATTCCAAAAGGAGCACAATATAACACACTGCCGGGTTCTTGAGCAAAGTTTCGAGTCCGCGGCCGCGGAAAGGTATACCGGAAGTCACTCGGCGGATGACTCGGCGGATAACTTGAAGCTGGTCACTTTTACGGCTCGGCAACCACCACGTGACTTGCCTAGCCCCGCCCACTCGAATAATTAATTAATTTCCGAGGTGCCGTATATTCCAACTGATCCGTGGATGGATATTGGTCCGGCAAGAACCATGGCAATGGGGTAGGCTAGGGCCGGTTCTAGATGCGCGCGCGTAACGGACGAATACGAACCTCCTCTGCCCATATGGTCTCGTTCCCAGACCCTCCCCGAAACTAGTCTCGTTCCCAGTCGCGTTTCGGGCGGGTCTGGGAACGAGACTATCCTCTGTCAGAGCACGCGACAATCACATGACTTTGTAATAAAAGTCGACCACCTGTACCTGCGAGTCAGTGCAGCAGTGAATGCTAGGCAGCTAGCGCTATCCGTTGCGTACGTCCTACGACTCCTAGCCCTTCAAGAGAGGTGAGGTGAGGCTGACAGGGATTCTTGCATGCGTTAAAGTATTCAGAAGACTACGGAAATACGTAAGAGTTGCCACTACACAGCAAGACTCTCACTCAAATTCAGTGTTGTTGGCCAGTCTCTGCTGTGATGATGTTATGAGCACTTGGTCATTATACACACACATTGCTCAGTAGAATGAGTGATATGAAAGCATTGGTCAGCCGACTGGAGGCTGTGACATCTCGACTTGAGGGCCTTGCTTCCAAGGGTGGAACAAAGGGGGGAGGAGTTCCAGAGGGTAAGTGAACAAGAGTCCTGGCATTAAAGGGGAGTCTCTCCCATAAGCTCTCGTTGCACCTGTAACCATGAGTAGCTGTGACCAGCTCTTTCCAGCCGTTTGACCGCTGGACATAATCTCGGGGCCATTAACTCTTTGCATGCGGAAATTAAGTAAGCGGGTATGCCCCTAAGCGGAAATTGTGTTTGCTAGTCGAAGGAGTGTGCTAGAAACACTGGGCAGTCTCAGTGGCTTGACTTGTGTAGATAGGGTGTAGACTACCTTATCTAAATAGCTGACCACTGCCAAGCTTGTTTCTACCTGTTTGAAGCCATTCTGTGTGGCTACACATCGTCGCTTACCAGCAACTTGAAACGGTGCCGATTTTCATACTTCGTACCCGCAGCCCTGACAAAGTCAGCCGATTTTCAACTCATTTGAAGATTGAGCACAAGCTGGAGTCCGTTTGCTGCCTGTGGTCGAGAGAGAGAAAGCTTCCTACTTGACTTCCTTTGTGAATGTCAAGGCTACATGTAACTCGCAAACTAGTACTGCCTCTTCCTGCCTTTCCTGAATGGTGATGTAAGTGGAAAGGCGTGACCTAAACAGGAACTTACCCTCAAGTCCCAGTTACTGTGAAAGTGCATTGCTTGTATTCAGCCACTACGAGATAATTGGGCCAGTTATCTGGCCTCCCGCGTGATGCCGGTTTTCAGCTGTTGAATTTGGACGATTACAGTTGTATGTTGTTGCAATTTGTCTGTTCCGTAGTGTGACCTGCCTGATCTTTGACTGTATTTGAAGGCATTTCTGAGCTGCTTTACCTTTTTGACCATTTACCACTGACCAACCTGGTTGTGGCTATACATGTAACTATATGCGTGACCTCCCCCCCCTTATTGCATGAATCCTGGGCAAAAGAAGACTCCAAAGAAGCACTCTACCAACTATGCACTTAAAAGATTGCTTGTCAGCACCAGTGAAAACACCATCGTCACTTGGCCAACAGATTACCCTTTTCTCTACTATACCCGTTGCAGCTGACGTCATCAATTTGAATACAGAAATGGACACCAACATGGTGGCTATTTAGCATTTTTGGAGATAGCAGCTTCTATGGCGATCTCGGTAAACACAATCATGCACCAACAATGCTTCTAGTACGTGTTGAATTGGACGAAATGTGATTGCTACATAGGCTATATAAACGTTTACCAGTGATGCAGGACATGTTTTGATCAATACTGCATATAAAGCCAATGTATTTCGGTACACCAAATGGCGGCTTCCAGATAGTATACGGAAATTCCACGGATAATGTGACATAACTGCAACAGGTCTATAGTGTCACATACATGTACAAGGAGATTCTGCTAGATGAATCCCTGGGATCTAGCATCATTACCGGGCTTGCCCCATTCTTCTGTTCGTGTTGCTGTACTGCTTCCATGCACTGCTATCAACAGACCCCAGTAATGTGGAACCAACCCTGCTCATTGCCTGATTGCCTGATTGATGCCTAAGTGTGAACCCAGGGTCCTAATGGGGCTTCAGGCATTCCAAAGGTTTACCAGTGGTTTGTTGAAGTACAATATAGCATGTGAACCACTCAGATAGTGAGCTATCCCGGAGTAGGTATCAAAGCTTCAATTCTATTGGCTATATAACAATATAAACCACACCCTAGCCTGCCATAATTACCCTAAGTATGCACTGTATGACGTAAGTGACCTAAGTGAACCAATCAGAAAGCGAGCTTAGAAAACTACTCCGGTACTGTAGGAGACAGTGTCTCAGACTACACTTTGGGGTCACTCAGGAGCATCTTCCATAGTAAGTAGCTGGTTCTAAAATAGCCTTGTTCCCAGGCCGTGTGGGAGGCCTGGGAACGAGGCTAGTTCTAAAAGGTACATGTTTTTGTATGAAGCGTCTAGGCCTATTCATATAGTAGTGGTTAGATGCTCTTGCAACTGAAGCAGTGGACCTACGGCACTGCACCACAGGCTAGAGGCCTCAGCCAATTCCAGCTGTCTTTCTCTCACGGTTGGTTACACAAAGTCTGCAGGAAGCAAGTGTGCAGGAGCCCATAGTGTTGGTACATTTGCACAGGAGTAGAAGGGGAAGAGGGTGATGAGTTCATACTAGTACTGGACCATTTTGTAGTTGGAGGGAACCAGCCACCCCAGCTAGCTACATGTATGGGAAACATTGGGTGCTGGCTTGTAGGTTTACTTCACTGGGCTGATTAAGTCATTTGTTCCAGTCAATTCTCCAGTGATCACACCTCGACATTCAATACCAACGGAGAGAGAGAGAGAGAGATTGAGCCTAGAAAAACAATTGTGTAGTGAGAAAGAGAGGGGCTTCTCCACTGCCATATGCAGCTTATGTTGCGCCTCTCAAGGTCTATTTTTGGGACTTTGTCAGTGACGGTGTTGGGGCCTGGGTAGTTTTAGCATTGTTTCGATCATCGTTGTTCAGTGAGTGGGCATTGTTGTGGCAAGTCAGCATGCCAATGTTTAATGGCCAAATATGGGCATGCATATTTGTTCAGACCACTGCTGAGATCCTACACAAACAATGGAACTCATAATCATGACCCACCCCAGCTGGGTGGTGGAATATTATGTTGCATAATATATTATAACTGGCGGTTTAGAGACCCTGCCCATTGACTTTGAAACATCAGCTGTTCATGGGTCATAATATTATATGCACATCTCTCTTCCTGCATCCCATGATGGTCACATGACCTGAACTGATGTCACATCTACGTCTTACATGACCACACATGATGTCGTCAGCTACTTCTGAGGTTGTGGAGGAGTATGACTCTATGGTGCGTAAATTCTATTCAAATCTTCTAACTGCTATTGTACATTTGTAGATGCCAAGTAATTGTGTTCATGCTGGAATTGAATAGGTATTCAAGTATTTCGAAGCACAGACGTTGGTGCCATTTGTGTGCAATGAGCCTATATATTTGTTGTTATGTTGTGCAATATTGACGCTCATCATATTATGACTGATAGTCTGGTACTATGGTGTACGAATACTCCTCCCTCCCTCCATATGCTGACTTATCCACTTGCCCCTCCCACACACACATGTACACTATACGTCACACGGCCTCTGCACCTCACACTCACACACACCTCCACCCCATAACCTCCACAACTCATCCCACCACATGTCCCTCCACAACCTCTCAACCCCTGCACACCTCAACATCCTCCACCTCTCAACCCCTCAACATACTCCACACTTCAACCCCTCTACATCCCTCCAAACTCACACTTCTGGATCCACATCCTCCACACCTTCACACCTCTGCATATCTCCCCCCCCCCCCCCCCCCCCCCCCCCCCCCCCCCCCCCCCTGCACGCACAGGTGCTCGGTGGAAAACTGAAGAAGTATCTCGAGCTCTCTGCTAAGATTGGAGGTGATGTGGCAGAGCATGTAAGCCAAAACCTGTTTCACCATGACATATATATCACTGGGATAAAAACTACAGCTTACTGACTGACAAACACACAGACCAATTACTTGACCCAACTTGTACCAGTTTAAGCCTCTCCGGAGCAGTAGTGTTTTAATTTGCTAAGACAATGATGGGATGCCAGGCTCATTGCCTACCAGCTATGTTAGCTTCTGTTGCTGTCCCAAATGAGTGATATGGGTACATTGCTATGAGCTGTTCTGGCAAGAGTATTGTGTGGTAGCTGTGGCTCAGTGGTGGTCGGTGCCTCCTTTGTGGGGTTGCAATCAGTGTAGTAATTGTGTGCACATCCGACAACTTAGCATCACTAGCTCCAAACTTCCCCACCAACTGCTCCAACCGCGGAACACACGTACTGCTCCCTCCACTGGTGAACAAGTATTGGATTTCTGGATCAGGTAACTCAAATAGAGAGCTACGTGGAAGGGTTTAGCAGGAAAAACTTGGACTTCATGCTTGTTACTTGCCCATGCCTTCCAGCGTTTAAAGTGTATTTAGTAACAGTGGATGGAGCCTTACCACAAAGCACTACTCTGGGCAAAAATGCAGCTAGACCCTTCAGATCCTCATCTACTACCTGCATGGACTCTGACCAGATTCGACCAGTGAGTACATCTGCAGCATACAATCAAGTGCAGACAGAGGTTGATTAAACTCATCCAGGGCAACTATCTCCAATCAATCATTTGAATAGTAACCTCAGCACCTACACACTCATGCATCTAGTCCTCATAGGACTATTTGCAGCTGCATACTCCTGCCAGCAGCCAGTCCTCACAGGACAGTATGCTCCTGCACACTTTTGTTCTTGCAGAACGTGCAATATACCGTAGTCTCCCTTTAATAGTCCCCCCCCCCCCCCCCATTTTGTACACTACATCCAGCCCAAAGTGGGGAGGGGATGTATTTTTGAATATGCAATTAGTCTCAACTATACGCCCCCTCAAAACATTTTCACAAGACTATTATGACACTGCCAAGGTTCATGTTCACAGTTACAAAAGTACAAACGATCACCAGTACTGTTCGTGGTCATCATGTGTGGTCTCCCTACATCGGTGAGAAGAGCTGTCACTTCAACGCGAGGGCCATAACATTCACGACGACTTTGCTGTAGCCATCCTCAAGACTGTCGGTCGTGTACCACAGGACGTTTCCTGGTATTTCCCGCAGAAGAGTGGCAGCGAGATGACTTGTATCGTCAACAGTGACTAGACTACCGCGCACCGACTGTAGTTGTGCACGGTGTAGTTTAGATATTCCAGAAGACGCTCATCTACGAGTCATACTACCCTGTGCAGGAACTTGGGCGAAAAGAGGGGGAAGGTGTATTTTCGAAGGGGACGTATTAGCGGGACACTGCGGTACAGGTCTCATCATAATATTAGTCGGACCAAATTATGATTCCACACCGTGTGTGTTTGTGAAATGAACACATGCAGTGAGTTTAGTAAAAATGTAGCATGCAGATGCAAAGTCGAAGGGTAGAACTCTGAAGACATAAAATTGAGTTGATCACCAGTACCCCAGGTAGTGGTTGGATATCAACGTGGTGATACCTTGACTTGAGGTCAAATGTAACAAAGAACTCACCCTTGTTAAACAATTGTGGAACTAATGCAAGGCCTTCATACTTGAACTTCTGAAGTTGCAAAAACTGATTTACATAGCACAAATCAATAAATAAGTGCTTAGCATTAGACACAACCACAGTGGGTTGCATACTTGCAGACACTCCACACATGGGACAACACAGTTACCCTTCAGAAGGTTTGAGATCTCCTTGTGCACGAAATCCCCATCCAGCAATGCTGAACGACGATTCCTAAAGCAAACAGGTGTAGGGTCTGCCAGAAGGGGGAGCACATATCCATCATGGACAATGCCCATCACAAATGCAGATGCACCAAGGGTAGCCTCGTTCCCAGGCCGTTCCCACTGCCAGTGCTTCATTGCTTCCAGTATGAAATACTGGCTGTGGGAACGGTCTGGGAACAAGACTACACCAAGGATATCCCTCCAGAAAGACTGACATTTCTTAGGCCATCCTTGGACCACCACCCCAGTGTGTTGCTCATCAAAATTCCCATCTTGCATGAGTGAAAACCTACACCCTTATGGATTGGAAAGATGCGCATTCAGTGTTTCTAAATCCACTGGCCTAATAACACAAGGACCTACAGCAATACAACGTGAAAGAGAACTTTCTAAATTGCAAAATTTTCAACCAATGCATGGTTATATCATTATACTGAGGTGTCAGCCTAGCTGACATTAACATGAACTAGCACACCTGCAAGCAACATCTCAATGACAACAACAGTGCAATGACAAGTACCAGCTTGTATATACCGCAACATAGCTACATGCAGTCACACACACACGCACTGTTGAACATCTTTACCGCACTGCCAACAAGGGCCTACCATTCTGCCCGGAGGATAAAACCTTTACTTTTCACTGAACCATACCATGCAGCAACCCCAGTACCGGACTGTGCCGAACGAGTATCCTGACTGACAGGTCCTTTCCCAGCAGGCTGGCCCTTCCTCTTAAATGACTTGGCTGCAGCAGCCTTGAGCACCGAAACTCCGAGCTGGTAAATCACCAACGTGGCTGCTTTGCTTTGGCAGATTATGCCGAGAGAGATGCTTACGTACACTGCACCTGCTTTAAATACCCAACTTTCCCGCCACGCCCCATTATATGTGCACATGCACTAATGAGAGGTTATTTTCCACCTAATTACTACGTTCAAGCGACATAACATAATACTTACCTTCTGTCTCCAGCTTCGTTCTCTTATCTTCTGTTCCCATCCTATAGCCATCCTAGCCTCTTTCCCAGGCCATTCCCAGTCTCATTCCCAGGCATTCATTCATTCCTAACATCATTCCTTTTGTATAAGCTTACTCTGTTGTCGATATATTATTGTGTTCTGCGCAATTTAGGAATTTGCACAATCTCGAGATTGCGTATCAGAATCCAGAAATTGCGTGCCAATCTTGAGATTGCGCAAGATATTTGCGCAATCTTGATAGCTGCTTGATCAATCAACTAACTTGGTTAACAGTGAAAGTGCAAATATGGACGAGGAAGGCCAAGGAATTTGGTCGTGAGTTTGACACCAGGTAGACAGGGAATAGACATACTAGGAGTGGTGCCTCAGATATTGGCCCAGGGGCACTTTCTTGTAATGTCTGTCCAGGAGCTGGAGTATAGAGAGTTTGCAAGGCAGCATCACTACTACTCATTTCGTGATAATGAGACTTCTTCGATTCCAACCCAAATCTCAGCAAAGTTTATCAACATTGCCGACCATCCTGAATCATTTATGGTTGGCTATAGCTAGTAGATTTCTGTAAATCTCAGCATGAAGAACAGCATAACTTGTTCCATCTGTGTGTAAGTTATGTTCCTTTGTTTCTGTACTGCTGTGCCCTGATGAAGACTATAACACTGTAGATGGAATGTGCCAGGGACAAGTGGACACAATTATTGTGGTTGGGCACCACACCCATATGTCTAGCAGCTGTCTCACAAAATCATCTCAGCCCCTGTGTTTGCATGCTGCAAGCAATGAAGGAGTGGAGGTTGTGAACAAACCCATGTGTTCTGATTAGGGCTGTCACAATAATATGTAGCTATATTGCAATACGACGTATCGCAATACAATTCAATACACTTACTTCGACATATGGGTATATTGCGTAGGGCAATATATTGCAGTGTATTGTGTGTATTGTGCCACAAGTGTGCCCAGCGAATGGCTGTTTAGCTCGACAGGCAACCTTGTAAGAGATCCTATCTTTTGCCTGAAAATGTTGAAAACTTCTTTTTCTGTATGAAAACCTAAGGCGTTAACCTTCTTGTAGTTTTAAGACTTGCTGAACGTATACTTGCTCTTCCTGTTACTGGTTTTACATCTGTGTATTGTAATACAGCAATATATTGTGAACATCTTGCATGCAATATGCAATATATATGCCAATTTGCCATATTGTGACAGCCCTAGTTCTGATACCAGTCTTCATGACAGCAGTTATACATTCATGAACAAAAATGCACTTAACTGATAGACTTTACCACATCACAACACCACATGGGTCTCTCTGTTCCAGGCCAAGTTAGTGCAGAGTGCTTTCCAGATCCAGCGTCAGTTTCTGGACACAACCTCCAAACACAAGACACCATCTCCTGTAAGTACTGGTATGCCAAGTTACACTTGTTTTATGAACTCGTGTGCTCCAGCTCTCCACCTCATTCCCATTCTCAACCTCATTTCCAAATCACAGGACATCTTCCAGAAAGTTATCAAACCAATGGGCAATAAATTGCAAGAGGTCCAGGTGAGCACACACTACATTAGAATGTCCATGACACTTCCATGCACTAAAGAGGACATGCAGTACTGCCCACCCCCTCTCCAACCCACACATCTCTCTGTTAGGATTTCTGTGACAAGCGTCGTGGTCATCAAATGTTCAACCACCTCATGACTGTGAAGGAGGGCATTGGCTGTATCGGATGGGTCACTGTGGTGAGCAGATACTAATATTTCTGAGAATGACATCAAGTAGTCCCAGTGATGTGGGGTGGGTGGAGGGGGAGGGTCTGTCCTCATGCTCTAAAATTCCACAACCGAACCAGTGGGATTTCGTCACTGTTACCCTATTGCCTGGCTTTTCCTGCAACAAACTTGAAGGTCCGTTCATTCACCTTGAACTCTGATCTCATGAAGCCCCCGAGGTGATTGGGGCCAGCCTGAGCGAGCCCCACATAGACGAGTTTGCTGTAAATTTTCCATATATATATATGTGTATCGTACGTCGTGCCGTAAATCACTTCCTGCTCGTATTTTGCGTGTTCTTGCGTCATGCGTTATTTCCAAACTGAGTTCACTTCTTGCTCGTGCGTTGATATCATGATGTCGCCGCGACTGTCTAACTGAGACGCGAACTATTAACAGTCTACCTCAACAAGGCCTTGCAGGGATGGAGACTATAGTGGGGCGGTGAGTGGCTCATGAAGACGGGGAGAGCGCTTCAAGCCATCACATGTCCTGGCATGCAGAGCCCATCATCATGGTGTGCAGCTATAAACCATCATGGTGTGATGTGCCTGTTGGACTGCTTCAGCTATCGCCAGAGGGTGGGAAGTTGACTGGCCTGCACACAGTAACACTAAACTCACTGTGACCAGTCATGACACAGATCTGGCATCAGCAGAGAACGAGGAAGACATCCTCAGTGGCAACAACTAGTCTCACGGGGCCAGACCCACACCCCGTGAGACGTCGACTAGGCAACAACAGAGACAGAGAGCGCTCCTGGACCTAGCCTCGAACCCAGGCGCGGAGGGGGGAGAAAAGAGCGCCTGGTATCCACTGTTTGTGCATGCGCTTAATTATAACATAAAACCACGTGGATTTATGCAGATGACGTCGCAAAATTTTCCAAGCGTAAACAATGACGTCTATACCACACAACGAATTCACGAAGACTTGATCGCTCTCATTCTTGGAACTTGGTCTGTCATCAATGCCATGAGGGATGAGACTACAATGACTACGCTGTGATCTCGGGCAAGCTTCACATCAAACATGGACGGTACTAGCTAGCTAATAACACAATGACTTACCAAGACCAGCGCGTAGCCGGAGTCTCTTCGTATACTCACTTCGAAGATGCCCTCTGCTCGGGTTCGAGCGTCATCGCTGCAAATCCAAGTCGCTGGAGGTACGAAACAGCCTGGTCTAGGTCTTCCAAGTGACAATACGATCGTGATACGGTACGTACACGTATCTGACGTCAACAAGCCACGGGAATGACGCGGTATTATCCGGGATTCCCGGAATGTCGGGAAATTAAGCGCATGCGCGAACAGTGGATACCAGGCGCTCTTTTCTCCTCCTCCGCGCCTGGGTTCGAGGCTATCCTGGACCTACCTGCCAGACTGCTTCAACGCTGTGAAGTGCACGAGTAGATTTTTAGTGTCATAACTAGCACTTCTGGTGTGATCTGTGTCCTTAAGTTGTGCTATGCTCTCCGTCAGACTCACATTCTGATGACATGCACATGCAACTGCCCCATGCACATTTCAGCACATGCAACTGCTCCATGCACATTTCACCGCATCCAACTGCTCCTTGCACATTCAGCACCTGAATGTACTCGCTCAGGCTCGCCCCACAATGTCCTGCATTCCCCTAGTTATTGAATTAGATGTAGAACTGGCTGGCTATGTCTCTTCATGGACATTGTCATGCACCCTGTCTAGAAGACCTTGCACCAAGAAATGGCTACAGATCACCAATGTGTTATCCGCTATTCAATAAGCACCTTTTGGCCCCCTAACTGCATGGTACAAGGAATCGTTACAAGGATAATACCTTTATGTGCCCTTTGACACTTTCACTTGGATGTTGCTAAACTTGTACATCAATGTGACATGGTGTCCTCCGAAAGAGACGCTGTTCGATGCCTATAAGCATTATAGAGTCGGTAGACTCTATATTAGTCTCGTTCCCAGACTGTTTATCCAGTGCGTGTATCACTTATACGTAGTATAACACGCGGAGAAGCGGTCTGGTAGGTATAGCCCACATTCCTTAAACTCCACCAGAATCTGGGCGGATCCAATCAGATCATAGAACAAGTAATCTCAATGACATACGTATATTAATATTGATGCCGGAAGTATGGATTCGCCAGCGTGCAATAACAAAGGTGTTGTCAAAACTTCTGGATTTCAGCACGTTTAAAATACTGCCAGTGCTACTCTCCAATTTCAACAGCATCTATATATGCTCTGGAAGCACGCCTTGGACACACGGTCAGAAGGTAGAATCTCTCCTTTGCTGCATCCAACACTGCCCAGATGCCGACGATTGCGCGAGTCACTCGCAATGCTGCTGCAAAAAGGGCATTTCCATACCGAGTCCATCTTCCAAGCACAGCGAACATGTAATGGTACAGTACTTGCTCTAGGTGTTCAAAGGCGGCTTAACTCTTGATGACCACTTGTACGTCGTGACAATTTCAACAAGTCTCAATTAACGGTAATGTGACCTTAGGAATGTGCGCTGTATCTACCAGACCCTTCCTTCCCCGCGTGCGATACTAAAAGCGATCCATGCTGGGATTGGTTGGGTCTGGGACGGAGACTAACTCTAACTCCTGCTGTCAGAGAGGTGGGACTAGGTAAGAAATGAAGGATGGCTATCCTAGTTCTAATTCAAATGAATTTCATTATGTTGTATGCCATATTGCGTAATCAGTTGTGTACTGCAGGACATGTGGCCTTGCACATGTGTGCATTGCAGTTTTGTGTCTTTCGTGTGTGCGATCCCTAGCGTAGCACTATAGCCTGTCTTGGGTCGGCCAACTTTCGAAATGGGTGGGCCTATTTTCGGGAGCAAAGTTCTCAAAAATACGCCCACCCCCCTCTATGAGCACACACTAAAGTTCACCGCCCATGGGCATATTTTCGAGAGACTACGGTAATGCAAACACATCTCTAAAAACAGTGAACTTGTAAGCCTTTATAACAAGATACCATTCATCTTTGAGTAATTTCGTCACCATTGCAAACTGGGAATCCGCAAAACGGGTAAAATGTTTCTGTTCTTCTTTCGAGGGGCAACCGCACTTCTGGTAGCTGTTGCAACGCCGGCTGCGACTCTCCGTAGAGCAAGCTAAGTATCGCAGTTAGTTCCAATTAACGCACATGCCACGTGGCAACCACGCTCAGTCGAACGCTAGCAATGGCGACCAAATGGAAGACACGAAATTATAACAGCACTTACAACCTTGCCAGCACGGTGAGTTTTGGTATGTAAGTGTCAGTGAACAACAGCGATTACGGCTGTGTGGTCAGAATCTTTGAGGGCCCTTCGTATGACTGTACTGGCAACCAACGTCGAAGACAGTGATCGAGCAATGGCGGCTGACGGCATGACAAAAGCGCTTGTATCTCCACCACTAACGTCAGTTTCAGCACAATTATTTTGATTTTGTGTCACTGCATCATAGTGTGTAGTCAGAATCTTTGTAGGCCATTCCGAAGTAGTCAAACATTATTTATTTACTTTACATTACGCGGCACAATTTTTCTCCTACCAGGAATGTAACTTTCTTCTGACAGGCTAGCTCAACATTGCCTCAATCTGGTTTATGCACGAAACAGGAAGCAACTTGAGGCAGAGCTGGAGACAACCCTTAAGTCACGTCTAGCTGCGCTGCGCAATGCGCAACTAGCAGCATTTTTAACTGAGCAGTGCACAACCCTGTCGCTTTTTCACGACTTGGAAGCCTATAGCTTGACAGCTATAACCATCCATTCAGAAGCTGTGGCTTCATTTGGCATGCCATTTTCCATATGCATGTGCACTTAACCCTTTACCAACCAATGATGCCATATGGCACCATGAGACTCAGCAATTTCTTGTCTTCCCTGTACTGTGGCCGCCATTGCCTCATTGCGACTGAGCGCGGTA
Organism: Axinella damicornis; assembly: GCA_963931865.1. Classification (NCBI taxonomy): domain Eukaryota; kingdom Metazoa; phylum Porifera; class Demospongiae; order Axinellida; family Axinellidae; genus Axinella; species Axinella damicornis. The sequence goes on along the minus strand of OZ007506.1, from coordinate 9,322,156 downwards.
CGGTTGCCACGTGGCATGTGCGTTAATTGGAATGAGTTGCGATACCTAGTTTGTGCTACCAGCAAGTTACAACCGGTTGCAACGGCTCCTACCAGGAGTGTGGTCGCCCCTCGTAATTAAATAATAAACGTTTGACTACTTTGGAATGGCCTGCAACTGCCCGGTGAAGACTTGGAGGTTGTAAAAAGCGATGGGACGTTGCACTGCTCAGTTGAAAATGCTGCTGTTTCGTGCCAAAGCTCATTTTCAGACAAAGGTATGATCAGACAAATTGATGTATTATCGGATGGTGCTCCCTGCTTCTTCTCTAGAATGTGACAGCTTCTCAGCGACACAACGGTACAAGTCCGATGTTCAAACATCCTATAGTTTGCGAGATGGATCTGTTCTTCTCCATTTTCTTCTAGTCTATACCAAGACATATCAAGATACTGGATGGAAAGACGAAAAACAGCTCCACTATACAACGTATGAATACTGGACTTGTACCACTGTGCTGCTGATATGCTGCACATTCCAGTGATTTCTGCATCATGGCCCCAAAGAGGTGTTGGCGACTTCCATACTAAAACCACAGTGAAATCCACTGTCCGATCAAAGAGGGTGAGACATGGTCAACATTCCAATGACACCCCTCAGCGCCTGAAGCAGCTACAACACCATAAATCAAGCATGCATAAGAAGGGTCTTGGGGCTTCACGGGCTGCAGAAATCCTGCCAAAAACTGCTTCAGAGAAGCGACAGGGAGCGGCATCCGATAATGCATACAATTATCCGATTGTAGCTGTTTAGCTTTGACAGATTATAACTCCAGACCCAAACAAGTGAGCAACACCAAACTTGCAACACACAGTGAGATGGATGCACACTATCGGCGTAAGGTCACACCCACTTCTGCAATTCTACAACTTCCGCGCTAGTGCATCCGAATATAGATTGTGTGAGAAAATAGATAACTTTCTCTAACACCTGGTCTTTTGTGTGAAACAGACGACTCATTGCATCAAAGCATATTCATGACAGTTACCTAGTTGGGTTACCATGGTGACCTTGTACGATTCACGTATTCTGCAGTCACTTGTTGTTAGGTGCATGCGCCAATATATCAGAACATGCACACAAGCCTCATCCCCAGGCCTACTCCGTTTTTCGTTCTTCTGTTTGCATTGACAGTTACTACACGGAAGCGGAAGAGTGCCAAAAACGGACTGGTGAAGGCAACTGTGGGCCCCGCCCTCCCCCCACCTCGCATCGTCATTATTCATGTAATGAATGCTCCCAGTCTTTTTGCATTGTTCACCGCCCTTCCGCTTCCGTGTATTATATATTTATCAATGCAAATTGAAGAGCAAAAAGGGTAGGCCTGGGAACGAGGCTGCAAGGGAGATTGGATGACACTGATATATATCAGCATCACCACCAGATATGTGGGTTACAGTGTTCATCCAGGCTAGAGAGATTTAGTCTCACCAATGTTGTTGTTGTGCTAATTAAATTTTGGTTTATGGAACAATATTTGGTGGTTGGCATCTTTCACTCCCCCTCAGTTCATTAGATCAGGTATTATTGGTTGACAGAGAGGGCTTATAAAAGCCATCGCAGTCACCTGGAGTTGAACATTCATGTCTCACTGCTATTGATATGCCAATCCGGATTTCACAATAGTATTTCAAGCAGACACATTCAATTTGAAATTTCCTAGGCCCCCAAGCCGGTGAAGTATGTGAAGGAGATGTACGACCAGAGTCTCTTCTATGGCAACCGGGTGCTCAAGGACTTCAAAGCAAAGGGAGAGTGAGTGCACTTATGATTGTCAAATGAGCTCCAGAGACAAATATAACTTCTGGAAAGTGTTCAGACAATGTGTCAGAACACATCCGGACGTGATCGGACATGGTCTGACACCAATTTTCCATTTATCGCCCACCATTCACTTGAAGTGCTTGCTATAGTGCGTTGTAGTGAATTCTGTGATTAACTGGCTTACAGTAACTATACATGTACTTGCTGCGCAAGCGTGCAATGAAAGCGTAGCTCATGACCAGCTCCTTGTTTGCACAGCACGGAGGTACGTGAGACATCATCACTCCACGCCTACGTTGCTGGTATGCGGAGGTACCTGCGAATAGAGATAAGCTTGCGAATAGAGATATGCTTACTTTTGTACTCCCTGCATGTTGAAATCACACAAGAGCCACGAGGCCTTGGTCCTGTTTGTCTTTGTTGCACTTTAGCAACGTCAACAACTGGTCTTGCCAATCGAAGTTCCGCACGCGGCCACTTCTCGAACAGCGACTTGAGCGGCCACTTCTCGAACGGCGACTTGATATGTAGCCTTGTTTACGGTGCTGTACCACGACACAGCTTATGCTAGCACTTGGAAACAATGGAGGCTCCGATGCCCGAGCAGCAGGACACTTTCGACCAGCCATTTTGTCAGACTGCGATACCGCGTGGTCGGTCACGTGCCTTTTTCGTTCGGATTTTGTCCGTTGACCGACCGTTATATTTGTCTCTGAGCTCTATATATAGTATCCTACATGTATCTTGTAACCCGACTCCCTTCCTCCTCTTCCTGTCCTCCCCCACTCCCCTCTTCCTTCTCACCTTCATGTTCTCCCCTTTCTGTTCACCCCTCCCTTTCCTGTCCTCTCCTCACCTCCCTCTCTGCCAGTGTCCATGTAGACTGGATGAGGGCATTCACTGGCTCGATTCTTGAACTGCATGAGTATGTGAAAACCTACTATGTCACTGGGCTAACTTGGAATCCTGATGTAAGATTCACTCTCCCCTCCCTCCCTCCCTCTCCCCCTCCCTCCTTTTTATCCCGGCCTCCCTTCTATTCCCTGCTCCCTCCCTCATCTCCCTCCTTTGTTCCCTCTCTTTTCCCACCCACAGCCCACTCTCATTCCCTCCATCCCTCCCTCCATCCCTCCCCCTCCCTCCCTCACTTGCTCTCTTCCTCCCACACGAGGTTTTGAAGTGTGAAAGCCTGTACAGTCTGAGCATAAGCAGCTGTAATGCTGAATAAGTAGGCAAGACTGACAGGAAGTGATGTAATCACTTCCTTTCTGATGAGATTCATCTAAGATGAATCTCATCAGGCCGCCATTGGGTGGGCAACCCAGATGCATGGGGCACAGCAAGCAATGCCAGAACTCCCTCCCTCCCTCCCTCCCTCCCTCCCCCCTCCTCTCCCTCTCCCTCCCCCTCTGTTCCCTCGTTCCTACCTCTCAGAATAGTTGTTCTTCAAGTAGTAAAGGTTGAAATGAGTGGTTTTGGTTTGTTGAAGCTTACAACAACCTGAAAAATGCCCTGACCACACAATTAACTGCATGATTGCTCTATGTCTCTCTATAAAGCTACGTGTTGCAGTTCATTCCAATTAACGCACATGCCACGTGGCAACCACACTCAGTCGATCGCTAGCAATGGTGGCCCGAAATTATACAGCGCTCATAACTTTGCCAGCACGGTGAGTTTCGGCACGTAAGCGTCAGTGAACGAGAGCGATCACAACCGTGTGGTCAGGATCTTTGTGGGTCTTTTGTGAGAGCTCTACTGGCAACGAAAGTCATTGTCAACGCTCGAGCAATGGTGGCCGACGGCACGACAAAAGCGCTCATATCACCAGCACCAAGGTGAGTTGCAGCACAAAAATTGTATGCTTGGATCACTACATGATAGCGATCACGACAGTGTAGGCAGATTCTTTGTAGGCCATTTCTAAAGTAGTCAATTAATTTCATTAATTATCGAGGGGCAACCGCACTCCTGGTATATAGCCGTGTTGCAACCGGTTGCAACTTAACTCACTGGTTACACAAGCTAGGTATTGTGAATTAACCTGCATGTCACGTGAGGACTATGCTCAGCTGATCGAGTCAACAATGGCCGAAGACAAAAGCTTATTACAGTGCTCACAACTTTGCCAGCACGGTGAGTTTCGGCATGTGAGCGTTAGCGAACAACAGCGATCACAGCTGTGTGGTCAGTGGGGCCTTAATACTGGCAATGAACGTTGAAGAGAGCAATTGAGCAATGGAAGCCAATGGCACAACAAAAGCGCTTGTATCTCTGCCACCAAGGTGAGTTTCAGCACCAAAATTGTACGGTTGGGACTGTGCATGATAGCTATTACGATGGTGTAGTCAGTTATTTATTTGTTTAAGCGGCACAATTTCCCCCCTACCTGGAGTGTAATTACGCTGCACAATTTTTCCCCTACCAGGAGTGTAACAAGGGGCAACCGCACTCCTGGTAGCAGTTGCAACCCAGGTTGCGACTTGCCATAGTGCAAGCAGGTCGTTCCACTTAACACACATGCCACGTTAGCCACCTGACTAAATGGCATCTTCGGAGTTGTGTATGTTAACATTGGAATGCATAACCGTTTCATCATCCCTACTGACTAGATTCTACATTATGACAATGATATCTTCCACACACACACACACACACACACACACACACACACACACACACACACACACACACACACACACACACACACACACACACACACACACACACACACACTTCACAGGGTGGGGATGTCTCTGGTGCTCCCCCTCCCCTTCCACCTCCACCTGGTGGCGGAGCCCCACCCCCTCCTCCTCCCCCTGTCATTCAGCCACCCACTGAATCTCCATCTAGCGGAGGTGGCAGTGACACTTCGGCGCAGAGAGCCAACCTGTTTGCTGAAATCAATAAGGGAGGAGACATCACAAAGGGTAGGTGTCAGTCAGCGAAGCATTTTCATTCATGATCGCTTGACGAGTGTGGCCATAATATATACAAGTAGCTTCGCTCGCTTCGCTTGCTCAGCTACTTCCCCCTCATTCGCCTACCATGAGTAATCCGGTGCCGGACAGCTCTCTGTGCAGAGCTGCTGCTCCCCGATTGCGCCCGCTTCAGCTGCTGCTGCATGCTCGCCGTTTGCGTCCACTTCAGCTGCTGCTCCCGATCGTGTCCGCTTCGGCTGCTGCTCCCCGATTGCGTCCGCTTCAACTGCTGCTCGCCTGATTGCGTCTGCTTCGACTGCTGCTTCCCGATTGCATGCATCCGCTTGCAGCCCCAGCTGGATTCCAGTCCAATGTTCTCGAACATTCTTCGCAGAGTTTGAGGTTCAGTAAATAAATTAAAGTACGAAGGTCGCTCGTCACTATAGTCTAGTCCCGCCCCACGAACATCCCACTTCTGTTGCACACACACACACAGACAGACAGACAAACACACGGTTAAAATCTTTGTATTGATGTACAGTGTAGATGTAATGGAACCTGGAAATCCTCCCTCCCTCTCTCTCTCCCTCTCTCCCTTGACCTTTTCTCTCTGCCTCTTCCCTCCCTCTCCTTCCTCTCTCCCTCGCCCTCCCTCCTACCCTACCTCTCTCCTTCCCTCCCTGTCTGTGTCCCCCACCCCCCTCTCTTTCCAGGTCTCCGCAAAGTCACAACTGAGATGAAAACCTACAAGAATCCGGAGCTGCGTGCATCCTCCGTTGTCAAGGCTGGAGATGTCAAACAGCCTGCCAAGGCTGCTCCCAAGTTTAGTGCTCCTATCGCAAAGAAACCTCCAAAGTGTGAGCTACAAGGGAAGAAGTGGATTGTGGTAAGTAGGTTGTGTGTGTGCATGTGTATGTTGTGTGTGTGCATGTGTGTGTGTTTTGGGTGTGCATGTGTGTGTGTTGTGTGTGTGCATGTGTGTCTGTCTGTGTGCATGTGTGCATGTGTGTGTGTGTGTGTGTGTGCATGTGTGTGTGTGCATGTGTGTGTATGCATGTGTGTGGATAACCGTGTTTGGGTGTCTGGAAAGTGGACTGGAACAGTGGAATGGAGAATGGAATGGACAATGGAACCTTAGAAAAATCTCCCTGAAACATTTTTCGATGGCACTGCCCAGTTCTGCTGTTTGGCTATTTATTGGGGCGAGCTTGAGCGAGCCGCACACTAGCGTAACTTCATTGCGCTCTGTGTGTGTGTGTTTGTGTGCTTGGTTGGATCTTGCAGTTACCGTAAACTTTTATATCAGCTTGCACGTGCACAATAATATTCAACAAACCCTGCGCACTTCCTCAATGCAAGGAATAGCGACCCGTCTACCTGTTCGACGAACTATGGCAACAACAAAGTCGGAGACAACTCGTGGACCTACCGCAATGGCCAGTGATGTACATGGCAACAACAAAGTCGGAGACAACTCGTGGACCTACCGCAATGGCCAGTGATGTACCAGCTAGACTGAATCAGCTATAAATGCTAACCTGACTCACATTTGCTGTGTGATGTGCACGAGTGTATGTTTAGTGTCATAATTTCTGTGGCCTACTATATGCTCATTGCCAAGTCACATTCTGATGACAGTCATGTGAATGCAACTGCTCCTTGCATACCCTGCACATGCATGTACTTCGCTCAGCCAATGGCCTGCATTCCACTATTTACTTACTAACTAGTGGAATGTGTGACATTGTGGGGCGAGCATGAGCGAGTGCATGTGCGAAATTAGCATGTGGAGCAGTTGTGCGTTCGTAGTATATTATCTATCTACGTACAAGACTGTCATCAGAATGTGACTACATGAGAACAGCTTAGGTCACAGAATATCACACCAAAAGTACACTGTTGCATATGCACAACACAGAGTGAGGCTAGCTGAAGTAGTAGCTATGCATGCTGCACTCTGGTCCAGCACACCATGTGCTCTGCAGGACACGTACACGTAGCTACAGCTCTGAGGTCACTGAATAGGTAGGTCCACCAGCGGTGTTCGTCTTTGCTGTCGCCACTGGGGAAGTATGTACAGAGGTAGGTAGGTCACAATCAATCTGTTGTCGCCCTAGTCTTGGTGCCAGACTCTTGCGCACGGCAGAGATTTATGGTATAATGTCCGGAAATGAATGCAATGTTTCGTACGTTGTATTGCATGTGTCGGATTTACGGTATGGTCACATGCATATTAGTGGAATGCAGGACATTGTGAGGCGTCTAAGCAAGTGTACATGCAGGACATGCACATGGCTGTCATCAGCATGGGACTGAGCATAGCACAACTTTAGGCCACGGAATACTTACATGTAGAATGCAAGACAAAAGTACACACTTGTACAGTATGCGACAAAAAGCTGGGGAGGAGCCTGGGAACAAAGCTGCACATGACTGTCATCAGAATGTGACTGAGCATACATGTATATAGCACAACCTCAGGCCACAGAATGCAACGCAAAATATAATACACACATGCACAAGACGTATGAGTAGCAGTCTAGCAGGTATACATCCCACACAGCCTACGCCAATATGTATGCTGTACACTCGGGTCTCTGCTTGAACCATAGGCCTAGGTGATAAACTCTAGGTCATGCGGTAGCCACTATCGCTCTAGCCAGTGAGTACAGGTAGGTCCACCAGTGCTGAGTAGCAGTCTAGCAGGTATACATCCCACACAGCCTACGCCAATATGTATGCTGTACACTCGGGTCTCTGCTTGAACCATAGGCCTAGGTGATAAACTCTAGGTCATGCGGTAGCCACTATCGCTCTAGCCAGTGAGTACAGGTAGGTCCACCAGTGCTTCCACTCCATGCGCTCCAACAGAGCCTGGCAACAATAGCTACATATCGACAGATGAATCTTTTGTTGTCAAATGGTAGCCCCTATTGCTCACTCGACACTAGTAGGTTCGTACACAAGTGGTTGTTATCAACACCAAAGAGGTAGACTGTTCATGGTTTGTCTATTGCTCTAGCCAATGAATACATGTAGGTACAATGTAGGTCCACAATAGCCTCATTCCCAGGCCTTAATTCTCACCCCAGTGTTTGCCGCTTGCAGTACTAACACTGTGGAAGGCCTGGTAAAACTTGTCACGTGCAAGTGACGTAGGTGGATGTAGTCTGGACGTATGGAGGAGTTGCACATTCTCAAGTAAAGTATGAGTGGCACATTCTTGTGCAAGTATGAGAGCAGCTCAGCATCTCATCACTCACACATAGATCAACTGTCCTCTCAATATTAATTTGATCACAACTCGCTCACGCTCACCCCAAACTTCCCCTGCACGCTCCTAGAATAATTGGGGTGAGCCTGAGCGAACCGCACATAGACGGGTTTGCTGTGAATTTGCCATACATTTATTTCTATATTTGCATCGAGGGGCAACCACACTCCTGGTAGCAGCCGTTACTGTAACAACTGGTTGTAACTTGCTGGTAGCGCAAGTTGCAACTGATTCCAATTAACGCACATGCCACGTGGCAACCATGCTCAGTCGATCACTAGCAAATTATGGCGGCCGAGGGATTGTTACTGCGCTCACAACTGCACCAGCACGGTGAGTTACGGCATGTAAGCGCCAGTGAACGACAGCAATCACGGCAGTGTGGTCAGAATGTTTGTGGGGCCTTCGTAAGGCTGTACTAGCAACCAACGTCGAAGAGAGCGATCAAACAACGGCGGCCGACGGCACAACAAAAGCGCTTGTATCTCCACCACCAAGGTGAGTTTCACCACAACTATTATGTGATTGTGTCACTGCATGATGGCGGTGTAGTCAGAATCTTTGTAGGCCATTCCGAAGTAGTCGAACGTTTATTATCTAATTATTTACATTAATTACGCGGCACAATTTTTCCCCTACCAGGAGTGTAATTTGTATTGTACGTCATGTCGTAAATCACTTCCTGCTCTTATTTTGCGTGTTAGCCCTCCTCTCCCTTCCGCATTTCCGTTACTTCTTTCCGGGGGCGGGGGGGGGGAGAGGAGGGTCTAGCAGCTAGACTAGGTAGGTGGTGACTCATGGCACAGGTTTCTTTACCTGGGCTGACTGTGACTGCATCCACCAGCACATACTCACCGCTACAGCTAGCCTCATTCAAAGACCACCCTAGTCTATCGAACTAGACCAATTCTCTCTCTTTCCGGAAGTTGGATTGGTCTAGCTCGATAGACTAAGACCACCCGTATAATCATGATCCATTCCACTGTTCCAATCCATATTCCAGCCCAGTGATTAGAGACACCCGTGCATGCATGGTGTGTGTATACTCTCTATATGTGTGTGTGATGTGTGTGTGTTTCAAGACCTTGCACTCTCAAGGAGCACCATTACTCAAGTTGAAAGGGAAATTATCTTCCATGCGCCAGTGTACATACCACATACTGACTTCACTGTTCCAGCCTAATGGACGCAGCAGTCATCACATCTGTCAACACCTGCCTAGGACAACCTGGCTGGTGAAGGCACATGTATAAGAGCTGCATTGCAACCCCATAGCAACCGCAGTGTAACTTCCAAGAGGAATGTGGTGTGATATCCTGGTGCAAATATGTGTTTCCATAGGCGTTGCACATTGGCTGGCAGGTTTGGGTGGTTAGCATATGTACAGTCATATATATATATAGGCACTCCTTTTGTTGTCTCCAAATATGGTCACAACTATTTATACCTGATGTCACCTAATTGGAACTTTACACTGCCAAATATAGTCAAAGGTATTTATATATCAGCTGTCACCTATTTCTAGTCACTTCTGCATAGGATGTAATAATCTTTTTCGGAATAGGCTTAATTGTGCATACATCCTTATGCCCAAAGAGGAAGCATCGTATTGTCCAGCTCCAACCACTGTTAGAGTGTGTCTCCTTACTAATCATCACTCTTGCTTTTAGGGGATATATATATATATATAACTGTCCTCGTGAGGAATGACTTTGGATTCCTGCCAAATGAGAGGATTATGTGTATGGGCTGTGTGTGGTTAGGTCTGTTGTTTTAGCACGCTACTTGGTGGCTGGCTTGTGGATGAAAGCTGATGTGGCTGGTGCACCTTCCATTTGCATTGTGATGTGGTGGTATTTATGAAAGATGCCTTTTAATGTATTGCACAAGTAGAATTCTCTCTCCTTGCACATGCACATGCTACACTTCACACTCCCTTCCAATCACATGCTTTCTCCTCCCTTTCTCCACTCATACACACACACACTCGCACCACAAACACACTCACACCACAAACACACTCACACCACAAACACACTCACACATACATGTCATACACACTCACAGGAATACCAAGACGACAATCCAAACATCAACATTGCAAACACAAACTCCAAACAGGCTGTTTATGTTTTCCGGTGCACTCGATCCACCATCAAAGTCTCGGGGAAGGTCAACTCCATTATCCTTGGTGAGGGGATCATGTATGTGATAGCTATTGCCATAGCAACAGTAGACTTAGTCTCGGTCCCAGACCCAAACCCACCCCTGCACGGATCGCATCTAGTATCACGCGCGGGGAGGGAGGGTCTGGTGAACTTGCTACATAAAAATTAGTCGTCCGCGGAATTTCAGAGGGGTGAATCTGATTGGTTGATTGGCTAGTAATGACGTTTGGAATGTTCACGCCACGTGCGCCATGCGCTAATTCGTTTAATAGTTAGCTAGCTAGGCTGCTCAACAAAGTGGCGATTACAGCTCGATATGGGTTGACAGTCACTAGCTACGGTGAAGTTGGAACAGCTCGAAGTCGCGAAAGAGCTGATGAAAGGTCAAACTCTTGCATGGTTTGAATTTTGTATCTATTCCGACGGGCACGATGGAATGTCGCTCTGCTGTAGTGGATGCCTGCCTCCTGCAGTGGCAGGGAGAGCTGACTGTCGTTGTGATGAACCCTCTGAAGGTGTTCATGTTACCAGGAGCACCGCTTCGCGGCACTCATGGCCTCTTGATGTAGACCATGGACTCTTTGTGCTACCTGGTTAGTGCCGAAAATCGGGGCGGAGTCATCGGCAGAAGGGTAGAGAACGTGGGCATTCTTAGCCTGGAGGCAGTAGCAAGTGGAGAGAGAGAGAGAGATCTCAACACCAGGAATGCCTTGATGCTGTCTTTGTAGATGAGGTACACTGCATTGAGAAATGGCGAGTTTCCACCCTTCTAGCTAGCTAGCTACCTAAGGTTCCGCCCTCATCTTTGACACTAGTGTAGATGGTATCTTGCTGCAACTTGGCTAGCTTAGAAGCTGTAGTCGTGCTCCGGTAAGACAACTAACTGTTCAATACACGTAGCTCCACTGTGCACTTTTGAGTATTCTCGCACCTACTTGAGTTGTAATCTTGCACCGGCCAATTACTATTCAGAATGACTGTGGCATGCTGCATCCCATAATGTTCTTATGTAGCAAGTTCACCAGACCCTCCCTCCCCGTGCGTGATACTGGAAGCGATCCGCGCTGGGGTGGTTTGGGTCTGGGGCCGAGACTACAGTAGACTTGGTGTATGATGGTATCCATGTGATGTCAATTGCCATGGCAGCAGCTTAGTAGGTGGTGGTCATGTGAAAGTCACCATTGTCACGGCAACAGTCTTAACCCATAACCCATTGTGGTCTTATGATAAGTCAGTCTAGTAAGGTCATGATTGTAGATACGGTATCTTGTGCTTATGTCTACTTTCATTTCGATTGATTGTGTTGTTATTACCTGAGGATCCTTTGAACGGATTTGTAATGAAAGTTGGTGAACGTGTACATAAACGTAGGTAATATGAAGTACTTCTCTTCACATGTACATGTATACACACCACACACACCATGTACACACACCACACACACCCACACTTGCACACCCTCATATATCCTCACACGTACATGGTTGCACACCCTCACACTCCCACAGACAACTGCAAGCGTGTGGCTCTGGTATTCGATGACTGCATCTCCTCAGTGGAAATCATAAATTCCCAGGGGGCCCAAGTCCAGGTAAACATTGAGCCATACAGCGTGTAGGTCCTTTGTATATGTTATATCCCTGGCCAGCGGGATATAAGACCTGTTATATCCCGCGAGAGAGGTCAGTGCTTGAGTGGAGCCGAGGAAGTGCCGAGGGCGAAGCCCGAGGCACTTCCGAGGCGGAACGAAAGCACTGGCCTCTCCCAAGGGATGTAAAGGGTCTTACATCCCGCTGGCCAGGGATACAACTAACTTATACTATGCTTAGGCTATTCTAAGGTGAGTACACTGTGTAGACATAGATACTGTGGTGTAGGCACTCACCGATCAGTGGCAGAGGCATACGTGATACTTGACTGAGGCAGCGGTGAAGGCACGAGCCCTTGGCTAGACTAACAAAGCTAGCTCTTCGCTTCCTCATGCACGCGATCGCTTACAGTATGCGCGCGCAGCCGGCCGTGGGATATACGACCTGTTATTTCCCACAAATACTGTAACCTGATTGGTTAGAATAGCCTAAGTATAGTTTGAACAACCAGCTCAGTCCCCACTAGATGTTTCCTACTCAGTTTCTTGACAATCAACATACATGTAATTACTTCATGAAACTGACCTTTTTCAAGCGACAATAAACTTCTTCCAGATCTCCTGCAATGTTTATGGCTCAATTCCAACCCGAATTTCAGCAAAACGGTTACAAATTTGCCACTTTTCACCTGCAGGGTACAGCGCTATTGTACAAGTTCCTGAGCTTTTGTTTGCTGTACCCTGGGAAAGACTACAACACTGTAGTTGAAACATCAATGAGTTTGCTGAAATTCAGGTTGGAAACTTTGCTGTCATGAGGCATGAGGCAATCGAGTGAAAAATGACCATAAAATCCTGTGACAACGAAGCTTAGTTGCAGTAACATTCAAACCCCTTGTCAGGCTTATATTGCCCTGTCCATACATTGTTATTAGCTACACACCACCATCCCGAATCCAATTCGAATCCCAGCTGGTCCCAGATTTTTTTCTGTGGATTATTCTCTCTCTCCAAAGCTGCACCATTGTCTCTTTGGAGATTGCGAGTTCACACGTATATGCTATATCCAGTCTCGACTCGAGCATTAATGTGTAAGCCAGATACAGAACAGTACTAGCCCATCAGGCTCGTCCTGTCCTGTGCATAGATGGTAACCAGTGTGCTGTTATCAGCTACACACCACCATTGTTTGTGTGAAGATCACATGTTCGTAGAAGGTGTCCAGACTCGACTCCAGCATAAACTATAGTAAGAAATAGGTACGAAGGTGTATATAAGCCTGGCAACATCATCATAGCCTTTGTCCAAGTTGCCTTGTACAGCAACTTGCAACAAAATGTTATCGTTACTTGGGGACAATTGCGTAGTATGCCTTTGTCAGCAGGATACTCACAACTGCCTTACCTAAACTGCCATGTGTATCCTATTCCCTGCTAGCAGTCCTTACGTCTGGTAATAAATCTAATTTGACCCTCACTTTCTCAATTGGTTACCTTTTGACATGCCATCTGTTGCTATATGGATGCACATCAAGGCAATTTCACAAGTTCCTGTGTTGAATTTACACATAACTCAATAATGAAGTCTCCTGTTGTGATATTTGCATGCAGAAGAGTGTATTTACGGTACGACGCACGTGCATGCTGCAATCGGGACAGGACAAGAATGTTGCTAGAATACACTAAGTCAGTGTTTCTTTTAGAAAATCGTTCGAGGGGGGGCGGAATCGTAGCGCGGCAAAGTAAAGAGGGGAGGCATGAATAGCTTTGCATACATAATACTTCTTGGGTATCATTCAAGGGGGGCAGTCAGGATTCAAGGGGGCAAATGCCTCCCCTTGAACCCCCCCCCCCCCCCCCCCCCCCCCCAAAAGAAACCCTGGCACTTACTTCATGCTCCTGTGGGGCTCACTCAGGCTTGGCCCAATTATTTCTCTGTCTGTTGCTCGACTGCTGCCCAATGAACTAGAATGTTTATTTATTATTTTCCCACCGATTCCTCCCATCCCAACCCCACCTCCTCCCTCTCCTCACCCACTCTGCGCACCTCCCTCTCTCTCCCACCCCCTCCACACATCTCCCTCCTTCACATACTTCACACACCTCCCTCTCTCTCCCCACCCCTTCCATATATTTCCCTCCCCTTCATCCACTCTACCCGCTCACAGATAATGGGCAAGTGCCCCACCGTCTCCATTGATAAAACAGATGGCTGCCAGGTGTTCCTAAGCAAGGAGTCAACATCCGCAGACATCATCACTGCCAAGTCCTCTGAAATGAACATCTGCATCCCCAAAGGAGATGGAGACTTTGTATGTCACAGCCTCACATCACACACCCTCATATAAGTGTTGTGCTGAATGTCGACTGTATATCAGTTGAGAGCACAGTGTGACTCTTAACCTTCTGAGTCCCTTCCACGTGCCACAGTTAAAGCTCTTGACTGTGTACCAAAAGTCCCAGGTTTGAATCCCACCTTTTGCTTCAGAGATGGATCCCTCCTGTCTCTCCAGCCTCCTAGTTCTCCAGCCTTTGTTTGAAGGTATACTACAGTCAATTTCCAAACGTTGCGCCAAAGTAGGTGTGCGTTCCACCCCTGGGTGTTCAAAACTTCAAATGCAACAGCAATCGTGGTATTCTGATTCTTGTTCATGCAGGTAGATGCTAAGTTAGGACCATCAAAGAGCTTCATTTTATCTTTTAAAATTAAAGAGCCTATAGCTTCCCTTTTGAACCTGAAATTACTCAACAATTAGACATAGGTCAAACATATTATTATGATTAAATCTGCCATAGCTGCATACTAACTCATGTGACGTCCTGTCACGCCCCTCAAGGCATTATGTTCTGCATGTGTTCAGTCTGATATGTCACATGTTGCCCTTAGGGGGACTATCACTCTTGGGGGACTATCAAAAGGCTACTTTATCACTTTCCATAATATCATGTTTATGGACCTGTTAAGAGTGCACTGGTGACTGGGTTTGAATTGGCTAGCCTGTCAGGTTTCCTAAGCCCATCCCAGCTACTTACTTAGAAGCACTTGATACCATATAAGAGTCCCACAGCTTCTTGCAAGGCTGTCCCTCATACTTACCCTAACCTTATATGTGCTAGTAGATGTAATATTCATGAATTCCGGAGTAATGCAGCATGTCCAACAGCCCCTTATGTAAGCTTTGTATGTAAGCGGAACCTTATGTGCCATAGCTACAATATTCATTGCTTCCAAAGTCATTTTGCACATCCAACACTGCTAAATACCTACAGGAGACGTTTTGTGTATGGGATATCTTTTGCTGCCTTTCTGACTGTGAACTTGAAGTTCTAACTCAGTTGTGGGTGTGTCAGAGACGGTACCAGATTGCTACGCTATGCACTTGCCGTTCACAACTGCAGTGACCTCCGTTTTCGAATGCTGCAATGCTTGAAACTTTGTAATCATATTGCCCCTGACAGGCACATTAGCATAAACATCATCTTTGCATGTACCATATTTCTGTGAATAGACGCCATGGCGTTTAGCCTATTTCGTAGTTCGTTTTGGTGCGGCGAGTATTTGAGGGTGACGTTTTAGGTTTATTACCTTGGACAGAATGAACTCGCCGCATACACAGCATCCCTAGCTTGCTCTCCGTCGAAGTGTGTCAACAAGCTGGTGAGAAGGTAAGGCTGATACAAAAGCCGGTTGAGAAACAAACAAATAACAACTCACAATGAGGAAGATTTGGCAAGTGCTGTCCACGGTTGGAGCAAAGTTTTGAGATTAGCCATCACTTTTGCAACAAAGCGGTATACACACAGGACAAGGACGATGGTGAAGAAGATCCCTTCGTGGGCACGGAGGATGACGACAAGCTTGAGGAGAATGAAACTGTCTTCCACGGCTGTCTAGAACATGTAGAAGATGTACAAATTGTCCATGTAGATTTGGTATGACATCATATGTTGCACATGTGTACGTGTATATTGGCTGCGGGTTTATTCGAGGGCAGCATTTATTTCACTCAGCCCCTCCAGTTGTGCGGCGTTTGTTCGAGGGCGGCATCTATTCGAGGGCGGCGTCTATTTGCGGAAATACTGTGAAAATTGTCTCCACCAAAATAAATTAATGATGGTGTATTTCCGTGCCACATGCCCACCAATACTTATTATAAATTGACCCCGCTTTGCCATTATTTTTCTGTTACAGTCTGAACATGCTGTTCCCGAGCAGTTCCGGACAAAGTGGAATGGCAAGTCTCTTGTGACCCAATCCACGGACATTAATGGATAATCAGGCCACAGAACCACAAGCAGGAAGAGCAAGAATCTGTATACAAACATCAGTTTGAAAACGTAGATCTAAATTTTTCCTTATTTGGCAGTAGTTTTCAATCTAGGGACAAAACTGATGTAGATTAGTGAGTGCTGTTTTTCCTTTGTGTATTTTAGCTTCAAATTCAACAATGAATTAATGCTCAATACAAACTTGTCTGTGAACTAGACCAAAGGCTTAACAGTAATTACCACTCATGGTTCAAGCATCACAAATGACCATAGCGTGAAAGAAAAGTTACATTTCCGAGTGCATATTGCAGTGGCTAATGGAGCATTTTGCATGGGGGGGGGGGGGGGGAGGGGGTGCTCACTGTGTTGGTTTGTCGTGCAGAACCTATGCATGTGGACGTTGGTCAAGTACAAAATTCCTGTCAGGACTCCCATCAGCTGCAAGCTTGTGCTGTGCTTGGTCCGACATGCAGTTTATCTAGTGTGGGTTGTGTATGGAGGTTAGCCTGCCTGCAAAAACAAGCACCAATTTGGTTGAACAGTATGAGCTCATTCCCCAGTGGATGGTTTACCTATGTACAAGCCAAGTTGACACAAGAAGGATTCAGCGCAACTTTAATGTAAATTTGTAACATTCCTGATAAGTGGAAACTCAAGTGGAGAGGTTGTGCCTTGAGTGGGAGAAACCTGATACCGACTATACGACTTGCATGGTCCTTGAGGGGCTTTGACGTACTGTTTGGCTGTGTCATATCTTGTTTCACACATGCATCATGCTGCAAATAGTACGACGTGCGAACATCTACAGGAATCAGCAACTGAGTAATGAGCTCCTAGTGGCCCCACATATCTTAGCTGTTGCTATGGAATGGCTGCTAAGTGATACAGATTGCATGGGTGTCTGCTTTCCATATAGCTAAATGGATCATATTTCAGCTATCCTGAGTGTTTTTGAAAAGCATTATAGAGCTATATAGCTTCTGCATAATAAATAAGTGATAATAACTTAATGTAAGATGCACAAAGACTAGGAAAACAATGATACACTTGCAGTACAGTATAAAAGAGAGATACAAAGTGAAGTGATTACAGCTTTGTCTTTAATTTGTAGAAACAACAATGTCTATACATCAATTTTATAGTTTTGAGAACTGAAAACTAATAAAATGCATGCTATGGCTTTAAGTCTGCAAGCTTTCTCAGTGCATAGGACGAGTTTCAAGCCTTGCTACACCTATATAGCTACCTGCTTTGAAAAAATGCACATAGTACTCTCAGTACCATGCATACATCGGCTATATGTATAACCGGAATAGAACAGCATGTACTATACAATGGCTGTATAGTTAAAAATGAGTGGAGACTCACAGAAGTCGCAAAGAAACATGTCAAGTAGCATGTGGTTACAAAGAAGGGTGCTTACTGTAGAATGGAGTTGAGGTCACAAGACCAGTAACAGCGATTTCTTTCCTCTATTGGTGGATGTATAGTAAGTATAAATTTTCGATAAGTCATTTTCTCTGTCGTCAGTTTGCCATGTTGTATGGCACTAAGGGAGGCAGTTGTTGCGGTGGGAAGTTCATCTGTGGTGACATGTACCCATACTGTGGATTGAAGTAGGGGGGATACATGAAAGGTCCGACCATTGGTGGTGGACTGAAGGGGGGACTGTCAAAATAACCCGGGGGTGTGGGAGGCATAAAGAAGCCTTGTGCTTGAAGTCCCATTGGCATTGGAGGTGACCTGTAGCGGGAAATTATACGGTGCTTGAGTGTAAACTGCACACCACAGTGAATGAATGAACCTTAGACTGCTAATATTATGCCAATGGATGACTGACCACGGGATCTGAAGTGTTACTTAACATGACTGAGGTTTTTATGCAAACATGCTTGAGCTCATCACAGCTATTCACTTAGTGCCCAATTTTCCCTTCGACCTGATAGATTTCATACTGCCCACAACCCATAGTTTCTGTGTGGGAGGCTACAGGCATTTAGTAGGCAGGAGTATGTGGGAAAGGGCAATGGTGCAACACAAACTTGACTCACTGCTGTGTGTATATTGCATTAGGAGAGTCACTTCTGGTCACAGAATGTAAGCAGCTGATGGGACTCCCTGTGTGGATGAATGTATTGGTTTACTTTCAAGTAAATAAACGCATAAAACTTAAATCAGGGGTGCAGAAGAGTTATACATAATTAATATTGTGGGCATTATTATAGACCATTGTACAAAGTGCATGCATGAAGTAGTTCAAAAAGTGAAGACCAGTATAATTAGGGAATTAGTTGACACCTTAGACGTACATGCAGTCGTCATGTTCAACACGTTGAACGGGGCTAGCTTCACCCTTTTGAATACAACTGCTTCCTACGGTATACTGCTCCGAGTCCGAGGGCATGCAGGGGAAACCTACCACAGTTGACTGCGGTTGGCGCTTCCAGGTTTACGCTCCTTACCGGGTTGACTGTGGTTTTTCGATTTTGCCCCCAGATATGCGAGGTTTACGTTAGCTCTTCTGCCGTCGATGACAGGGTTGGGATTAGCGCAAGCACACTCGGCGCCTTCCTTGTCGGCCATTGTAACCTGCATGAGAAAATGTGGTGGTAATTTCTCGTGGTGAGATTCACATGAAATCGCTTCAGCGCTACAGTTAATTTTGTGTGTAGACATAATAATATAACCTACTTACAAATCCATAACCCTTTGATTTGCCCGTCACTCTATCGTGAATGACGACTGCTTCTTCGATCTCGCCGAACTGCAAGAAGAATGCTCGCAGCGTTTCATCCGTCGTGTGGTAGGGTAACCCTCCTACGAATAGCTTCGTGAATGTGTTGTCTTTCTGCAGCAATATAGGTCCTTCGGAGGCCATGTCTTCTTCGACCAGTATAACACTAGTGCAGATATTTACGATCAGCTGTACGATTTACAATTGCAAAGTGAAGCCGTTTTTATACATACAAGAGGCGTGGTCTAGAATGATAAACAATTAAATACGGTGTGAGAATACGGATCACTATTCCGCACATTTTATGTACGGATCACGTGTTGCTGATCATGACGTCATTTCGATTTTCGAGTGTACAAAATTATACAGGTTCAACTTCAAGTCTTATCTATGGTCTTCAAGAGGTAGAGAGAACGCCGAACGGTCAGTGTTATGCATGATGGCTTCTCCAGACTCAAGACTGAAGACTGCCAGGCGGGACAGGAGGTCGTCTGCCAACCTGGTGATCAAGGAAGGCTTCATCTATAAGAAAGGCGGTATCATAAAGAGTTGGTCGCGGAGGTACTTCATTCTCAACCGACAGTCACTCTGCTATTTTCGAAATGAAACCCATGATCACCTCTGTGAAAAGCTAGACCCTCTGGGCCGAATCTTTCTTAGTGATGTTGTCAAAATAGAGACCGAAGGTGTTGAAAAGAGGAAAGCATTTGTGTTTGCTTTGCACACAAAGAAGCGGGCAGTACTGCTCCAGGCTGCAAATGATGACGACAGGGATATGTGGGTGGATGCCATCCGGCGCACAATGGAGTCTGACAAGGAAGCTGAGAGAAAAGACCCCTTCAGACAAACACTACGACGACTTGCACCAGGTCTGGCAGAACTTGGGAGGTGGGGCATTTTATTTGCTCTCTACTTAATTAGCTTTGTTTTCTACACAGCACCCAATCAGTCTAACAAGCTAGCCCTTCGCTTTCTCCAGCGCGCGATCGCTTTCAGTATGCGCATGCGGAGAAGGAAGGTCTAGAAACTTTGGACCACTTTACTTGGTACGAAAGAATGCAATTAAGCTTACATCACGTCCGTTTACATCATAATATTCCAATTAGTGCAACTGCAGTCAGTCGATTCCGGCCCGCTAACCTTCGTTGGCTGTTTGTACTTCTGTCTGTTTGGTCGTTGTACAGGAGAACAGCAATCGCATGCAACTTCAGACTGTCCTCAACGCTTGTACCAAGCGATTTGAAAGATCACCACATGACAGATGCAATCTGATTGGCTCTACCCGATTTCGAGTAGAGCCCAAGCAAAGTGGTCCAAAGTTTCTAGACCCTCCTTTTCCCTGTGCGGTCACGTGAGTCAATCCGTGCTGGGGAAAATTCGAGGGTCTAGCCCGCTAGACTAGCACCCAATACAATATTCATTCCCTGTAATGAAAGATCCTTCTCAACTTAAGTGGTTCGTATTATCACTCAAACACTAAGTCCTGTTTCCAGTCCCATGTAGTCTAGCCACTAGACCATCTCTGCCCGGCGGGGTTGACCAGCTGGGCAGAGAGGGGCTAGTGGCTAGACTGAGTCTCACAATGAAAGAGATAAAATCCCAGCAAGTGCCAGTCAGCAGTTCAGTGATACCAGACCATTATCTTAGCCTTGTTTACATGCAGGCCTTTGCCACCTCAAGTCTTTGATCACTTGGGGCCTCCTATATAGCCCTTTCATGACTTGCAAGCAATCGAAGACTGGAGGTGGCGAAGGCACAGGAACGTGGCCACTCCGACTCTATACAGATGTTTTGAGCTATGATCCCCCTCTGTGGAGGAGGTACATGAGATATTCCTTAGAGAGCAAGCAAAGTGGCCTGTTTGTACTCCTCTATCGGTTTGCGTGCATGGTTATTTCATACTATTAAATTGTGCGGTAGGCCCAAAGATGTCAACGTATCCCAGCAAAGTTAGCATTCAGTATCTGTTATTAGTGGAGGGCCTGGTATGTTTCCTCACGTGCGTGCCGTAGAGGATAGAAAGGTGGTGGAAAGGACTTAATTGAACGTGGGCGAACTGGGGCTCAGTGGGTGTGGTTAGTTTGGCAGCTTTAAATGAGGCACATAGCTTTAGTGACACCCCCACCCACCTCTCTTGGAAGATCTGGTACAAGTAGCCTGCTATAGTATATGTATAGTATATCATGGCTGACTGCTGTTACTTCATTGTCCCCCACCTATCTTACCCCAATGTCTTACACGCATATACCACACACTCACACGCAGGTCTAAAGCGAGTGACGCTACTGAAGGACCAGGACAAGGGCATTGGGTGTACCATAAAGAATGCTGCAGGACACATACTTGTCAATCGCATCATAGAGGATGGACCGATAGCACAGACAGGAGTGTTGAGGCCAGGTACGTCCACAATTAACTCTTGGGGGAAATTCTTTCATGGTGCTTAGCTGGTTCAGATGGATTCTACATAGTGAAAGTACTTTAGTGCATACTTCGGTTGCTTGTGTAGCCTGATAATTTTTATTGAACAAGTTGCTTAGTACAGCTATGCTGAATCCCTACAGTCCAAATGGCATTGTTGGTACCTTTTCACTCCAATAATGAAACCAGCGGACAGAGGGTATAATTATGTCCAATTGATCAATTGAAATAACGGACATTGAAGTACTGGAGGCCCAGCCAGGTAATGCTGAATATCTGTGGTTTGAGGCATGCTACGCGTTAGGTTCTTTCTTTGTGGTGTCCGGGTCATCCGAATATGTGCAGTCTGATTTGCATCAGTACTCCCAACTAGGCTATACATGTATGTGTAGACTGTGCTACACGATTTCCTTTCTGATGAGTGACTACGTGTGAGGTGGCAGTGTGGACAATGAGGCCCTAGGATTGTACGTCATGCACATGCACACACTTCATACACACATAACACACATACTTTATACACACACAGCAAATACACACATCGTACACACATGCCCATAGATACACATGCACATTTCATAAATATAACCCAATTTTCTCAATGTGCCACTCAGTATACATCTGTGCATCTCTACTAGGAGAATGCAGGGCATTGTGGGGCTCGCCTGACAAACTGACGTACTGCATGCCAATAACTAAGTGATCGTAGGCTGGGAGGCCCTGGCGGCGCGGCGCAGCTAATAAGGGAAGCTGGGGGTGGGGCCTGCAATGTAACCGATTGTCGTTCATCATTGACGGTCTGCAGCTGCAGTTTCAAGTTCGTGGTAGCCTCGTTCCCAGTCCCACGCCCAGCTTTTCGTTGCTTGCCCTACTGTACGTACGGCAAGCAACGAAAAGCTGGGCGTGGGACTTGGGAACGAGGCTACACTGTACCCGAGAGGAGTACCCCGAGAGAATCTCTCCCACCAGCTGACCTCTGCAAGTCTGTAGTACATGTAGCTATGTAGTTTGTAGCACCGGCGTAAAGCGTAGCAGGCTCTACTCGGTACTGTCGTGCGGGCGACTTGCACGCGTGTTGCCCTAATCACGCGGGCGGGCGGCGCAACATTACGATTTTCCACTTGGATATACGGTCATACGCTAAATCGGACAGACACCAACTGGACGGATGGACGGATGGACATCCTGAAGAGCACGACTATGTGGGGCTCGCTCAGGCTCGCCCCAATTAATACCCTGTCTAGAACAGCTATATTTGTGCATGTAAATTGCTTCCAAATCGGTTTCTTAATTCCACAAATTCTAACCTGCCTCACTGTTAATAGGCTCAAAATGTGTATATGCAGTGCATGCATGTTTGGGGCAGTGTGAGTAAGTCATGTGACCACTCTTAGTACTTATCCTAGCATCCTTTAGCATTGTGCTCGATCCAGTGTTACCTACAAGGGTAGCTCTAAATGAGTGTTCAATTGTTCTTAAACCTATCTCCAACAAGATTGAAAAAAATGCACTTCATTGGGTGAGTGTGGGCACACATTAGTGGCATTGTCAGTCTGTCCACACCGTGAATCTGGTGCATGCAGTGTAACATACAAAAGAAGTTCAGACTCATACTCAACGGCTGGAGGAGCGTGTTAATAGGAAACGGGCACCAAAGGTACAGAAGACAAAAACATAGAGCAAAAAACGAGACCAGAAATGATGGGTTGAAGAGATAACTATACTGACATGGCAATCTGTGGATCCAGCAGTACCACACACTTCCTACAAATATTGTGACCTCGCTGACACTTTTGATACTTCACACCCTGTCATCCTCAGTGGCTATAATCATGCTCACACTGACCCCACAATGTCTACAAACTGGGGACACCTGGATTCAAAGTGGGATATCTGGGTACATAGTGAGATATCTGGATACAAGGATTACAATGTATTTCACCTCACAATAATTCATGACTCACACCTGTCTACACTTTCTCTCCCGCACACCCTCCCTCCCCACACACCCTCCAATACACACAAACACACACAGGTGATCAGATTCTAGACATCCATGGAACCACAATCACAGGCTTGCAAGTTGCAGAAGTGGCGGAAGTAATAAGATCGGCACCAGACGAATTCCTAGCCACAGTCAGACCAATCACAGCACTGAAGAAAGGCCACAAGGCGGAGACCAGTCGAGTGAATTACAGCGAGATCCTACCCCAGGAACCCACCCAGACTCATGCAAGTGCTCCTGCTACCAATGGCAATGTGGTGAGCAATTGTTAGCTAGCGTGCGTATAGTACCAAGCTATAGAGGCCTGTGTGGCTAGGTATAGTAGACATCTTCACTTGCTTAATAATTATTACTTGTGCGCATGCCGCGCGAAATGTATTGGGAAATCTATACTTAAGCTCGCTAACCAAAAATCTCTGGTACGAAGAGCGTGAGCAACTTGATTCTGGCGGTGGAGGTACGCTGTCACAAGGTGCAGGGCAGGGCATGACGGAAGCATTTTTTGATAGCATAATCCCTGGCAAATTTATCTGCTGTCTCGCTCAAGAAAAGTGGTAAATACGGCTTTTTGGTGAACTGAACTGCTCGTTTTTGCACGGCTATACAGCGTATCGGTAAAAGCTTCCGTCATGCCCTGCACCTTGTGACAGCGTACTTCCACCTCCAGAATCAAGTTGCTCACGCTGTTTGTACCAGAGATTCTTGGTTAGCGAGCTTAAGTATACATTTCGCACGGCGCGTGCACGAGTATCTCGTAACCTTAAGCTTTTACACTAGCCTGGAGGGCCGTCTATATTCGGTGGACTGGACTCGGGACTGGACTGTGGGACCGGTCTCACTGAAAGTTGCGCTCGTCATTTCTGAAGGCCAGAAAACAGGAAATTGAGGAACGGCACTATATAGCTGCCACCGTAGATAATAGCTTACCAAGTACGCGAGGTGTACCAACACAGCTGTCACCATGTAGACAGCCTGCCGTGGTCCTACCATGCAAATCCAGCTCGGTGCGAATTCGTCCATGATCTGACGACGACTTTGGGGAACACATGGCGGTCATTGCTAGCAAACTCTCGTATACCAAGTAGTACAACCATATTTCAGTTTCTTGAACTGTTTCTATGCATGCTGCTGCAAAGTTTGGCTGGCACTTCCGTTACTGCTTTCCGTCTGCCTGTGCTGTAGGCCTATTATTATTGTCCCCATACCATTTCAGTCTGGGAACGAGCCGGTTCAGTGCATCGTTGGCGCACACGCTCTGACAGAAAGGGCTGCTGGAACGGCTGATATCGAGTCATGGTCGGCTACCCCGAATGCCATTCATGTCATGTAAGTATTTTAGTAGTGTTTGATGCTTCATAATGATGCGCGCAACTTTCTGTGAGTCCAGTCCCGAGTCCAGTCCACCGAATATAGACGACCAGCCTGGAGGTTCACCAAGAACTTGTTTTTTCAACCAAACGTTTTCACCACACTGCAGTGGTCTTCTTCAGTGGTAATACAATACAACACATCAACAGACACTCTTATAGGTACACAAATGACAAACTGAGAAAAATTGGCGAGACACGTGACCTACAGAGGTAGCACGCGACTGGAAATCAAATTAGTGCTGCTGATTGTTCTGTGCACGTGTTGGGGGTGGAGTGTTCTCATGGATGAGTGCATCATACACATGAGGCAGGATGCCTTCCTCCCGGTTGAGGGGGTTTGGCTGGCGCTAGGCATAACAGTTACTGTCGTTCGTGTTCCTGGGCTCACGCTCACACAGTAGCTCTTCCCCTGCAGTTGCTTCCCATAATTATGTCGCTGTAGACATGGTAACCACCACGCACGCATTCACAGCTCGATCGCGATCACACGTGTCAATAGTAAGTTATTACTAGTGGAATGCAGGATACTGGAGGGCGAGCCTGAGTGAAGTGCATGCACGTGCAGGACATGCCAGGAGCAGTTGCATTCAATTCATATGACTGTCATCGGAATGTGAAGCATAGCAGGCCACAGAAATTATGACACTAAACATACACTCATGCACATCACAGCAACTGTGAGTCAGGAGCTGTCTAGCAGGTAAGTCACCAGCTGGCCTCAGTGATAGGTCCGCCAGCTGTCTCTGTCTTTGGTGTCACCACCCGAGGAGGCAGCCAACTCTCTGATTCTCAGCACAGTGCGGTTCGATTATGTCATCGCGGACGATAACCGATTTATCCTCCGCGGTACATCAAAGGATCACCCACGCACTGTGGTAGAACTTTTATATTTTTTGGGAAGTTACTGAGAGGCACTAGTCTCGGTACCAGACCCTCACATACGGTGTAGGGTCTGGTGAACTTGCATACATGAACTCTTTATGGGATACACTGACGTATACAGGTTTCATGAGTGATACACACACATACATGTACCTATTCTTTGATAACTGTAGGCTCATGGTCACTCCAGCTCCACCCACCTTCACCCGAGCCCCTCCCACTCTCTTGAGGACCTCTCCTCCAGTGAGTCCCTTGACGATGTTGGAAACTATGATGATGAAGAAGAGGGAGATGTTGCCCCACCACTCCCCCCCAGGACAGAAGATGCTCTCATCCTCGTTGACCCACCCCCAATCCTGAGTAAGACTAATTGGGTTAGCAGCTGCCAATGAGATATTTCTAATTGCAGGGGAGGGGGGATTACTTGTCAGTACATGTACTCACAGGAGAGCAGTCACACAATATACTGTGCGCATTTCCAGTCCCTAGTCCAACCAGCTCAGGATGAGACTGTTTTTCATCTCTCCTCTCCCTGCTATGATTGATCCACTTGACCCCACCATCCCTGCACGTGAAATATATGAGTGACTATTCTACCACAGCACCCCATTTTTCTGCTTCCTGCTCAAGCAAACCTTGTTTTCCTGACTGGCACATTGGGCTAAGGGTAGGGAAAGTTGCTCTGTGGACTCATGAGTGTGGAGCCTTACGGTTAGTTTGGGTACCCAGGTATAAGCAATTTTAGTGGAGCTCAGGAGAGAGGAGCAGGCACTGTACATAACCCTGCTGTTCTCATCTTCTAGAAATCAGAGACAGTCTTATATAAATAATTAAATATGTTCAAAACGCATAAATAGACCCCACCCATGGTATACTTATGCGCTCTTGATGTGATGGTTATAAATTATGTGCAGTGCTGCTTTTTCTGGCTATTGACAGAACTCCAATGATCCCAATCAGAACACCTCAGTGTTCAGATTGTGAAAGTTCTAAGCATTCAGTCATCTTACTAGCTGTTGTAACAAGTATCGGTGTGTCTTAACAAGGCAGACTTTATTAATTAACCCATTAACGGATTTTTTGTATGTCTGGGTTTTTTTGCCTGTGGATTGGTGATATACCATATTTCTGGTTTTCGGCCACCAAACATCATACACATGCCTATGCAGCCATCCTCTATACGTTTGTGACTCTAACCACACCCACCCATCAAGAGGCATTCGATAGTCACGGCTTGGCGCCTGTGAAAAGCAATTCTCTCAACTTGTGGGGCCTCCAATTCCAGTATTCACCTCCAGCAATTAAAATAATCTGGCTACATGTAGAATTACACATGTACTTGGGATGGCTGAGGTTTGAATTACACATGTACTTGGGATGGCTGAGGTTGCTGCAGGCCAGCATTTCTGCACATGAGCCTCCCTACAGTGCACTGCTCAGCAGTGATGAGTACTTATGATGAATATATTGAACTATGATGTGATGCCTAAATGAAAGGTCGTAAACTGCTGTATGCCTCGGCACTCCGGTGCTAGCGCTGAGACAAAACTGGGGCATTCAGTGTTTTACTTCCTGTCTGAGGGCTTCCAATTGATTGAATCATGTCCGACGATTTGGACCGACGATGGTCTGTTGAACAGCCTATGCAGTGTATAGTGGTGGTCACCCATGGGACCAGTATTTTAGACAGGTGGCTGGTTGTTTTACACAGGATTAGTACAACTGGGACAGCAGTAGTGATACCAAACAGTGTCCATAGACTGAATGAGGCTAGCTGTATCTCAACAGACTAACCAACTGGATGATTGTGTTCTGCAGGCCCCCCTGGCCGCCCCCCAAAGCCAAAAGGTAGAGAGGAACTCCACGCACTGCAGCAGAAGTACAAGCACTCCTCCAGCCACCTGCACACAATGTCTTACGGAGTCAGCAGACCCAAGATGCAGAAGTCAAGGTCACAGGTAAATAGTAAGAGGGTTTTGTAAGCATGCCAGGTATGTGCATGTGAATGTGCATGTCTGTGTATGCATGCTTGTGTAGGTCACCTTCCCTCTCTTCATCTTCCCTCTTCCCTCCCTCCTCGCTCCCTCCCTTCATCCCTCCCTCCAGGGTGACAGTGTTGATTCTGACAGCAAGGTCCATGCCAGCCATGTTCGGCCCCCAAGAATACATCAGTATGAGGAAATTAAGCCAAAGCTTGTCTACGCCGACTTAGACTTAGACCTGAGTGAACAAGCGAAGTCAAAATCAAGAACAGTCAAGTAATCTTCAACTACCTAGTCTCTCCTCTGGCCATGGAACTAGAGTATTTTATTTTCCCCATTCACCAGTGACTGTGATTGCACTCAACACTCATGCAGTTGCTATTTTATGATTACTTCAGTCACAACCAATTGATCTACGAATGTCATTCTTGTGGCTTGTTGTACAGAATTTGATTTTCACTTGATCTTATTGCAATAATGTTATTATTTTTCCTCACTTATGATTGCTAAGATTATAGCCTCTTTTCAATGACTTCTGCACATTGTGCCGTGTAAATAAATCATTAATTAATGGTGACAGTCCATAGGAAAACATGACATATTATAAGTATTTTGGTCATAATGAGAAATGGGTATTAGTGTTCATGTCCTTGGATTTTAGACAATCTCTTGCCCATCTTTCATCAGGAATCCAATCCGATTCCGTGGACCAAAATATTTCCCAATTCACTAGACAGTTACGGTATCAGAATGTCCCTCCCTCATTCCAAAGAGGAAATGGAAACCAAACAAGTTCCCAAAAATGCCTGGTTTGACGGTGTGCAAAGAGCTAAAGAGAAAAGTAAATAAGCTGGCATACTGATGTGTATAAGTTCATGTATAGCATCTTCAGATTAGTATACTCAGCTGGCAAAGATCTGAAGAAAACCCCCAACATAGAATCTGATGTTATCAGGCAACAGTTTTGGGCATTGAAAAAGCAGTTAAAGACTCTCACCCGTAAGAAGACAAGGCAGACAACTCGTGACATCCATGCATAGCAAGCTCGAGGCTTGTAGAACCAAGAACCCATAATTGTGCATTCTGGTAGTATCTCAAGATAACTTCTGACCTTGATAAGGCTGAGACAATTCATATCCCCCTAGACAGGATGAGATAATTTTAGAGGTCTGAATGATGGGCCTCTCCCTAGCCCCCTCGTAAGTGCCATCCCAGGACATGAATTGACGGATGATGAGATATCGATGGACTCCGAGGTGAAGAGTGCCTGCCATCAATATAGGCTGAAGAAACACAAAGCACCAGGAATAGACGCATTGGGATCTCCATGCAGTCTACAAATCCTTCACAGAGTTAAACCATTTAACGGGTTTGTTTAACGAGGTGCTGAGATCAGGAGCCTACCCAAATGCTTGGGCTGTGGGAGTGATTAAGCCAATTTACAAAAACGGAATCAGGTCCGACCCCAGCAATTACCGAGGAATCACCCTTTTGAATGTGATGGCTAAGCTGTTTTCGGCTATCGTCAATAGCAGACTGGAGTGGTGGGCAGAAACTAACGTTTTGAATGTCACCCAATTTGGTTTTAGAAAGAACCACAGAACAACCGATCCTATTTTCATCATTAACTCCTTGATCCAGCTTTATAAAAAAAGAAAGAAAACTCTTAATTTGCCTGTTTCATTGACTTCAAGAAGTCGTTTGACTCCATTAATCATTGCCTCTTATGGAGAAAACTATAGCTAATCTGGGATGCAGTACGACGATCTTAACAATTCTCCAAAACATGTACAGAAATGCAACATCAGTGGTATGCCTACATGTAGAGGGTGAATACTCTGAAAAGTTTCCTTGCAGAAGGGGTGCGGCAGGAATGTAATCTCAGTCCTCTCCTGTTCTGTCTGTTTCTGTCTGATCTAGAGGTGTCCCTGGAAGGCGGAGAGATGGAAGGAGTAAATCTTGTCTATTCCAAACTCCGATTGTTATTATTCACAGATGATCTAGTTCTTCTGTCCAAAGACTTACAACTCGCAGTTGACCTATTGAGCGAATACTGTGCCACGTGGGACTTAAACATCAATCTCATCAAAACCAAGATATATAATCCCCTTTACCAGACCCCGGAGATCCATGAACCCCATACACATCTTATGGAGTGGAGATCCAAGTCGCCAAAGAGTACAAGTACCTGGGTTTACTTATGCCCGCCAACGGCTCACTTAAACCAGCCATTCACACTCTTGCAGCGCAAGCTAACAAAGCATTGTTCTCACTCATGAGATCGGCAGCTCGCCTAAAATATCCCTCTCCACGCATATTGTCCCACCTTTTTGATACGCTAGTAAGACCATTTGCAGAGTATGCATGTGAAGTTTGGTCTCCCTCCAGTGCAGAAGAAACGGAAGTGATACATAGGAGGTTCTGCAAGTTCGCTCTTGGCTTGCCTACATCTACCACAAATATTGCTGCCTATGGCGAAATTGGTAGGGTACCCCTATCCATCAGGTACAAAATTGCTCTCCTAAAATATTGGGTAAGAATCTCCACTTCCCAAAATATTAGTCCCTTCTTGGGAGAGGTCTATGAATCGATCCATCCAACACCTGGTTAAGAGAGATCCAGGGAATATTAAATGAAACAGGTTTCTCCTACGCGTGGCCCAACCCTTTAGGAGTCGATCCTACAGAGCTGCTCAGCAATCTCCATCAAAGACTGTATGACCAATACTTGCAGAAATGGAATGGGTCACTGATGGCCTCAAGCAAGCTAAGAACATACAGGCTCTTTAAAAACACCTTGGAATATGAGCCCTACCTCAACCTACCTCCATACCTCAGAGTCCCTCTCGCATGTTTCAGATGTAGTGCTCATGGCCTGAAAATCGAGACTGGCCGCTACACCGTCCCAACTCCAACCCCGGTGGAGGAGAAACAGTGCGACCTCTGTGGAGTATTAGAAGATGAACAACATTTCTTAATAAACTGTCCATTGCTCAGCAGACAAAAACTATTCCACCACTGCTCTGGATCACTACCATCGTTTGTCCACAAGTCTGACTCTGACAAATTTATTTTTATTATGTCCAGCAAGGATCTCCATCTGGTGTCACTGTTAGATCAAACTATAAAACAAGGCTTTCTTTCCCGAGCCCCTCATTCTGTAACTCTTCACTAACAGTCATTCATATCTTCCTGACTATAATAGGCCCTCCTGGCTTTTATAAATAATAATATACCACGGTATCTATACTTTGAATCAAATAGCTTAGATTCTTGGGCACCCCAAGTCTCATTCCCAGACCCCGAACATGCACACGAGGCTCAAAAGCAAAACTAGTACTGTTACGTTTTTAAGATCGGCTGGGAGTTAATTATTCAGCTCATCAAATTTAGGCAGGATACTTCTACAATTAAAGTACATTGTGTTGTGACAGACATTGCACAGAACTCATCTGGGAGCACAGTGGTGGTGGGCAATGGTGACGCTTGTGAAGTGCCTTCACCAAAGTGGATAGGTTGCAGTGTGCGTGGTAAGTTGGACAGGGATCAGACCAAATGAATCCGCAAACCAAAGGGCTGCCTCGGCAACACTGCGGAAGTGGTTTATCTTTCGCCTTCTGTGCCACTGTGATGACTCCTCCACTGTTTTCCCACAATTGATCACTGCAGCTCTTTCCTGTGCCACCTTAGCCATCTCTCCTTTCAATGTGGTGATCTCTTCCTTCCTGCCTGCCATCTCAACCAGTGTGTCAGCCAGTTCAGCACGAAGGTGGTCAACCTCTTCCAGCAAAGGCTGTGGTGCAACTGTGCTGCCACAATGCACTGGAATGTGTGCACACTTCTCCAACAGCACCTTCCTCTTTCCTGAGCTTGAAGTGGCAACCTGGCTTCTCAACCGCCCAGCACGGCAGGCTAGATTGTCAGCTACTTGGAAACAGTCTGTTCGCATAGCTACAGCCTGGTCCACTATGCTGCTGTTCAAGAGTGACACAACTTTCAGCCATTTTGCATGCAATGCTGAACCAAGCTGCCTAAACAGACAACTACCCCGCCAAAAAGTATGCTCAGCTGAGCGAGCTGCATGACTGTACACTACATATACAGTACAAGTTTTACATCAACTGCAGGCTGATCAACTACCGGGTACTTCACTGAATTTTCATTTCTCGCTCACCATAATGATACCCTCTACGCTATATAATCTTATGAATAGAAGCACCATTAGTCATTGCCTTACCCGATCTGAGGACGATCTAGCCCAGGAGAGGCACAGAACTGCACTTTTCACTGCCGTGTTTACATATTTCTATGACGTATTTGGTATGCAGTAATTTAGGCAGTCTTTGACGGTTTGTCGAAAAATTGGTGGGATAGTCACACGGTCCATGACTGATATTTGTAGCCTCGTTCCCAGTCCCACGCCCAGCTTTTCGTCGCTTGCAGTACGGTAAAGCGGGGAGGGCCTGGTAGTCTCGTGCCCAGACCACACCCCCCGAGGGGAGAGACGGTCTGGTGAACGAAGTCGAATTTCTTGGGCTTATTACCGGAATGTGGTAAGGACCAATGAGATCGCGAGATTGTTAATAATTACGTAGTAATCGCTTTGAATACTCATAAGCTGGAGAAGACAACAGCCAAGAGCCTTTCCCATGCCAGTTTGCCCTTAGCGCTGACTGTGTAAGGCAACGCTACGTCGTGGCGACAACTTCTGAAGACCTTTGCGCTCGATTGTGCTAGTTGTGAGCCCTGTGACATCGCTTATGGGATCAAGTTGAGACTGAGCTTTGGAAGCGAGGTCAGCAAAGGGATCAAGTACAACGAAGGGCCCTCTAGGTGCAAGCTAATGCTAGCCCTAGCCCCCTAAGGGGCCGTTCTTCGCATTTGACCCCAGTAAAGTGCCTGAAAGGACTGCCAAACGAACGGGAAGCAGATTCCATGACGGCGAAGGATGCTTCAAAGATCTTCTATGGGCCATGGGTGAGCGGCAAAAGGTTAGTACACCACCTCTCCAGATATGAGTAGCCATGATCGCGCTTGGTTGATACGGGAGCCTTCAGCAGACGCTTTCGCAGGCACTTAACACCACGGGATTATACAATGATTACACATTCCGTAGTATGCTTCAAGCCCAAGAAAGTCGACTTCGTTCACCAGACCGTCTCTCCCCTCGGGGGTGTGGTCTGGGCACGAGAGTCGAGACTAAGGGCCTGGTACATCTTCTCACGTGAGCATGACGTAATCGAAAAATGGCGAAATTTTCAGAACGAAGACGCTGCGTTTTGCGTGTTATTCAGCCATCTACACGTTCAACGCTCGGTGAGTATGACAGTCGCCCCCCGCTAGCTAGATACGTGTGGTATGTTACCTGGTACCTTCGCTCTTCTTGCTGTTCTGAGACCCACGTACGCCCACGCTTCCTTCCGGTCTTTCTACCGTACCCCTTTCTACCCTCGACGTCACTCACGTGAGAAGATGTACCAGGCCCTCCCCGCTTTACCGTACTAAGCAGCGACGAAAAGCTGGGCGTGGGACTGGGTACGAGGCTATGATATTTGTGCAGTAGACCATCTAAATAGTAGTCTCGTGCCCAGCCGGAAACGTGTACGGAATATCCGTCTGGTGACTTTCAGCGGTCTTCATCGAATATTCATAGCTCAGCTAACCGCCTGAAACCGGAAAGAACCGGAAGTCCTACGCGTGAAATACGTAATTGCAAGAGAAATTTGAATTTTCTACAACTTCTCGCTCCTAATAAAGACAAAATTGAATTCTCTACGATTTCATTGGCAGTCTGAAATTCCTGCCTAAAAAGTACGAATTTTTAATGAAGACCGAGGCTTCTGCGCAAAGTCGCCAGACCCTCTTTCCCGCGAGGGGTGGGGTCTGGGCACGAGACTATCTAAATAGACGACATAGCTGATACGAAGTACCAAAAATAGGTTTTATCCATGTCAAAATTCAATACAAAAAAACAATGTTTCAGTAAACTTTGCCATTATAGCGTACACTAAATAATAGAGGTACATGTAGGCAGGGCTTAGTGCAGCGTGACCTTCGCTTTCCCATAGGGAATGCTACTTGTAGTTTCAGGCAGTTGACTAAGTGTCCTTCCATCGTGGATGATCAGAGGTATGGTAGCTCCCTTCCCTGAGTAAGAAAACAACAGAATTTGAATAGCTCCATAGAAACCACAATTCATTCGTTAGTATACGGAAAGGTATACGGGATAGTTAACGGATAATCAACTCCATGTCCTAGGATTTCTGGTAACGAAAACCCCAGTCATTACGCAACCGGAACGGAAGTCTATACTTCCCTATATAAATAGACTAAGTGCATACTGTGTGATGGATTGCACACTTTGCCTTGTTGCACCAGGTCAGGTACAGTCCGTTTTCAAAGCAGGGGAGTTAAGAAGCTGTGAGCGTGAAATTCCAGTGCCAACCCCACTTTGCAAATTACCACTGTGTGTACAAGTACATAGAACCAACACAAACACACTGTGTAACTTGCACTGAAACACTCTTGAACATTGTGTAATGACCTTGACCTAACACACATCAATCCTAGCCTTCGGCCACAGATACTACAAACCTTGTTTGTAGTTTCAGGTTGTGATTATATCCCACAGTGCAACAACAGCTTTTGAAGACAAAAGGCAAAATATTTGGGATCGAACAGCTTTTGAAAACAAGCTGATTCCCTCTGACGAGGCCTTGCTACTGTGATCATGTTGGGTTGTTCACATGTGGCAGCAAGCTGATCACACCCTTGCATTGAACCAGGAGTGCATGAGCCGCCAAAGGCGGCGGAGCGTCGAACTCCGCATACGCACCCTAGCTGAAGTAGTAGTCCTTCACATGTCCCAATTTTACCTTATATGGCAAGAGGCCATTACATAAAGTGTGAAAAACAAATTGGCGTTTGTGCTGTACTGCAAAGGCCTTCCATACAAGGTATGACTGTAAGGCGTGAGGGATTACAACATGTAATCAGCAGCTCATGCGCTCCTGATTGAACCAATCACATAGTGTGGCTGGTCTCTTAATAACGGAACTTACTGAGATTTGGGATTTGGGACAGTGAGAGCAATGTCACCGCAGTTCGTCAAAGGGTGACTTCATTGCTAAGAGGGTGCAGGTGCACCTCAGGATGTACCGGATTATGCGGCTGCAGAAGGAAAAAGATTCAATGCATAACTGTTCCAACACAGAGGAGGTTATACATGGCTGAAATAGCTCTTGAACAAGAGTCATAGACCACCGATATTGAGGTACACGACACAGCAGTCTAGCGGCTAGCCCCTCTCCGCCCGGCCGGTGAAGTGGCCGCGCGGTGAAGTGGCCACGTGGTGAAGCCACGCGTGGAGGGCCGAGAGGGTCTAGCAAACATTGCACTTGATAGCATTTCAACTGACCAATCAGATCTCACTGAAGCGATTCGTTCCAATTTTATTCATGACTCTTGTGGTAGTAAACCGAGCCACTCACGTGCGATCAGCCCGGCGGAGAGTGTCTAAAACTTACACCTGAACTAAAGTAGTCTAACCTGGATGCCTCCACGGGTACAGAACTCGTCCTCGACTCGAGTTGGCACTTCACCGGTTCACAGGTACATGTAATTGGCATTCCAGAAAAACGTGATCAAGTGCAACGATTGCTAGACCCTTTCCGCCTCCGCACGCGGCTTCACTGCATGTGCACTTGACCGGCCGGGCGGAGAGGGGCTACTGTAGCGGCTAGACTGAGGACACAGAAGATATAATTGACCAGATTTTCGGGAAAGGAGAAGGCGGAGAGCAAGAGTTCATAACAATAAGAGTGTGCAACTGCCATATGATATCCTCTACCACAGTATGACATGGCAAACAGATGTACATAGGCTGTGTAAACTCTGTGGTAATCACAATTTCACACTTAGGAGCATGCCGCTGCCGCTGCTACTACTTTACCACTGATTGGTAATTGATACCATATGGCAGTTGCACACTCTTATTGTTATGAACTCTTGGTGGAGAGGTATTGGAGATAGATGAGACTGACAATAGTGATTCAGAGGATCTATGATACATCAATGATATAATATTAAATTGTCCACAAGATTTCTACATGTATACAACGTCATGACTGACAATAGTTGGTTATGTACACATGCAGATTGCGATGTTAATTGGGGCGAGCGAGAGCAAGCCCCACACTAGCGAGACTTCATTGCGCAGTGCATGTGTATGTTTAATGTTTGGTTGGATCTTGCACCAGAGTCAAATATAACGGTCGGTCAATGAACAAAATCCGAACGAAAAAGGCACGTGACCGACCACACGGTATCGCAGTCTGACAAAATGGCCGGTCGAAAGTGTCCTGCTGCTCGGGCATCAGAGCCTCCATTGTTTCCAAGTGCTAGCATAAGCTCTGTCATGGTACAGCACCGTAAACAAGGCTACATATCAAGTCGCCGTTCGAGAAGTGGCCGCGTGCGAAACTTCGATCGGCAAGACCAGATGTTGACGTCGCTAAAGTGCAACAAAGACAAACAGGACCAAGGCCTCACGGCTCTTCTGTGATTTCAACATGCAGGGAGTACAAAAGTAAGCTTATCTCCATGAACTCTATTCGCAGGTACCTCCGCATACCAGCAACGTGTGCGTGGAGTGACGATGTCTCACGTATCTCTGTGCTGTGCAAACAAGGAGCTAGTCGTGAGCTACGCTTTCATTGCACGCTTGCGCAGCAAGTACATGTATAGTTACCATAAGCCAGTTAATCACAGAATTCACTACAATGCACTATAGCAAGCACTTCAAGTGAATGGTGGGCGATAAATGGGAAATTGGTGTCAGACCATGTCCGATCACGTCCGAAGTGGTCTGACACATTGTCTGATCACTTTCCAGAAGTTATATTTGTCTCTGCTGCACTTACCATAAATTTTAATCAGCGGATTACCTGCATGTGCACAATAATATTCAAATTCAACGAACCCTCGATGCAAGGATAGTGAACAGTCTACTTGTTCGATGGATAGTGAACAGTCTACTTGTTCGATGGCGACAACAAAGAC
Organism: Axinella damicornis; assembly: GCA_963931865.1. Taxonomy (NCBI): domain Eukaryota; kingdom Metazoa; phylum Porifera; class Demospongiae; order Axinellida; family Axinellidae; genus Axinella; species Axinella damicornis. The sequence goes on along the minus strand of OZ007506.1, from coordinate 9,285,681 downwards.
GGAGACCACTCGTGAACCTACCTATTCATTGGCTAGAGCAATTAGCGAACCATGAACATTCTCCCTCCTCGGTATGCAGTGGCAACAACAAAGACGGAGACCAGTTCGTGGACCTACCGCCGTGGCCAGTGATGTACCTGCTAGACAGCTTCAGCTAACGCTAACCTGCTCACAGTTGCTGTGATGTGCATGAATGTATGTATAGTGTCATAATTTCCGTGGCCTACTTTGCCCAGTCACATTCTGATGACAGTCATGTGAATGCAACTGGTCCCTGCATGTACATGCACTTCGCTTAGACTCGCCTTCCAATGTCCTGCATTCCACTAGTAATTATGACATTGTAGATTTTATGTAGTGATATCCTGACAAACATGTGCTTATAAAACTCCACTAGTAGCATCACTAGACACTTACCTATACCATACTTCAGCGCCTCCAGATGTGCACACTTTCCCTTGCCGGGTGGTAGTCCGTCTCATGAAGCTCCTGCACCACAGGATGTACCGGACTATGCGGGTGCAGAAGGAGGAAGATTCAATGCTCAATAGGTTGCCAGTGCATTAACTGTTCCAACACAGAGGAGGTTATACAACAAGATGAGATGGCTGAAATAGCTCTTGAAGAAAAGTCATAATGTTATCACTGATATTGAGGTACATGACAAACTACATAACAATTCGGGAAGGGAGAAGGCAGAGGTAGGTATTGGAGAGAGATGAGACTGACAATAGTGATTTAGAGGATCTACGATACATCTACAATACACGAAACTCAGTTTGTCCAACTAGCCAAGGTCATGTACAGGACATATCGACAATGGTTGGTTATGTACACGTGCAGAATGCAATGTTTATAATTATGTAGTGATATTTTATTTTCTGACAAACATCTGCTTATAATACTTGACTGGCAGCATCACTAGACACTTACCTATATCATACTTCAACCTCCAGATGTGCACACTTTCCCATTGCCGGGTGGTAGTCCGTCTTATGAAGCTCCTCCAAATTTCGCGGAAGGAACACTGCTGCAGGCATCTGTGCCTCTAGACAAATCTGTCACGATGGTTTTCGCACGAAACAGCGAGCAGTGCAACGACCCATCGCTTTTTCGCTACCTCAGTCTTCACCACATGACCAGGCGGCTGCAGCAGCCCACTCACCCGGCTTCGTTTGTCACAACGATACGTAATTATTACTCAAGATCGCTGAATTAGAAACAGTGGGGAGATGCGTTGTACCATAGTAGTTCTATTATCTATGGTTGTACAATGCATGATTGTGTTGTCAATCAAACGAGGCACTCTTTATAATAAGACTTTATAATAAGACGAGGTTAGTCCCTGTACGCATGATTTAGCTATATTGCTACCTATACTGTATTCTGTGAGCAGGGCGAATGCCTATCTCAATTGCAACTCTCATATGAATGTCCCTACTATAAACTTCCTATGCCAATGATGGTCTTCAGACCGGAGAACTCAGTGGCTTTGTCATCCATCTAGGCAACAGTTGACTTGAGATGCCTGGGCCTGATTCTTCAGCCAATGCTGGAAGTGTAATACCTGAGTAATATTGTCCATATACCAAGGCAGGTACACCTACTGCCCAGGTGCCTGTGAGGTCACGGACTTCTGCAGCAAAAATCAGCTCAAACATGCCTGCTGCCAAAAAAAGAATTACATAAATAAAAAAACATTAAAATTGTAGCAGGATGTAGGGATACCAGAACGGCAAAAAGTAAGGAAACAAGAGGGATGATCGAACATAACAGTGAAAGTAAGGGATGAGCGATGTATAATGAAAAAAGGGGTGATTGTATACTTTACTGTTTTGTTCGATCATCCCTCTTGTTTCCTTACTTTTTGCCGTTCTGGTATCCCTACATCCTGCTTTAATGTTTTTTTTATTACTTGTACATGTATATTATATAGCTGGAAGAGGAAGTTATGGTGAACTTTGAACCCAATTATCTTAAATCATTGTGCAATCCCTTATGTTACGGTTTCCCATGAACTGTCACAATAATTTACAATGTGGATGTTGGTCCGACAGGAAGTAGGGCAATGGGCCAGGGCTGGTTCTAGATGCACGCGCGTTTCCGGTACCTATACCTAAAGTATGTACTTCCTGCCGGACCAATATCCACGTCGATAATTTTATTACTTACGAATGGAGATTCTGACTTTATGCCCTGCCATGAGCCTATTGCTGGGAGTCTTGCCTTTGTAGGCTTGAACAAACAGGTCATGCATCAGGAGGTTTGCGCTAGTCTCACAAGGCCTCTTTTTTCCATGTGGTATCGGTTGTAGCATTTCTGCATGCGCAACCTCAGAGGTTGTGCATGCAGAAATGCTACAACCAATACCACAGACTGCCCTGAAAAACCCTTGGTTGGAGGCAGGTGGGCCATTTCTCTCTTTTGCATGAAATTGGAATGGGCTGAGAAAACAGTCCTCTTGCCTTGTATAGGGCCATTACTAAATGGAAGGGTGTGGTTAAGTTACACACATGTAGATCTACATGTGTGGGTGGTTCAAGTAAAAACTGTACCTTAATGATATTCATTTTCCAGTCAATTAAGGTTGGTGTGGCTTTCTGTCTTTGTGCACTGATTATATAATTATGCAAGCTAACATTATATATATGCAAATTAACTACAACTACGTAGCTGTACATTCACAGGTGAGGACAGCCATTTGTATTCCTTTGTCTCCGAGGCTATAAAAATTTATTTCAAAAACATAAGGTACCGTTTTTACCTGAACCACCCACATGTAAAGGATGGCTGCATGGGCATGTGTGGGAACTAAAAACAAGTAAAATTAAAAGACTATAGTGAAAAGTGTTTCATCCGTTCATGGGTTAAGCTCCATAATTAAGGAACCATAATACTTCTGCTATGGCTACTAAGCAGTTTTTAGGGGTATCATCTGTTGTGTACCATTGATGGACTGAGCACCACCCAAAATGTTAAGCCGCTGTACCAATGATACAGAACTGGGAACAGTGGCATCACTCATATATACTCATTCTCTTCAGATTTGATGTCACAGTATCAGGGCTGAATATATATACCCATGAACATGGTTTGGATTAAGGGAGGGCTTGTCCTAGCCTCGTTCCCAGGCTCTCTCCTCACAAAATGGGGGAGAGTCTGGGATTGAGGCTAGGCTTGTCCCAACTACGAGTACACATGTAGCACTTTCATTGCCTATCCTGAGTTGTTTGGTACCACACAACCCTCCTGCAACGTGACCTGTGATACCAGATTTCCCGTTTCTCAAAATGAATCTTTGATGGTGGCTAAGTACTTATTCAGCTGCAAAACACACTGTTAAACAATCCACGACACCTGAAGAATATGCATCCACACACCACCACGTACAAAAATAATTCAATGTGCAGGTGTCAATGGGTGTGCATCGTCAGCAGCAGTTTGCTCATGATGTGAAGCACTTAAAGTCGAGTTGCTATTCATTGTTTGGGTATAATAATTACCGGTATACTGGTTGCAATTCACATGAACAGTTACTGGAATTATAGGCAGATAGATCTATCATCTTATAATTACTAGCTCCATTATCTTCTCCCTCTCCTGCAAATAAGATAGATGCAATACTAAACGGTAGCAGGAAGTAAAATGTCACTTTGGCAAATGAGTTGAATTTGTAGAGACTTGTGCGGCTTGCATATACAATGGAGAAACTACACTATATAGCTGGGGAGGAGACACTTTCAACATTGTCATGATAAAGGTGCTAGAACACTTGAAGTGGGGACTCCTTAGGATGGCTGGATACAGGAATGTCTCCAATCTGTATTTTTGGAGACATTCCTGGCACGGCATGTCTGATGACGTAGTGATCAAGATGTCTCCAGTACAGTACTATAACCTCATTCCCAGGCCATGTGGGAAAGTGCCTACTCCTACATAAGTGGCCTGAGAATGAGGCTACAGTACAAGCATAAACACGGACTTCCAGGTAGAGTAGAATGAGAGCTGGACATACCTCCTGTCATTGAAGGCTTGTAGCTGTTGTAGGTGAATGGTTCGTGCCTGTAGCTGTTTCCTCTGCTGAGACACACTTGCTCCTATGACCCCAGGGGGATTGAGGGAGGGGCCATGGGCAAAGGGAACATTCATGACCTTCAAGGCGGCAGTGTTTACTAGGCCAGGTGGGATGGCTTCTAGAACTTCTGGTTCCTAAAGTATGCAATTATAGAGCAATAGCAACAGTTTCTCCTCCTCCGCTATTGAGGTCATTAGTCATTGAAGAAACAAACAATTAAACCTGCTCTATCACATAAACCAACGAAAGCCAAAGCCAACCGTTCAACAGCAATGCTACGTATGTAGTGTAGGCAGCCCACCTGTTGCTCAGCAGCACTGAAGCTGATGTCCGCTGCTCGTCTCTCCTCTGCACTCACCATCACCCCATCCAGGGAGAGGAGGCAGGGGAGGTAGTGGATCAGAAGCGAGCGGTGCTGCAGGCGACGTGAGACCTGAACAAAGGAGCCAATTGGCATCACACGTGCATATGCTGGGAAGGCCAATAGATGCCAATTAGTGGCGTCATGGCTACGGCAAAGCTTTAACAGCCTAGCCAGTATATAGCCAGAAGCATGTTATAGTTATATCACGCCTAGGAGGGATGTATCCGGTTTACAGTCACGAGCACGAGGGCGCGAAGCGCCCGAGTGCGAGTGACTGTAAACCGGATACATCCCGACTAGGCGTGATCTAACTGGCTTATCTCACGTTGATTACTGTGGCTACGTCATACTGCAGCACGGTTGCTACAGAGTCTCCTTGGTAACTGCTTGCGTCACACTGCAGCACGGTTTAGTCTGGCTTCAGTTCATTGTGTGTTAGCTAGCTAGCTGGCTGTATAGTAGTTGATGTCGTCGTTGAGAAGCAAGTAGCTAGTTGTTTGCGCGATTCTCGAGGAGTATTTTCAGTGACGGATGGCGTGACAGCTAGTGATTTCGAAAACAGGACGACTCCCACGTTGGAATTACGAAGAAGGGCCGTCTTCGATGTTAGTCAAAGCGGTTTAAACGTAGAAGGAAAGCGAAGAGAGAAGCCTAGTGCTCCCGTAAATGCAAAGGGACTGAAGACAAAATGACTCAACGTGAGGTGAGCTGTAAGGATCTAACTCCGTTAGTTTCTGGTTTCCGTGGTTGGTTCTGGCCGCGCGAGAGTGTGCTTACAGCATGTAGCAAAGCGATAGTAGCCGAAAGCTCTGTGCCGACCGTCCATCTATCGCATAGACATAGCGCTAGTAGCCCAAAGCTCTGTGCCGACCGTCCATCTGTCGCATAGACCCATAGCGCTTACGCGCGAATACCTAGCTACTTCTCAACTGTTGATCTAGACTACAGACACATTCTCTGTGTGAAATACAGTGACTTTTGACGTTCAAAATGCTACGACCAAGCGGTTGAACAAACCGTGAACAGTGGGGCTTCCCAGGGCATGGGGTATTAGTAAATCAAGAAACAGAGAAACCAGAAACGAAACGAAACGAAACAGGACACGCCCATCTGAGCATGCGCAGTACGTGAGCCACGCCCACTGCTTCTCACATGGTTTCGTGGCACATGCACTTTGAAGAGCTGATAGTGTTCTTGATCCTGTTGAATCTTAGGCTGCTATGGATCAGGTTAGTTGCTTCAGTGTTCATTGTGCTCCATGTCAGTACCTTTTGTTTTTGCTGTTGCTTTGCTTGCTTGTGAAACTCAATTAGCTATTGCTGTGTTTTTCTAGACTGAGACCGTCAGCTTGTTGTGCACACCTACCAAGGCAGATGACATAGTTTCTGTGTCATCAGAGGGAACACCCCAGAAGCCAGACATGAAAAGAACACGGCTTAGCTTTGAATGTTTCAGGTTAGTCAAGTTGTAGTTGGCGGGCCTTAAATAGATAGCTCTGTGTGTACTAGGCCAGTCTAGTATCAGAAATAGATAGCTCTGTGTGTTAGGCCAGTCTAGTATCAGAAATAGATAGCTCTGTGTGTTAGGCCAGTCTAGTATCAGAAATAGATAGCTCTGTGTGTACTAGGCAGTCTGGTAGTGTACATAGTGTTTATATGTGTAAGTATTGTGAGAGGGGCTGTATTTCTCTACAGCTCGACAGTTCAATGTTCACCAGAGACGATAGTGTTGTCTGATAGTGAACAAGGGTCGTCGTCTTGCAAACCTGTTGTGCTTTCATCCTCTGACAGTGAGTCCCATGTCGATGAAAGTGGGCTTGGCCTTGAGAGCAGGTATGTTCGTGTTGCATCACAGTAATACAGGACACTCTGGGAACAGTGTCTTTGTCCTTTTGTTTTCGAGGGTGTCCCTTAGCTAGAGGCTTCAAAATATTATGGTGCCGGGAAGAGTGTCCCCATTGTTGGAGTGTCCTTTGTACTGTTTGAGGCATAGCTTAATGAGCTTTTCTTTCTTGCCTGTAGCGAGTGTCTGTCGGACAGTGACAACGATAGTGAACTGGAAGAATTGCAGGGTTTGCTTGGCTCGAACATCCCAGTTTATGGATCTCCACGTGTTGGTTACTCTGCACATGAGCTTGTGGATATGATATTCAAGGAGGACCCAAAGAAGAAGTTGTGCACAGAGAAACCCACTGGCGTACGGACATTTGCCTCGTTCGTCATTGATCTGAAATCCGTAAACCACAAAGATCTGGCAGCAGACGACAATGGTGTGTGGGTGACGTCAAGTCCTCGTCGAATGTATGAGCTGAAGTGGCAACGTGGTGCTGTACAGTCATTGAGGCACATTCCGAGAGTAACACATGAAGTGGACAAAGGTGATGTCATTACCATCTGTCAGCAGTATGGAACTCATCAGGCGACTCCCGAGTTCAGACGGATCATTACTACGATTCTCGACAGCAAGGGTGTAATGAAGCCTAGAGCAGTGGTTCAGTATTTGTTTCTGAACGGCAAGAAGGTTGCAGTCCGTGTCAAGTGCCATGGCAATTCCAAGCGTAAGCAGCGACCTTATTACCGCACTCAGCCAAGTACACTTCGACGAATTAGGGAGAAATGCAAAACCGAATCCCCTAGTGTGGCCTACAGTGATGTCTTTGAAGCAGCAGGAGGAATAGAGCGCTGCAAGTCAATGTCTGAAGAGCCCCGTAACAAGTCTCAGGTGTACAACGCTTGCAAGAGTGTCAAATCAGAGACTGTTCCAGGGAAAGATGAGATATTCGATCTTCTGTCCCTTCTAAAAGAGCATCAGTCAATGGAAGATGGTGGGTTCCTCAGAGAAGTGCAGATTGGTAGTACACCTTGTGCAATTCTGACTACCAAACGTCAACTGGAGAACATTGTCATGTACTGCTGTCAGCCCGATCACTTCTCTGTATTTGGAATCGATGCGACATTCGAGCTTGGCGATTTCTATGTTACTCTCACTACCTACAGGAACCCATCACTACGAAACTGTAGAACAAATAGTGAACCCGTTTTTCTTGGTCCAGCTTTCATCCACATGGAGCGTCGGACTCAAGATTATCAAGCGTTCTTTTCCAGCCTCCTCAAGTACGAGCCCCGCTTGTGTGACCTGAAGGCATATGGTACAGATGGTGAAGCTGCTCTAACTGCAGCATTAGAGTCGTGTTTCCCCCATGCAGTGAGCCTTAGGTGCTTCATTCATAAGAAGAACAACATTGAAGAACATCTAAAGGGCTGTTCATCTGCAGTGAAGAAGGAAATAGTGCGTGATATATTTGGAAGCCAAGAAGGAGAAATACTGAGTACTGGACTGGTTGACTGTGACTCTGAGCAAGCATTCGATGTTAGCCTAGGTCGTCTTCACCAGAGGTGGGAAAGTCTTTCTCCTGGCTTTCACAAGTGGTTTGTCTCCACTCAGGCGAGTGTTTTTAAATGTCACATGATCAGGCCAGTTCGTGAACGTGCTCACCTTGGATCACCTCCACTCAAGTTCACTAACAACCCCAATGAGAGTGCTAATAGCACTGTGAAACACTGGACTGGATTCAAGAGAAATTCCTGGCCATTGTTTGTGCAGAAGCTACAGAAGCTTGTTGAGTCCCAGCTATTCGAGGCTGACAAGGCCTTTTACGGGGCAGGTGAATACACTCTATCACCCGAACTCTCACACTATCAAGTAGATGGCATTAAATGGCACCGAATGTCACGAGCACAGAGAAAGGCACACATGAAGGAGACATGGAATGGCATGTCGGTGACTCAGAGTACTCCCTGCACTACCAAGCTTTCTGTACCTGCTAGAGACGTACACCTTTCAACTGTTTCACCCTCAACCGTAACCTGTATGTGGGAGAAAGCCGAACGCCTCCTAAGTACACCAAGTGCTATAACTCCAGCCCCTGGGAACGATAATGCTGGAATGGTCGCTAGTGATTCATCCACTCGCTTGTAAAGTATGTGCTCATACAGTTGCCGTAGCAGAGAGCTTCAAGAGCCTTAAAAAGTTTGTCGATGCTCTTCACAAGTCGAAACCCGAGTGTAATTTGACTAAGTTGATAACCACATCTAAAGACAGGCGTAAAGCTGGCACAAAGTCGGGTACTCCTAGAAGACGAGGATCTAGCCTGTGTCAAGTTCCTATTACAGGGTACAGAAGCCGTATAGATGACGTTTGCTCTCCTGATCCTGGACAATCTTCAAGTGCAGCAACTGGCCATGAACAGTCATCAGCTATTGAGGCAAACTCAAGCTACGTTGGTAGGGATGTCGTTGTGGGATGCTCGAGCTCTCCAACTTACAACTATCACCCACAGAGCAGGAGTGACTATCCATACTACACTCCGTCTCCATGGTATTTTAGCCATGCTTACCAATCTATCCCTTCTGAGCCATATGGGATGTACAGCTATAACTACAATCCTTATGGTAGTCCATATGGATCAACTTTCCAGTCTGAGTCTAGCGAGTCGAAGCCTTTTGTTGTGAAGCTTTTGAACAACCGAATCAAGAAATGCAGAGGTTGCAATAGAGAGTTCTCTAGAAAGGTTGATGGGTCCCTCCCTGATCCTCCCTTGAATGTAGTGGTCTGTCACGAAGAAAGACGGCCATTTGGAGACTCATCAAATGTCACGAGACTCAGTCGGCCCCAAAATGTGTATTATCATGCAAATCTCTCGTGCATTCGTGCTAACAACCCACATTTCTTGCCTCATCATCTCCATATACCGCCTGACTCTGAGCTGTCTGATGCTCATAAGAAATACCTTCGTGAACACATTGGGTGTGACTGTTGATTTGTCAACATGGAACTCCTTTTGCCTTGTGCACTTGCCTGTATCACTTGTTATGCATTTATCACTTTGAACTGAGTTGAGCATTTTTGACTGAATCATTAATTAGCGTTAATCACTTTCAAGATTCAATCCCTCATTGTGCATGTACATTTATCACTGTGAGCTCTCATAATTTGTGCATTATATATGTGATAGGATCTGAGAAAAGGGAGCACTTCGCGCAAATTCCATTTTGGTTTTAAAACGCTTATAACTTTGAAGCTGTGATAGCTACAGACTTAAAATTGCTATGAATATTAGCTACACTCGCTAGGATTTCCTAGCCCGCTTCCTGTATGGGCGTGGCGAGCGCGCGTGCTACCCGCGGTTCGAAATCGCCCGTTTTATACCTCACTTTGGCAGCTCACCGCTCGAGACAGAAGGCATGCTGTAGCTTTTAACGTTGGATCTATGAACTAGAAGGCCTGAAGTGTCTGTAAAGCTAGCGGGAAGTCAAGGGCTCTGAAGGCCTTGGCGTGGTGACAGTTTAAAAAGTGATAAAAAAATTAGCGTTTTGCGAGAAGTTCCCCCTTTTCTCAGATCCTGTCACATATATCACTGTGAACTCTATATCAGCTCTGGAAATACTAAACCATGTACTAACAGGATCAAGCATCAACCATGAGCCACGAGAGAAGCAGTGGGCGTGGCTCACGTACTGCGCATGCTTAGATGGGCGTGTCCTGTTTCGTTTCGTTTCGTTTCTGGTTTCTCTGTTTCTTGATTTACTAGTACCCCCAGGGCATGTATCAAACATCAAAGGGATATACATGCCCTGGTCCAGGGCATGTATCAAACATCAAAGGGAAATACATCGCCCCTGTTGCTGTAGCACGTATACAGTGACTACCGGCACGTGTGATCCGCCCACGCAACGTGAGATAATATTAGTTACAGCTGTTGTATCCAGTCTGTGGTTAGGTAGCACGTAGGGGGCCTCCCTACTTACATCAGCTGTTTGACCTTGAAGCCCTCAAAGGGTGGAGCGTAGTAAACGCCAGAAGCCAAGTTGGTCGTCGATTGCCTCGGTAGTGAAATTGACTTTTTTTTTTCTGAACGCTTGGAAACAGCAGCACAACACTAACTGCAGAGGTGCAGTGGACCTTAGGCTTCATAAATATCAAGACAGCTGTGGAGCTACTCCTTGCTGTCAATGAGGAATGCCAAAGATAGTACACGCAACATGCAGCGGTAAGCGACTCACATAGGTGAACACAGGGGGAAGTACGCTGAGCAAGCGAAGTGAGTGAAGCTACTTGTAAGTATACAGCAGATTGCACGTGACGTTACTTAATTCTGCATTTGGAGATAATTGCGTTCCAATCAATTTAGTCTCTAATCAGTTAATGAATACTCAGGGAAGGCACACTAAGATTCACGTCATACACCGACTCAAATGTAGACCTATATACAATGAAATTAACCTTGGCAGTGGAGTGTTTGTCTTCCCACTGCCTACAATCAGCAGCTGAAGAGTCAATAAATCAATCTTGTACAAAGGATGAATAGATATTGAGGCTGTAGTGTTATACTGATCTGCTGTTGCAGCTCCAGACTCACACGTTAAGGGCTCATACTTCCTGTCTCAGGGCAGAATGCGGCCCTCTGATTGGTCACTTCTAAACAAAATGTACGAACTTACTGGGTTGCTGATAATGGAAAACTCAATGAGTCGTGTGAGAGAGCAAAGTTTTTCGACTTCACTGAAATCCTGCACTCGGTTCATCCCCAGGTAGAGCCTCTCCAGTGAGGGAAGGGGAGAAAAGTGAGACAGATGTCGCAGTCTGGGAGGGGAGGAAACGGAGGAGAGAAATCCAAAGTAGTTAATCTTCAGCAATGGGACCCATTTCCCGGCCCTACAGGTATCCTTGCCCAGGAAGAGAGATGAGTATATAATACGTATAGCTTTCACCCTCTCCCCCTTGCCTTCACTCTCCCCTTCCTCCTCCACTCTCCTTCCTCCCTATGCCCACTTTCCTCCCCGCCCCACCCCAATCACAGTGTTTCACTCTACCTGTTCTCCTCCAAGTGAAGCTCCCTCAGTCTGTTCAGTGAAGACAAAGAGTTCTCTTGCAAACACTGGATGGAAGCTGAGAGAGATCACAATATCGCACAAGGTTACAGTTGAGGGGTAACTTACTTTTACTTTGTTTCTGTCCAGAACTAGTTCAATGAGGTTCTCCAGTCCTTCCAGTCCCTCTACACGAGACAGCTCGTTGCCTGAGGACAAGATGGCCACATGTCACTCAAGGGCAGCCACATGATATAAACAAATGAAGTCACCAAAATAAGGTCACATGACCTCCAAATGGGGTCACATTGTCATTGAGTCCAACTGTACCTTGTAGAAACAATGCCCTAAGGGAAGGTATTCTTCCTAGCTGTAGAGGTAGTAGGTTTCCAATGCCATTATATCTGCCACGGAGACAATTTGGCAATTGACAGTTATAAAGCACACATGCCTGAGACAGGGCCTCAAGCAAAGGTGCATTACAGAGTGAATGTGGTGCATTACATGTACCATAGTGTCAAGACTCCCCTCCTACCCACCATCCTTGCTTGTTTTGCAGCATTTTAGAAATAAGGCTGGTTACCATAGCAACAAATTCACCATTCTAGTATTAATGGAAAGTTAGTTCCTTACGCCAGGTGTAGTACTTGCAGGCAGCGTAACACTTGGACCGTGGGCGGGGGAGTGGTGTCACATCCCAATATCAGACAATCGACACGATTGTGGTTCAAACACAGGACCTGAGGCATGTGCAGTAGATTACTAGCAATGAATGCACTGCACTGGAGACGTGCACTGAAAGTGCCTGGGCATGTAAATGGATCAGTGACGGCTCTGCAAAGAAACACTATTGTATACCTGTGATATACTTACCTTTAATTGATTGAGGTATATCAAATCGCCAAATGAAGTCAAGGAGTTGTGTTCAAGGTTCAAACTGAGAGGGAGAAGTAGTAAAAATGTCAAGGGTTTTGAATGAAATAGGTGTAGAGGGGACATAGGGAATAGATAAGTAGAATGGGAGCAGATATAGTAGGGACAGATTAAAAGAGATGACAAAATGTGTGTGTTTGTGTATGTGTGTGTGTGTGTGTGTGTGTGTGGGGGGGGGGGGGGGGGGGGGGGGGGGGGGGGTGTACGTACCTAGCTAAATTTTTGAAAGTGTCAGTGGGGGTGAGATCAACATGCTTCAGTCCGCAGTTGGGGAGGTCCAGTTTGCGCATGGAAGAGAGATCCAGGTTAGGGTGACGCTCAAAGATCAGATCTTGTGTGAGGCTGGAAGGGAGAAAGGGGAGAAGGGCTGAGGGAGAGGGTGGAGGGATTGAGGGGTGGAGGAAAAGGGGCGGAGAGGTACAGCAAGGGGGGGGGGGGGGGGGGGGAGGGGGCGGATAGGTCAAGAAAGGGAGGGTAGGAGAAATGAAGGAGAAGAGAGCTAGGGACTGAGGGGGAGGAATAGAGAGGGGGAGGGTGAAGGAAAGAGAGCAAGGAGAAGAGAAGTAGAGGGGGTGGAGTGTCAATGGACATTATAAACACTCACCGCCCACCAAGTTTGTCTCTTGATGCTGCAAGTTCACCTGCACCCTAGAGCAGGACAAAGAAAATGTTAGTGACTGCTGGCTAATAAACAACCGAGCACCCTGTCTTGCAATCTGGGAGCTAAGGCCAACAACTGACAACATGAGACTCCACTCACAACTGGAAGGCCATCCAGAGTCTTCAGTGGCACAAGATGATAGACAACAAACGCCCTGTAGCCGACACATAAGGTTGTGAGGGAGTTGTGGGAGAGGTCCAACACTACTAGGTGGGGGAGGGGTTTTAAGTGAAATAGCTCCTGTCTGTTTGAGATGAGGTTGCTGCTAGCATAGAGTTCCGTGAGAGAGGAAAGATGCTGCAGATGGAGAGATTGGAGTGGGGAGAAAAGGAGTGAGGGGAAAGGAGTTCCACATTGCGACTTTTGTACATGAGAAGGCATTGGTTCTGGTGTATCTTGGGGGAACAGTCTTGGTACAAAAGTAACAGGTGGTCTGCTACATGTAATTTAATGCTGAAATGAATAGTCACAAGCAATTCCACTATTTGAATGCTCCCACTACAATCGAATATCTGACAACACCCCTCACCTGATGGTACACGTGCTTGAATTGGCAAACCCATCACCTGATGTCACACGTGTTTTAAGTATTAGCATAGGGGTAATTGTAAAAGCTGGACTCCAGACTGGACTGACCAAAACAGCTGGGTGCAGACAGCAAACGTCACCAAAGCTATGATAAGGGTTGTCTCCAGCTCGGTCTCAAGTTGCTTCCTAGCCTGTTGAGGCATCATGTCCTCCATTTCTGACAGGTCAAAGTCACATGCATATTTAATGAGCTTCAACAAAGGTGGCTATGGCTGAATCCTTGTGGGTTTGAGCATGCACGACTTGTATCAACTCTTTCTTATGGAGGTCACACGCACATGTTGGGAAAGTCAAACTTTAATTGAGCTCTAGTTAGAATGCTGTGTGCTTGAAGGACTAAAAGAGCAGTTATTATCAGCAGAACCAAACTGTAGCTTTTCTTGAAGTGCAGAAACAAGCTATGTCATCCATGACTATAGTTCGAGCTCACTGTTGAAATTGCATGTCAACCTGAGACAGAGCTGGAGACAACCCTTCATAGCTTTGGTGACATTTGCTGTCTGCATACAGCTGTACTGTACTGTAGCTGTACAGTATTGATCAGTCCAGTCCATAGTCTAGTCCATAGAGTCTAGGTTTTACAATTACCCTTAGCATAGTGGATAGATGTGAGGGAAAAATGTGAGAGGGATATGAGCGATTGAACGCCGCTAGTATGGCGAGCAGTTGTAGCAAGTCTAGACTCTTGAGAAGCCTCGTCTGGGAGTACTTTGAGTCTGCCACCTGGCACTACTTTAGCTTACCACAGTGGGACCACTTCCATGCAGAACCATTTGGCAAGCCACCACCCTGTCAAGTATGGCGAAAGCGGCAAAGGAAGCAGTAAGAGTCAGCAGCACAAGATGGAGTCGTTCGTCACTGTAAAGAAATGCCCAGCAGAGCGTGCAGAGGAGATTACCGGAAGAATAGCTGAGATGGTAGCCAGAGATCTGCAGCCAATCTGTATCATCGAAGGAGAGGGTTTTCTAAGGTACATAGAGCCAAGCTATTGTGTTCCTTCGCATACACATACACATACAGTATGCCATTGTGTTTATGAGACACAGTTAAGGGAAAACTCAAGCAAAAGATTGGTGGTTGTGGACATGTAGCAATGACAACTGACAAGCAGCGCCACAGACAGCTACATAATGGTGGCCATCCACTTCATTGACAACTCGTGGCAGATGTGTGCTCGAGTAATGCTTACCCAGGCAATGGCAGAGCATCACACTGGAAAAGAATATTGCTGACAGGCTGACCAAGGCTGCTGCTGATCGGGGGATTCCACGCAAGAGTAAGTGCCATTGTCCATAATAATGCTATTCTTGGAGCTAGACTGACTGGTTGGCCACACACTGCAACTCTGTGTCAATTTCTCGCCTTGACATTCCACTCATAAGCCGACTGACACGAGCCCCAAGGAAGCTTGTAGGTCACTTTAAGCACAGTGTCGTAGTCATGATAGCACTCAGAGAGAAACAAGGTCAGCTAAATATTGCATCACATCACCTGATCCAAGATGTACAAACCCGTTGGAACTCAACTTACTTTATGCTTAAATGCCTAGCTGAGCAACGGGTAGCCATTTACGCTGTCTTGCACAATGCTACTGTGACCAAAGAAGACCAGAGGCACCTTGATCTCAAAGAAGATCAGTGGGAGTTACTCTCACAGGTGGTCACTATTATCAAGCCTCTACAGATGGCTACTACTGTCTTCAGATCGGAACAGAATGCATCTTGCTCTATTATCTACCCTGTCATCAATTGACTCCTTTTAACTATTTGGTTGGTACAGAGGGTGATATGCCAGCTGTCCAAAAATTCAAACGAACAGTTGCTGCAGAGTTAGAGAAATGCTTTACTCTCTCCAGTGACGATACAGCAAGGACCTTCCCTGTTCTTTGTGCTGCTGTTGATCCTCGATATTCTCACTTGCGATTCCTCAAGCAGAACAGAGAGACATAGCAGCTATGAGCTATTGACCGAGTGGAATGTCTTGAGAGTGTGAGGAAGTTAAAGAAGTTGATACACCACCACCAAAGAAACCTAAGAAAGATAGTGCTATGCAGTTTCTCCTGGGTACTCTCTCAGAGAAAGAAACACAAGTAGTGATGAGGTGGAACGTTTCACAATTTTGAGAGCCTGCCCTTTCTCCTGACCCCAAGGCCTTGGATCGAGTGGTGGAAGAACAATACAGAACAATTTAATTCCCACTCTGTCCTAGCCTCGTTCCCAGGCCCGAGACGGCGAGGAGAAAAGGGCCTGGTTTCCACTGTTTGCGCATGCGCTAACTAGCGGTGGAATTCCACCGGCACCGTGGACGTTCGATTATGTTTGTACACTTGTGACGTCGAAGTGGATAACGTGATCCGTAGCTAGCTAGCAAGTACTTAGTAGTGGCATAGATAATAGAGCGTAAACAGCTCTCGATCGTGTTCTCCTATGTCCTCAGGCGGCAAGGCGCTCCTGAATTGAGCTAGAACAGCGACCTGCGATTGAACGACGGGACGTTTTCGTGTGGCTATCGTCGCACCGACTGGGTGGAGTCAGTTTGCTACCAGACTCTTCCGTTTGTTTTGAATAAAGAATGTCCGGTAAGTCTGTTGCTGGTGGCAGTGCAATTGTGGTAGTGTCGCCCCTCATCTCGCGGATCGAGGACCAGTGTAGCAAAATAGCTAGCGTCACACCCTCGACCATGTGACTACGAAGACGTCATTTGCACCCTCCCCCTTATGAATACGTGATTCGGTTACAGATAATTAAGCGCATGCGCAAACAGTGGAAACCAGGCCCTTTTCTCCTCGCCGTCTCGGGCCTGGGAACGAGGCTAACTCTGTCCAAACTTGTAAAGCAGCTTTTGTGTACACCAGCGACATCCATGCCTTCAGAAAGGATATATTTTCCATCACTGGAAATACAAATAAGAGAGCAAGTCTCAACCCCCCCAAAACATTAACAGAAGAATCTCCCTCCTGTTTTTATTATAACCACACACTTACATGTATAGTGCATGTTCACACTCACTTCAAGCTAGCAACCATTTGAATATGTAGTTGATCGTTAGCCCATAGCGCCAAATGTCGTCATAATACTTTCAGCTTCATCATGTGACTTCTGGCAATGTCCTTGGGAGATAGGTTCTGCGACAGCAGAAAGGGCGGGACAGGGGGAGGTGGGTGGGTGCACCCGGAGGGTGCAAACAGCATGGCCGTGTCTGGGCTCCACGGTAGAAAGGTCTTGGTCGGCACTGGGAGGGCCATTTCCATCAATTTTGGCATAAATGGAGTTAGAAAGTAGCCGTCTGGCTTTGTAGGGCCTCCATTTCTAGCATACATGGCCCGTTTTCAGCTACGGCAGGTTGCCATTTCTCGGGAGACTTGATTGCAGGTTTGTTAATTGGTGGGCATGGTTAAGCTGAAATTACCTGTGTGAGCAGTTTCGAGCCCAGCAACGCCAGGGAACCGAAATTGGGTATGTTTAAGAGTTCTATAGACTGAAAACGACCTAGAGAAAGAAATTTAAGCTAGCAACTATTCAACATAAAAGCACTATTTGTTTCAGCACTAGTGTAATTCCTACCTGCAATCCTTCTAGGCTCCGCAGAGAGTTGTTGCTGATGTTCAGGTACTCCAGCATAGGGAGAGAAGTCAGGGCTGTGCTAGGGAGGGTGGTGAGTGTGTTGTGGGAGACAGAGAGCCACCGGAGGACAGGGAGGTGCTGGAGGGGAGGGTCAAGGGTGTGGATGAGGTTGTGGTCCAAGGTGAGTTCTTCCAACTTTGTGCAGAGTGAAAGTCCCTGTGTGTGTATGTATGTGTGTGTGTGTGAGTTTGTGTGTGTGGGATATGTGTGGGTGTGTATGTTTGTGTGTGTGTATGTTGTGTGTGTGCGTGTGGAGTGCGTGTGCGTGTGGTGTGTGTGTATACAGTTTTGTGCTTGTCTCGCATGCACTAGCTGCTTCATCTTTTACAAAATGTACAAACTACGTACCGTATACAGGGAAATTTTGGCGGCCATTAAATTTGGTGGAATCGCCTGAAATGGCTCGGTATCAAATTTGGCGATTGACAGAAAAAGTATGACGTTACTATGCATGCCGAGTGCGTGACGCGACATATACTTCTGCACGAGATCGAGAAACCCTGGCCTGGCCAAGACATACGAAATGGAGAGCAGTGTCGTCACCATCATGTTTCAGTGGCATCTGGAAGCCCACAATTGGTGAACAGCTATCCGGGAGGTCATCAGGTCAGCACTGTCCAGGATGTGTACGCTGTGGCACGCTAGCGCTGTGGCACAGGTACACAGTAGGTCATGCATGACCTCGACAATACTTTTCAGCAGCCTGTACGCTTTAATTCAGTGCACCTCTATGAAGTAGTAGGTGCTTCTCCGTAGACCTTGCTCAGCAGGTAGTATGTTGGGTCTTTGCTGCGCGCGCCGAAAGTCGATCTGGCCAGTCATTTAATTTGGCGACTGACTTCCGAATCGCCAATTCGCCAAATTAAAACGGTCACCAAAATTTCCCGGTATACGGTATACCACTTTCCTACTTCAGGCAACAATATCTCAGGTAGTGATGCACCGATAATTGGATCGGCTATCGGTATCGGGCCGATAATGACCTTCCTGCGGGGTATTGGCATCGGTAGATTTGCCTATAACTGGGCACACGGGGCCATCGTTCACCTTTATGCCGACGCAATCCCCCTTTTTGCCTTGACCTGTGAACCAACCATGACGTCATAATGATGTGTACGTAGTATACGGAGGTATACGGTCCACGAAATAAGATATACGGAGGTGCACGAGTAGTGGACACGTGCAATGAAGGTTGACGAGCGCGTTGACGATCCAAGGCCGTGGAAGAAGTGCGTCCTCCTACCAAGCAGTTGTGGGGCAGATCTCTCATCACTGAGCGTATATCATGTCAGAAAACACTTGGCTGGGTCGAATCACTTGAAGGTACAGGCAGCGAGTGGGCTGCGGGCATCCACATCCACCAAGAGGACGCCTGTGGTGCAGCGCCCGTGCGCAGAGCTGAATTTGAGGTAGCGAGAGGGCCTAGGGGGGGGGGGGGGGGGGGATAGAGGCGGTTTTGACGGCATAAAAGGCTAGAATCACTGCAAGTACCAAATTGCCACTCCGAGTACTTTTTTGCCTGAGGGGAGAAACAACCAACCAACTAAAGTGGCATTGCGTCTGGCAATTTGGTAACTGTGGCCCCGTGACTGGGCAGACGTTCGCGTTTATGTATTCACAGCCTGGTAAGTGTATTCATTTAACCACTCTGACTAGTAAGTATATTCATGAAGCAACCGCGAAACCCACAGCGTGAGTGTTAAGTGGGAAGCCTTGGCTGTGGGCAGGAAGTAAGCCATATGGAGCACCAGCTCAAGGCCAGGGGCATTGTGTAACCACGTGTTAGCATTGTCAGCTTACAATATCGGATGGTTATCGGTATCAGCCTATATCGGCCATGAATAATCGGTTATCGGAATATCGGTTAAGATCCCTTATCGGTGCATCACTAATCTCAGGGTGTATAGGAATCAACAACAGGTGACAAAAGGCCTGCATGTTACAACCAGGTTGGCTAGAATCATGACAGCACTATCTGTGTACCTCAACGCTGGTGAGAGCATTGTCTGCCAGTGAGAGCCACCGCAGGTTTGCAAGGTTGTCTAAATGGGAGAGCTTCCGGAGCCCAATGCCACACACGCTTACACTGGTCACCTGGGCAACAAAGTGAGAAATAGCCATCTGACATCCATCAGTGGGAAAATAAGCTCAACATTAGCTTCTCGGGCAGGCAAAGGCCAGCCGATCCCCAGGCCTCCACCCAGGCCTCCACCCAGTTCCAGTAATGGAGCCTGGAAACAAAACCTAGTGACTAGCTACAATGAATGAAGTTCAACGAACGGTCACCTTCTTGCACCAGTCAATGGTCGAGTTGCTCAGCTGCATTGGTCGATGCCTACAGGTGAAGAAAAACAGAGCACTTGTGCTACGCTATAAGACACAATGTTGTTGTTTCTGTTGCTATGGCAACAACACTGGTTATCATGCACATAAACTTCATTTGAAATTACTGGAGAGAACTAGTGAATCACTAGAGTTTACTGGAGATTACTCAAGACTGTGTATGGATTTATTGGGAAATGTTTCTCTAGGTCACAAGTCCAGACCAATAAATCTAGCTATTGCACAGACACTAACGACTATTGTGGTCCTTGTACTTTGTTACACTCCTGGTAGGGGAAAAATTGTGCCGCGTAATGTAATCTAATCTAATCTAAACTAAATAATTAATGTTTGACTACTTGCGAATGGCCTGCAAAGATTCTGACTACACCGTCGTGATCGCTATCATGCACTGTCCTCACCGAACAATTTTGGTGCTGAAACTCACCATGGTGCTGGAGATACAAGCGCTTTTGTCTCGCCGTGGCCGCCATTGCTCGAGCGCTCTCTCCGACTTCCGGTGGCAGTACCATTCTTAGGAAAGGCACACGAAGATTCTGACCACACGGCCGTGATCGCTGTCGTTCACTGACGCTTACATGCCAAAACTCACCATGCTGGCTAAGTTGTGAGTGCTGTAATAATGTCTGTCTTCCTTTTGGCCGCCATTGCTCGCGATCGACTGAGCGTGGTTGCCACGTGGCATGTGCGTTAATTGGAACTAACGCTACGGCGAGTCGCAGCCGGCGTTTCAACGGCTACCAGGAGTGCGGTTGCCCCTCGAATAATTCAGTTTCAACTACGTAGCAAGAGATGTACGTAAGACGGCCACCCCCCTTTTATTTTTTCACATCCTCACTCCATTATAAGCTCCAAATTTAAAGATCTGAGCAACAAGAAATTAATTTCCTTAGGCCATGGCCCATAACTCAGAATCTGTACGTCTAATTCTCTTCAAATGTGACATACAGCATGTGTAGATGGTAGTCATCAGAAAGAAGAATGTTTCCATAGCAACAGCATTTGCAGGAAGTTGTGGATACGTACCTGCTCCCTTTTTGCAGTATGTGTGCGATGGGCTGCAGGGTGAGGGTACGGGGAGGTTGGGTGTCGGTGCAGGCGTGAGGGAGGAGGGTGGTGAGGGAGAGGTAAGAGGTTACCATCTGGCGTAGTGCGAAGGAGGCCTCCTCTTGGGTTACAGAATGACCATCAAGCTCGCACAGTGTCTTCAGGCGGCCCAGAGTGTAGCTACGGAATAACTCAGGCTGAAGTGGCAGGATTGGGGAAGCTGCACTAATAACATGATGTCACATGATCCAGGCACATGATTACATGATATCACATGCCCCTCACACATGACTCACCTTGACCCAGGGGTTGTATCTGGCGTCCAGAGATTCCAGTGCAGGTGTGTGCTTACTCAACACGGCAATGCTGTCATGGTAACTCATGATCTCATTCCAACTGATATCTAACAGCTGTAGCTTGGGGAGGGACTGGGAGGGGAAGGGGAGGGGGGGAAGGGAGAGAAGATGGAGAACCACGTGTTATATTCTCTAGCTACATGTAGCTGGCTAATACGTATGCTTGATATGCTTGAGAGGGCTAATTCCAGCTTGTACAGTGAAATGTCAATGCATAAGAGGGGCTACTTACCTTTATTCCTTCCAGAGAGGTTAGTTTGTTGAAACTCAGATCCAGTATTTGCAGATTAGGCTGCATGGATGTGCATGTACGTGTGTGTGTATGGTGAGCAGCATGTGGATGTGGTGCATGCATGTGTGCACAAATGTGTAGACTAGCAAAATCAATATCTGAAACCATACAAGCCATTCATGACCACTGATCACACACGGCGTGTGTAGGAGGGTGTGGCGAGGGGTCACTGCAGAAAGGAGAACGACTGATCACACTCACCAAGTGCTGCATGTCCTCTACACTGGTGAGGTCATTGAAGCTGAGCAGCAGCTTCACAAGTTGGGGGAGGGAAGAAGCTAAACGAAAACGTGTCAGGTGGTTGTCATGGAGACAGAGCTCCTGTGGGAGTGTATGGGTGAGAGGAAAGTGTGAAGGTGTGGTGAGGAAAGGTAGGAGGGTGTGGTGAGGGAAGGTGGGAGGGTGTGGTGAGGGAAGGTGGGAGGGTGTTGAGAGGGAAGGCAGAAGGGTGTGTGAGGGAATTATGGTGGGAGGGGTGAGGGTGTAGCCTCGTTCCCAGGCCTCCACCACAGCTTTTGTCGCTTGCAGTACGAAAATCGCGGAGAAGGCCTGGAAGGGTTTCGCACGTGATGCGTGCCGCCGCTTACGTCACGGATTCCGTTAATACACACTCACGGTATTCAACTTGCTATCGCCTGTTCCAGAGACGCTACAGAGACCAGACAAACTCCAGAGGAGAGGCAGGCCCTACCTATACAACATAACTCGATTTGAAACAAAACCGCTGAGAGATGGCTGCAATACAACGGTTATAACTTCGAAGCGCTTTTGACTGTTCACTCCGTGCAGTGAGCCATCGCTCTGGAAATACAACACTTCCAACTCAGCACTACTTCGAAGGTAAGACTTCTAGCTTGGATAAGTCGGTGTGGCTCTCTTCTGGCCGTTGACTTGTCTCCGTATGCGATCGTGGCTACTGTACTAGTACATAGTGGTCTTGAACGGATGACGTTTTATGACGGTCGCGGCACGCATCACGTGCGAAACCCTTCCAGGCCTTCTCCGCGCTTTTCGTACTGCAAGCGACAAAAGCTGGGGTGGAGGCCTGGGAACGAGGCTAGTGAGGGTGTACATGTGAGGGAAGGTGGGAGGGTGTGGAGAAGGAAGGTGGAGAGGGTAGGTGGGAGAGTGTGGTGAGGATAGGTTGGGAATGTTTAGCAACATGATACGTACATGTTACTTAATATAACCATGATCTTTTACTAAAACAAATAGCTTCGCTTGTTTTGCTCTCTGATCGCGTCTACTTCAATTCGTGCGTTGTGCCTGCTTCAGCTAGTTACTGCTCTCAGGTTGTGTCCATTGGCAAACTCAGCCGTTCTGGAAGATTCCAGCCCCTGTCCAATGTTCTCAATCATTCTTCACAGAGTTCAAAGTTCGGAGGTTGCAGTGTAGGTTGTGCATCACTCATCTAGTCCAGCCTCCCGAACATTCCACTTCTGTTACGCACACACGGACAGTAAAATGTATTGATGTCAACAGAATGCACCAGGTATTAAATACATACCTGCACACTGTTGAGGGTGCTTGCAGAGGTGAGCTGAAGTACAGTGGCTTCGTCCAACATGGCCAACCTATACAGAATTCAGATCAAGTTAGCGATGTTATTTTCTACCTAGTAAACTTGCAACAACTTCCTTGCCACTATTTACGTACTAGTTATCTCTGTGCAAGGGGAGAGGGGAAGAACAGGTGAGAAGAAGAAGGAAGAGGGGATTAGGGTTGGGCGATACTATGAATTATATACCTTGCGATTATTGCCTGAAGCCATCTCGTGATTGTTGCCTGTCTTTACTGGTTGTCATTATTCTTCAAGCAAAGGTGTACAAATGACCTCAATCTCAAAAACCCTTATCTATATGTTCTTGTTATGCTATAAGAGTAAGGAGATTGTGATATATTGCGGTATATTGCAATTATGATCTGCGATACATTAATCACAGCAGTGCAGCATTGCGACAGTGCAGTAATACTGAATTATGCCCAACCCTAGAGGGGGTATAGGGGTAGAGGGGAGGACGAGGAGGAGGGGGAAGGAATACCAGTACTCAGAACGTAAAGCTGACAGACCTTGGTCTAACAGGAAGTTGGAGCTGGAAGGAAAGTAGGTTCTCATCAGCAGGCTGGTCCTTGCCCATAGCCAGGTCATGTGACAACATGTGATCCAGAGGGTCAGATGGGAGCAGCTACACACATGCATAAACAAAGTAGGTATGATGCTTGACAACTGCAATAGTGATTTCAAAGACGAGGGCCTAAAGACAATAGGTGGTGTGAAGAGCCTTTACATTCACATGCGCCAAATGCTATTATGCTTTACTATCACTTTGAGATATTTCACACGTAATTAGTGCAGTGCATATACATGGCTGGTTCACCCCCTCCCTCCGGGATCCACACCCCACACGTACCCTCTATGATGGCCCCGATGAAGACCAAACAGGTAACCAGATTTGACTTACCTGTGAGGAGTACTGGAAGTTGATGATGTATTCTGGTAGCACCAGCCGGTGGTCAAAGACAAACCACACTCTCTGATGGGACTCAACACCACTCGGAGCAGAGGGTCCCTGCAGCCGATAGACACTGTCCACTGAGGGGAAGGCCTTGCGGGTTGGACTGGAAGGGAAGATGGGAGAGCAGGGAGAGGTGCAGGAGGAGGAAGGGAGGGAAGTAGGAGAAGGAGGATAAAAGGCCACACCCAAACCACAAACCACAGGTATATACCCCCAACCACAATTGTCATGGGATTGCCATCAAGTGTCTTTAGATGTCCTACTGATCCCATGGATGAACTCCCGACAATATCTTACTGCATGTACCACAATAAGAACACCCGGTATATCAGCATGTCCTAAACCCTTCATCCCAGGTCCAAGTAGTCCCAAGAACACCCGGGATATCCCAGGATCTCCCAAGCTCTGCCAACCACGGATATCCCAAGCTCTGTCAACCACCTGTACCAGGTCCAAGAACACCTGGAATATCAACCAATTAAGCTAAACCAACCACTTGTCAGACAGTTCCAGGTCCAAGTATATAGTCCCAAGAACATCAGGGATGTACGTCCCAGGATGTCCCAAGCTCTGTCAACCACTTGTCCCAGACCAAGTAGTCTCAATAACACCCGGGCTATCCTGGGATGTCCCAACCCCTGTCAATCACTTGTCTCAGGCCTAAGTACTCCCAATAACACCTGGGAGTATCTTGGGATATCCTGGGAGCTATGTCAATCACTTTTCCCAGGTCCAAGTAGTCACCCTGGATATCTGAGACAATTAATAATTGTCACCTCTCCAGATGAATCACTTGCAAATTAAGTAATGCAATACTTTGGAATTCCCCTGTGGTGTCATTAGGACTGATTGGACAACTTGGACCTGGGATCTGATGGTCTCCATTGTAGGGACATCTTGGGGAATTCCCATGACGTGTCCTTGAGACAAATAGGACAACTTGGACCTGGGACACAAGGTTATATGTCAACTTTGACGACATTCTTGGGAATTCCTGTTATGCCCTAGGACAAAAGACAAAATTTAATAGGACAACTTAGACCTGCGATCTGAAGGTCTCTAGCACAGGGGCATTCTTGGGAGTTCCCATGGTGTCCTTGGGACCAATAGGACTATTTAGACCTGGGATCTGATGGTCTCCATTGTAGGGACATTCCCATGACGTACGTGTCCTTGAGAGAAATAGGACAACTTGGACCTGGGATATGATTGTCTCCATTGTACTGAAAGCACTGAAGGAACATCACGGACATGTGCGTACCGGAACCCCCCTTGATTGCCTTTCGCCGCCCCAGGAACTTGAAAGATCTGCTGGTCCGCGAATGGACAAAATTTAATAGGACAACTTAGACCTGCGATCTGAAGATCTCCAGCACAGGGACATTCTTGGGAATTCCCATGGTGTCCTTGGAACCAATAGGACAACTTAGACCTGCGATCTGAAGGCCTCCAGTACAGGGACATTCTTGGGAATTCCCATGGTGTCCTTGGGACCAACAGGACAACTTAGACCTGCAATCTGAAGGCCTCCAGCACAGGGACATTCTTGGGAATTCCCATGGTGTCCTTGGGACCAATAGGACAACTTAGATCTGCGATCTGAAGGCCTCCAATACAGGGACATTCTTGGGAATTCCCATGGTGTCCTTGGGACCAACAGGACAACTTAGACCTGCAATCTGAAGGCCTCCAGCACAGGGACATTCTTGGGAATTCCCATGGTGTCCTTGGGAGACCAATAGGACAACTTAGACCTGGTAGATCTGAAGGTCTCCGGCACACAGGAGAACTTAATTGGATCTAGGATCTGAAGTTCTCTCTAGCACAGGGGATTTTCCTGTGATGTCCATAGGAGGACAAATAGGACAATTTGGACCTGTGATCTGAAGGTCGTCCACACAGTGACATCGAAATTCCCATGATGTCCCCGAAACCAGCAGGACAACCTAGGACTACATGGACAACTAGGACATGGGACAGTGAAATGACCACTGGTATCACTAAGGGACAATCATGCAAGGTACAATGTAGTCCTTATTTGTCTGTTCTGTTCTCAGTAAGAATCCTAGGGACATGCGATAGCAATCCTGGACAACCATGCCCCAACTCACTCCTGGTGGCTCTGGGTCTTGGCTGTCTGACCCATAAACACCTTACACAGCAGCAGCTTGCCCCTCAACACCTTCTCCAGTCTCCCCCCTCCACCCTGCATCACTCCAGCCTCACTCAGCCGAGGTGCATCGGCAAGATTCACAGAGTTGGTCAATACAATGAAGCCATCATCACTGACAGCACAACCATTCTGGCACACTTCATTGATATCCAGACCTAGATACGTACATAGGATTATATCATGTCATCATTACATAATTAATTTACAGGTACGTACATCTCTGAAACAAACAGTAGGCACTGACCTGGCTTCCATATAAGGAAGAGGCAGTCTAGAAGCTGTTTGTATGAGTTGTTTTGTGTCATGGTGCAGTATGGCTCTCCCTCAACAACTTCTTTCAGCCGGTCACTGAATCTGTAATTGTTTGTGTGTGAATGTGGGTACAGGTAAACTGCATGCTTGTTGCAAATTCTGCTTTACTGCCATTGTTCCACATTTACTGCCCTGCTTGCCGCAAGCTGCTTGTAAATGCCGATTACTGTATAAGCTGCACGCCAAAACTCTGCTAGCAGCCATGCATTTCCTGATAAATCCTGCAATTACGTACGTACATTGGCAATGCCAGTAGAACGCACAACCCAAATCGCATCCGCACATAACTATTTTGCCCTCCATGCTGTTTCATGCCCAATAAAGGCCTGTCCTCTCGGTGGCACAATGCACTTTAAATTTAAGGTAACACAGCTCCTTTAATTTGAATGCTATCATTGACACTGGCTCCTTTTAGGAGCCAAAGTCCACCTCAGGTTGATCACTTTTTGGTATGAAAATGTGTACCCCTGATGATTCCAATGGACCAAGCATGGGGGTAGCAAGCTACAGACACCTAAGAAGAACATGCCACCTGCACAGGAACAACTGCACGTTGTCAAAACTGTATTGAATCGCAGCTGTAAACCTGCAATCACAAGTTAGGGAAAAGAACCCTAACGACCCAGGTGGCACCATCTGACGATAGCCATATCAGATTGAGTACAAGTCTACCAAGGATCATGCCAATCCTGTTGACCTCTCTAGGCTACCATTGTCCTCACCAGACACAACTTCCACGTCCTCTATTGTTTCACTGCCCCAGCATGGGAGCCTCCCCGACATTGAATATTTGTCATCCGACAAATTGAGCCACTTCCTGTCACTGCCATGCAGCTCAGAGCAGCAACCCGTTACGATCTGATTTTCAGCCGTGTCTTACAGTATGCCAAGCATGGTTAACCGCACCAACTCTCAGATTTGTTCAAGCTCTATCACATGCCCTTGACTATCTCCTCAACATCACAGGGTCCTGTACCTGTACAGACACCGCCTCGGAGATACCGTCAGCGTACCCGATGGCCACCTTACTTTTTCCAAGTCAGCTATTTAGGAGAGGGAGGAGTGTGATAGCCTCGTTCCCAGGCTCACCCACGCGCGAGCAAAAAATGAGAGAAAGGGGGAGAGCCTGAGAAACGTCTGGGTGATCAAAACTGCAAGTCGTGTATGAATATAGTCATGTACTATGATTTTATACCAGAGGTAGTTCATATTTGAGACTGTTGTATGGCTGACAGCGTTATCACGTTGTCCCGTACTAACACAGCAGCCATATTATTCCTACTCCAGAATCGCACCAGGTTCTGGGTGAGACGCCAAGACGGCTTTCCATGGCCTCGCTGAGTATTGAACGCCAAAAAGACCCTTTTCCAGGTTTGGATGAATCGTTCTCGACACTTAATGGTCACATAATCTAGCCACTAAACGTGATACACGCGGTCATCTTACGATAATTATCGAAATGTACTAATCACTTGCACACTATTGCCTCAGTGGAATCATAGATAATAGAACTACGTAGTTCTATTATCTATGGTGGAATATGCCCCTGATTCTAATACAATCTGGGCTTTTCGATGACTGCAGCCAGCCTGCTATAGACCAGAACTATAGTAGATCGGGAAATTTTCGTTGTTAAAATATTTTCGTAGTCGCCCTCGACCACAAAAATTTACTGCACAAAATTTTGTTCACAACAGATATTAACAGCAACGAATAATTACTACAGTCAGCAACAGTCTTCACACGTGTAGACTATCTGAACACTGTCTGTCAAAACTACGGCCCTTCTGCGATTCTTCAAGTCTGTAGATGGACTCCCCGATCCCAAAAGATCTCTGTCGCTCTCCGTACCGTTGTGAGGTATTGCCTCTGCGAATCAGGAGGTCTCGAATCGACAAGCGAAGTTGGGAAGCAATGTGGGCCGTAGCCCAGAATGCTTTGAAATCGGTCGGTAAGACCATGGCATAGCAGCAACTCGTTCGTACATCTCCATTCCCGACACATTGATCGTTAAAGAATTTTCGTTGATGAGCTGTACTACGAAAATTTAATGCCACGAAAATTTACACACGAAATATTTTTAACACGAAAATTTCCCGATCTACGGTACATGAGGCTCATTGTGTGTACTTGTACACCACGGACCCAAGCCTAGTGACTAGCATAGGTGAAACCCGAGCTAGAAAAGTTGGTGGGTGATCAAATCTTGCTATCCCTGGTTGATGATAGGTAAGAGGTGGTGGGGGAACGTATTGACCTAAATAGCCAGCTGGAGGAAACTGCTGCCATGCTTTTTGACACTGCATGCATATGCAAGGCAGCATTCAGCATTCTCTATAGCTTATCAAGAATGCATACATGCACATGTACAGAAATTCTTTTGTCATTAGGCACAAGCTTTATACTGCCATTGTTAGACTCAACTTCGCCTAATTCAGTCACTAACCGAAAGCACGATCATCCCAACTTAACTTGACAATGAGTTCCTGGTATGCAAGGACCAATACTGGGTGTATACAATGCACCCACCATTGCCGCAAACACTGCACCAGGAAATTTGCAGACAATTTGTGTCTAATATTTGACTGTACTATAAGCTCTCCTCCTGCTCCACTGTTCTCTTGTCCCCTTGCAGGCCCTCTCTTGCTCCGCCCTCGTCCCCTGGCCCTATCCTGCTCCACCCTAGCTAGTTTCCAGGCCCTACCCTGCTCCACCCTCATCCCCAGCCACTACATGTGTATCCTGCTCCACCGTCAACCCAAGGCCCTATCTTGTTCCACCCTCATCCCAAGGCCATAATCTGCTCTACTTTCTTGACCACATGCTAAAGCTGTCAAGATTGAGGGCCTGCATGGGGATGAGGCTAACTTCTCTCCAATTGCAATGAGGTGAAAATCTTACCTGTGATGTAGCAGTCGATTCTCCACCCTCACAGCACCTTTTACTTGGATGCCAGAAATACCTAGACCCTACGAGGAAGAGAATTACATTTCACACACACACACACAAGCTACAGCTCTGTACAATCACTTCCCTTCACACACACACAACATGCATGCACGCACGCACACACGCACACATAAACATTAACCCTCACGAACACACTATTACCACACATAGAGGTCGAAACAACATCGCTCAATTTCCGTACATTTAACATAAACGCATTTGTTCGGTAGGCGTGACCAATCCACATGCATGAACACTATAGTGCATGACCAATGTGACTGTACCGGGTTCAAATCAGCAAATTTCTTCTTTTTCTCTTTATGCATGAGGTCTATAGCTATAGTGATTATTTTTCTCCAACACATACATTTGTATAATACAACCAACATGCATCATTATGGATCTGTTGGAGAACACACTTTCAGCTCTCATGATTTATTTTTGGTAACAGGCATGACCTAGCAATAAAGTGCTAGCTAGGACATTTAACCGCTCATTTCGACCTCTGCATGCACACACACACACACACACCTCCACATCAGCAACAGAGAATCGTGAGTTGGTGAGGTCGGCACACGACTTATACCAGGGGAGGGAGGGGTCTCCAGTGATGAACTTCACATTGCCACCCGACTCCAGCTCTGCCATCCAGCGTTCACACTGACACTCAGCCTCAGATTCAACTGCAAGACATGCCTCACAGCAACTCTGCTTCATCCTGTACATGAGTGGGTGTGTGTAGATGTGTTTGTGAATGTGTGCGTTGGGCATGCGTGTGTGATGTGTGTACCGTAGATCGGAAAATTTTCGCCGTAATTAATTTTCGTCGATACAGCATTACGACGAAAAATAAAAACACGAAATATTTTCAACGTCGAATAAATTATGACTCTACTCACGTGACTCTACTAGCTAAACGTGTGAGTTTTCGAGAATCGAAGTACAAGTATGGCTCTGCTGCGCTACCAGAAACCTGTCGATGGTGTTCCCGATCATGGAAGATCGCTGAGCTCTTCTATACCAGCCCAGCGGGCGATCGCGGAAGCGAACTTCTGAAGGCAGTTGGAACCGTGGACCAAAACAGACAGGTGAAATCTTTCGAGGTAAGTAGCCGATGACAGTTCCCTCTCTATCAGTGATACGGCAAGGGTGTCTGCTGCATTCCCTCGCTCCCGCTGATCCGACGCTCCATGCAGCTCCTCTCCAATGGCGCGACATGGTATCCGGTCACGGGAACGTGCACGTGTACGCGTGAACAAAATTTTCGCGTGGTTTAATTTTCGTCGGTGTGCTCGAGCGACGAAAATAAAACACGAAAAATTAAAAGGCGAAATATATTTAACCCTAAAATTTCCGGATCTACGGTATATGTGTGTTGGTGTGGGTGTGTGTGGTGTGTGTGTGAGCATGTGTGCGCTGGTGTTTGCAGTGTGTGTGTGTGTGTGTGTGTGTGTGTGTGTGTGTGTGTGTGTGTGTGTGTGTGTGTGTGTGTGTGTGTATGTGTGTGTGTGTGTTGTTATGGGCGCAGAGACAAATATAACGGTTGGTCAATGGACAAAATCCAAACGAAAACGGCACGTGACGGACCATGTATGCGGTGTCGCAGTCTGACAAAATGGCCAGTCGAAAGTGTACTGCATGGTACTACTGTTGCTCGGGCATCGGAGTCTCTAGGCTAGCATGAGCTCTAGTCGTAGTACAGCACCGTACAATGCAAATTAGGCTACATATAAAGTTGCCGTTCAAGATATGGCCGCGTGCGGAACATTGATCAGCAAGACCAGATGTTGACATCGCTGAAGTGTGACACCGACAAACAGGACAGGGGCCTCATGGCTCTTCTGTGATTTTCAAGATGCATGGAGTACATGCCTCATGTGTGCAAACGAGGGCAGAAAAGGAGCTGGTCGTGAGGTATGCTTTCATTGCATGCTCTCTGGATTGAGCAGCATGTACATGGTAGTCACCATCAACTAGTTTATCGCAGAATTCACTTCAAGTAAATGGTGGGCGATAAATGGAAAATTGGTGTCAGCTAGTCTAGACCATGTCCAATCATTTCCGGAAGTGGTCTGACACATTGTTTGGGTGTGTGTGTGTGTGTGGTGTGTGTGAGTGCGTGTGTGTGTGTGTGTGGGCATGTGTGGTGTGTGTGAGTGCGTGTGTGTGTGTGTGTGGGCATGTGTGTTGTGTGTGTGTATACACGTGCGTATGTATGTATATGTGTTGGTGTGTGTTTGTGTGTGGATGTGTGCATGGCCGTGGATGGATGAGTGTGTGATAGTATGGAGGTACCTACATGTAGCTACATGCATATAAGGTTAGGATGGAGGCAGTCTAGCCGCTAGCCCCTCTCCACCCGGCCGGTCTAGTATGCGCGCGGAGGGCGGAGAGGGTCTAGCAAACATTGCACTTGATTGCGTTTCAACTGACCAATCAGATCTCACTGAAGTGATTCGTTCCAATTTTATCACGACTCTCGTGGTTGTAAACCGAGCCACTTGCGTGCAATCAGCTCGGTGGAGAGCATCTAATAGCCTACACTCGAGCTAAACTAGTCTAACCTGGATGCCTCCAAGGGTATATACAGAACTCGTCCTCAACTCTAGCTGGCACTTCACTGGTTCACAGGTACATGTAATTGGCATTCCAGAGAAACTTGATCAAGGATGGAGGCAGCTACGTAGCTGTCAGGTTGTTTACATAAAACAACGACAAAACATTATTCATAGTGGATACAAACTCAATTAACCACAGACTAATGAGGCTTTATACTTTGTGTCAAATTTTATGGAGTGATGTGTTTTGACTTCTTGCACAGGTAGCCTGGTATATTTTGCAGGGCAGGCATGGACATGAAATTTGGGCATGAAACGAAGATTATGCATGCCTAGAGCATGTTCTTCTTGGATGATCTGGTAAGTTTTTGTGCAGATAGCCTAAAATATACACAGATCACCGAATATCTCTCCATCACAACCTAGCAAATACTGCATAGTAGTGCCAGAGAGTTCTTGAGGGTTGGGATCCCGTCTGCCTCTCAGTAATTTCACACAAAAGTGCTTGACAGTGAGTCTAATTGCCTAGGTCCAAAAACCCTGGGGCATTACACTTTCCCGTTCCAGGAGTTCATACTTTTTTCATGTGGTGTTGTAATGTTGGAATGCAACTCGTTTCAGGTTAATATCTGTTATAGTTCCTGAGATATAAAGCAGCAAAGTTACTGGCAAAAAATTAGTACTGACTCACTGATCCAAGTGCTTCGCCAGTGTTGCTATCCTCTCAGTGAGGGTTTCCGACTTTTGACCCACTCCTTGTCCCAATGACCCAGCACCACACTGCAGCTGAATAGAACCAGCAGTTTTCCAAACTCATGAATCAGTACTCTACGGCTGTATAGTCTTTCGGCATTTTTGGCTAGTATTCTTGACTTGTGTAACTCCGTAATCTTAGGTACAAGGAAATTTGGTTGTGCATGCACTTATGATTGGCCATGACTTCACATTTTGTGCGAAGGTTACACTCCTGGTAGGGGGAAAATTGTGCCACGTAAATAAATAATTAATTAATGTTTGAGTACTTAGGCTTGGCCTACAGAGATTCTGACTACACCGCTGTGATCGCTATCATGCACTGACCTGAATGATAAAAGTTGGTGCTGAAACTCACCTTGGTGGTGGAGATATGAGTGCTTTTGTCTCATCGTTGGTCGCCATTGCTCGAGCGCTCCATCGACTTCCGTTGGCAGTACCGTTCTTAGGAAAGGCACACAAAGATTCTGACCACACGGCCGTGATCGCTGTCGTTCACTGACACTTACATGCCAAACTCACCAAGAGCACTAAATCATTTCTGATCTTCTCTACAAGGGACAACCACACTCCTGGTAGCCACGGTTAAACGGTAGCACAAGCTAAGTGTGACAGTTCGTTCCAATTATCACACATCACGTGAGTACCATGATAGCTATATATAGGGGAGATCAGAAATTATTTAGAGTGCTCTCAAGTACCATTCATGAAGTAGCTGCGTTGCAACCCCGGTTGCGACTTGCCATAACGCAAGCTTAGAATTGCAATACGTTCCAATTAACGCACATGCCACGTGGCAACCACGCTCAGTCGATCGCGAGCAATGGCGACTTAAAGGAAGACAAGACATTATTACAGCACTCACAACTTCGCCAGCACGGTGAGTTTCGGCATGTAAGCGTCAGTGAACGACAGCGATCACGGCCGTGTGGTCAGAATCTTCGTGTGCCTTTCCTACGAACACAGTACGAACGGTACTGCCACTGGAAGTCGATGGAGGGCTCGAGCAATGGCGGCCAACGGTGAGACAAAAGCGTTCATATATCTCCACCACCAAGGTGAGTTTCAGCACCAACTTTTAACATTCAGGTCAGTACATGATAGCGATCACGGTGGTGTAGTCAGAATCTCTGTAGGCCAATCATAAGTACTCAAACATTAATTAATTATATTATCGAGGGGCAACCGCACTCCTGGTAGCCGCGATGCAACCGGTTGCAACACGCTGGTCACGCAAGCTACGCGTTGCGCTCATTCCAATTAACGCACATGATACGTGAGGACCACGTTCGGTCGATTGAATCGGCAATGGCGTCCAAAGGGAAGACATTACAGCTCTCACAACTTCGCCAGCACGGTGTGTTTCGGCATGTGAGCGTCAGTGAACGACAGCGATTACGGCTGTGTGGTCAGGATCTTTGTGGGGCCTTCGTAAGACTGTACTGGCACAGGGGGGTGGGACAAGGTCTGTGCGCACGTGGTACAATTAACATTCCATAGGTATAGTGCACAATAATATACAAGTAGTATGCGGAACTAGCAGACTAGTAACAGCTCTAGCGCTGACTTATCGCTGGGGTTCGATCGCTTTATTGACTTCCTACCTGATGCTAAACACTTGAGTGCGGTCGACAAGTCTGCATTCGCTGATATTCTCGGTGAGTCTGCATGGTCACTTACATAACGGCTCAGTACAGGCACGTAGCAGTGTGTAGTGGCTTATACCCAGTTCGGTCACAGTCTTTGCACGGAGATTACTCTTCAGGATGCATTGAAAACGCAATGCAGCCTTCCACGGAGAAAAGCAGCAGAACGACTTTGCATTACGTCATACTAAATGACAGTGCACGTGATCTTGTCCTACCCCCCCCTGGTACTGGCAACCAACGTCGAAGAGAGCGATCGAGCAATGGCGTCTGACGGCACAACAAAAGTGCTTGAATCTCCCACCACCAAGGTGAGTTTCAGCACCAAAATTGTACGGTTGGGACAGTGCATGATAGGGATCATGAAGGTGTAGTCAGAATCTCTGTACGCCATTCCTATCACTCGAATGAGTTATTTACATTAATTAATTATATTACATTACGCGGCACAATTTTTCCTATACCAGGAGTGTAATTACGCGGCACAATTTTTCCCCTACCAGGAGTGTAATATATAGCTATCATCATGGTACTCACGTGATGTGTGATAATTGGAACGAACTGTCACACTTAGCTTGTGCTACTGTTTAACTGCGGCTACCAGGAGTGCGGTTGCCCCTTGAAACTAATGCAAAGAGGATTGCAAAGTGTCACCTCCGCAGCAAAAGTTTGTGGGTGGTGCACTGAAGTGTCCATAACACTAGAGGCCAAAAATTTTCTATGTAAAATTATAATGGATTTGGTGATGGCCTAGTCAAAAAGCTAAGAAACAAGCCGGCTCAGTCCCATCCTACTTTAACATGCAGAATTTAGGGATGGGATGGGACTGAGTTTGGTCAAGAGCGCATAAGTAGGTTGATGCACTCTTGGTCTGGTTAATGGCATTTCTCCTTGTTTCTTAGCTGTAAGAACTGCTAGGCAGTAGTTTGGTTGGGGGTTTGTAGCTTCTATGGCCGTTTTCATGCTAGTGCATCAATATGGTAAATTCAAAATTTCCTTGGCCATCCCTAAATAGAGAACGGTACCGCGTTCTCTGATAATTAATCTTTCAATTTCTCCTTCCCAACTCCAACAACATTACACTCCTGGTAGGGGGAAAATTGTGCTGCGTAATCTACTAATGTAAACAATAATTAACATTTGACTACTTCGGAATGGCCTACAAAGATTCTGACTACACTGTCGTGATCGCTATCATGCAGTGACCCAAGAGTACAATCTATGTGCTGAAATTCATCTTGGTGCTGGAGATACAACCGCTTTTGTCTTGCCGTCAGCCGCTACTCCAGCATTCTCTTCGACTTTTGCTGCCAGTACAGCTCTTAGGAAAGGAGCATGAGGATTCTGACAACACGGTCGTGATCGCTGTCATTCACTGACGCCTACATGCTGAAACTCACCGTGCTGGCAAAGTTGTGAGTGCTGTAATAATTTCTTGTCTTCCCTTTGGCCGCCATTGCCGACTCGATCGACTGAGCGTGGTTGCCACGTGGGCATGTGCATTAACTGGAACAAATTGCAATACTTAGCTTGCCTTGGCTTGCACTACGGTGAGTCGCAACCGGGGTTGCACCGGCTACCAGGAGTACGTTGCCCGTCAAAATTGAAAAGAGCTAGTCCGACTTCCATTCTAATTTGCATGAAGGATTCTCCCCTATCAGCCAATTCACACTCACCACCACAAAATTTACATTCTCTGTCCAACTTACTCTTTTGAGCTGTTGGTACAGCACTCTCATTCTGGAGTAGGTAGTCTCCATGGCAACAGCTTGCTTATGTTTTAGGGAGTGGCACTGCTGTTTGGCTAGCTGTTGTGTGTGGTGGACCTTCATCCGATAGAACTGCTTCTTCTTTGACACAAGTCTCTGTGTGTGTATGTTTGCATGTGTGCGCATAATATTAATTATTATTAATGATACCAAGGGTGCATTGACCCTAACGGGAAGAGGGCATGCAACTCTCGTATTCACAATGAAAACAGTAAAAATCCAAATGCGGCCACCGGATATACTATTTTTTAGATATTGGTAGGTAACCGTATATGTGAATGAATGTAATTATCCGATTTATGCGGAATATCGCAGAGCAGGCCAGAGCTAGCTAGAGAGCTAGATTGAGTGCGTAGAGTGGATGAATGGACACCATCCAAGTTTTGACGACTGTAAACAATGTGCCCGTCCGTCCTACATGCGGCAGCAATTGCACACAGGTGCCGTAGGCTTCGCTCAGGACTGTCTCCACCGAATGACACGGTTCGTCGGAGTTTGCTGCCGAAGGAGAAGGCAGTGGCAAGCGCCGTCCAGGGTAACAGCAGTGAGTTTAGATTAGAAGTTCATTGACTTACTAGAGAATGGATATTTTCAGGAACTGTGGCCGCGGTTTCGCCGGTTAGCGTGCCAGAGCTGCGCGCTCCGCGGATCTCGAAACAAAAAATGTAGCACGTGATTTCTATAAATAGAATCGACTTGGATTTTCCGTTTGCGGAGTTACATGCCCTCTCGCTGCCTTCGGCGGCTCAATACGCCCTTGATGATACCCAATTAATGCTGCTAGCTCTCTTGTCTCACTCCCCCCTCCTCTCCTTCCCCTCTCCCCACCAACCCCCCTCCGTTCTCACTTTCCCTCACATGTCCCTCCCCTCTTCTCTTTCCTTTGCACTCCTTCCTCTCTTCTCACACTCCCTCCCCTCTCCTCCTCCCTCCTCTCTTCTCACTCCCGCCCCCCTCTCTCTCTTCCCTTCTCACCTGTATGAGTTTGTGCAGCTCAGGAGAGCTGACATCTTTGCCATCCAAGCACTGCAGTTGAGGTAGATGGTAGAGAGTGTGTGTGGAGTAGTTACACAGGCAGCAGATGGGGTTTGGAGGGTAGAGGGGCTCGCAAAGAGAAAGAGTGTGTAGCTTTGGGAGAGAGCAGAGGTGTACCAGATCCTGGAGGGAGAGGATGTAGGTGAAAGAAAGAGAAGGGGATTCATTTCATGATGGACTATGGATTGCAGAAACCAAGTTACAATAACTACTTAAGGTGTACGTCTATTATTCTGGACCAAAAAACAATAATATTGGTATCACACATGCACGTTAATTGGGGCGTGCTGTAAGCTAGCCACCTACAAAGCAGCCTGGGAACCATGCTAGCAATATACATTATAGTACGAGTTGCACATTCACAAGGTGAGCCATCATTCTGAAAAGTGCCCTAGCTGTTGCACTAGCCCACCTGCAGTGTGGTTGATGCTTGGATCGCATTCAGAGAATCGGTAAAACGGCAAGAAACCAAGTTACAATAATAGGTGTACGTCTATTATTTGTGGGTACTGATTATAGCGAATCTGAACCCACAAACCATAATATTGGTATCAGATATTGTGTGTTAATCGGGGTGTGCTGCAAGCTAGCTACCTACAAAGCAGCCTAGGCTAGGCTAGCACCTACAAAGCAGCCTAGGCTCTCACCATTCACAAGGTGAGAGAAAGACCTGAGGCATCGTTCTGATAATTAAAAGTGCCCTAGCTGTTGCACTAGCCCACCAGCACTGTGGTTGCTGCTTGGATCGGATTTGGTAAAATGGCAAAATTAATACCGTCCCATCAAAATTAATCTTCTACGTACCGTAGTCGCGCGTTATCAGGCACATGCGCCTATAACTTCACAGGAAGGAAATATGTGCCTATAAGCGAGATGCGCCTAATAACGAATATAATAATAATGACATTCCTCGAATAGGAAGTGCGCTTCAATTCGAATTGTAGCTGTTTTCCACTCTGTAGGATCGAAAATGGCAGTTTCTGGAAGAAAACTGGAGCACTTATCAGCGAGTACCTGGGACGAGAGTTGAACCTGCGTCTAACAGCGAATATGCGCCTATAAGTGAGCTATGCCTAATAACGCGCGACTACGGTATATGTCTAATCTGTTCAGCAGTGCCCACCTGGAACAGTGCTATCTTGTTACCAGAGAGGTTAACAATCTCAAGGTCTGTGAACCTCTCCAGGGATGTACCAATGGCTGTGATCTGGTTGCCGGCTAGATTGAGATCTCTCAGTTTTGTGAGTGTGTCCATACCCTGGGGAGGCAGGGGGGATTATTTCGGAGGAGAGAGGAGGAGGAGAGAGGAGGGAGGGGGAAGGAGCTCGAGGCAGGGGACAGGAGAGAGGAGGAGGGAGGAGGGTGGAAGAGGGAGGAGAGAGAAGGGAGGAGGGAGGAAGTGGAAGAGGGAGGAGAGAGAAGGGAGGAGAGAGGAGGGAGGAGGGAGGAAGGAGGAGGAGCAGGAGAAGGGATCGAGGAGGGGAGAGGTGTGCCTGATTGCTTAGACAATTACCTGACTGATCAATGATGGATTCACTGAGTGTTGACTCGCATATTCAACTAACCGATCGAGACAGACTTACAGCCCGTTTACACTATAGACCGAGAAGGGCTGATTCACTCCGGTTCGACACAGATCAATCTGGGAGGTGCGTTTACACTATGCCGCACGAGCATTCCATGTAGGTGTGGTTCGGGGTCGACGTTTATGATTAGTCACGTGCCCAGACCACATCCTCACGAGACTAGTCATGTTTAATGTACAACACCATAACAACCCCTAGTCTGATACTATTGGCAACCATCATGGCCCCTTGTTTAATGTACAACACCATAACAACCCCTAGTCTGATACTATTGGCAACCATCATGGCCCCTGTTCACGCCCTGCCAATGGGTTCCATTCCGTTAACACTTGGGATGGGAGTGCTCCGGGTCGGACCCAGTTCGATGGAGTTTGGTGGTCCAGTATGGAGCAGATCGATTCGGTTTGTGTTTACATTACGAGGTAATTCGAACCAGTTTGAGTAGTGTTGAGCGCTAGTGTAAATGGGCTGTTACTAAAACAGTACAGGAGATTACTGGGTATACAATGTACAGACTGATTGATGAATTACCTCAATGGCAGGTATTCTGTTGCCGTTGAGCCACAGTACCTCCAGTCTGACAAGGGTCATGAGATCTTCAATGCGTGCTATCTTGTTGGTATAGAGGTAGAGCTGTACCAGGTTTACACAGTGTTTCAAGCCCTCAATCTTCTGCAGGGAGATCAATGGGATAAAGGTAACCTTATAGCATCCACCTTCTAAAAGCAGTTGAGCCCCACTGAGTAAACTTAGCTACGATAGCCTTGTTGCTTGTAATATGTGGCTTCAACAATATTGTCTGAGTACCTCAATTGCTCCCTCGCATATCCATAGTTCTTTGAGGTTGACACAGCTCTGGAGTCCAGAGATCTTCGCAATCTTCTGATTCATGACACACAGCGAGCTTAGGTTTGGGAAGTGGTGTATGCCCACAACACGGGGAAACCCGAAGAAAAAGATCTCGAGTTGCTTCACCTTCATGCCCGCACCCAGTTGCAGTTTGTCATAGTTGACACCATTTATTGTACACTGTGTGTGTGCATGTGTGTGTGTGTGTACATCGTGCATGTGTGTGTGTGTGTACATCGTGCATGTGTGTGTGTGTACATCGTGCATGTGTGTGTGTGTATTTCATGCATGTGTGAGTGCATAGTGCATGTGTACATGACTGTGTGGTTGTGCATGCACATCATGCATGTGTGTGCAGTAGACTGTATATGTAGGGATACGACAGACATGCAATATATGCTAATACAAAAAATCTCAGAGACGGCACTTTTATTCTCTGTGCGTATAATTTTACTAGCTACTGTGGTCTAAACGCTCAACAATATTATATAAATGTCGCTACCACTTGCTACTGTCTGGTATAGATAATATTATGGTCTTCAGACAGGGAGCGCTGGCTTAGCCATCCAGAAAAATGCTTCACTTGAGATGCTTGGTCTTCAGCCAATGCTGGCAGTGTAAATACCGGAGTCAATATACCAAAGCAAGAAGGGCACCTACTGCCTGTCAGGACACTGACTTCTGCTCTGTGATGGCAAATTTTAGTTCAAACTTGTGTCTGCTGCTTAAAAGAAAAAGACATAAACAAAGTAATCAAAAACAGTAAAGAATGTAACAGGATGTAGGGATACCAGAACGGCAAAAAAGTAAGGAAACAAGGTAGGGATGATCAGTGAAGTATACAATTCCCCCTACATATCTTTCTTCATAATATACAAGTAGCTTTGCTCGCTTCGCTCGCTCAGCTACTTCCCCCTCGTTCGCCTACATAAGAAATCCAGTGTCCGCTTCAGCTGCTGCTACCCGCGCGATTGCATCGATCCGTTTCAACTGCTGCTGCAGCGCTGAGCTCCCGGCTTGCATCTGCTTCAGTTGCTGCTCGCCGCTTGGGTCCGCTTCAGCTGCATGCTGCTCTCGATTGCCAACTGCTCGCCGATTGCATCGATCCGCTTCAACTGCTGCTCCCCGATTGCATCTGCTTCAACTCTGCCCCCCGATGTGGTCCGCTTCGTCTGCTGCTCCCCGATTGCGACCGCTTCAACTGCTGCTGCGTCCGCTTCAGCTGCTGCTCCCCGCCAGCTGTTCTGGAAGATTCCACCCATGTCCACTATTCTCGAACATTCTACGCAGAGTTCGAGGTTCTCAGGTCGCGCGTCACTATAGTCTAGTCCCGCCCCACAAACATCCCACTTCCGTTACACACGGACAGACAGACACACGGTTAAAATCTTAATGTATTGATACACGCATATGCTCTGTAGTGGGGATTGAATACTTCAGTTTTGTGTGATCATCCCTACCTTGTTTCCTTACTTTCTGCTGGTCTGGTATCCCTACATTCTGCTACATTTTTAATGTTTTTTATTGTACAGAAAGTGTTTGTACTCCCCAGCACAGTGAGTTGTCAATACCAGCAGTATAAATACTCAGCTGACATGCGAATGTCTTCCCGGATGCGCTAGCATGCATACTAATAGACCTTGCTTTTTGGATGGCATTTTTGGTGATCCAGGTGATCCGGCAGTGCGGCTTTTACACAAGCCCTATCTTCCCCGAGCTATCTGCTTCATTGTGCTGTAGTAGCACTCCCAGGAAAACCTGTTGCAACACATTTACGATGCTTTGTATCATAATAATTATTATGGTAATTTATGCATGTGCATGTGGTCAACCACAGATAATATAAACCGGAGGTGGAAATGAAACGCTTCCGTTTATTCGATTTTTGCGTGAAACACTCATTGCAACGGTCAGTTCATAAAACTTTGCTAGCCCGCTCCGTTCTTTCGCAAGTTACTACTGCAAAACCATTTTCTCCCAGTGTACTGTGGTTTCTGATGTTGAGAACGATCGTCAACAACCAGCTGCCTTCCTCCGTCGCCATAATAATCTCACACAAAGGTTTGTGTTAGATAGACGCAGCGGTTGCTTAGTATACTTGGTCGTAGCCGCTCGTTCATAATCCAGCTACATAACAGCTACTGGGTATAAAATGTCCAATGAACCTTGACAGCGCTCAAAGGTGCTACAGTTGGCCAGCGGACTGTCAGTTTTCCGCATAATAGTCTGATATACCTGCTGCAATGACTGCTTCACTGAATTTCCATGTATTCTCCGCGGATGCATACCATTTCACATCCACCTCTGGTTTATATGGGTCAACTGGTCTTGGAACCAGACCGAGACTAGTGGTCAACTAGCAATCAGCATTGCAGGAATCAGGGGCTGCCCTGCAGTGTATGCTAATAATTATACGTGCAGAACTGAGCAGGCAGCTCTCTATACGGTCTAGTGAGCACTGCATGTCACATGTCTTGCAAGTAGATAGTGCGCACTAATTAAAATCACGGCTTAGAAGATATAGGCTCACCAGTTCTCTGAGTATTGCCTCGTCGTCATCACCATCCGTGGGCCTCCCCTTCTGCGGAGACCTTTTGGGGGCCTCCGATTCCGCATATCCAGCTGCCGCCATACGCATAATAATTTTATGCGCAAATTATGATTACAGGTTGCTATGGTAACACCACCACTAGCCAGTTATATTTGAGCTTTTCGATTATTAAATTTAACCGTCCAGCCCCTCCCACTACACCTGTGGGATCCCGGGATTCTGCTTGAGGTGTCACCTAAGTACCTGAATAGTAGGCGAAAATCAAGGAATATACAGAAAATGCAGAAACTGGCGTCTATATATCGATCATGCTGTCAATGGCGTATTGAGCCTCAATTGCTGTTGTGCTGGTCTGGCACTTCTACTTCCCTTTTGTTGGTAGGTTTAGGCTACGTCATTAGGCGCTCCTGTCGACGTCTTGATCGGTGTTTTTCCCTTCCTAAAGGTCCTTCAAATATGCTGGCATAATATAATATTATAGCGTCAAGCCTATTATTCAGCTAAGTATAAACATAGTATGAAATAGAATGGCA
Source organism: Axinella damicornis (assembly GCA_963931865.1). Lineage (NCBI taxonomy): Eukaryota > Metazoa > Porifera > Demospongiae > Axinellida > Axinellidae > Axinella > Axinella damicornis. The sequence continues at coordinate 9,243,300 of OZ007506.1, read as the reverse complement.
TAATCACTATACAAAAACCGGTCTATTTTTAGATGTAGGAGATGCCTTTTCAATGTCTACACGAATTGCAGAACTTGTCCAAAAGGGATTGGTACTTGCTACAAGGGTAGTTTTGGGAATATCTACCCATTTCCCTGTACAGTGTGACTTGTAGATAGCATCCAGAACAGTCCTGATGTAAATGCCATCCTCAAATGTGGCTACAGGTTTCAAAACTTTCTGCTGCCGTGGTGAAAGGCGAGTATCTGTGTGTTCAAAAGCGTGTTTGAGTGCTTGAAACATTCCCTTACAGCCAACAACAAAAGGTTGGTAAAACTCAGGGGGGAACTTGGAATCAATCACCTTAGTCTCCACCTTCCCTTGCTGTAGTATTAGCATCTCTTTTTCAGCATTCTTGCACCCAAAGAGATCCATACCTCTCACGACCAGCCTGCCTTCACTTCCCGTGATGGAGAACTCGAACATGTACTGTCCAGGTACATGTGCGTTAAGGGCAACAGTTGCAGAGAGGTCTCCCGTACAGTGCATCTGAAAACAGCAGTAGTCATCACTTGTACTGGTGCGATAGCCATGGATTTTCTCTGTGTGGGGTTGAAATGTTTTCAGACAGCCGTGGACTTTTACGGCTTGCTGGTTGCTGATGAAGGACACCAAATCGATAATGTGAGACCCAAGAATGTTCAACATCCCGCCGCCCATTGAGGGGTCACATTTCCAGCTGTATGGTTCATTGTGAATGAGTGACCCCATCAGGATTCTTGCCTCTATCACAAGAAGCCTGCCACAGTAACTAGAAGTGACCAGTTCCTTCATCTTTGCGATTGCTGGCAGAAATCTCATGTGGCTCTCCAAGAGACTCATTAACTGGGAGTAGTAGCGTGAGAGACTGAGCATTTTCTCTGCTTCCCACCGACAAATGGACGGGGGTTTCTGACATACGCAGTGCTTTCCTGATGTGATAGCCTTCACTGCTATCTCTGCATGCATCCCTGGCTCAGTTGCCACATAGACCAAGTCCACCTCAGAATGCATCAGGAGTTCCTGGAAATTGGTAGCCAAAAATGAGATATGGAACTTCTCGGCAAGTTTTTGACACGTTTCAGTGTTCTTGCACCAGACTGCTGTAACTGGGAACGCAAGGGAGTGGAGGATGGGAATCAGTAAGCTCACTTGATCTGGTGTACCCACTATCCCAATTCTGGGAAGAATCTGTGTGTGGTGTGAATGTGTGTATTGTGGTGTTCATACATATGTATGAGCGTCAGAGTTCTCAGCACACCTGCTTCTCCCACAATCAGATGTAAGAATGGGGATGAGACTACATAGGGGGCGCATGCATAGGGTTGTGATCGAAGAAACGCAGCTACCGTGGAGTATGTATTAAGTGCCCAGGGTTTGGACATTAGAATGCTGCTGAACAGGGGGGTGGGCGCTAGATAGGTACTCAAACTACTTAAGCATGTAGTATCAGCCCACCCATTCAGCACTGCATAAACAACAAGCGCTGTGGTAAGCTGTGAATATCAATGACTGGCTATGAATATATAAGTCCATTTTTCAAGTAAGGAAATTACGCACAGAAGAAACGCTTGACAGAGAAAGTTCATACCTCACTATAAATCGATCGAGGGGCAACCGCACTCCTGGTAGCCGCGTTGCAACCGGTTGCAACTCGCTGGACGCGCTCATTCCAATTAACGCACATGTCACGTGAGGACCATGCTCAGTCTAGTCTGATCTAGTCGTGATAGTCTCGTGCCCAGCCGGAAACGTGTACGAGGGGTGGGGTCTGGGCACGAGACTAAGTCGTTGATCGCGATGTCGAGTCAGCAATGGCGTCCAACAGTAAGACAAGAGCTTATTACAGTGCTAACAACTTCGCCAGCACGGTGAGTTTTGGCATGTAGGCGTCAGTGAACGATAGCGATCACGGCTGTGTGGTCAGAATCTTTGTGGGGCCTTCATAAGACTGTACTGGCAACCAACGTCCAAGAGAGCGATCGAGCAATGGCGGCCGACGGCATGACAAAAGCGCTTGTATCTCTGCCACCAAGGTGAGTTTCAGCACAATTATTTTGATTTTGTGTCACCGCATCATAGCGATCACGACGGTGTAGTCAGAATCTTTGTAGCCCATTCCGAAGTAGTCAAACGTTTATTATTTAGATTAGAATAGATTACATTACGCGGCACAATTTTTCCTATACCAGGAGTGTAATGAATGCACAACCTTACCCAAAGTTTAGAATTGCTGCTCAAGACTCTTGTGATGGGTGGGCCCTTACTACACTGCTTTCGAACCCTGTGCAGTAACTTTCGCGTGAAGAGGGGGGTGGGCGCTTGATACGTGGTGGGCGCTTGATACATACTCTACGGTAGTGCCAGGAGCACATAAGTGGTACCAAGGAGTGTGAGAATAGTGGTCTGACTACCTGCAGCTACACATACCTTACATAACGCATACTTGTCTAATAACCTATTACCCAGTCTAGCCGCTAGCCCCTCTCCAAGTGGGCACGCGGCGAAGCTGCGCGCGGAGGGCGGAGAGGGAGCCCCTCTCCAAGTGGGCACGCGGTGAAGCTGCATGCGGAGGGCGGAGAGGGTCTAGCAAACATTGCACCTGATTGTGTTTCAACTGACCAATCAGATCTCACTGAAGCGATTCGTTCCAATTTTATTCATGACTCTCATGGCTGTAAACCGAGCCACTTGCATGTGATCAGCCCAGCAGAGAGCATCTAAAAGCCTACACTCGAGCTAAACCAGTCCAACCTGGATGCCTCCAAGGCAAGGGTACAGAACTCGTCCTCAACTCAAGCTGCCACTTCACCAGTTCACAGGTACATGTAATTGGCATTCCAGAGAAACGTGATCTAGTGCATTGTTTGTTAGACCCTCTCCACCTTCCGCGTGTGCATGTAACTGGTCTGGTGGAGAGGGGCTAGTGGCTAGACTGCCTATTACCATACTTGTAGTTTATCTCACTCAATTATACACTGATTTTCATTTGGACTTATAAGTGATTGAGAACTCCTGTATGTGGACCAGACTATTGCCCACTGCAAGTCTGCACCATGAGATTATGTGTCCATTGTGTATGCACGTGTGGTGTGTATAGCCTCGTTCCCAGGCTCCTCCCCAGCTTTTTGTCGCATACTGTAGAAAAAACGGGGTATGTGACAAAAAAGCTGGGGAGGAGCCTGGGTACGAGGCTATGGTGTGTACATGTATGTGTACAATACATACATGCATGTGTGTGTGGTGTGTGTGGTGTGTGTGTGGTGTGTGTGGTGTGTGTGTGTGTGTGTGTGTGTGTGTGGTGTTTGTGTGTGTGTGTGGTTAGTCTAGCTGCTAGACCCTCCTCTCCCTCCCGGAAATGATGTAACGGAAACGTGGGGGGGGGGGGGGGGGGGGGGGGGGGGGGGGGAGAGGAGGGTCTAGCAGAACTTGCACGAAATTGGTTTCGAACTGACCAATCAGCTTGCACTTTCGAAAATCTTGCAAGCGATTACATCATAACTCTGCGGTTTCGCATGAGAAAAATTTGATACAGATGAGAGCCATTATGGCGTTCGTTGAGCAAGCTACTGTACGAGGAGACAGTGAAACCAGAAGATATTGAAGACGTGCTCGGATACCGAGCAAGGAGCTTGGGATACTGGGAGCTGAAAGCGGAACAAAAGAGAGCAATTCCAAGCGTCCTTGCTGGTAGAGATCGCTGAGCTGTCTCAGCATGGACTCTGTGTTCTGAACTCCACCCGCTGCCGAACAGGTGCTCTGGTAGTGCGCTAACTGCTTTGTCAGCAGCTGCTTTAGTTGGCAAGGTCACTGCGTAGCATATCTGCAAGCAGCAGTTTCTCTGCACAATATTGATTGGGCAATCCCGTTGGCAACGCTACCTACCACGATCTCCAACTGTCGTCCCAGCTCCGTGCTACACTGTTCTCGCCGGCTTTCCGCCTCCTTGCATGCTCACAGTTTTTCTGTACATACAACTGTAGATTACCTAGCTTAGTTATGTTGTTTACACCAATCAACTAGGAATACGCATGCGCAGTGTCTGTGCCTCGCGCACGCTCACAATCTGTAATAGTAGGCGTGGTTTCCTGTGGAAGAAAAACGAAGGTGTGAAAGTCAGTTCAGCGTGCGAAGTTTAGTTGTTCGAAGTTGTGCGAAGTTGCTGATTGAGGTTGAAGATGGCTAAGTGTTGCCAGGAAGAATACGAAGACGTTAGCGAGATTCTACACCCTTCGACACTGTCAACACTCTATATGTACGTACCATGGCCTAGACTAAACGTTTGTCTTACTTGTCTCTGCTAAACTCTCCTTGTATACATCGCTTGTTCGTCAATCTGTCAGACTCTCTCTCCTTTGCCTTACTCTCTTCTGAGGCAGTGTCCCTTTTCCCTGTATAGATCGCTTCTTTCTCAACTCTGCATTTCGCACGCGCAGTACGTGCACGATGGTACGAGCACGTGGCTATCGGGACCACAGAAACCGCAGCGATGCAACCGCCCCCTGCCCCTCGCAATTAAAGTGTGACGGAAATATATATATATATATATATATATATATATATATATATACAGACGCGATGTGACTACGCTGCACGATTAGTTGCCTCGCACTAAGGCGCTCGGCAATTAGAAATCGTTAACACAATTAGTACAGTCTACAGAGCATTATAGCTTCATTACATCATGCAACAAGAAACCGTGCAGGTTCTGCTAGACCCTCCTCTCCCTTCCACGTTTACTTCATTTCCGGGAGGGAGAGGAGAGTCTAGCAGCTAGACTAGTGTGTGGTGGGTGTGTGTGCGGTGGGCGTGTGGTGTGTGTCGAGTGTGGTGTGTGTCGAGTGTGGTGTGTGTGCGGCGTGTGTGGTGTGTGTACATGTATGTGTGTGCATGGTGTGTGTGGTGTGTGTGTGTGGTGGGTGTGTGTGTGTGGTGGGTGTGTGTGTGTGGTGTGTGTGTGGAGGGTGTGTGGCATGTGTCATGTGTGGTGTGCGTGTGCGGCAAGTGTGGTGTGTGTGTGCGGCTGTGTGGGGCGTGCACGTGTGTGTATGTGTGCGGCGTGTGTGGCGTGTGTCATGTGGTATGTGTGTGCGGTGTGTGTGGCGTGTGTCATGTGTGGTGTGTGTATGCGGTGTGTGTAGCCTCATACCCAGGCCCTCACGCGGAATGCGGAAGAGGGCCTGGTGACACTTGGCAAAATTCCCGTATGTGCACAGTCAGCATAACTACACGCAGTAATTGGAAATGGACGAACGTGATTCGCCTACCCGAAATCAAGACTGCTGAGCTCAGCACATACGGCCAAGTGTCATCAGGCCCACTTCCACGTTTCGCGTGTGGGCCTGGGAACGAGGCTAGTGTGTGTGTGCGGCCGTGTGTGGTGTGTGTGTGTGTGCGGCCGTGTGTGGTGTGTGTGCGGCGTGTGTGGTGTGTGTGCGATGTGTGTGGTGTGTGTGCGACGTGTGTGGTGTGTGTGCGGCGTGTGTGGTGTGTGTGCGGCCGTGTGTGGCATGTGTGGTGTGTCAGTGTGGGTGTGTGTATGATATGGACACACAACATACCGTTTCTTGCTGCAGATGGTGAGTGTCCATTGTTCACGTTCACATACATATATACAGGCCGCGTGACCACAAACTGTTCTAAATACGAGAACGAAAATATTTCTTATTGTCCACGTGCGCGTGCACGTGGATACATGTGTATGTAGCTCATGTAGCTACACCTAGTCGAGTCGCAATGGAATACCTGGAGGCAGGCAGTGCAACGCTGTCGTCTGCATCTCAAGTGATGATGTGAGTACAGCTACTGAATACATACGGGAATTTTGCCAAGTGTCGTTAGGCCCACTTCCTCGTTTCGCGTGTGGGCCTGGGATATCGATAGATCTTGACAAGAACAGGTTGGAGAAATTCCTTGTATAGTCTGGCCGGCGAGACTATTCCTTGTAGTGGAGTCACCAGATGACAGATTTGCAAGGATTCTGTTAGTGTACCAAACTAGTCTCGCAGGCCAGCCTCTCACCACACCCACTGTGTGTGGCGAGCGACTGGCCCGCGAGACTAGTACCAAACACAGCCATCACAAGCAAAAAAAACCCGTGGTTGCACTTTGGATTGCGCATGTGCAATTGGTGTTTGTAGTAGTTTGGTTCCCAGACTCTTCTGTGTTTCGTTTCCGGGGAGGGCAGGGTGGGCGGGCGGGAGGGAGACGGAAGGGTCTGGTGAATAACCTTGCCCTAACGCGGATCCACGGCTGCATTCCAGCCGTCAGTGTTGATGAGGGAAAAAAAACACAAATCTGGAGTAGGTGCGAATCGTGAATAAAATTATTAGCAATATGGCGGCAGTTAGATAGCTAGTTACACCAGTGATTTGTTTGATGCAGCTATTCAGCGCGCTGTGGCAGACGGGCAGAGCAGGTACAAGTTCTACTACATGGTTATCAGTTTGTCAGCGGCATGGATGTAGACTCTATATTCGTGTCGCTTCCAACTCGGGTCAAGTGGCTTATGAACTTACGGCATTACGTGATTGTGACTGTGAAGGCTGTTTCTAGCGTTGCAGTTACCGTCTGTTTGGTCTCCGTGTACTTCTCGACCGTATTGAAGCAACTCTTGCACACAAACGCTGGCTCAGCAAGGTACTGCCGCGCGCACTTCACACGAAAATGTTCGATCACTCGCACCTGTTGTAGTGCCGTGCAGACTTCCCCGATCACCCTGCTGGCATCGAAAGACTGGTTTGCAGACTGTCATCTTTGACTTGCATGTGGCTGTGCTGTTAGCATTTACAGGTGTATGAGCAACGAGTATATTCATGGTTTCACACATTGCCAATAATTTATTACGAAATTCCGTGGATCCGCGCTAGGGTAATGTTATTCACCAGACCCTTCCCTCTCCCTCCCCTCCGCCCGTTCCGCCCAAGAAGGGTCTGGGAACCAAACTATGTTTGTAGCTAGCAGGACTCTGTAAAAGGACCATGCACTGGACTGGACTATGGACCGGACTGGACTATGGACTGGACTGGACAGACAGCAAACGTCACCAAAGCTATGAAGGGTCATCTCCAGCTCTGTCTCAAGCTGCTTCCTAGCCTGTTGCGACATCGTCTCCTCGATATCTGAGAGGTCACGTGCATATTTATTGAGCTTCAACGAAAGTGGCTATGGCTGAATTCTTGTGGGTTCTGTACTGGTTTTGAGCATCCATGACTTGTATCGACTGTTTCTTAAGGAGGTCACACACATTTGTTGGAAAGAACCATCGTCAAACTCTCCAGTTAGGATGCTCTACCTGCTTGACGGATTAGAAGAGCGGTTATTACCAAACTCCAGCCTTTTGTGAAGTGTAGAACCAGAAGGAATAGTCCCATGTTATCCATGACTGTAGTTTGAGCCCATTGTTGAAGCTCATGAAAAAATATGCACATGACCTTTGACCTATATCGAGGAGAAGATGCCGCAACAGGCTAGGAAGCAGCTTGAGACAGAGCTGGAGACGACCCTTCATAGCTTTGGTGACGTTTGCTGTATGTGTACAGCTGTTTTGGTCAGTCCAGTCCAGTCCATAGTCAAGTCCAGTCCAGAGCCCAGCTTTTGCAGAGTCCCGTTTGTAGCTTCTTTGGCCATTATGCTGGTAGTACTGCTGTATTAAGTACTGTCATTTGCTCCCTCCCCCCCCCCCCCCCCCCCCCCCCCCCCCCCCCACACACACACACACACACACACATTTTACATTCAGCCTTTGCTGTCAGTGTGGGACTCCAATAGAGCCCAACTCAGCCAACATGTGTGTGGCATGCCTGCGAATGCAAGTTGACATCACAGAGGGAATACCGAAACAGTCACAGCTGTACTTTTGCAGAGGATGTGAGAGGTATGTGGTATACACTGCATGTAGGGAATGAAGCTGTGCAAGCACCCCATACACACACACTAGTCACACATACATGCACATACTCATGCACACGTGCACACCCATGCACCCACACACGTATACGCACACCCACACACATGTATACGCACACCCACACACATGTATACGCACACCCACACACATGTATACCCACACCCACACACATGTATACGCACACCCACACACATGTACATGTATACGCACACCCACACATGTACATGCACACACGCGCGCACACACGCGCACACACACACATGCACACACATGCACACACATGTGCTCACACACACACGTACATGGGTATACATACACACACTTGGGGTACCGTCCATGAGCAAGTTAAATGGCACGTGCGAGAGTCTCGCGAGTGATCTGCACGCGACCTTCATCTGACCCGTGCACTAACGGTTTAGTACTTGCAAGCCGGGTGGGCTAACTCGCAAGCGCACAAACTCGTATGAGTACTTGTACTCGAGTACAGTACAGTATGTGCACGCTCGCGCGGCGCACAGGTGCGGGTGGAGTTACTTATAGCATGTGCTCCACCTCGTGTCAATAGTTGCTGAGTCAGTTTACTGTGCTCTCCCGGTACGATGACAAGACTAGAGTCGAAGAAGAGTTGTTATCCTGTTAAAGAATGGCTTCACTCTACAAGAGATCAAGGCTCGCTTGGAAGAAGAGGGTGTGCGCATCAAACGGGAAGCGTTGTTGGTCGACCAAGAGCTAGAGCGCCGAACAAGCTACTATGTCTTCATAGTCAATGCCCTTGAAAACGACTGTTGAACTGCCAACCAGGAAGCTTCACCACCGACTGGTCGAGAAATTCCGTACCTTGGATTTGTCTCACAGTACAAGCCAGAAGGCAGACGTCAGACTCCTCAGATATTGACATGGACCCAAACCTTCGCTCAGCAGTTGATGATACCCTGTCCAATGTAAGTACATAGTGTGTGTAATGAAATGACTAAAGCGAACTCGCATACAAACATATGATTTGCTTCTTCCTCCCCATGTAGGTCGTCCTCATCTGCATCTTCGCTGTTTTCTTCTCTGTCTCTGTCTAGATGAGTCCTGTCACAGACTGAGTCGCACACCGAAAGGAAAAGAGAACTGAGCATCCATTTTTACCACATGCATACACTTATAGCTGTAGGCCTGGGCATATAAGGCGATCATTAAGTTAATTAATTAACCCTTTAAGTCCTAACGTTGCATATCTGCAATGTGGGACTTTCAGCTTCATGATGTCACATCCGGCAATGTCCTTGGGAGATAGGTTCTGCAACAGCAGAAAGGGCGGGACAGGGGGAGGTGGGTGGGTGCACCCGGAGGGTGCAAACAGCATGGCCGTGTCTGGGCTCCGCGGTATAAAGGTCCTGGCCGGCACTGGGAGGGCCATTTCCATCGTTTTTGGCATAAATGGGGTCAGAAAGTAGCCGTCTGGCTTTGTAGGGCCTCCATTTCCAGCATCGCCCATTTTTCAGCTACAGCTGGTTGCCATTTCTCGGGAGACTTGATTGCAAGTCCGTTAATTGGTGGGCGTGGTTAAGTCACGTATACGCTTAGTATAGCTGAAATTACCTGTGTGAGCAGTTTCGAGCCCAGCAACGCCAGGGAACAGAAATTAGGGTATGTTTAAGTGTTCTATAGACTGAAAATGACCTAGAGAAAGAAATGTGGGCCTTAAAGAGTTTATTAATTAAAACGAGCTTTATGCATACTTGTGAGCATTATTCAGGCATAAGCAAGCATTTTTGAGAATTACCGTTGTCTCGAGAAAATACGCCCACCCTCAAAAATACGCCCACCCCCCTTTTTCGTGACAAGTTGTTGCAAAGGGTCATTTATTACTCGAAAGTACGCCCACCCTATTAGCGCCCACCCTATTAGCTCAAACAGGAAAGCACTTGAATAGAAGCACTGTCAAAGAGGTTGGACTAAGAAATGAAGGCTGGCTATCGCGGTACTATTTGCAATGAATTTCATTATGTTTCATGCCATTGCATAATCAGCTGTGTACTGAATGCATGACATGAGACTGTGCATTGCATGTTTGTGTCTTAGCGTGTGCAATCGCCTAGCGTAGCACTAGCAGCGCACTACGGATTTCTTGAAAGCAACAGCAATCGGCAAGTCCCGAAGATAGTCTGCACACTCTACGTCATTGAAGCAGTCCTGCTGTGTCTTGTTTGCTACTCACACGAAGAGATTGTTCCTGCTCACCAAGAAACTCCGGGACTAGTAGTAGTTAAGCCTTGCTACAATGACTGTTGCAGTATTGCACTCGTATACGCATGTACTTGGGTGGGCCTACTTTCGAGTCAAGGGTGGGCCTACTTTTGAGTCAAAGGTGGGCCTATTTTTGGGAGAGGGGTCCTCGAAAATACGCCCATCCCCCTCTTTGAGCAGATTCTAAATTCATCGCCCATGGGCGTATTTTCGAGAGACTACCGTACATGATTTTTGATTGTGTTTTGCACTCATTGGCAGCATGCACACTGGCAGAAAATGGATGACAGTGACAGACTTATAGTCATCGTAATGATAGACTTAGTGATGGTGATGATAGACCAGGTACTAGTCCAATTCCTGCCTAAAAGTACCTGGCTCAGTTGCTCGGTGGGCAAGTTATTCTGCGATAAATTGAGCATTTTCATGAGCATTTTCCTCTAAAATCTGAGCATAACTGACTGGTTTAATGAGCAGTGCTGCAAAGCATTATTCTAACTAGAGGTGTACACATACCCCGCGCAGAACTTCTACAGGATACAGTGCAGCTACAAATTCAATCGACATGACTTCTCTGCCGATGCGCATTGAACGGGTGCTATCGCGTATACTGTGTTAGTCTATGGCCACATCCAAGTTGTGGGAGTGACCGCTTACGGTACATACAACAGCGTTCAGATTGTGGGGCCAAATGTTGCGAATAATAGGAAATAGCTGGAAAAAACAGCCTAATGAATAGTCACGACGTCTGTGAAGTACATAAATCGTGGGAAATACTGTTTCCTAGCGGTCATCTCGAAGCATGAAGTTTCCAAATGCACTACATGTCCTGTTCTTGATGGGACTTTGAGGTCACAGAGGTGGAGCCAATGTTATGAATAGTTATGAAATAGCTGAAATACAGCGAAACGAAGCGCCTTGACTTCAGGCAGGTACACATAGAACAGGGTTTTTTTTGCTATTTGCTACTGTTTGACTCCTTTAGATGGTTTATGAGGTCTATGTAGCGAGATTTCAACTTTTTTCGCCTGACAGGCAGACGACAGACTGACTGACAGACGGACAAAACCGATTGCTTAACCCCACTTTGCGCATGCGTGCGCGGGGTAAAATATTGAGCACTATATGCCCAGGCCTACTTAGCTACCTGTCTATATGTCTTTCACAACTTCAGTGTTCATTAGTTTATACAGCTGGCGGGGGGGGGGGGGGGGGGGGGAGCTACAATGGTACTGCTGTGTACCTATACCAGCCAGTATGTACACTCAAGTAACAGCCAGTAGTGAGCATGATCTCACCTGGGGCAAATCACACTAGTACACGCATACTCGCAACTTGACTTGCGAGCGACTTGAGAGTGGCTCGCGAGTGAAACGTGTGTGCCGTTTAACTTGCTCGTGGACGGTCTGTACATGTGTACACATGCACACACATACATGCACACACATACACACACACACACACACATACATGCACACACACACACACACACACACACGTCAGTGGCAGATCTAGGGGGGGGGGGGGGGGGGGGGGGGCACCGGGGGCCAGTGCCCCCCCCCTTTTGCTTCTTCATCACTTTATTTTCCTCCTTACTAACTTGCTGCCGCTACGTTGCAACTCCTGGCCTGGCTCCTTAGCTCGCAATATCGTGCGTTGCCTGAAACCGAACGGCTTGGGAACGAGACCACGATCTAGTATACCCCTCTGTGTACGTACGTATTACGTTCGTGAGCGAAATTCGAGGAAGGAAGAAGCTCATGTGGCGGCCCTGGGACCTGCAATCCTCGTACATCTGGAACTTGCAGTGCAAAGCGTGAAGGTGCCACGAGAGCCCATCCTGAGAAGCGAAAAATGAAGGTCAAAATTTTTTTCCACGCTTCGCGCGGACTGATCAGCACTACGCGCCTCTATGCACTGCCTCCGGCAGCGTTTAATATATGGTGCCCCCCCCTTTCATAAATCCTGTATCCGCCCCTGCACGTACACACATACACAAACACACACACACACACTCATGCACACACGTACACTCACCAGATACCTCCAGCCTCCATCTGCATGGTTGTCATGTACTCTGGAGTCGCGGGAGCTGCTCGGCGTTTGTCTGAAGAGGCTAAAGGGACTGAACAAAGTTCACTTGGTGGATGCTGGCTTTGTGTGGACTGAGCCCCACTCCAAGAGGGTTAAAGTCAAGCTTACTGTACAGAAGGAGGTATCTGAGATCAGGTTGTAGGAGAGAGGGGGAGAAGAGGGAGGGAACAAGAAGATGGGGAGAGAGGGAGGCAGGAGGAAGGGAAAGGGGGAGGGAGGGAGGAGAGGGGAGGGGGGAGGAAGAGAGAGAGGGAAGGGGAAGGAGAGGGGGAGAGGGAGGAGGAAGGGAGAGAGGGAGGAGGAAGGGAGAGGGGGAAGTGGAACAGGGAGGAGGAAGAGAGAGAAGGAAGAGGAATCGAGGGGGAGGGGAGAGGAAGAGGGATTTTTCAAATTCACTTAAATTTGCTAAAATTGGTATATACCATGATAACTCTCACTAAGTTATCTAGCAACTCGCACTACCATACTGACGACAGTACATTCTTCCTCCTCTCTCCCTCGTTTCCCTCTCTCTTTCCTGCCTTCCCTTCTTCTCCCCCCTCCCTCCTCTCCCTCCTCCCTTCCCTCCTAGGTGCTGAATTCCACCATCCTGCAACAGGTGTTTGTGGTTGAGTATGTAGTTCACAACCAGATGTGTGAGGAGTGTCAGCACCAGCAAGCCCAGGACTACTGGAGGGCTGTTGTGCAAGTCAGACAAAAGGTATTGTCAGTGCTAATTAGCCTTGTTCCCCTTGTCTGCCAGTATAGCCATTGCTTGCTTTAGCATGTCGGTGACTCCGTGTGCGTGTGTGTCGTCAGTATGGTAGGAGGCGACTGTGAAGAACGATTTTTAGCTATGGCCGGCGTTACATGCAAGTGCTAATCGTCGCACCAGCATGCATTAATTGACCATTCTTTTTTGGGGACGGCATTTTTGGTGATCCGGGTGATCTTGGTGATCCGGCAGTCCGGCTTTTACACAAGCCCAGTCCCGGTCATGTGGTTGGCCGGTGCAACATAGTACAGGATTCGAGTCTGACTGGGGCTTGTGGTAAAGCCGGACTGCCGGATCACTGGATCACCCGGATTACCAAATATGCGACCCCAAAAAAGAATGGACAGTTACGGTAATTACATGCACTTCCGGTATCGGAAAACAGTCGCCATTGCTTGGCATGTCAGTGACTCAGCATGTGGTGCCAGTGTGGCATACTTGACTGGGTTTTGTTTTTTTTGGGGGGGGGGGGGGGGGGGGGGGGGGGAGGCGTTTTTGGTGATCCGTGTGATCCGGCATTCTGGCTTTTACACTGCCTGTGAACCCAGTGCACGGTCAGTGCACGGTCAGTACAGAAGTACAACAATGTAGTACACATGTACGTACCCTGCAAGCATAAATCCAGCATCAACTTGATGACCAAAATGAGCAGTTGCAGGGTGGTGACACCATCTGTCTTAGTGCTTGAACACCAGATTTGTCATCTGGTTTCTTGAAGCACATTTGGTCTGGATACCACCGAGCGACTCAAGGGATTTTCTCAATGCTTAATATGCTTTAATAGCCAAGGTGAAGTCTCTGGCACCTGATTTGCTCCATCTGTTCAATACTCTGGAAGAAACAAGGAGAGATCGAGATCAGCTACGTAGGAACAGGGGCTGATGGCAGTCGATACAAACATTTTGTGGTCACCCTGCACTCTATTATCTTCTAAAGAGTTACGACAGTTTTGAGCTTACCGCGAAAACTTTTTACTTAGTGCTTGTGCCACGAAATCGACATCAGCGGCCCGCGGATCACTAGCACTGTTACGTAGACTCAAGAGTTCATAACAATAAGAGTGTGCAACCACCATATGGTATCCACTACCACCATCTGGTGGCAGTATGACATGCAAACACTGCCAAACAGTGTGGTCAGCATGTACATAGGCTGTGTAAACTCTGTAGTAATTTCTCACTTAGGAGTATGCAGCTGCTATATACTACTTCACCACTGATTGTCTACCTCATAACTGCGGAGATGGTGGTAGTTGATACCATATGGCAGTTGCACACTCTTATTGTTATTATATATGAACTCTTGGTAGACTTTAACTTAATATACTGGTAAGTGAAGCTTGGCATCTAGTGACAAACTATCGCAAACCAAGGGGCACAAACTGAGCTAGCTAGTTGTTCGTGCATTGCATACTTTGATGGCACTTGATGACGTGGCTAGATGTTCTGTGCTCACTCTGAGTTAGAGTGTTCAAATTTGTGAGCTTCTAGCCTTCCGTAGTGCTCTGTGTCTGTTACCAAGCAGCCTCCTAAGCAAGCTGATACAGCTACAGTGTAGTGCAGACATGCTAGGAAAAGAACACAGTATGCACAGAGTGATGCAGACTACTTACAAAGGAACCTGAACACTAGGTGTGCTGCTGCTGTTGCTGAATTCAGTGCAGCAGGCAGAACTGATTCTGAAGTAAGCTGTGTATCTCCCCCTCATGAGCATGAGCTTATTGAACCATATTGTGTTCCTATAGCCCCATTGCCAGTTGTACCAGAAACAAAACTAAGCTTGTCCCTGGGTCCCAAAGTGGCAAGCCTGTTATGGTGGCAAGGGAATGTGGAGGGATGGTGGCTTGGTTGAATTCAATATGCAGCTCAGGACAGTGTCATATGTGCAGTCAGCTGTTGCTACAAATACCAGATGATTTCTCGGGCGTCTTTATTCACTGGACTGGACTGGACTGGACTCACCCAAAAATCTGTAAAATGCCTTTTTCAGTGTAGGACAGAAGCTAAGCATACTTATTCAGTCACTAAAGTTGCTTGCACAGCCTGCTTTCGCGTCTTTGCTCGAGTCGGTAGAGGTCAAAGGTCACGTGCATATTTAATCAGCTTCAGCAATGAACTTCAGTCAGTCGTGGATGATAGAGGGATATTTATTTCTGTCTTCTATGCTTCAGCAAAAGGCTGGAGTTCGATTTCTGCAGTAAACAAAAAATTTAATGCTCTTCTGATATTTTCATTGAAGCTTATTAAATATGCACATGACCTTTGACCTCTACCGACTTGTAGAAAGACATGAAAGCAGGCTATGCAAGCAACTTTAGTGAATAAATATAAGCATGCTTAGCTTCTGTCCTACACTGAAAACGCCATTTTACAGATTTTTGGGTGAGTCCAGTCCAGTCCAGTCCACTCCACTCCAGTCCACCAGTCCAGTGAATAAAGACGCCCTGATTTCTCAGGGGTAATGAAGCATCATGAAGGTTTTGTGAAATGTGATGGAGTTGTTGCCGACAGGATGAAGGAGTGTATGAGAAGTCAGATGAGTAACCGATTAGTACCAAGGCAGAAGCTTAAGCTAAAACTCTGCAATGAGAGTATTGTTTAGGATATTACTTGTCAAGTAGTGTTGGTTAATTACACTCCTGGTATAGGAAAAATTGTGCCGCGTAAATAATGTAATTAATGTAAATAACTCATTCGAGTGATAGGAATGGCGTACGAAGATTCTGACTACACCTTGATGATCGCTATTATGCACTGTCCCAACCGTACAATTTTGGTGCTGAAACTCACCTTGGTGGTGGAGATACAAGCGCTTTTGTTGTGCCGTCGGACGCCATTGCTCGATCGCTCTCTTCGACGTTGGGTCTTACGAAGGCCCCACAAAGATCCTGACCACACAGCCGTAATCGCTGTCGTTCACTGACGCTCACATGCCGAAACACACGTGCTGGGGAAGTTGCGAGTGCTGTAATAATGTCTTGTCTTCCTTTTCGTCGCCATTGCTCGCGATCGACTAAGCGTGGGTACCGGGTGCCACGTGGCAAGTGCGTTAATTGGAACGTATTGCAATAGCTTGCGCTCGCGCTACGTGCAACGCGGCTATGAATGGTACTTGAGACTACTCTATACAATTTCTGATCTTCCCTATATATATCCATCATGGTACTCACGTAATGTGTGATAATTGGAACGAACTGTCACACTTAGCTTGTGCTACCGTTTACCCGCGGCTACCAGGAGTGCGGTTGCCCCTCGTTGGCAATGTGTTATTATGTCAACTCATCAATAGTATAAACTTGTTAGTACAGCTTGCAGCCTTACAGACTTTGCAGGTTGGTCTCTTTAGGAAGGGCCTATGGAAAAGCTGGAAACGGAAATGGAAAAAGGAAAATTGATAATTAGCGCACGTGCGCTTGCACGCGTGGTCACGTGTATTAGACTTCAGCGCTTTACAGTGTAGGACAGAAGCTAAACATGCTTATTCAAGTTGCAGTTGACTGTTGAGATGTCTCACAGTACTCTTGGAATTCAAGTCCTGAAGGTGTTGCTGTACTGTCAAGTGTCAACAGCCTATTGTTCCAGTTTGGACTTCTCTAAGCACAAGAAGGGGGCTGTATTCAATTGGTGTACTGGAATACTGGACTCACCCAAAATTCCATGAAACGCCCTTTTCAGTGAGAAGCTAAACGTCGATCCTTACTAATAAGTTATGGAGGTTGAAGGTCATGTGCATATTTAGAGAATGGGCATTAAATGGAGAATTCCTTCATCCTTAAGGTTACGGAATACTTGTGCGTGCGCCGTGCGAAATGTATTGGGAAATGTATACTTAAGCTCGCTAACCAAGAATCTCTGGTATGAACAGCGCGAGCAACTTGATTCTGGAGGTGGTGGTGCACTGTCACAAGGTGCAGGGCATGACGGAAGCTTTTACCGATATGCTGTATAGCCGTGCAAAAACGAGCAGTTCAGTTCACTACAAAGCTGTATTTACCGCTTTTCTTGAGTGAGACAGCAGATAAATTTGCCAGGGATTATGCTATCAAAAAAAGCTTCCGTCATGTCCTGCACCTTGTGACAGCATACCTCCACCGCCAGAATCAAGTTCCTCACGCTCTTCATACCAGAGATTTTTGGTTAGCCAGCTTAAGTATAGATTTCCCAATACATTTCGCATGGCGCGTGCACGAGTATCCCGTAACCTTAAGTTAATTTAAAGCTGTAGTCCTGGTGCTTAGAGAAGTCCAAACTAGTTGTAGACACAATAGGCTGATGACACTTGACAGCACAGCAACATCTAATTCCAAGAGTAATGTGAGACAGTTATATCTGAACAGTCAACTGCAACGGTGAGCAACTTGAATAAGCATGTTTAGCTTCTGTCCTACACTGAAAAGGGCTGAAGTTTGGGTGAGTCCCAGTCTAGTAGTCCTGTACAGTGAATAGACGCTACTCATGATCGCGCGTACGTATGTATAGCTTTTAATACACATGCATGACCACATGCAAGCATGCGCTCATTCCGTTTCCATTTCCGTTTTCCATTTCCAGCTTTTCCATAGGCCCCTTAAGAAATGCATGTAATGATGACAGTCATGGTACAAAACATACAAAACAGACCATGGTTCCCATACAGACAATAACTGGTTATTAAAATAGTAAGCCAATAATTGACTGGCAGTGAAAATAACTGGTCAATAACCAATTATCGGCTACCGGTTCACAACACTATTGTCAAGGTTGTCATTTCACTGTCTCTACTACTATGCAACAACTAAGGCTACTGTTAGCCTCATTCCCTGGCCTACCTAGCCTTATTCTGTTCTTTGGTTTGCGTTCACGAGTGGTAGTACCAGGGGCTGAGTCTAATGTCCTGACATTAGCCTAGCCTCGTTCCCAGGCCTACCCCATTCTTCCTGTTCTTCGGTTTGTGTTGACAATACTACACGGATGCGGAAGAGCGGCGAGAGTGCCGATTTAATATTGTGAATTGATTCTGTGGTACAGAGCAGATTTCTTTCACTGTTAAACTATTATAATGTCTTTGTGCCAATTTGTTGCATGTTTCATTGTTTCATAGTACTGAAACTGCCACTCTCCTTCCTCCCATACTTCTCCTTCCTGGACCCTCCTCCTCTCTTTACCCTTCTTCCCTCTCTCTATATAATCTCCTTTCCGACTCTCACCCTTTCCTTCCCAAGACGACTCACAAGAAAACTTTCCTCTACCTCGAGCAGCTGATGCTGAAGCACCGTGCTCATATTAGTGCCCTACGAATCAAAGAGTCCCATGATGGCATTGACTTCTACTTTGCTCAGAAACAGGATGCAAGAAAACTGGTGGACTTCTTTATAAGCATTGTCCCATGCAAGTAAGCTGGAATGAAGTCAATCTGATATCACACTTATATATAGATGATGCCACTGTTGCGTGATGACATCACTCATATGTCACTGTAGGTACAAGACCTCCCAAGAGCTGATATCACATGACACCCATAACAACACCTACAACTACAAATACACCTTCAGTGTGGAAATTGTGCCTGTGTGTAAGGTATGTTGGCTCATGAATTCCCAGACCTCCTCCCTGGGAACTAATGTTGAGCCCAGACCCTCCTGCATGTGCGAAGAGAGAGTCTGGTGTTTGATCAAATGACAGTGCTCTTGAATTCGAGAACTCCAATCAGATTGCATGATATACATTGTAATAATTATTATTGAAAGCTTTTGCCTTGCTGCCTCTTTTCAGCTGTCCCAATTGACTTCTTTTTGTGAACCATGCTGTATAGTAGTCTATGTGTGCTGAAGCATCACAATTAACTTGAGATCCGGATTTAAATACATGTATGCAATTATGACATTGCTTGCACTGTATAACCCCAATGCATATGCATATGTTACAAGAAATGCCGCTCTGAATACCAGACTGAATGGAGACTACCTCGGAACGTGACCGCCCATGGTATCAGACTGAGACTGGTCATACAATGATGTCATGCACTGATGCAAACCCTGCAAGGATATATCTAACCACTTTAGATTTATCCAAAATAGGACCAAGGGAGTCCGTGTAACGACAGATCTATTTGGTCACGGTTATGGAGTGTGTTCTTAAAGTTACGGGATCCATGCGCAAGGATATGGGGGGGTTATTGTGCTGTGGTTATGTTATAAGCTGACTGCGTTTAATTATAATCACATGACCTGGTCGTGTAACCAATATTTTGTTGCAGAATGACGTGGTGTGTTTGCCTCTGAAGCTGTCTCGTTCCCTGGGCAACATAGGCCAGATTGTCCTCTGCCACCGTGTGACAACTGCACTGCAAACTGTCCACCCAAGCACCCTCCAAGGTTGGCGAGAGATGGAACAAGATATTGGGAGGAGAGGAAGGGGGAAGCTCCAGGGTGGGGAGTAAGGGATTTTGGAAGGAGGGGGTGGGGAAGGGGGAGCCCCGAACTCCAGGGTGTAGGAGAGAGAGAGATCAAGTAAGGGATTCGTCGGAGAGGGGAAGGAGGGTGAGTATAGGGGGACGAGGGATGGGGGGGGGGGGGGGGGGGGGGGGGGGGGGTTAGCGGGAATCATGAAATAAAATTAAAGCATGTTTTGTGAATTACGTACCCCCACCCCTCCCTAGTTGCAGAGATCCCCAGCAGTGTGTTCTGGAGACAGCCATTCTCGTCTCTCTGTGACCCCCGACAGCTGAAAGAGTTCTATGTCCTCCACACAGAGCCTGTTGAACCACACACTCTCCACGGCAGCACCCCAAACCTCAGTGAGAAAGTATGTATGTGTTTGTGTACATGTTTTGCGCACGCCACTATATCACCCAACAAAATTGTGTGCTTTCTAAGCTGATGGAGGCCAGAGCAGTCTCTGAAGTACAGTAGCTGAACTTGGCCAGACTTTTGTCCGCTGCATATATATATAGTCTGTTGAGCTTGCAGTATGCCTGTCGGTGATGTAAGTGCTGGCCGATTTCTGCTAGGCTCACAATTTGGTCACTCATGAAACTACAACTATACTCTGTGTTTCCTCAAGTGCCCAACGCCATCTTGAAAGACACTTGTAAATAATTAATTAACGTTTGACTACTTAGCAATGGCCTGCATAGTTTCTGACTACACCATCATGATCACTGCATGTATCATGCATGCACTGTCCTCACTATTCAGTTTTGGTCCTAAAACTCACCTTGGTGGTGGAGATACAAGCGCTTGTGTAGTGCTGTCGGCCGCCATTGCTCGATCGCTCTCTTCAAAGTTCATTGCCAGTACAGCTCTTACGAAGGCCCCACAAAGTTTCTGGTGATCACACAGGTGTGATTGCTCTCATTCACTGACGCTCACATGCCGAAACTCACCGTGCTGGCGAAGTTGTGGGTGCTCTAATAAGTTCTTGTCTTCCCTTTGGACGCGATTGCTGACTCGATATCGGCCGAGCATGGTCCTCACGTGACATGTGTGTTAATTGGAATGAGCTGCAACACCTAACTCGCACGACCAGTGAGTTGCAACAGGTTATAACGCGGCTACCAGGAGTGTATGCGTAGTTGCCCCTCGAAATTATTACGAGAAAAGTGTGGGTGGGCGCAGTGTCATGACACTGTTGTATGCATACAAATACTCCAACACCTACACCCACACACACACACACACCTACACCACTCACCCACACACACACCCCCACCCTTCTGACCAGTTTGTTCTAGCAGATGTTTGGGTGGTCCCCCTCAGTGAACTTGGCTCCAGTGACAGACAGACTCACTGCAGGACTCACCTTGGCCACTTGCTCAACACAGGGGACACAGTTTGGGGGTGGGTCCACAACTGCTTCCACTGGGAACCCATCATTCATGTACACTGCAACATTTTCAGGCGACCATATACCAGTACATTCACCCAGCAATACAATGGCCTGGGTATATATCAATAATGGGTACAAGTAGCTTTGCTCGCTCAGCTACTTCCCCTTCGTTCACCTACGTTAGCAGTCAAGCGCCTGTTGCAGGTGCTCCCCTATTGCATGGGCTTCATGCAGTGGTTGCACCCTGATCATGTCCGCCTCTGCTGGTGCTACCCGATGTGATCGCATCCGCCTCAGTTGGTGTTCCCCGATCAGCGATCACGTCCACCTCAGCTGGTGCCGCTTCCCTGATCAGCGATCGCGTCTGCCTCAGCTGGTGTTCCCCAATCATGTCTGCCTCAGTCTGCTGCTCCCCAATCGCGTCCGCTGCAGCTGCTGCATTAGCTCAGATCTTCACCTGCCGTTCCCAGATTATGTCCGCTTGCAGGCTCAGCCGTTCTGGAAGATTCCAGCCCTTGCAATTGCCCATAGTTTCTCATGCAATCTTTGCAGATTTCGAGGTTCGGCGGTAGTTGTAAAGTACAGAGGTCATGCGTCACTATAGTCAGTCCCACCCCTGACCTTCCCAGTTCCGTCACACACAGACAGACACACATACACACGGTAACTCTTAATGTATTCATATCTATCACCTCAATGATTTGAGCATAGCACACTGTCTTGAACTGGAAGTAGCTGAACACAACACAACAGACGTTGTGTACCTTGTGAAGGGATGGGGGTCACATGTGAACTGGAACTTAATTGACAACCTAATTTGTGCAGAATGTTAGTTTTCAGTCTAAGTATGTGTGGTAAATTAGTTCCTCACGTAATCCTGGCTACATGCACACATTCATTATACCTGCATGTGCAGTAACATTGCGAACACTCAGCTATAGCCTGAGTGTTCGCTCTTGATTTTCCGTTGAATGCACCGTGTACCTCCCTAACTACCGTGTTCATATTATTGCCGAGCGCATTAGCGCGAGGCTCTGAATGGGGGATCTATTTCTCACTATATACGTATGTACGTATGTACGTACGTGGTATGTACGTACCGGAATATGTCACGCTCAGGAATGTTGATAGGAATGTTGCGGGTTTCCTGCCGGCCAATTGAGTTTTATTTGCTGCGAGGGCTCGACGGTGCGAGAACTACAACCTTCAGAAACAGATCAGTGGACGAGCGCGCGGTGCTCCAGGGCTTGCAGAGCTGGAGCAGCTACATATGGAGTCAAACAGTCAGCGCAGTCGACATCTGTTTATACCGCGACTCCACAATAGTCTCGCGTAGCCAGAGGCTAGGGTACAAGCGAGCGGGGCCTTCAGGTCTTGCAGAGCTAGAGCAGCTACATGTGGAGTCGAACAGTGAGTGTATTCGACATGTTTATCTCAGCTCCTCACTCGCAAATTCACTTGGTTAGAGATCTACTCGTAAGCACGTGGCCAGGCTCGCATGCGGCCGCGGCGTGCGCGCGAGGCAATTATGCAGATACGTATTCCTAGTAAAATTTGTTTTCAGTTGTTCGTTGTGGTCTCCCAAGGACTCCTCGCTGTGATACTGAGCGGCATCCAGCAAGATCAAAAACGGCATGCGTGGGCAATAATTCGATTACCAAAACCACGCATAAAACCACACATAGTATGTCATCGTGCACGTGATGAGATCTTCCATGCTCTCTCCCCGTTTTTTTTGCACAGTATGCGACAAAAAGCTGGGGAGGAGCCTGGGAACTAGGCTAGCACGTTGTGCTTATACCATCTAGATTCAGAATTAAGTGCATGCACTTGTTTACAGTATGTTGGATGATCGAGTGAAGGCGGGTATAGTCTGTTGAACATTCTAAGAGGAAGTTGATCAATGTTCACTTTGTATGTCAGTTTGTGATGGTAATGAATTTGTAAGTTGCAGTGGCCCCTATCCCTCTCCATTGTTTTGTTGATGACTGTACGCTCTTGTTGTTGCAGGTTTGATTTCTCAAAGGCTAATCTGAATGATTCGAATTTGGATAAAATGAAACCTGACGACATTCCAGATGTGGTAAGTACCTCAATCTTAGTGTTGTGCTCAGACATCTACACCCACTGGTGGAGAATGTCTGGCGAGTTACATGGAAGTGTGTCCAGCAAAGGTGTAATTCAAAGCGCTGATTGCGCTAAGAAGCCAATTACAATGTATCAGAGAAATTTGAAGATACACAATCCTTTCTATACTATTTGTCATTTAGCCCTACCTTCAAGCAGTCTGCAATGTTCAGTAATCCCCCACTGCTTAATTACTAAAGGCTGCTAAAAGAAGGGCAGCGGGCTTCTTGGTTCGTTGTTTTTCGAAGTTGGAGAAGGCAGAAAAATCTTCAAAACTACGAAGGGTGGTCATGAACCAACTACAAAGTAAGTTCCACTTGTGAGCTGTTTAAAATGAGCTGTTTTTGACTCTTCAATCATTTTGGTGACATAACCAACAATAATTACGTGTGCATTCTACGATTTCATTGGCCATCCTACTTCCCAATGAGAAGTTAGGTGTTAGTGACAAGAGATCTTACTCAAACCACCAGACGTTCTCCCTGAGGGTGTGTGGATGGCTGGGCATGAGACCAGCTCAATCTCACAATGTGTTTGTATATAATTTCGTCATTCATGCAAATTATATTCTTGCCAACACAATACACAACAACATACTAACACAGATGTTGGTGAAGAAGAGCTATGGGGACAAACGACGGCGTCACAAGCAACGCAACTGGCAGCTGCAGCAGCTGGACAGAGAAATGGATACTTCTGTGGCAACTGCACAAGAAGCATATGAGAGAGACTACACTGACTTCTTGGAAGACTTGGAGGAAGATAAGCAATATCGAAGAAATGTCAACATCTATTTCAGTGAGTGCAACAGCGTATGCCGTTGCCGTATACGTGTATCTTCTATATATTTGGCATCCCTAATTATTGGCACCCCTGCACGCAAATGGGAAAAATTGTCTCTAATTTCGGCAAGGGAATTCCCAAATATTTCGGAATTTAATCTTTAATTGTAATACATTTTCGGCAGCATACCATCCTGTCCGAAAGAGATGGCTTATTATTATGCTATTTAAAGCCCCAAGCGGTGAAAGCTCCAAGAGTCAATGCACACAAGCCCCTGGAAGTCAACTGATCGCATTCGACGTGCCACATTGACCAGTTCGTCCATTTGGTGAAAGCCCTGCGCTGAACTATACTTGCAAACCGCCGAGTCTTGCCCTGACCCTGAGAGTCAATACAGATGAACAGAGTACGACACGGGGTGAGTATCAATCGTACAGCTAGCCTAGCCTGCGGTGCGCTTTGTATGCCGACAATTCCAACACAGGTGCTAGTCGAAAGTATGGAGTGTCACAGTCTGTACCAAGAGGAAAGACTACATAGCTTGCCCTACCCATATAGCTGCTCGATCTTGAGACTTGGATCTCGAGTGAAAAAAACCTGACCGACCACAGGTACATGTTGTCGTAACTTAGAGTACATGTACTCCCAGTGACAACATAACAGACTAAACTTTAACTTTTTGTCTCGGTGCTGAGACACAGTGCTGGGTACGTATACATCTGTCTGTCCACATAGCTGGTGCGCATGCGCGGCGGATTTATTAGGTGCATGTGGCCGCACCCTACTGTGCTAGACAACTGAAGACACAAACAAGATCATGTGTGAGATTTCAGCAAGAGAGACTAAACAGCAAGAAGTCGGATTACAAGGTATACGCAAGAATGGTCGTCTGAGGAGCGCCAAGAGCGCAGACTATACAAGCTGACTGAGTCATTAGTGTCCAACACTTGTATCAGTCTTGCAAGCAAACTGCCGAGTTCAAAAAAGGCGTCTTGTTAATATGTTCATACACTATATAGAATCTGGCACAAACCACAAACAGGAAATGACAAAAAGGAAATGAATAAAACCACAGATACCACATTTCCTCCTCTTAAGTAAAGGGATACAAAAGCAAACAATCTCAAAAGGAAGACATGGCACAAAGCATGAACATCGATTCTACCACAGTGTGTGGGCGTTCCTTTGATGTACCATGGAGGATAAATCGGTTATCCTCCGCTAAGACGTCATAGCGGAGGATAACCGATTTATCCTCCGTGCGTGGTACATCAAAGGATCGCCACGCTGTGCTGAGAATCAGAGAGTTGTAGCTGTCTAGCAGCCGGATCCAGCTATTAACTTCACTTGGAGGTTATGTCTGTGGTAGAAGCCAGATCTACTACGTCAACTCAGAGGTTATGCGGTTTATCCTCCTTGGGAAAGTTTAGCCTCGGCTTCGCCTCGGCCAAACTTTCCCGCGGAGGATAAATCGCATAACCTCCGCGTCGACGTAGTAGATCCTATACATATCCAGATACAAAAAATATATATAAACAAGTAAACATAACAATCTCAGTTGCTACAGCAATGGGCGGGCAACAGTCACCATGTAGGTTCATACCTCTCCACTGGATTTCGAGAACGTTTCGCATTCCCTACAAAGTGGCTATAGTATGATAGCACACCGAAGTGGTCCTGAGAGGCGGTGTGGACAACGGCAGTTGCCCAGACAGGTATCACCATCTGGCACCAGAGATCAACCAGCAAGTACAGCGGGTAGCCAGTCTACCAGTCTGCAGTCCCGGGGTGCGTAGGCAGACGCATCACACGCCAAAAGTAGAGGAAGCCGTGGATTAAAATGAACGAGAAGTTTTGGAGACGCTTGCTCCTGCGGTGATGACCATTTCCATGGAACATCTTTTCCCAGCAGCTTGTACAGTGGATTTAAGAGAGTAGACAGATTTGAGAGAAATTTCCCATAGTACGAGAGCAGTCCTAAGTACGATTTCAACCGAGTCACATTCAAAGGTTTAGGAGCCTGTTGGATTGCTGACACCTTGTCAGGGTGCGGACGGAGACCTTGAGCATCGATCACGTACCCCAGATAATCCACCGAAGGGATCAGAAACTTGCATTTGCCTTTCTCCACGGTCTGCAGGTGATCAGCTTCAGTCTCCCCCGTAATTAAAATGTCGTCTATGTAGATGGTAACATGGGGAATCCCTTGTAGGAGGGTCTCCATAGCCCTCTGGAAACTCCCCGGTGCTGAAGATATACGTAAAGGCAAGCGGGTATACCGAAAGAGACCCTTGTGAGTGTTAATCAGCAGATACTTTTGTGACTCAGCATCCAGCTTCAGTTGTTGGTAGGCCTGACTCAAATCCAATTTGGTAAAGATCTTTCCACCCTCCAGGGTGGCAAAGATATCATCAATCCTCGGAATCGGATAACGATCTAGCTGGGACAGCTGGTTGACAGTGACTCTGAAGTCCCCACATATTCTGACGCTCTTTGGATCGCTTTTGACCACTGCCACGATTGGGGCCGCCCAGTCAGAATACTCCACTGGTTCAAGTGTACCTTCAGCCACCAGCCGATCCAGCTTGGCTTCCACCTTCTCACACACAGTACGGGCTTTGTGGAAACGAGGTGTAGCATCAGGGTTTACATTTATTTTCACCTCATACCCCTTGAAGCTCCCAAGGCCTTCCTGGAAAACATCAGAATAGTTGGTGAGCAGCTCATGCAGGCCAGGGCTGGTTGTGAAATGAATTTCCCCAAGTTTAACCTGATCTGGCTTAACCAATTATTCGGCACTTTTGCATTTCGGAACAAATGTATTTTGCGATTTTACTTCCAATTATTTCAGCAAGGCTTATGAATAATCAATTTTTAAAAAAACTGCCGAATTTGGTACCACTTCACTAATTCACTCAAGGTCTGAGCAATAATGGGAACCTATTATCACAATAGTAATGATGATTTCGATAATGATAACATTGGGAACTCGTGATGTGTCCTTTTCCAGAATTGATATGGCTAGTCCGTAAAGAACACAGCTCATTGGCCGTGGTTAGCACGTTCTTCACAGGAAACAGCAAGATTGTTATATAATTATACTGATCTAAAAATAATGTCACATGTTATTATCAAGATGATGGATATCCAATATCTTTATGACAATAATCATCTCACAGCCCTAATTCACGATTATTGTAGCCCCTGCCTTGCAATTCCTTAGTCTCCATTTTACCTTCTCTCTTGTACAGACCCCAAGATGCAGGCTCTCCCCTTGGATGACGCAAACGTTGCTCCTGATGCTCCCCGCATTGCAATTGAGGAAATGCTGCAGCAGATGACCCTGGGGGATCCCCTAGGAACCCAGGGAGAAATCCATTCCAAGGAAGGGACTATGACAACTGCATGAATCATAATAACTGATTGTTGTGGTAGTTCCCAGTTATGGCCAATAACGAAATTATGTTTCTGCAAGATCTTCCAAGGAGAGCAAGACTAGTAGAATGGAGCTATTATCATTCTCATGCCAAGCAGCTAGCTTAGTTCCCAGGCCTACCCATTTGTTTGGTTTGTTTTTTTGTTCTTCGGTTTGTGCATTGATCATCGTGTTTTATTGTCAAAGCAAACCGAAGAACAGAAAGAACCGGGTAGGCCTGGGAACGAGACCACCAAACTGGAACAGCCATGGGAGTGACTATAGTCTTGTTCCCAGACCGTTTTTCATTTGCGGAGGGGAAAAATAGTCTGCATTGGTGAACGGCCTGTTCCATTTTCGTTCCTATTAATTCTTGGTATAATATCAGAAACACGAATGTAATGTCTGACGTCACACAAACTGTGTGTACGTAGTATCCTAGCACACGATAACGCCTAGTTGCCATGCTGGCCAGGAAAGACGATCTGATCCACATGTAGAATGAAATACTCTGGAGAGACACTGGAGCAATCTTACTGTTCCCATTGCTGACTGACACACAAGCACAATCCCGACCGCATTCATGAACTTAGTTCTGACAGCCTTTTCATGGTGTAGGTCGTCTCCTGCACACCACCTTGATCATGGCCATTGTTTATTACATCACTGATTGCTCCACCAACATTCCGGTGGAGACAATCAAAACGGGACTAATGGTCTGGGAACGAGCGGCCGGTGATGAAATAGCATGCATACTATAGTTGCCAGTGGGAATAGCCTGCATGCATGCATGTGATGAGGCAGTTTCTCCAATGGTGACCATTTTACAAAGAGGAGAGTTCTCCGGCAGCATGTGAACAATAATAGTCACTATCAGCAGATTCCAACAATGAAGGGCTACTCTGTCACAACCTCCACATAGTTGTACTTATTAGTTTGAGCAAGGTAGCTGATTATAATGTGGTGATACAGTTGTGATCAAACCTGCAGGTAAAAGTTAATTATGAGGCTCCATACCCAGACTAGCAAATTGGCTAGGGATGAATCAGACCTCTTACAGTAGTCAGGAGAAAAGTAGTCAGGAAAAGTTGTAGGAACAGATAGATAGATGGTATAAACAACCAGCATTCAGCAGTGGATTTATAAAGTTTACATGGTTGTAGTGGATCTTGGTCTTGTACGAGTCATAATTCAGCAAGGTATACTCTAATCTGATTTCAGTTCATCTTTGGGGGGGCTGTGTGTGAGTACGTTTTCTGCCTTCTTGCCTGGCGTCCCTTTGCCCGAGGGGAAGAACAGCGTAATGACTACTACAATAATGAGCGGCAGGAAGTAGTAACGTCTGTGATATGGAGTGAGTGTGTGTGTGGGTGGATGTGTGCATATGTGCAAGAGACCATTAACCAACTGGTATCAAACTCTCGAGCTCCAGGACTAGGAAGGTAGAAACGGACATCACGTGTTCAGTGTGCCCGCTAGGTAATAATTATTTGGGCGAGTGTGAGTAGACAACTTTGCTGCAACATTTGTCCATACAAACGACTCACCATAATTAAATTTTGCACGGACGCTGGACATCAACTTGGAGACTGTCTGACTGAGACACGAACTATGAACAGTCTACCTCAACAAGGCCTTACTAAGGATGGAGACTATAGCACAAGGTGGGGGGCTAGAGCACGTCATGAAGACAGGGAGAGGATGGGAACCTGACTGGCCTACGCTCAGTAACACTCAACCAGTGATTTGGCATCAGCAGAGAACGAGGAAGACCTGTATGACGCCCACTTCTCAGCTTCTTTTGTCACAACCACCCCACTGGGGATGACTGAGCAAGATACTGTCAGGCTGACCCCATATTCCACTAGTATAATTATCTGTGTGTACTTACGCCCACAAGGCCAAGCCCTTGTCCAGCCACATCACTATGAATGTCATGCCAGCAAAATCAAGGAAGAGAAAGGTGACTAGGGTTGTTAGGATGTCATAGCTCCACTTGAAAGGTAGGCTCGACTGGAAGTAGGGTCTCACCAACCGCCGCATCTGTGTAGGAATGTGTGGATACGTGATGTGTGCGTAAGGAGACAGTTACAATAGTTCCTGTCCTGTGTGTAGCAGAACCCTCTCACCAGTGACACCCGCACGTTTTGACCTTTCGTACTGACAGTACTGTCCTGACCTTTCTTGCTGCTTCATTGCAGAATCCAGCACATATGAAGCAGAGGTAATATCCAGGGTAGAAGCCATGCCATATGGCAGAGAGTACAAAGGTGATCATGTTGGGACTGTACTTAGCACGCTCATAGCAAACTCTTGTGTGTGTGTGTATGTGTGTGTGTGTACGTGTGTGTTTGTGTGATGTGTGTGTGTGTGTGTGTGTGTGTGTGTGTGTTTGTGTGGTGCATGCATGCGTAAGAGTATGAATATAAAGGCAATCCTCCTGGGCATATCTTCTGGAGCTTCACAGCTATTACATTTACTTCATACTGAAACTATTATGAACATATTCAGCGCTATCAACGGACTTTCAACCAGTGGGAGATTTCAATTCTGAAAACGACGTTTCGGTCGAAACATCGTTTTCTGAATTGAAATCTCCCACTGGTTGAAAGTCCGTTGATAGCGCTGAATCTGATCATAACCAGTACCATGACCTTCTCGCAACATATTATGAACATACAAAAACAAATACACATGAACACATGTAACTCATGCACACCACACCACATACATCCCACACACACCTCCTCAACCACAGAGCTGTCCGAATGTTCCATGCATTGATCGCACTCCTGAAGTTGGGTGGAAACTCCACTGCAACAAACCTGATGTTGGTGACAGTGTCCCACTTTGCGTTGCCAAGCTTGTCATACCCACTGAACCCTAGCCCAGCTGCATTGCTAAAACTGTCTACCAAATACCAAACAAAGTAGTACTGAAGTCGTATCTTAACGGCAGTGATGTGGACTAGCCAAAGGAAGTAAGGGAAGGAGAGGTTGGGATCTGTGGAAGGGATAGGAGGGAAAGAGAGGAGAGGGGAGAGAGTAGAGAGGGGGGAAAGGAAGGGGGGAAGGGGCGAGAGTGAGAAGAAGAGGGGAGAGAGGGAGGAGAGAAGGCAAAGGGGAGAGGGGAGGAGAAGGGAGAGAGAGGGAGGGGAGAAGGGAGAGAGAGGGAGGGGAGAAGTGAAAGAAGGGGACAAGTGAAAGGAGGGTATTAGGTAGTACATGTCTGGTACCTGGGCTGAGAGATCAACTTACCCAGAATTGCTTCAGTACTGTAGCGTGGGGAGAGATAAACAAATGCAGCGAGGCACGTCAGAGATGAGAGGAGTTTGGACAGCACTGGATACTGGGGAGGAGAGACACAAAACACTGAAGCTACATGTAGGTGCACGATAACATGATGTCATCATGTGCTCTTGCATGTAGCTGACTCACCAGTGTTGAGGGTTCTTTGACATGTTCCTTTGCCTGAGCAACAAAAATTAATGTGTCATGTACATGTGAATGGTGTACATGCATGTCAGGACAGCAGAGGTATATGCACGTACAGTCAAAACCATGAGATCATGCAGGTATAGGGCGACTCTATAGTGTGGTATGGAACATGGGAATGAGGTCAGTGTGGTACGGAACATGGGAATGAGGTCAGTGTGGTATGGAACATGGGAACGAGGTCAGTGGGGGTATGGAACATGGGAATGAGGCAAGTAATGTACCCTGGCATAGGAATTTGGGTTGTCCGGAGTTCTGAGGTTGGAACCATCCATGAACTGGAGGTGTTCCTGGATAGTGATCGAGGGGCCAGCCAGGATGGAGTGGAAGTTGAATGTGTAGCTGATATACTCCAGCACAGAAGGTTTCACACTGTGTTTAATGTGCGTATTTGAGTGAGTGTGTGTGTGTGTGTGTGTGTGTGTGTGTGTGTGTGTGTGTGTGTGTGTGTGTGTGTGCATGTGTGTGTGTGCGTGTGTGTGTGAGGGAAAGGATTTCAGGTTTCAGGCACAAAAGTGATATATAAGATTCCCGTGGCCGTCACTCTGTTAAAGTCGTGACCAATTCTTTCTTTCAAGACTTTGGCCATGCTCTAGACATATGACAGAACTGGGAGTAGGTATGAGGTGCATACCAACTAGGCATGTGACAGCAGGGTGGCAACTCACTTGATCTTCTGAAGCTTCTGGTCAGCATTCAGATCACATTCTTTCCTTGCCACTCCTGCATGAGGTACACCCAACAATCACAATGGGTCATGAAAGCCTGCAATAAGTAGCTGAGTCTCGAACAGCCTAGGCTAGTTCCCAGGTGAGATGGTTGCCTGGGAACAAGGATGAGTCTCGTTCCCAGGCTGGGTGGAGGTCTGGGAACGAGGCGGAGTTTTGAACTGAAGTTGTCATCATACAACAAAGCAAACACTGATTAAATAACATTCATGCATGATGTTAAAACATTCATGAGCTCCTGTGAAAGGTACAAGACTGAATAATTATCACCTACATACCATCATGAAGAGCAAATGCCAGCAGAGTGACCTTCTGCACAAGAATCATGAGTGGACTGCATGAAGAGAGGAGAGCAATATCTGATTGGCTAAAATAAAATGAGTTATGTGACAAGAGTTGGGTTGGTTAGCTCAAGAGCGCATAAGTAGATCGCCTGCCCGGAGTAAGAGCATGTAACTTCCAGGAAATTCAAACCGGGCAAAATACATGAGTGGTACTAAAAATAGCTATAGCGTGTCTAAACACACTTGTAGTGATTCTTTCCGCCACATGATAATTGACTAGAGCGGCGACACTGTGGTCATTATTCTGTGTTGTTGTGCACAGCTGTGTAGTTCTGAGCCAAGTGACTGCAGGAAGCGACAGCGACAGCTAACAGAGAACGCTCTGCTCTACGGCTGTGCTGAAGGCTAACCTAGTTAACCTCGTACCCAGGCTGTACGAGGCTATAACCTAGTCTATACTCGAACACAGTCACAACAACGGTTATTAATTGGGTGGATGTGCTTACCTGAGGCTGGAGGTGGAGGACGTCGACATCTGAAGATCAGCAATGATCGCCACGGTGAGGTTCAAATAAGCTCAGCCGGAGCCGAATTGCTAGCCACTTAGATCTTCGCAATTCGCTAACACGTTGACAATTACCGCCGTACGGCTTCAGGTGCAACCGTATGTTCTATTTTTAGTACAACTCAAGTATTCCGCCTGCACCACGGGCGCCTATTGAAGTTACACGCTCTTACTCCGGGCGGGCGAACTACTTATGCACTCTTGGTTAGCTATATGACAGCTTACCCAGTGAAATCCAAGTGATAGCCTCCAAAGTCCGACAACAGTCGGTAGAAGTGTGCAAAAATAATACAAGTCAATGCCCATCCCATTGTGTACCTAAGCGTGGCAGGAATAGTTAGGGGGTAGGACAGGTAGAAAAGGGGGAGGGAAGGAAAAAGGAAGGAGAGGACAGGGAGAGGAGATGGGAGGAGGGAAGGGGGAGCAAGAGGAGGTAAGGGGGAGGAAGAGGAGGGAGAAGAGGGCAGGGAATGGAGGGGGGAATGGAGTTGGGATGCACGATAGTTGCAGGATAGTAGTAGGCAATTATCATTGCTTTAGCTATCACAACCATCACAAAAAGGGTTTCAAAAGAGCTTATCATCGAGTCGGTAGACTCTATATGTAGGGATACAACATACATGCAATACATGCCAATGCAAAAAAAACTTTCCAAATCTCACAAACGGCAAACTTGTAAGCCTTATAACAACATACCAGTCATTTTCGAGTGTTTTCATGTCCAACAAGAATCCCAGCATTGCAAAAAACCATCACGAAAGTACCAAACCAGGAACTCACAAAACAGGCAAATTGTTCTTCTTCCTTCAGACGGACTAGCTATGGTCTTCCAACAGGGAGAGCTGGCTTTGTCATCCATCCAGGGAAGGTTGACTGGGCCTGATTCTTCAGGCAATGCTGGAAGTATAATACCTTCAGAATTTAAGTCAGTAACCACATAGGCACCTAGGCAATAGGTGTCCTTGCCTTGGTATATGGACAATATTACTCAGGAGTCATATACCAAGGCAAGGACATCTACGTACTGCTGTGCCTATGAGGTGCCTATGAGGTCACTGACTTAAATTCTGCTCTGTGACAGCGAACTTCAGCTGCTAAAAGAATTTACATAAACAAGTAATTGCCGAGCGGGAAGCGAGGCAACTAATCGTGCAGCAGGGCAGTCGAATCTGAGCTCGCGTATATATATATATATATATGTTTGTAACGCTCAGGAATGCAATAAGGACGTCACTCATACGCACTGTACATGTGCAAGCAAGTGCGCAGGGCCAAACTCACGCAAACTTAGCCTCGTTCCCAGTCCCACGCCCAGCTTTTCGTCGCTTGCTGGGAAACTCACAAGTGCGCACGTGAATGTCGTCCTTACAATATATGGTGTCTGCTGCTACTTATAATATAGAGTTGTAGCTCCAAAAATGATTATGGGTGTCGCGGTTCCTTCATGAATATACTTACCTGCATGGCCACTGATGAGTCACATGAATATACTTACCATGTACATAGATAATATGCCATGTACCAGGCTGTGAATACATAAACATGATTCCTGGGATGCCAGATAGTTGGTCTTACAGCAACTACTAACTCGCTTCCCGCGTGCATTCACGTATGCACTAGTTAAAAGTGTAACAGGATGTAGGGATACCAGAAGTAAGGAAACAAGTGATGATCAAACATCTAACGTGTGTGTGTGTGCATGACAGAAGTGGGATGTTCGTGGGGTGGGACTAGACTATATAGTGACATGAAACCTTCATACTTCAATTTACTGAACCTTGAACTCCGCGAAGAATGTTTGAGAACATTGCATGGGCATGGGCTGGAATCTTCCAGAACAGGTGAGGTCTACAGCGGATGCAATCGGGTAGCAGCAGTCGAAGCGGACACAATTGGGGAGCTGCAGTTGAAGCAGACGCAATCGGGGAGCAGCAGCTGAAGCGGACGCAATCGGGAGCAGCAGCTGAAGCGGACGCAATCGGGGAGCAGCAGCTGAAGCGGACGCAATGGGGAGCAGCAGCTGAAGCGGACGGAAATGGGGTACAGCAGTTGAAGCGGATCGATGCAATCGGGGAGCAGCAGCTCTGCACAGAGAGCTGTCCGGCGCCGGATTATACACGTAGGCGATTGAGGGGGAAGTAGCTGAGCGAGCGAAGCTACTTGTAACAGTGAAGTATACAATCCCCCTACCATACAATTTCTAATAATTCATACCCCGGGTCGGTTTGAGTTTTATCATGGCTGATGGTGGCGACGGTGGAGCCAGAGGAGGTGAAGGGCCCTTGCGTTTCTCGAAGAAAGACAGCAGCACAGCCATTTACGTTGTCCAGGTGTACTTCTCGGGCTGGCCGTGATTGCTCAAGCACACGTTTCAACTGTCAGCTCTCAGGAAAGGCCCGTGAAGATTCTGACCGCACCGTTGTGATCGCCGTCCTGTACTGGGACACTTCGTGCGATTCCTCTATTTATTCATACACCCCCCGTTTCCGGAAATATTTGGTAATTTTAAATTACATACTCTAATCAATTCGTACAACTAAAAACAAAATGAATAAAAAGTGAACAAATAATTATAAATTATACGGTACATATCGTTTTTCATTATACACGTACATGGAAGAAGATCTCTGTGGGGGGGGGGGGGGGATTCACCGTTATGTTTGATCATCCCTCCCTTGCTTCCTTACTTTTTGCTGTTCTGGTATTCCTACATCCTGTTACATTTTTAATGTTTTATAAGTAGCTTGGCTCGCTCAGCTACTTTGTTCGCTTACGCTAAGTGTTGTGTCCGGAGTATCTGCTCCGCTTGAGCACTCATGAGTGTTGGCTTCCTTTAGTTGTTACGCCCCAATCATGCTTTCCTCAGCTGCACTGGTGCTCCCCAATCGTGTCCGCCTCAGCTGCTGCTCCCCGATCCCGCACGCCTCAGCTGGGCCCCAATCACGTCCACCTCAGCTGCTGCTCCACGATCACGTCCACTTCCCGGCTTCGCTCCCAATTGCACCCGTTTCAGCTGATGCCCTCAGATGCAGCCTCAACTGTTCAGTAGCCGATCATTCTTATGCAATCTCTCATAGAGTCACAATGTTTAGTCCCGCCCCTGACCAATGCCCACTTCAGTCACACACACACACACACACATTAAAATCTTAATGCATCGAGGGGCAACCGCACTCCTGGTAACCGCGTTGCAACCGGTTGCAACTCGCTGGTCGCGCAAGTTGGGTATGCAACTGATTCCAATTAACACCATGTCTGTGATGACCATGCTCGGTCGATGGTGGCCGAAGGGAAGACAAGAACTTAATACAGCGCTCACAACTCCGCCAGCACGGTGAGTTTTGGCATGTAGGCGTCAGTGAACGACAGGGTTCATGACTGTACATGTGTGGTCAGAATCTTTGCAGGGCCTTCGTAAGAATGTACTGGTAACCAACATCAAAGAAAGCAATCATGCAAAGGCGGCCGATGGCATGACAAAAGCACTTGTATCTCCGCCACCAAGTTGAGTTTCATTTTGAGTTTGTATCACTGCATGATAGCGATCACAACGGTGTAGTAAGCCATTCCTAGCACTCAAACGTTACTTAATTACATCGAGGGGCAATCACACTCCTGGTAGCCGTTGCAACCATGGTTGCGACTCGCCGTAGTGCAATCTAAGTACATGTATTGCAGTTCGTTCTAATTAACACACATGCCACATGGCAACCACGCTCAGTCGATCGCTGGCAATGCATGGCGGCCAATGGGAAGACAAGACATTACTACAGCGCTCAAAACTTTGCCAGCACAGTGAGTTTTGGCATGTAAGTGTCAGTGAACAACAGCAATAATGACCGTGTGGTCACATCTATTTAATGAATTATTTACATTACATTACGCGGCACAATTTTACCCCTACAAGGAGTGCAATATTTACGTGGCACAATTTTTCCCCTACCAAGAGTGTAATGATTAGCCTCGTTCCCAGGCCCCATCCAAAAATCGGAAAGGGGCGTCATGGTAGCACTTCCGTACAATTTCTGTCGACTATTCAAGAGGAGCCAATCAGATTTCAGAACGAAACCACACACAAACGTGATCCCTTCACATGAGACAAAGTGTTGACTAGTATTATAAAGCACAAAACGGACCATGCAGATCGTTATAGAGCTTACTTTGCCACTCCAGACTGCAGCGTCCTCGTCTTTTTCCTTCGTGAAGAAGTGCTGTCACGTTTGCGGGAGATGGCTGGACAATTGAAATCAGAGAGCGCTGTTTACGCTTACGGGTCATTGCGACAAACTTCCTGACCATCTATCAGCACTAGCTGGAGTCCCGATCAACCGATAAACTGTGAAACAACGCTCTCTCGGGCTCCATGTTGGTCTTTGTGACGGTGACAGTCAGCTGATCTGATGTTTGAGTTTGAAATGAGCTACTGTAGCACGCGTCTGATGACGTTTACAGCAGCCCCTTTTCGATTTTTCGTATGGGGCCTGGGAATGAGGCTATGTAATGATATAGTAACAGATAGAAAACATAATACGAGTATCGTGAGCTCTTAATATCATGATATGATCTCCCATATGTAGCATAGTATAAGAAGCTACATATATCTGTGTCATAGCTTACCACTGTATGAAAGCTGGCGGCACAACCCACATCATTGCATAGCTAACCCCCACCATACCAAACAACAGAAACATCTGCCTGCAGAAGGAGAAAGAAGAGTGCAAGCTTCCTCTCCGGTTGACTAAAAGGTCTTGTACATGTAATCGTGTAGTGGGTAGTAATCTCAAACCTACCAGCTAGGTACGTAAATGCACCCAGTATGCTTGCTTCTCACATAAAACGTGTAGTGGGTGGTGATCTCAAACCTACCAGCTAGGCAAGTAAATCAGTCACCAGGTTTGGAGTGTATTTTGCATGCACATCATGCAAGCCTCCATTTAACCTGTATACCAGTGCGAAGTTTGATCATGTGCACCCAGTTAAATGTCACAGGCAAACACCCTCAACACACGCAGGCACTCCTTCCCTAACCATCCGAAGCAAATGGTTCCCATGGCGATGCCAACACCTGCAGAGAAGACATGCCGGGTGGTCACTCTGGTGTGGTTTGGGTGAAGGGCATAACGCATCACCCACGCCACAGGGAAGGAGAGGAACAGTAGAGTGATGTAGCGGATCTGGAAGGGTGTAAGAGGGAAGGAGCAGGAGGATGGGAGGGAGGGGGCAGGTACGGAATGGAGGGGGACAGGAGAAGCGAAGGGAGAGGAACAAGAGGATAGGAGGAAGGGAACGGAGACGAAAAACAGAAGTGTAGGAAGTACCCTAATTGCAGAAGAGGACATGTGTCTGTATAACAGATTATCCTGGGTACCAACTGAAGCAATTCGGCGATAGCGCGAGGGTCAGAGGTTCTGGTCTGAAGCCTATATATAATTGTACTCCGAGCATAGATAATAATACTATGTATATTATCGAGGGGCAACTGCACTCCTGGTAGCAGCGTTGCAACCGGTTAAAACTCGCTGGGCGTAAGCTACGCGTACACGTTGCAGCTCATTCCAATTAACACACGTCACGTGAGGACCACGAGTCGGCAATGGCGTCCAAAGGGAAGACAAGAACTTATCACAGCTAGCGCTCACAACTTCACCAGCACGGTGAGTTTCGGCATGTGAGTGTCAGTGAACGACAGCGATCACGGCTGTGTGGTCAGAATCTTCGTGGGGCCTTCATAAGGCTGTACTGGCAAACCAACGTCGAAGAGAGCGATCGAGCAATGGCGGCCGACAGCACAACAAAAAGTGCTTGTATCTCCACCACCAAGGTGAGTTTCAGCACCAAAATTGTACGGTTGGGACAGTGCATGAAAACGATCATGGTGTAGTCAGAATATTTGTACGCCATTCCTATCACTCGAACGAATTATTTATATTATGCCGCCCAACCAGGAGTGTAACTATGCTCCAAGGAATTCAATTAGCA
This sequence comes from Axinella damicornis, assembly GCA_963931865.1. NCBI lineage: Eukaryota > Metazoa > Porifera > Demospongiae > Axinellida > Axinellidae > Axinella > Axinella damicornis. The sequence goes on along the minus strand of OZ007506.1, from coordinate 9,205,110 downwards.
ACTTTGAATACATTTGCGAATACATTCGTGAATATATTTATACACGCAGCACACTGTACTCTCAGTCTCAAACCACAGGAAGTGATAACAATGCTTATAATTTGAGCATTTTTGCAGCTGGTACAAAACCTGACAGACTTCAGACCAGACCCTCGCTTACGCGCTCGGTCTGGCTTCACCAGACTAGCTTAGAATATGAGTAAGTAGGTCATAGTGGACCTCCAATCGGGCGTGGTGTGTGCATGTGCAACCCTTGTACTGTCTTATCCATAAATTACATAGAGACAGCTAGCGTCTTGCCTGATCAATGGGAAATCCCGTTAGGTCAGAGAGAGCTTGAAATCCGTCCTCCATCGGGTTCATAGAGGCAATTTCCAAAGGTAAAGGTCCGATTACCGCCAAACGATTCTGATTTCGATTTAGAGCCCATGGGCGCGCCTTATCCTATATACCGCAGGCCGAGCCCGCTAGCGCTGGCCCCGCATTTAGCATGACGTAATGGACATTCGGCGCGCGAGGGCGTGGCGGTTGTTTTTAATTGGTTGGAATGAGAGGAGTCGTGGTCGGGAGACAATATGGCCGCGGTGCGCTGCGCCGTGCCTGTTTGAGACACCACATACCTCCCCAAAGTGAAATGGGCCCCTCATCACTCATTTTGAGCTGGAGTTGCTAGTTCGACCCCGCCTCAGCAAAACTACCACGGTAAACCCCAACTTCTTGAGTTAAATAAGCAGATTATGTGTGTGACATTGGACGTGCTCTTTTCTTTTCTTCCAAAGCTCCCTACCCTGAGATGTCATCCGCCAGAAAACGCAAAGCCCCACCAACCGGAAATCCAGAAGTGATGCCGGAAATATCTAAAATGGCCTCTAAACCCCCCAAGAGATGTGACCGTCGGGGATGTGATCGATTTAGTGGGTACCCATTTTGCTTTGTTCAGGCTACTGACAGGTGAGTTTGTGAACTGCCAGCTGTCTGAACTCATCACCTGATTTGTACCAGTGGAGCAGCACTGGTTCCAGCCCACCTTTCCCAGTTCCATTCCATGTTTAGATTTACAGGAGAGGTTTACTCCTGATGGGCTCTACAGTGAGTTGCATCTTTCATAAGTCTCATTCCCAGACCTTGATCACCAACCCCACAATAGAGGGCTTGGTGACAACACATGCCACCTGACTTTTGAGTGCCATTACCATGATTGTGTGTACTCGGGTGTAAATTGTAAACATTGGTAGTGACATTTAGTGCAAGAGAACAAACAGATTTGTTGACTATCTATCTTCCCTGATCAAAGATGGATATATTGTATGTGTTCCACTGTCTTCTCTCTCCTGCAAGGTGTGCTAGGGATGGTTACACTTCGCGGTGGTACCATCTCAGCACTGGACAACACTTCTGCAATGAATGTTTCGAGTTCTTCTACAGAAGGTAGCATACTATCCCAACACATGGATAGCTAGTTTGGTAGATACAAATATCATACGTATTCCCCCTCCACATGAATTCCCCATACAGGTAGTCAAATAGCATAACAGCAAATTAGCGTGCAAACTTGGGCTGGTGGAATTGGCTAAGACGACTCTGGTGATACAAACACCCTTATTTGTATTCAATTCATATAACCACTCCTCTAAATGCCAATTCAACTACAAAGCCCTGAATCACATACTCACACTAGCCTCATTCCTGGGCCGTAGGAGAAACGGCCTGGTGACTTACACGAGTTGAAAGTTGTCGTGTGACAATGTTCTGAAATCTGATTGGTACTGCCGACTCTCTGGCAGCTGAAGTAACAGTTTCAACTGAATTACATCTTGTGCTGAAACGTCACAGTCACGCCCATTTTTCTCAATGGTTGATCGCTCAGTCACGCTAGTGTAGGTGCTCTGCACGATGACGTTGCCTTCTGCTTGCCTTCTGTCGCAGAACCTGCAGCAAACAATTGCCAGGAAAGGACCGTTCTCAGCAGGTGAAAGGATCACGTGGATTTCACTGCTCGAATGAGGTATGCAATTGCCATGGCGATTCAATTAAAAGCCCTGAATCACACACACAAACGGCCTGGCAACTTCCGTATATGGATTGGTTGCTACTACTGCATTTGAGTGTTTATCAAATGAGGATGAGGATGGTTGTATCACCAAGGTAATAGAGTCATCATAGGTGAAATTCCCCCACAGCCTGGGAATGAGGCTAACACTCGCACACACCCACACTTGGCTAGCTAGTTTACATTGTCATACCGTAGTCGCGCGTTATTAGGCGCATGTGCGTATAACTCCACAGGAAGGAAATATGCGCCTATAAGCGCAATGCTCCTAATAACGAATGACATTCCTCGAATAGGAACTGTGCTTCAATTCGAATTATAGCCTTTTTCCACTCCATAGGATCAAAAATGGCAGAGTTACTGGAAGAAGACTGTGGCGCTTAACAGCGAGTACATGGGACGAGAGTTTAACCTGCGCCTAACAGTGAATATGAATATGCGCGCCTATAAGTGAGCTGTATGCCTAATAACGCACGGCTACGGTATTCCCAAACATTTCCTCTACACGAAGTCCCCATGCAGCTAGTCAAATAGCATGTAAGCATGCAAACTTGGGCTTGCCCAGGTGGTGTTGGAATTCCACCTAGGATGACCCTATTACCTTGGTGATACGAACATCCTCATTTGTCATATAACCGCTCCTCTAAATGCCAATTCAATTACAAAGCCCTGAATCACACACACACACACACACACACACACACACACACACACACACACACACACAAATGCACACATCATAGCAACAAGCCTGGTAACTCACTCTTCCTCCAGTGGAACACCATCTGGGAACGCGAAGCTGGAGACAGGGTGTCTGGAGGGGCCAAGATGTTTCTTGTGGACCAGTACCTTCCCGTGTGGGTGCAGTGCACTGTGGAGAGGTGCCGGAAGTGGAGGAAGCTGCCTCCATCTATTGAGCTGCACCATGTGAAGCAGGATATTGTGCGCTGTAATGACTGCCAGAGGAGTGAGGATGAGGTGGGGAAGTGGAAAAATAAGCTGGAATGTGGGGGGGGGGGGGGGGGGGGGGGGGGGACTTTTCATTGTCCTGCAGAGGAGTGACATAAATCTTGGGAACAAGCGAATTCTTATGTTTAGGAATGGTGTTTCTTCATTGCCCCTCCCCCACTCCCAGGTTGTTTCCATGGTGATGTTGCCTGAGTGGATCAACACAGTCAGTTACATCCCCCTTCTCCGCTACAGTGTTCTGGCACCGTTCCTCAGCGAGTACATTCCAGATGGAGTGGGAATCAGTCCCACCACAGTGCACCACCCCTCCTGGGAAGTGGGTGGGGCAACCCAGGATGCTACTGGCAAAAAACTAAGCAGTAAGTGTATGCTGGCTAGCCTCGTTCCCAGTCCCACGCCCAGCTTTTCGTCGCTTGTAAAGCAGGGAGGGCCTGGTACATGTACATTTACTCACATGAGCATGACGTAATCGATAAATGGCAAAATATTCAGAACGTGGATGTTATTCAACCATCTACACGTTCAACGGTCAGTGAGTATGACCCCGCTAGCTACATGTAGATGCATGTGGTGTGTTACCTGGTACATACGTACCTACCTTCGCTCTTGTTCTGAGACCCAGTACATGTACCCCCATGTTCATAGATCTTTCTACCGTCTTTCTACCCTTGATGTCACTCACGTGAGGAAATATACCAGGCCTTCCCCGCTATATTGTACTGCAAGCGATGAAAAGCTGGGCGTGGGACTGGGAATGAGGCTATAGCCAGACCCTCTTCCCGCGAGGGGTAGGGTCTCGGCACGAGACTACCTACGAAGCAATCTGCGAAGGTAGTATATGGTAACTCAACAAGTGTTAGTTTGCACCCTCTGCTCTCTCTCTTTTTCATATGTACTAATGTAGGTCCCCATGGCCTCTCTCCGCTTCTCTTTGACCCCCTCCACCCATTTAACCATCCCCAGGAGGGACCCAGGGCCAGGGCTTTCACACCCGATATTATGGAACTGGAAGAGATCCAGGCTTTCCCTCAGTACCACAAGTCAGTAAGAGATAAGACCAACCTTTCCTATACAATTAGCTATTACAAGTAGCTTCACTTGCTTCGCTCGCTCAGCTGCTTCCCTCTCGTTTGCCTACATGAGTAATCTGGCGCCGACCAGCTCTCTGTGCAGAGCTGCTGTTCCTCGATTGCGTCGATCCGCTTCAACTGATTGTGTCCGCCAACTGCTGCTCGCCGCTTGTGTCCGCTTCAGCTGCTGCTCCCCCGATTAATCTTCAGACGAAGCCTTCCAATTTTTGGAAAAGCGTCCTGAATCTCAGCAGATGCATAGCGTTAGTAAGTGTGACAAGGGGCACCCAAGCAGCTTGGTCACAGTGCTCTGAGAGTTGGCTCCACTGGGTCTCTCAGTGGTACTGATACTCTGTATAATGAAGAGTGCCTATATACTAACCGTAGCCTAGGAGAGTGGTGCTTTATATGGTGATGTCATTAATGGTACCACATGCATCTTTGCATGACAATAATCATAGTGATATCCTTCAAATCACGATGATGATTAAAGTATGGTAAGTGAAAATGTGTTCCCTCAGGGAAAGCCCACAAGATTCTGATTACGGTAGCCGTAAATTCAAAGGGTGGACCACGATGAGCCAGGATTTCATAAAACTTTGTTTTCATACCACGTTTCGACCCAACTGGGTCTTCCTCAGGTACAGAAAATGAAACAGGCTAGCTATATGGACATTGAGATGCACAACAAAGGGTATAGTAGCGTTCAGGGTATGACGTTATCAGATGCACCCATCATCAAAGCACTCTAGCCGTCTAGCCGTCTGGGTGGAACGCTGGGTGGGATCTTCAAGCTTCTCAAGTCTTTGGTGGTTATGCCTCCAGGTTCGTGCCCTCATGATCAGGGGCCATGGTTCTGAGGTGGTGGATCCAGTAGCTCTCTCTTCTTCTTAGCTGGACATCATCCCTTCTGATCTTCACAATGACCATGATGGTGAAGTCCTCCATGGAATGTCCAGGTAAGTTGAAGTGTTGTGCTACTGGTTTGTTTATCTTCTTGGTTCTGATGTCTGATCTGTGGCCATTGAGGCGGATATGTAGGGCGTTCTCTGTCTCACCAACATATTGCTTGCTGCATCTACTGCACTCAGTCAGGTAGACTAGGTTCTTTGTCTTGCAGGTAGCGGGTGTGTGTACTCTGTGGGACTGGCCTGTGACCGTGCTTCTGAATCTATCCTCGGCCCTGACATGTTGGCAAGTCTTGCAGTGTCTGACGTTGCATGGACTATTTCCATTAAGCCTGGTGTCTTCAGTGATGGATTTCAGCTCAGCCCTTACCAGCAGATATCTGGGGCGGCGATAGGCAGTCATGGGGGCTTCTGGGATAGCTTCCTTCAGTCTCTCAGACACATGAAGCACTGGTACATGTAGGTAGTTCCTTATGATTTTGTTCAGGTTGGGTAGTCTAGGGTCGTACGTAGTCACCAAGGGTACTCTGTTGTTCCTCTGTCTAGTCCTTGGTTGTAGTGCAGACTCTTTGGATACATCGGTTGCTTTGTCGATCTGTTACTGTACTACCTCAGGATCATGACCTCGTCTGAGGAGACGTTTCAGCTCAGAAGTATGTTGTTGGTAATGTTCTTGTTCAGAGCAGATATGGCGCAATCGTACGGCTTGGCCATACGGGATGGCATGTTTGCAGTGGTATGGATGGCAACTGTCCATGGTCAAGTACTGGTGCGTGTCGGTGGGTTTGCTGACAACCGGCAACAAACACGACCACTATGCATTAATTAGCCTATAGTCTATACTCTATACATCGTCTGACTCGAGTACCTAGCAATCATGTATGGAGGGTGGAATGAATTAAAAACAGTCTTCTCGCTATTGAACCACATCAATACACAGCTGTCCAAACTGGACCTTCTTCGGGCTGTATTAGACAGTCAAATTGTACAACAACTGCAAGTGCACTGCTACTCAATTCTACTCTTTATATATTATGTTCGGAAAATGCCATGATGCTGGTTTTTATGGCTGGTGTCAAGTACCTAGCAAGGTGTTTTCTAATCATGCGTTGTACATGTATAGTTCTAATCTTGCATTGCTGTTTGGCGGACCGAATATCTATTGTTTTCATTGCAATAATAATTATTGGAAGTCAAACAATGCAGTTTGTTGCAAATAGAAAAAAAAACCCTGCTCTATGTGTACCTGACTGAAGTCAAAGGCGCTTCGTTTCGCTGTATTTCGGCTATTTCCTACTTTTCATAACTACCGTAGTCTCTCGAAAATACGCCCATGGGCGATGAACTTAGTGGCTGCTCAAAGAGGGGGATGGGCGTATTATCGAGGACCCCTCTCCCGAAAATAGGCCCACCCTTGACTTGAAAGTAGGCCCACCCTTGACTCGAAAGTAGGCCCACCCTTGACTCGAAAGTAGGCCCACCCTTGACTCGAAAGTAGGCCCACCCTTGACTCGAAAGTAGGCCCACCCTAAAGTAGGCCCACCCAGTACATGCGTAAAATCAAATAACATGCAAATATACCAGAGCCATACTGCTACAGTCATTCTATCAAGGCATTACTACAGCTACTACTTCCGGAGTTTCTTAGTGAGCAGGAACAATCTCTTCGTGTGAGTAGCTCTGTAGCTGCAGGAACAGGAAACAAGACACAGCAGGAGTGCTTGAATGACGTGGAGCGCTCAGACTATCTTCGGGACTCGCTGCTTCCGAGAAATCCGTAGTCTGCTAGTGCTACGCTAGGCGATTGCACACACGAAGACACAAACATGCAATGCACAGTGCACGGTCTCATGTCATGCGCTCATGCACAGCTGATTATGCAATGGCATACAACATAATGAAATTCATTGTAATTAGTACCAAGATTGCCAGCTTTCATTTCTTAGTCCCACCTCTTTGACAGTATTTCTTCTGGAGCTATTCAAGTGCTTTCCTGTTCCAGCTAGTGTGGGCGTACTTTTGAGTAATGAATGACCCTTTGCAATAACTTGTTGCGAAAAGGGGTGAGCGTATTTTCGAGGGTGGACGTATTTTCAAGAGACTACGGTATTCATAACATTACAGTATACAGTGTACGCGATAGCACCTGTTCGATGCGCATATTCCGCATTGGCAGATATGTCACGTCGATTGGAATCTCATTATATGCACCCCTCTTTATCCTTTACCAACCAATGACGCATATACCCATCATGAGACTTTCAGCTTCATCGTGTGACTTCCGGCAATGTCCAACTAGAAGTCAAATCGCTCATGAAGTTCGCAGATTGAGATCGCGATCTCGAGATTGTGCAAGACATTTGCGCAACCTCAAAATTCACTGTACAATCTCGAGATTGCACAAATTATTGCGCAGAACATAAGATATACTCTCACAGTCTTTGTTGCCATGCGCTTGCTCCCATCGGTAAGACATGATTTACAGATATGTATGCAGGCACAGCTCATGTACTGCACGTCTACATGTATGTGGGGCTAGCTTAGGTTCATCCCAATAAAATGAGCTGTGCACATTATAATGGCCTAGTGACTTTGGGGGCTGGTCTTATTTTTTTTTCTTTATCTTCATCTTTAGGGTGTATGAAACCACAAGCAAGTGGCACTCTCCTAAGATGGAGCTGTATTGCATGATGAGGAACCTCCTCCTGGCTCTTTGGTTCCTTAACTTCAAGGTACGCTGTATGTAGGATACCACTCTGTAGATCATGTGACTACGGAGCATTCTAGCTCTCTGGTTCCTTAACTTCAAGGTACGCTGTAGGATACAACTCTGTAGGTCATTTGACCACAGAGCCATGGTGTGGAACCCCCCTCCTCGCTCTCTGGTTCTCAACTTCAAAGCACACCATAGGATATGCATATATACCACTCTATAAGTCATGTGACTGACAAGAGCTTTTGGTGGAATATGATACTCCTGACAGTAAACATACAAGAAGTAGTGTTGCCATAAGTGTTGCCAAGGACAGGAATAGCTGGCCAATCAAAATTGCCACACTCATTCAAGGTGTATAATTACACTCCTGGCAGTAAACATACAAGAAGTAGTGTTGCCATAAGTGTTGCCAAGGACACGAATAGCTGGCCAATCAAAATTGCCACACTCATTCAAGGTGTATAATTACACTCCTGGTAGGGGAAAACTTGTGCTGCGTAAATTACACTCCTGGTAGGGGAAAAATTGTGCCGCGTAAATAATTAAATAATAAATAATAAATAACTGGGCGTGTGTAAAATCCGGACTGCCGGATCACCCGGATCACCAAAAATGCCGTCCAAAAAAAGAATGGTGAATTAATTAAGTATGCACGCTGGTACTAGCCTCGTTCCCAGGCCGTCTGCCGCTTCGTTTTTAGTCGCATACGTGACCTTTGAACCCTTGTCAGATAAGCAAGCTGGCAGCTTATCTGACAAGGGTTCAAAGGTCACGTATGCGAATAAAAACGAAGCAGCAGACGGCCTGGGAATGAGGTTACACTGGCGCGGCGTTAAGTGCTTGCGTGTACGGCCAGCCACATGCACAGCTAAACAGTCACCTCCTGACATGATATTGACGACTCATGATCACTGCTGTGCTGGGAAGTACAAACACATTCTGTATGCCACCAGTACCCCAGTTAGCAGCTGCACCGAATCAGGGAGTCTTTAGTAGACTTGTAGTTAGCTATATATATATACTAGCTACACAGTGCACACTGCGCGTGCAGAGCGGTCTAGCCCCACAAGCCTGGGACTCTCGATCGTAGGCCTGCCAAGTTTAACAAGTCAGTGGATGGTTGAGCAGGCGGAAATAGTACAATGTATGCCGTACATGATTGCTACTAACCTGTGGTTATTGTGCCAGTGCTGTGTCAGTCTAGTCTCAGATCAGAGCCTGACAGAGGCGTCGACGGTCTATCCAGCAACCAACAATGACGGCAAGTCCGGGCCACGCTGCCGGTGACGCTCCCATTCAGTAGCTTGTAGTGAAACACCAAGTTATCTAGCAACTAGGACTACCATACTAACGACACACGCTGACACGTACGTAAAAGCAAGCAATGGCGACTGTTTTCTGATACCGGAAGTGCGTTCAACATGCAATTACTGTAATTGTCCATTCTTTTTTTGGCTCGCATTTTTGGTGATCCGGGTGATCCGGGTGATCCAGGTGATCCGGCAGTCCGGCTTTTACACACGCCCTAAATAACTCGTTCGCGAGATAGGAATGGCCTACAGAGATTCTGACTACACCGTCTTGATCGCTACCATGCAGCAACCCAACTGCACAATTTTGGTGCTGAAACTCTCCATGGTGGTAGAGATACAAGCGCTTTTGTCTTGCCGTCGGTCGCCATTGCTCGATCGCTCTCTTCGAAGTTTGTTGCCAGTACAGTCTTACAAAGGTCCCACAAAGATTCAGACCATACAGCCGTGATCGCTGTCGCTTACATGCCAAAACTCACTGTGCTGGCTAAGTTGTGAGTGCTGTAATAATGTCTTGTCTTCCTTTTGGTCGCCATTGCTCGCGACGACTGAGCATGGTTGCCACGTGGCATGTGCATTAATTAGAACGAATTGCAATACTTAGCTTGCGCTACGGCGAGTCGCAACCGGGGTTGCAATGCGGCTATGAATGGTTTTATTCGGTACTTCAGAGCACTCTACATAATTTCTGATCTTCCCTATCTATATATAGCTATCATGATACTCACGTCATGTGTGATAATTGGAACGAACTGTCACACTTAGCTTGTGCTACCGTTTAACCGCGGCTACCAGGAGTGCGGTTGCCCCTCGCATAATATAATGTGAGTACTTACGTAGGATTAGCCTACAGTCATTCTGACTACACAGCCGTGATCGCTATCTTGCACCTGACCTGAACGTAAAAAGTTGGTGCTGGCGAAGTTGTGAGCGCTGTCTTCCCTTTGCTCTCATCTTAGAGGCGCAAGCGTCGAATCAATATATAGACGCAATGGGTGGGGCCAGGCAACACAGAGAGCCTGCAAAGCATGAAAGTGCCCAACAAACCACAGTACAACACCACAGTACAACACCACAGTACAACACAACAGCACTAGCATGCCAAACCTACAGCACAATTAATAACACAACAGCAAACTTCAATGCAAAATCAAACAAATTGGGATGGGCGAGCAATAACAAAGGTGGGCACAGTTAATTTAGAGTGCAGGGCCAGTGCACTCAGGGGAAAAAACCTCCACACACCCCCAAAAAACCTTGACAGCAAGAAAAAAACCAACCGAAAACATCCCAGCACAGAGGTCAATACAATCAACCAAATAGACATGCATGCAGCAAAACCAAGTCCAGACAACTGGTGTCTCCAAGTAACTCCCAAAGCCACAATGGATGCATGGTAGAACGCACAGGTTCCAAGTAGCTCCCAAAGCCACAACAGATGGATGGTAAAACACACAGGTACCTCGGCAGGAGAGAAAATAAAATTGCATGACTAAACATAGCAAGAATGAAACGAGACAGCTTTGCACGGCTGGAATTGCCGAGAGAATGACAAGCACACATGCTTACCCTTTAAATAACCCGCCATCCACACCTGCTCACAGCCAGCTGCAATGCAACATACGCGCATGCGTACACCATGCAACGATGAGAGCGTATTTTCTTTCTAATTTGCTACTCTCAAACGAAAGAAAAATACATGCCTTCATTGCTAGCAATCCACTGAGCGTGGTTGCCACGTGGCATGTGCGTTAATTGGAACGAATTGCAATACTTAGCTTGCACTACGGCGAGTCGCAACCGGGGTTGCAACAGCTACCAGGAGTGCGGTTGCCCCTCGTTACACTCCTGGTATAGGAAAAATTGTGCCGCGTAATGTAGTTTATAAACGTTTGACTATTTCCGAATGGCCTACAAAGATTCTGACTACACCGTCGTGATCGCTATGATGCAGTGAGACAAAATCAGAATAATTGTGCTGAATGAAACTCACCTTGGTGGTAGAAATATGAACCCTTTTGTCTCGCCATTGGCCACCATTGCTCAAGCGCTCTCTTCGACTTCCGGTGGAAGTACAGCCCTCGGGAAAGGCACACGAAGGTTCTGACCACACGGCGGTCGTTCACTGACGCTTACATGGCAAAACTCGCCGTGCTGGCTAAGTTGTGAGTGCTGTAATAATGTCTTGTCATCCTTTTGGTCGCCATTGCTCGCGATCAACCGAGCGTGGTTGCCACGTGGCATGAGCATTAATTGGAACGTATTGCAATACCACGCTACGGCAAGTACGTCGCAACCGGGGTTGCAACGCGGCAACGGTACTTGAGAGCACTCTACTGATCTTCCCTATGTATAGCTATCATATATGCATGGTACTCACATGATGTGTGATGATTGGAACGAACTGTCACACTTAGCTTGTGCTACCGTTTAACCGCGGCTACCAGGTGTGCGGTCGCCCCTCGATATTACACTACTGGTAGGGGAAAAATTGTGCCGCGTAAATAAATAAATATAATGTTTGAGTACTTAGGACTGGCCTACAGAGATTCTGACTACACCGCCGTGATCGCTATCATGCACTGACCTGAACGTAAAAAGTTGGTGCTGAAACTCACCTTGGTGGTGGAGATATGAGTGCTTTTGTCTCGCCGTTGGCCGCCATTGCTCGAGCGCTCCATCAACTTCCAGTGGCAGTACCGTTCTTAGGAAAGGCACACGAAGATTCTGACCACACGGCCGTGATGGCTGTCGTTCACTGATGCTTACATGCCGAACTCACCGTGCTGGCTAAGTTGTGAGTGCTGTAATAATGTCTTGTCTTCCTTTTGGTCGCCATTGCGACTGCACTGAGCGTATTTGCCATGTGGCATGTGCGTTAATTGGAACGAATTGCAGCTTGCGCTACGGCAGGTTGCAACGCGGCTACTTTATGAATGGTACTTGAGAGCACTCTGCAGATCTGATCTTCCCTATATATAGCTATCATGGTACTCACGTGATGTGTGGTAATTGGAACGAACTGTCACACTTAGCTTGTGCTACCGTTTAACCGCGGCTACCAGGAGTGCGGTTGTTACACTCCTGGTATAGGAAAAATTGTGCCGCGTAAATAATATAATTAATATAATCCAATATAATATATATAATGTTTGAGTACTTAGGATTGGCCTACAGAGATTCTGACTACACCGCCGTGATCGCTATCATGTACTGACCTGAATGTAAAAAGTTGGTGCTGAAACTCACCTTGGTGGTGGAGATATGAGCGCTTTTGTCTCGCCGTTGGCCGCCATTGCTCGAGTGCTCCATCGACTTCCGGTGGCAGTACCGTTCTTAGGAAAGGCACACGAAGATTCTGACCACACGGCCGTGATCGCTGTCGTTCACTGACGCTTACATGCCGAAACTCACCGTGCTGGCTTAGTTGTGAGTGCTGTAATAATGTCTTGCCTTCCTTTTGGTCGCCATTGCTCGCGATCGACTGACCGTGGTTAAGGTTGCCACGTGGCATGTGCGTTAATTGGAACGAATTGCAATACTTAGCTTGCGCTACGGCGAGTCGCAACCGGGGTTATTATATGAGATTGGCCTAATTTCTGATCTTCCCTATGTATAGCTACCATGGTACTCACATGATGTGTGATAATTGGAATGAACTGTCACACTTAGCTTGTGCTACCATTAACCGCGGCTACCAGGAGTGCGGTCGCCCCTCGATATAACATAATATAATTTTTGAGTACTTAGGATATGGGGCCTACAGAGATTCTGACTACACAGCTGTGATTGCTATCATGCACTGACCTGAACGTAAAAAGTTGGTGCTGAAACTCATCTTGATGGTGGAGATATGAACACTTTTGTCTCGCCTTTGGCTGCCATTGCTCGAGCGCTCTTTCCGACTTCCGATGTCAGTAGCTACTGTTCTTAGGAAAGGCACACAAAGTTTCTGATCACATCGCCGTGATCGCTGTCGTTCACTGATGCTTACATGCTGAAACTTACCGTGCTGGCCCAGTTGTGAGCACTGTAACAATTTCTTGTCTTCCCTTTGGCCACCATTGCTAGCGATTGACTGAGCATGGTTGCCACATGGCATGTGCGTTAATTGGAATGAGTTGCGATACCTAGCTTGCACTACCAGCAAGTTGCAACCAGTTGCAACGGCTGCTACCAGGAGTGTGGTTGCCCCTCGTAAACTATAGTAAATTATGATACACTGTAAACCTCTGCTGTACCACCACAGGAATATCTGACAGCAGAGAAGTGTCTTGCTGCTACCAGTTTGAGAGGACTCATTCGCATCTGGTGCGCGCACCACATCCCTGAAATCCTCCACTTCCTGACACAGCAGGGGTACGTGAACTGCGGGTTCATGGTGCACGCCCCACGTCCGTTCCCCTTTGTCAACATGGGGAAGAGGAAGAGCAACGTACTGATTGTAGGTGCTGGGTCAGCTGGTCTGGCTGCCGCCTACCACCTCAGAAACTTCGGGCACGAGGTATGAGCAGGAATAGAGCATTGAACGTGGATAGCACGTATAGTTATTGCCTGAGGCTGCCTTGTAGTCTGTTAAGTCAACCCTGTAATACCTAACATTGCGTATTCTCAACATGACTCTTTCTGAATCAGCTTCATGATGTCACTTCCGGTAATGTCCTTGGCAGATAGGTTCTGCGTTAGCAAAAAGGGTAGGATATATAGGGGGGAGGTGGTTGGGTTCACCCAAAGGGTGACAACAGCATGGCCATGTCTGCGCTTGGCTATAGAAAGGCCTTGGTTGGCACTGGATGGGCCCTTTGCATGATTGTGCAACATGGCCATGTCTGGGCTTGGCTGTGAAAAGCCATTGGTCGTGCCGGATGGGAATTCAAGAGTACATGTAATTGATTCTAGAAAACTGTCCTCATATCTTGCAATGTGTGGTAAAACAAAGAATTTGCATATTAATTGATTTCCAAGTGAAGGTTGACAGTGTTATGAACATGATTCCTGGAATACTGACTTTTAGAATCCCAGTATACTTCTTTCATTCTAGGTCCGGATACTGGAGGCATCAGGCAGAATTGGAGGTCGAGTAAAGGATGATTTCAGCATGGGTCCCTGTGTGGGCTTGGGGGCCATGTTCATCACTGGGATTTGCAACAACCCCCTCACCCTACTTTCCAGACAGCTGGGCATTGAGCTGAGACTTATCAATGAAGATCGTTGCGAGCTGATTAACGAACAGGGGCACCGCCCAGATCAACAGGTGGACATTGAGGTGGAGAAGCACTTCAACAAAGCTCTGGACAAGTTAGCTGAGTGGAGAGAGAAACATAAGACGGACGTCTCTCTCAAAGGTTAGACCCTTATTTAGTTTCAAGGGGCAACCACACTCATGGTAGCTGTTGCAACCGGTTGCAACTCGCTTGGTGGCACAAGCTATAGGTATTAGTGTATTAAAGCTCATTCAAATTATTCACATGTCAGTACTCCTTATTTAGTTTCCACAATAATTGGGGCAAGCCTGAGCGAGCCCCACACTAGCGTGAGTTCATTGTGCATGTGTATGTTTGTTTGCTTGTTTGCTTGGACCGACCGTTTACTGGAAATTTTAATGAGCGAATTTCACTTGCACGTGCAAAATTCAATTCAACAAACCATGAGCTTGAGAAGTCTACTTCCTGGATGCATGGATAATATAGTACATGAGGTGGATGGGAAACGGACGTGATGTACGGAACTTTCCTGCTTGCAATCCCGTTGTGGTTTATGCGTGTCCGTCTGAGGGACATGATTTGAAAACCATACTTGCTGTTACTTGGTACTGGAAAATGGGGCCAATTTGGAAACTTTATATTAACTTATTGAACAGCACTGGTAAGCTTCCTCTTACTTACATAGCACACCCAGTACACCTGGTACTATGCTCCATGAATCCTGCAGCTTTTAACACAAAGTTTGCACAAAACAGCATTACAAAGGCAAAATTAAGCTATTCAGAGATTTTGGACGTTTATAGAATGGCACTAAATAATACCGAGCAGGCTCCTACATAGCACACCCAGTATACCTGGTTCTTTCTGTTGCTGAGATTACCCAGCACAAAGTTTGCACGAAACGGCGTTACAAGGGCAAAATTAAGCTATTCAGATTTCAGGAACGGCACTTTTAAAACCGAGCAGGCTCCTACATAGCACACCCATGATACCTGGTACTACACTCTACGAATCCCGCTGCTTCTCATCATGGTTCTTTCTGTTGCTGAGATTATACCAGGAGCGCATGAGCTGCCAAAGGCGGCAAAGGAACTCAGAATGCCCGCCCTAGCAGAAGTAGTACCTTCGTGCTTTGCACTGCTCTGCTACTGCTCTCTGGTTTCCATGCAATCCGTGACCGTCTCACTCTCGACGTCGAAAGGACATGTACGCTGCGCTGGTAGCCCACGCCTACTAATTATAAGGCGACGTATTTTCGCTGTTGTTATTTCACTTCCTGGCTCCACCCCTTCTAAATCGCACGTGGTAGTTTAGCACGTAACCAGTTTGTTGTTTGCAAAGTTAACCATTGTATCAACAAGTACCCGGTATGTGTCCTCCAGACACTTCAAGTTTTGCTGCAATGCAATTGGACTCGTAAACAGACTTTCCCTCGAGCCTGGTCCTCCGTGCGTAGCTATGTATCCACGGAGGAAGACGCTCAGTGCCGCCTGAGGTTGGCAAGTACCATGGTTTGTCAAAACATTGGTCCGGTTGTTGCCGGGTCTGCCGGACCTGGTCCGCCGCCCCTGGAGGAACAGATGGACTATGAACGGTCTACCTCCTCGATGGCACCAACAAAGACGGAGATCACTGGTGGACCTACCTATTCAGTGGCGGTCGAGTGAGCGATAGGGGCTTCCGCATGGCGACAAAGATTCAGTTGACGATGCCTTGTATTGTTGCCTACCTCTCTGCTCAAGTCCTGCAAGTCAATCGTCACGTGGACCTACTTCTTCAATGGCTACAGCGATATGTTGGCTTAAGCCATGGGTGCATTATACCTTCAGCTAATAACCTGACTCCAGTTCCTGTGATGTACATGAATGTCGTTTAGTATCATAATTTCTGTGGCCTGAGGTTGTACTATGCTAATTTCTCAGTCATATTCTGATGACAGTCGTGTGCATGCAACTGCTCCATGTCCTGCATGGGCATGCACACTTCGCTAGGGCTCGCCCCCCTATGTCCTGCATTTCTGCGTTTCCACTAGTTTAGGGTTTGAAATTCTAAAACACCGTACTAAAAGGGTAAATAGTTGTGTGGTTATCTAAATGTCATATATACTATACTTGTTTGTAACTTGCAAAGTACCTCTGTTCGCAGAGAAGCTTGAAGAACTCCACAAAGACATTCTAGTGGAACAGAGGAAGACCCTTTTCTACTCAGAGGTGAGCAATGTTACATGGGTAGAACAGTCACGTATTTCACTCACAAGTCACACATTGTCAAACTTCTGTTGTGAATGGGAAATCACGGCTGTAGGGTAGGTGCAGGTATAATTAGAAGGTACCAATTATGGGTTTCGTGCTTTACTAGAATTTTTAGACATTGTCACTTTACCTGAACATTAATGTCAAACCTATCCTCTAGAATAAATGGTGCGAAACGTATAGTCGGACAATTTGGCGATTTCAGCCAAAACATCAAATTTGGCAAATTTTAAAGTTGGCGATTTGATCCTTGACAAAAATGACGTAACGGCTATGACGTAAGCCTCAGCACGAGGCGCAAGGCGCAAGGCAGGGCAACGTGTACGTGTGATTGTGTCAGAGGCCATCATGTTTTCCATACAGTTTCGAGCCCCACCGTCCGAGAGCGACTGGATTGCGCTCAGCGGTGATGCGCTCGAGCGCAACCATTGGCCACGTCCCTCACACTCTTGTTAGCGGCTTGTATAGTTCCTTCCTGGAGTGAGAGGAATCCCCGATGTCACGTTCTCTTGGGAGTATACAGCTATCTTTTTGAAATACTGGTACAGCACCATAATCGTATACCGTACGTACGTATGTGCGTGCGAACATCACTAAGGTGCGCGTGCATACCAGAGTGGCCTGCTGGGGTGGGGTTTAATATTGGCAGAAGTTAATTTAAAACCCCGCCAAACTTTCCCGCACTACCAGTATTCATGATTCGGTATTCATGATTTGGCAAGTAGCTATATAAAATTGTGATGAAGTTTTTGGGTAGTTCTGATTGTTGATACTCTGCTGGAATATCAACAAGCATGTTTGCTTGGAAACGGTTCTAGTAGAATCTTCTATGCTGTAGCTACCTACACAAAGAATGATTATAATAGGTATGAAACATAACTAGCAAAAACTGGGGTGTCTCATAATTGTATCGCTAACGTATTGTGATAAAATGCAGCTGAACTGCAGTACTGATTATGGTAAGTTTGCTGTGTTTGATGGAGCAAGCTCAACCAAGCTTTGGGGTGTTCCAGGATATTGACTAATTTGTCAGAATTGTGCTGCAACAGGCGAATGTCGACAGTCACATCGCCGAAGTTTTATGCATCAATAGTTAAGATTTCAATGTGTGTCTTTGTGTGTGTCTGTGAGTGACGGAAGTGGGATGTTCGTGGGGTGGGACAAGACTAATGTGATGCGCGACCTTTGTACTTTAATTTATTTACTGAACCTCGAACTCCGCGAAGAATGTTCGAGAACATTGGGCTGGAATCCAGCTGGGGCTGCAAGTGGATGCATGCAATCGGGGAGCAGCAGCTGGAAGCGGACGCAAACGGGGAGCAGCAGTTGAAGCGGATGCAATCGGGCCAGGGAGCAGCAGCTGATTCAAAGCGGACGCAAGCGGCGAGCAGCAGCTGAAACGGACGCAATCAGGGGGCAAGCAGACGCAATCGGGGAGCAGCAGCTCTGCACAGAGAGCTGTCCGGCGCCGGATTACTCAAGGTAGGCGAACAAGAGGGAAGTAGCTGAGCAAGCCAAGTGAGCGAAGCCACTTGTAATGTTTATCAATAGAGCTATATAAGTACTTTAGTCTTTCATTGTAAATATGTAGCATAGGTAATGAAACCTGTTTCTTTTATACAGTATTATATCTATGTGTGTGACTTGTAAGCCGTGGTGTCGGCTTGGTGCATTGCACATGTTACACTCCTGGTATAGGAAAAATTGTGCAGCGTAAATAATGAACGTTTGACTACTTCGGAATGGCCTGCAAAGATTCTGACTACACCGTCGTGATCGCTATGATGCAGTGGCACAACCACATAATAATTGTGCTGAAACTCACCTTGGTGGTGGAGATACAAGCGCTTTTGTCGTGTCATCGGCCACCATTGCTCGACCGCTCTCTTAGACATTGGTTGCCAGTACAGCGTTACGAAGGCCCCACAAAGATTCAGACTACACAGCTGTGATCGCTGTCGTTCACTGACGCTTACATGCCAAAACTCACTGTGCTGGCGAAGTTGTTAGCACTGTAATAAGCTCTTGTCTTACTTTTGGACGCCATTGCCGACTCGATCGACTGAGCATGGTCCTCACGTGACATGTGCGTTAATTGGAATGAGCTGCAATACCTAGGTTGCGCGTCCAGCGAGTTTGCAACCGGTTGCAACGCGGCTACCAGGAGTGTGGTTGCCCCTCATCACTAAAATAAATTTATGTTTATAAGCATCACCATAGTAACAAGCTATACATCACGAGTTTGTTGCCATAGTATTGTTACGAGTGTGAAGCACAAGTAACAATGCCGAAGCCAACAAACAAGTGATTTGTTTCTGGTAAACTGGTATATGTTTTTATCATACAAACCTGGAAATTCATTGCATGTTCCTCTGCCAATGAACGTAGCGAACGCACATTAACGTAGCTTGCTTGACAGCAATTTTTCATTTCTGGATGCCAAACTTTCGCGTTAGTACGGCAAGCCACAAACGCTGGGGCGAGAAGGGCTGCGTACGGAGCCACGCCGAGAACTAGCAGTGGTACGGCAGCTGGTCCATTCCAGACAGGATGCCCGAGTTTATGGACGAGTTCAACCTTGACTTCCGTAAGTACCGAGATATAATTCAGACCTCTTCAGGAGCGCAAGTGTAGTCCATACAAGGTAGTCTCTGCTACGAAACTATTGCAGATTTGCTGCCAGTTGCTGTAGCGCGCGTGAGTTGCAGTACATAATATGGATTTCTGGCGTGACCTGTCGACCTGTAGTGCTAATATGGATTTCTCACGTGACTTGTAGTACAAAATACGGGTTTTTATCAACTGTGCTTACGTAGCAGGCTTTCCCATTGAAACGTAGGTGTATATGCTTGTTAAATCTGTACCATAGTACAGTGTTGATAGCTTGTTGGTTAATTGAACTTGAGCAACTGCAACTATGCTGCACAACTGAGCCCCACCCTAGCCAGCAGTTCAGATACTGTAAACTTGGGAGTATAACTTTACCGGTAAGGTAAGGGAGGGGATTTCCGGACAAAACCGCAGCTTTCGCTCTCTAGGAGCAGTTTTTGCTGACAACTGTACAGCGTTGGAAAGTTCAAAGGTAGGGTATGCATGCACACTTACTAAAATTCGGAAGAATTGCTAAAGGGGTGAATGCGAGGGCCATGAAGTGCCATGTCCGGAATTACAATACCGTCCGGACATCCCCTCGATCCCTTCCTATTCCAAAATTTCACGTTTGAGCAGTGCTAATAGGATAGGGTACTTATAATCATGGGGTATTATGTACGTATGACGAAGTCTTTAAACTTGCACTGTATTAAAGCTAAACCTACCACTAAAATGTACCTGTAATACGTGTGAAATGTACCTGTAATACGTGTAGCTACTGTGCCTGCATAGTTGCTAGGCTAACCTCGCATCGTGCTTTAGTTTGCTGAGCTACGTCACGAAGATGCATGTATCGTGGCTGTGGTGATGATTATTTATAGGGTACTTATATGTTGGCATGGGTATATACTTCTATTCAGGAAATGGGTATTAACGGGTTCAGTAGGTATTTATTTCATAGTGAACTTGTTGATGGGTACTTCAGTACATAATCGTGCACGCGCAGGCAGTCGTAGTCTCGATCGGGTCGCGCTTGTATGTATGTTGTATGTATGTCTGTCCGTTACGTTTTACGATCAATATACCGTAGAGTACGTATCAAGCGCCCACCCCCCTCGTCATGCGAAAGTTACTGCACAGGGTTCAAAAGCAGTGTAGTAAGGGCTCACCCCCCTCGTCATGCGAAAGTTACTGCACAGGGTTCAAAAGCAGTGTAGTAAGGGCTCACCCATCACAAAGTCTTGAGCAGCATTTCTAACTTAGCTTAACCTTTGGGTAAATTTTTGCATTTCATTTACATTGAGGTATGAGCTACGGCATGCTTCTCTTTCAAGCGTCCATGGCTTCACAAAGAGGTGTGAAAAATGGACTCATAGCCAGTCATTGATATTCACAGCTTACAGCAGCTCTTGTAGTTTATACAGTGTTGAATGGGTGGGCGGATACTACATGCCTAATTAGTCTGAGTATATGTATCTAGCGCCCACCCCCTGTCCAGCAGCATTCTAATATCCCCAACCCCCCCACGCCCGCTTAATACATACTGTACTGTACTGTACGGTATGAGTTTTTTAGTTCACGTACTTCCTAGCACGTGGCGCTCTATGTCTGTGGTCATTGTGCAATGGAGGACTCGCTGTGGATGCTATGGTCACTATGTGATTCCCGCTGTGCTGCCTGTACTACATATCTGTACCTTCTCTTCTCTTTGCAGGAGGAATGTAGGCTACTTGATTTTCATTATAGCAATCTCGAGTTTGCATGTGGAGCCTCACTCAACAAAGTAGGCACTCTACACACACACACACACACACACACACACACACACACACACACACACACAATATGGGCTCCTGCACAAGCACACACATGCACACATTCACACATGTACACACACACACACATGCTCACACATACTGCATCTGATTCCAACGGGTGGCTCCTGTGTACGTATGGACGAGTGGTACTTCTGTTTCACACCACCCCTCTTACCCCACACACCTGCACACAAGGTCTCATCCTTCAACTGGGACCACAATGATAGCTTTGCACAGTTCTCAGGGTGCCATGCCCTCCTTCCTGATGGCTACCTCTCCATCCTCTCTCGGCTGGCTGAAGGGCTGGAGATCCACCTGGACACCCCTGTGAAGATGGTGGAACTCATGGGAGATGGGAGAGTGGGTGTGACTGACTCCAAGGGCAGACTGTGGGCTGCTGATAGGGTGAATAGCAGCTAATGTAGTTGTATATCTATCATACTGAATTATGTACAGACTGGCAGGACCCTAGTACAGTAAATTATTGGTGATGACATGTATAATCAGACGCGTTAGCGTCGATCGCATATATTACCGTAAGTGGGCGGGACCTTCAGTCGATACTACAGACCCATCGCACTTTGGAGTTGAAAGTTAGGTGATTCTCTGTTGCTTGGTTCTGGAACTGCAGCCAGCCAAAGCTAATCTTTGGACGAAGGTATGAGATGTAGTCGTTTGCCTCAGAAATCTCCAGAAATACTGTCGTTGCTATCGTGGACCGCTTTTACAGGAACAAATTGGGAAAAACAGCTGTATCTCAGGACCTGTGCAACGTATAAACACGGGACTTGCACCGTTGTGGTGCTGAGGACCAGCACATTCCTGAATTGCAGCACTAGAGTGTACCTGTGAGTGTCTACGCCAAAATACGGCGAAATTTCACATTGACCTGGTGGCCCTGGTTGACATTCGCTGATACTCCCTAGTGCTCGAATCAGCCACAGTGACAACAAGTGAGCCTGCAGCAGAGGGATCATGAGGCTTCCCGAAAATGTGAAAATCTCGGAGAAAGTTCCTTCAGAGAAGATTTATTGAAGCAGGGAGCGTCGTACGATAATACATCAATTTGTCCGATCATACCTTCGTCTGAAAATGAGCTTTAGCTAGCTGTAGTTCCGGAACCAAGCAACAGAAGATCACCTAACTTTCAATTCAAATTGCGATGGGTCTGTAGTATCGACTGAAGGTCCCACCCACTTCCAGTAATATACACGCTCAGCGCTAACGCGTCCGATTATACATGTCGTTCCAATAGCCAATGGCTTACTCTATATAGCGATGGAAATGCCTAACTCGGCCTATAGTCTACCTCAGCAGACGTTAGTAGTGCCGTTCATAGCACCACGGCAATCGTGAGCAGATGGTCACACAATGGTGTCACACACATTAATTTGTATAGAAACGACCTTGTAAAGGGCATAATTAACTGGTTCGATTGGGGTTTGGAAGTCATGCCGAATTTGGCGTGGCCCAAGGGCAGTGGCAGCGCAGAGCACGCAACCTTTTCATAGATCACGTGCCATCCCCATTTCCCTTTGGACCACACCCTCCTTTTTCTTGCCTTTCCTACTTCACTTGGAGGGCCTAAGTTTGGGTTGTTTACCTCAATCCTGGGCCAACTCGACACATGGTCACATCAGGAATGGTTGTTTGGTGGCAACAACTGAAAGGAACCACTAGCTTTGTGACGCTGAAATTGGGTAAGTTCTGCAAGCAGCTGCTATTCATGCTAAGTCATATGCACTGCGGTAACCGACCCCAGGGCTACAACGGCGAAACTGCAACCATTCATTGGGGCGCCAACTCATCACGATGCCCACGTCTCTCATGTAACTGGTTCGATCGGGAATATGAATACCTATAGTTTGGAGGTCGTCCTGAGTTTGGCGGACCTTGTGAACACCAGACCATGGGTAACAACCATGCATAACAATAATCCTTGAACCGACTGCCTATATAGGAAGTGGGGTGTATACACGTTCCCAACCAGTTCCATGTCTCTATCTAATAGTGTATACTACAATTCCAGTGCCTCTCTCTAGTTACACCGGCTTGCGTCGCTTACAATTCATTGCTCCACACCTTCCGGACACTTTAGGACCCTCATTGGCTTGTAAACCATGGAAGAGTTGTCTGGGCACTGATATGACAAGTGATTATCACTCAAGATGGTTACTTGGTGCACCATGAACTCTGTGGGTATAACGTTCACAGCACATCCACCAATGCTGAGAAGCATGACAGCCACTGAAGGATGTCAGTCACAGGACCAACTTTGTGCTGCAACCAGAACAGACTGTTCATATATGCCTCCTCATCCCCCAACCACATCTCTCCCTCATCTGCTGGGAGCAGCGGTAACCCTTGTGCCATAAATGACCCCACAGGGACAACTTCTGCTACTTCAGGCTTGGAGAACTGGGACACCCCCGGAATTGCCACCAATGGCGAAACAACTGAAGGGGCAGATGCTGAAGTATTGGTGATGGGTGAAGTGGCATGTGGAACACCCACAATCCTTCCTGAGTTGACTCAAACTGGCCGGTAGCGCCACCCATGGGATCGGAGAAAACCCAATCCATCCCCAGCCTCAGACCCCATTGTGCCACTACACTGGATCCCGACACACTGAAAACTTGGTATGCCATCAGATCCTGATGTGCTACTGGATCCTAATGCAACACCAGCGCTACTGGAACTTGACCTGTTACCAGATCCTGGCAAGCCATTGTATGCTGGATCCTGGTGTGCCACCTATTACGTACATACAACAGCTCACGTACTCCATACATAAAACTAATGTTCCTGGCCTGAACACAACTGGCTGGCCCCCTTGTCCATCAGTCCCACCAGTACCACAACCATTCCAAATTATCGAAGTAGCTACCTATAAGAACCTTGGATAACAAGGTGATATTTAAAGAAGCAAACTCACCGGCACCAGTGTTTATGCCAGGAATTGCATGACAGGCGACGTTCCAGCCACCAACATAGCGGTTGGACTGACCAATGCTTGTGTCAACCGTGCTCCCCTGCTCAAACTCACAATGTATCGCGACAAGCAACTGAAAGGAACTGCTAACTGTAAGTGTGTACATTTTGCAAACAGCTAGCTACTGCTCGCGATAAGTACCATCAGATCATTCATAGGGATGGACCCATGCCTCAACCTGGCTGACTCACAATGCTCCGTTAACCTTCTTTAAACTGCATATTTATGAACGGATGGATAGCTAGATAGATAGAAGGTAATATTGTAGGGGCAGTTACTGAACTTTGCCCGGATCATAATTTCATGGACATAAATTTGTATGTCTGGCTTATACCACATTTCATTAGGCACTTGTTTTCTAATTCTTGATCCTTGCATAGGTGATCGTTGCTGTACCGCTAGCAGTATTGAAGTCTGGGGCTGTGACCTTTGGCCCTATGCTAAGTGAGAGGAAAAGGAGAGCCATTGAGAGACTTGGAGCAGGACTGGTGGAGAAGGTAAGAGATAAGCTAGTGAGATAAGTAGCTATCTAATCGACAATGATCCATACTCACTCATACACAGAGATGCCAACTACTTAGCAAGTAAATGAGTGATATGTGCTGTGAAAATGTGTGAGATGGTGCTAGAATGTGTGAGGCATGCTACTGTAACAGCTCGAGTGTGCACAGCAGTTCATTCCAGCATTATCTATGATTCCAGTTGCTATTGCTTCTTTTATCCTTAGCAGATGACTCCACCACTCAACATTTTGCAGTTTGACAAGGTGGTAGCACCTGTGTTTATCCTGTACCGATCGACACAGGTCCTGGGGATAGAAGTCCATTTATGTCGCTCGAATTGCGGTCCACGTGTTATGTATACGACTATACGCGTGCCGTATTCCCAGGCCCCACCCACAAAATAAGCCTGAACGGCTAGCTACTAATGCGTGAGATTTTGCTGTAGTAAGTGCGAGAGCGTGAGACTGCAGACGAATGCGTGAGTCCCACGCCCAACACGTGAGAGTTGGCATGTCTGCATACACATCTTGCACACATGCACATACGCACACACACACACACACTCACTCGCTGTGGTTATCGTCTATGAATTGCAGGTGGCATTGAATTTTCCCTCTCCCTTCTGGCGAAAAATTGTGGGCAACGCTGACTTTTTTGGCCACATTGCTTCAACCCAAGAGAGACGAGGGATGTTTGGTGTCTTCTATGATATGTCACCAAGGCCTAACAGCAACACTACAGAACAGAATGACAGGTCTTGTATTCTGGTAACTACAGTATCAGGAGATGCTCTGAAGGACTACCGGAAGATGCCAGATGGGCAAATCGTGGAATTATGTGTCCAAACTTTGCAGTTGATGTTCCCTCAGGAGAATATCCCTCCACCAAGCAGCTACTTGCTCAGTCGTTGGGGCAGTAACCCCTACGCTCAGATGTCCTACTCCTACGTGGCCGTGGGATCGTCCGGGGAGGACTATAATATTATGGCGGAGGAGGTAGCTGGGAAGATATTCTTTGCTGGGGAGGTGGGTGTGAATGTCAGCACAATTTTGCCATAATAATGAGAGTTTGCTGTGGTTTCTATAAAATTATATATACTGCCAGTGTAATGTGTAAGCAAGTGCTACATTGCATTACATATTCACACGTATTGGAGTAGATCTGTCCCTTCAGTAATTCTTGTGAGTCAATCGTTCCTGCACTTAAAGTTGATTTTTATGAGTTTTTGGTGATTACTTAGAATGACCTCCGACTTGTCTGTCATTTTGTTCACCACTGAAGCGCTAGTGTAGTTACCGTTGCTATATTCTAAGTCGGTTAGACACTGAGACCAATGGGATCTAGAATCTTTGGACCCTTAGTAGCGTCCTCAGTACATGCACTCGGGACGCTACAGCCCAGGACCCTCATGTAGATCATTGTATATGCATATCTTGCTGAGTTTAGGTGCTATGAAATATTGAAGCTGTCATGGGGTGACCACAGTTTGATGAGTTATTGTATATCCTCTGTCCCACTTGCATGCAGGCCACCAATCAGCAGCACCCCCAGACTGTCACAGGAGCATATCTCAGTGGTATTAGGGAAGCTTGTAAGATCATTTGTAGAGACAAATCTTAGAACCAATTCTTAGTTGTACAAAATAATAGCTATTAATCTTAGAACCAATTCTTAGTTGTACAAAAATTAATTAATTTCTTTGTACATTCTTTGTACAGAATAGAAACTGCATGTTCTTATATTGTTCTGAATTATTCATGTCAGTGGCATAGCTATAATCGATGCCAGGGCCTGAGTACTGCCACTGCCAGAGGCAGTGAATAGAGGTGTGTGGCACGGAAAATGTTTTTCATGGTCATTCAGTTACCTAGATGGGCTCTCGTAGCACTGCCACTGCTTTCTGGTTTCCATGCAATCCGTGAATATCTTGCTCTCAATGTGGAAAGGAAATGTAGGCTGGTAGCCCAAGCTGCCGAAAAAGTTTCTGCCAATGCCAGTTGTTCCCTTCTGTCTTCTTCAGTCCACTTGGAGCACTCGTTGCCTTTGAGGTTTCGCTATTTAGTACACATGGCATACCATACTAGCTATATAGTAACCTGGCGAAGCTGAGAGCTGCCAAAGGCATGTGCATAGATGGCCCTTTCATGAGAGGGGTAAGGATCGATGCATAATATTATGGTTCTAGGTTCTACAGCAGCTTATTGGATTTTAACTCGGTATGATAGGGCTGGTTGAGGTTAGTAAATTCGAGAGTTGAGAGGTTTGAGATTAGTGTATTGGATAGCCGGTGATCATCAGTGCCAAAATAGATTATTATTGTACATGTACAGTACTGAGGTCTGCTAGTGCTGGTGCATGCAACCTGTTTCAATTCAGTGCAGCTAGGTTGGGGTGATTTTGGCTGGAAGTCCAGGTGGTGCGTACAACCGCTTATTGGTGGGAAGTCAATTGAAGTTTCGATCAGAGGGAATTTCCCGCCAAAACTTCAAAAGCAACCCCGCACCGTCGACTTCCCGCGGTTGCACGCGCCAGGAAGTCACTGTTCGTCTTCAGAGATGGGAGGTTGCTAGGTTCTCTGTTTTGTTTTCATGGGAGGCTTAACCCAAGATCTATTTCTCATGCTCTGTGCTTGCGTCCCAGCTCCCCCCCCCCCCCCCCCCTTGCACTCTCATACAACCTACTTGCACTTCAAAACTCAAAACACAAAGCAATGTATGACAATCACAGATAGAGTCATAGATATAAAAAGTACAGCAGTACTTAAAAACAAAATGATTTTACTTACACACAGTCATTATAATAATAACTTCTAGAGTTTAGCTTTTGCCTGTTTCAGCAGGGGTCTAATAATAACTTCTAGAGTTTAGCTTTTGCCTGTTTCAGCAGGGGTCTAAGATACTTGTAGTAGACATCGTGGACCTGTGGATATTTGTATAATGTCATTATAACATGATGGTCAACTGTGGTATAGCACGAGGTGAAGCCAAGCACTTTATTTCGTGACTGCACTGCGTGTGCCAAAATACCACATCCTATCACTAAGGCTGTACCGATACCAATCTTTGATCGGGATCGGTACCGATATTAGCATTATCGGTATCGGATTGATTGGTCACGTGCAATGAACGGTTAGCTTTTAAACACCTGTATGCATTAGCAAAGATTAGTATGGCAATTTGGTGTAGTCAGCAGTGCGCATGCATGGTACTGCAAACGTCGGCGGTTCGAATCCAGAGGAACTCTCTTTTGTAACTTCCGTTTTGGTTTTTATAACTCATTAATTATTCATAAGTGCATATCCCGTGTGCAAAGAGTTAAGGATATCGGCTTGATCGGTTTAAAACTCGAGTATCAGTACAGCCTTATTATTGGCAGGATATAACCTTGAAAAATCGGAATCGGGATCGGAGGCTTATTTTAGTATCAGTACAGCCTTACCTATCTCAGGTTAATCCTATATCCTACATCACAGTGGCTTTCTTAGTGGTGCTGTAGGTCAGCGTTGGTGAAACTTTGAGTGTCACTTGACATGCAGTAGGTGCAATTGGTAGCAAGGGCTGAGGGTTGGCATGGAACGTCGTCATGTCATGCAATACGCATGGTTGTGGTTGCTGGTTCTGGTTTGGTACAGGTTTGGAACCAGAGTGTATAAGTCGCCTATACACGGCTGCGTGTGCGAGCAGCTCATCTACGGTGTATCCGCTCATGAAACTTAGGGCAATAGAGGCAGTCGCTTTCTCCGCTTCAGCCATACTCCCTTTCTCTACAACTGAAGGTAACTCAGCTGTAGGCTCCCTAGCAACCAGGTATTGCAACATCGTTACAGCAGTACCTCGAGGAAAGTGTAACGATTGGTTAAACCAAACAGTATATCAGATTACTGCGTAACGTGTAGTATAGAGCTGTTATATTGTAGATTGTAGATGTAGGATTTGTATGGATATACTTGCACAAGGGGATACGCAAATGTGTACGTAGATATTCAAGGGAGTATACAAGGGTGTACAGTGGTGGGCAAGGGTGCACAAGGTACACAATCCTTTCCTCAAAGCCTTGGCAAGAGACATCCATAACTGAATGCCTTTAGTTGCATGTTGGGGTGAGCCTGAGTGAGCGCCATATAGACGAGTTTGCTGCAAATTTTCCATATATATGTATCATACGTATACGTCGTGCCGTAAATCACTTCCTGCTCGTATTTTGCGTGTTCTTGCGTCATGCGTTATTTCCAAACTGAGTTCACTTCCTGCTCGTGCGTTGATATCATGATGTCGCGGAAACTGTCTAACTGAGATGCGAACTATGAACAGTCTACCTCAACAAGGCCTTGCAAGGATGGAGGGCGAGGAAGTCATCTCGGTGGGAACAACAGAGACAGAGACCACTCCTGGACCTACCTGCCAGACTGCTTCAACGCTGTGAAGTGCACGAGTATAATTTTGTAGTGTCATAACTTCGGTGTGATCTGTGTCCTTAAGTTGTGCTACGCTCTCGGTCAGACTCACATTCTGATGACATGCACATGCAACTGCTCCATGCACATTTCAGGACATGCCGCACTGCTCCACATTCACCAGGCCACGCACATTCAGCACCTGCATGTACTCGCTCAGGCTCGCCCCACAATGTCCTGCATTCCCCTAGTCATAATGATGCTTGTGTATGGGTACATTACACTCCTGGCAGGGGAAAAATTGTGCCGCGTAAATAATTAATGTAAATAATTCGTTCCAGCGATAGGAATGGCACACAAAGGTTCTGACTACACCGTCGTGATCGCTATCATGAACTGTCCTCACTGTACAATTTTAGTGCTGAAACTCACCTTGGTGGTGGAGACACAGGCGCTTTTGTAGTGCCGTCAGCCACCTGATTGCTCGATTGAAGTTCGTCGCCAGTACAGCTATTACGAAGGCCCCACAAAGATTCTGACCACACAGGTGTGATCACAGTCATTCACTGATGCTCACATGCCAAAACTCACCGTGCTGGCGGAAGTTGTGAGTGGTGTAATAATTTCATGTCTTCCCTTTGGACGCCATTGCTGACTCGATTGACCGAGCATGACCCTCACGTGACATGTGCGTTAATTGGAATGAGCTGCAATACCTAGCTTGCGCAACCAGCGAGTTGCAACCGGCTACCAGGAGTGTGGTTACCCCTCGCAACATTAACCAACAAAATCGTCCAAACCTCTTTCTTATTTCTGGGAGCCTTCTGTGCCCACTCATACAAGTGCGTATACACATCTCCGTCATAGCGGCCAAGCACCGAGTTGAGGATCTCGTCTGGCATGTCAAAAGCATCCACAAGGGGAATGGCCTCCTTCCTCACCTCCTTTAAGAGAAAGTACAGCTGCTGTTTAGCCAGAGAGAGTTGGGAGGGACTCATGTAGCCATCCTGGAGTGAAGGAAGGTGGAAGAGGTGCGAGGAGGAGGGGGAGGGAGGAAGGAGGAAGGGTGGCGGAGAAGGAAGAGTAGGGAAAGAGGAAGGGGTTTGAGGGATGAGAAATGAGGGAGAGAAGCGAAAGTTGGGGTAAGAGAGGGGGAGGAGGGGAGGGAGAGGAGGGGAGGGAGAGGAGGGGAAGAGGGACATGGGAGAGGAGGGGAAGAGGGACATGGGAGAGGAAGGTTGGAGGAGGAGGAAGGAGAGTGGTAGGGAAAGTTACAGTCCTGGTGGGGGGAAAATTGTGGCACGTAAACAATGATTGTAATACATTTGGCTACCTATGAATGGCCTACAAAAATGATGATTACACCATCGTGATCTAGAATAGACGCCGCGGCGTTTATTTATTTCGTTGTTCAGTTTGGTGCGGCGACTATTCGAGGGCGGCGTTTATTACTTTGGGCAGTATGACCGTGCCACTTTACACAGCATGCCCGCTCCCCGTTGAATTACGTTGACAAGCTGGTATGGCACATACAAGAAACACAACACAACAACTCACAATGGGCAAGATTCGGCAAGGGCCGTCTGCAGATTGAGCACTGAGCACATCGATTAGCCGTCGCTTTGCGACAAAGCGATACACACGGGACGAAAACGATGGTGAAGAAGATGCCTTCGCGATATGGCAACGAGCTCGAGTCCCAGGCTGTCTTCTACGACAGTTGGAAGACGCCGCGCCGCGCCAGTAGTACAAAGTGTCCGCGTCATTATACTTTACGCACATGCAAATCCGCCGCGGCGTTTATTTCACTCAGCGCCTCCAATTGTGCGGCGTTTATTCAAGGGCGGCGTCTATTCGCGGAAATACGGTATGCAGTGACCCAAACGTGTGACTTCGGTGCTGAAACTCACATTGGTGTTGGAGTTACGAGCACTTTTGTCTTCCCGTCGCCCACCATTGCTCGAATGCTCGTTTCTACGTTTGTTAGCAGTACAGCTCTTAGGATAGACCCAGAGATTCTGACCACACGGTTGTGATCGCTGTTGTGCACTGACGCTTATGTACCGAAACTCACCCTGGAGGTCAAGTTGTGAGCACTGCAATAATTTTTTGTCTTCCCTTTGGCAGCCATCGTTCGCTTCAACTCATGCAGCATGGTTGTCACATGATTGCCGAGCGGGAAGCGAGGCAACTAATCGTGCAGTGTAGAGGTCGAATCTGGGCTACTATATTTGTCCTGTAACGCATTGGAATGCAATTATTGTGGCCCCGCACGTAATTTACGCGTTGGACCCCCGCGCGCGCGCGTATACAACCCGCACACGCACCATGTAATCTCACCTTTGTCATTTGTCACTGCATGCTGTACGAGTATGAGTGGTTTCTGACAGGAGACGACGATTGACAAGGCAAAGAGTGCAGCGACATCGAGGGAGAACTGATGAGGCGAGGAGCGAGACTGCCATGGAGAGCGGCTGACCGCAACAGACTTGGCAGGCGGAATGAAGTTGACGTTCGCCGTTCACAGAGACTCGCTATCACTCGTGGTTATGTTCTGCAACTGCCAAATTGTATCAAAGCTTCCCGCGAGGCATCTCTGTGTGGTCAACCACGAATGCACTAGTATATCTGTTAATTGGAATGAGCCGTGAGCTGCCAGCCTAATTATACAGGCGGTCTTTGAACAAGGCTAGCTGTATGTAGTGAGTACCGTAGAGTAGAAGTAATAGTTGTACCATGGCTTGCTAGGGTGTATGGGATTTGTACCCTGAGTGCAGTTAACGTATTCACGAGGGCGAAGCCCGAGGCAATACATAAAGTGCCTGAAGGGTACAAATCTCATATATACACCCCAGCAAAGCTATGGTATATACAGCTGACTTGTACCATAGTGTCAATTAGTGTCAACAGCTGCCTAGCAACACTCAGGGTATATTGATATATATATATTACACTCCTGGTATAGGAAATAAAGTGCCGCGTAATGTTACACTCCTGGTATAGGAAAAATTGTGCCGCGTAATGTAATCTAATCTAATCTAAACTAAATAATTAAATAATAAACGTTTGACTATTTCGGAATGGCCTAGAAAGATTTTGACTACACCGTCGTGATCGCTATGATGCCGTGACACAAAATCAAAATAATTGTGCTGAAAGTCACCTTGGTGGTGGAGATATGAACGCTTTTGTCTCGCCGTTGGCCACCATTGCTCGAGCGCTCTCTTCGACTTCCGGTGGCAGAACAGCCCTCGGGAAAGGCACACGAAGATTCTGACCACACGTCTGTGATCGCTGTCGTTCACTGACGCTTACATGCCAAAACTCACCGTGTTGGCTAAGTTGTTAGTGCTGTAATAATGCCTTGTCGTCCTTTTGGTCGCCATTGCTCGCGATCGCCTGAGCGTGGTTGCCACGTGGCCTGTGCGTTAATTGGAACGAAATACAATACTTAGCTTGCGCTACGGCGAGTCGCAACCGGGGTTGCATCGCGGCTACCAGGAGTGCGGTTGCCCCTCGTAATCTAATCTAATCTAAACTAATCTAAACTAATCTAAATAATTAATAAACGTTTGACTATTTCCGAATGGCCTACAAAGATTCTGACTACACCGCCGTGATCGCTATGATGCAGTGACACAAAATCAAAATAATCGTGCTGAAACTCGCCTTGGTGGTGGAGATATGAGCGCTTTTGTCTCGCCGTTGGCCGCCATTGCTCGAGCGCTCCATCGACTTCCGGTGGCAGTACCGTTCTTAGGAAAGGCACACGAAGATTCTGACCACACGGCCGTGATCGCTGTCGTTCACTGACGCTTACATGCCGAAACTCACCGTGCTGGCTAAGTTGTGAGTGCTGTAATAATGTCTTGTCTTCCTTTTGGTCGCCATTGCTCGCGATCGACTGAGCGTGGTTGCCACGTGGCATGTGCGTTAATTGGAACGAATTGCAATACCGTTCGCGCTACGGCGCGGCGAGGGGTTGCAACGCGGCTATTATTCGGTATCTCTAAGTCATTTCTGATCTTCCCTATATATATAGCTATCATGGTACTCATGTGATAATTGGAACGAACTGACACGCTTAGCTTGTGCTACTGTTTAACCGCGGCTACCAGGAGTGCGGTTGCCCCTCGATATATATATAGTATATAGGACTCCAAAGGCCCTGCTTAGTGTACATGGCCGGGATTTGTCCACTGTGGTGGTGCCTTTAAATCAAATGACCATGCACTATGGTACAACATACCAAACGCCCACTGAAACCTGACGTTCTGTCACATACCATCATAAACTCTCCAGCGTCCTTCACCAGATAGAACATGGCAAAGAGGGCACAGAGGGCACTCATAGCAGCAAGGTTGCTGGGAGACAGACCAGTTGAGTGGATCACTTCCTGGAAGCCTTTCAAAACAACATACTGACAGTGGGCCTGTGGGTTGGTGGGCAGATGTGAGTGTGTGTGTGTGTGTGTGTGGGGGGGGGGGGGGGGGGGGGGGGGGGGGGGTATGTGGGGTATGTGTGACAATGTGGGGGAGGTGATGTGGTTCAGAAGGTAACTTGGGCTCACAATGGCAGCTGCAGTCCAGTCCACTGTGGAAGAATTCCATGCCTCACTCTGACTCAGACCATGCTTCAGTGCCTGCTGGTAGGACGCTGTTGCCATGGTAATCATCCTACATGTATAAGCAAGTTTGCATGAACAGTCAATCAATTTCGGATGTCTCTTGTTCTGCCACGTCATTCAGAGAATAATTATTGATATCCCATGTAAGAGAAAAGACACGACAGTCCTAGAACCAGGAAATGAGCTCCAAACTACTGCCTTGTTGACACCTGGTCCTGCTAATACAATTTATTGCATGATCACATTTCTACCACCTTGTACTGGATGCTTAGGCAACTGAATTTGTGTCATCACAAAATTAAAATTAACAACTTTTTTGAGCAACAAATCATCAGACCACTTAAGGTATACATATGTATCGCAACAAAACCTGTTCAGAATATCAAAGCATGCCACGCATTATAACATATACTGTTTCACCTCCTAGCCCTCTGCCTGTATGCCTCAAGCTGGATATGGGGGTCCATGAACTGTTGGCCTGTCTTGACCCCACAATGTTTGTGTACAGGATAATCAGATGCCAGGTAACCCATGTTGCTAGGCAACCGGGAGGCAGGAAGACATTGGGTGAAGAGCTTGTGGAGATACCTGTCACAGTGTGTGTTTGTGTGCATGGGCGGTGAGGAGTCGAGAGTGATATATAGGTGACATAATTTACAGTAAAATCCCATCTCTCCTGGCTGACCTCGCAGTCTGTAGGTACATGACTGTGTTTTCTCCCTCGTATGTTACACCACCAATGTAGTTGACATACAGGAAAGGCAGACCGCTGGATAGAGAGTAACCATGACCACCGCACGCCAAACGACACAACTGGTGGGAGCACAAGAGTGGGCAGGGATATGCACATGTGTACAAGATACAATGTACGGGTTTACAGTGCTAGTGGTGCCATATAAACCTCACCTCAATGCCCCGGCAAGAGACATCTGTACTGAATGCCTTTAGACCTGCGCTGGTAGCATGCAGCTGTGAGAAGGGATGGTACAGTGTAGATGCGCATGACCCAACCTCTAGGTATCCCAAACTGCACACCACACACACAAAGTTCAAGTCTGCATACAGCAAAGTGCAGCATGCACCTATATAGCCTCGTTCCCAGGTTCCACCCAGTTTTTTTGTCGCATACTGTACAGTATGCAACAAAAAGCTGGGGAGGAGCCTGGGAATGAGGCTAGCTAGTGCTGGTCGATACTAGAATTGCTTTGCATATCACGATACCATTCCCACTTATCACGATATAGTTACTAAAATTACTAATTGACATTCAAATTTCAAAATACAACTTTCCATTTCCAATATACAGATGAAACAGCAGAACTACTGTAGTAACTAATCTAAGTACTTTAGAAACACAAAATGTTGACATTAGCAAGCAGGTCTGGCTGTATTAACAACACAGCCCCTGAACAATCCCTGGCAAGCGCACGCACCACCTAAGAAATAGAACCAGAGTCCAGTCTAGCTACGTAAATCAGCGTTTTTGGCTACTCTGGCAGTCTGGCTAGTATCTAGCTACTATCTAGCTACCTTGAGCAACGCCTATAGGCATACATACCTTGCTTGAATCGGTGATCCGACCGTCATTGTGCTTTGAAAATCCCAAACTCCATGATGAAGTGGAAGAAGATTCTTCTCTCAGATGCTCAGCACGTATGGCCATTTTTTCACGTGGATTGCGGGACTGATGCAGACTGCGCATGCGTCAGCGTAATGCCCCGGCGCGGCGTGTGCAATGCCGCAATATTCGCGGACTAGTGACGATATACTAACGATATTGGTGGTATCGATACTACGATAGTAACGTACGTATCGATACTATTGCCCAGCACTAAGGCTAGCATGCACATACAGTATTACATGCACGTTTGCACACACACACAGACACACACAGACAGACAGACACACACACATGTACACACAAACACACCCTCACACACAAACGCACTCACACACAAACACGGACATATATTATACTTCCTGGCAAAACCTCCAAATTTCCCTCCGGCATTCATGCGCATGCACATGCACGCACACACACACTTTCACACATGTATACAGTACACTCACACACAAACATACTTCGGGCAAAGCTTCCAAATTTCCTTCCGACATCAGTGTCCGGCATTTAATGTACTGCTGCATCATGGAGATCCCTGCTTGAGTGAGGGCATAGGCTGATGCCAGCAGAGGCAGGAGCTTGAATTGCTGGGTCTGGTAGTCTAGCACCTGCGTCTCAGGTCCACTGGGGGGTATGCAAGTGTGGGAAAGAGTATGGAAGAGCAGGAAAGAGTATGGAAGAGTGGGACAGAGTATGCAAGAGTGAGAAAGAGTATGCAAGAGTGGGAAAGAGAAAGAGTATGCAAGAGTGGGAAAGAGTGTGCAAGATTGGAAAATAGAGTGAGAAAGAGTACGCAAGAGTGGGAAAGAGTATGCAATAGTGGGAAAGAGTATGCAAGAGTGGGAGAGAGTATGCAAGAGTGGAAAAGAGTATGCAAGAGTGGAAAAGAGTATGCAAGAGTGGGAAAGAGTATGCAATAGTGGGAAAGAGTATGCAAGAGTGGGAGAGAGTATGCAAGAGTGGAAAAGAGTATGCAAGAGTGGAAAAGAGTATGCAAGAGTGGGAAAGGTATGCAAGAGTGGGAAAGGTATGCAAGAGTGGGAAGAGTATGCAAGAGTGGGAAAGGTATGCAAGAGTGGGAAGAGTATGCAAGATTGAGAAAGAGTATGGAACAATAGAGAGTACGCAAGAGAGCCCAACAGTGAGCAGACATGAGCAGGCCCTAACCCAGGAGCACTCCCTCCCTGTCTCCGCACAACACTGTATCTAATTGCGACAGTGATAGCTCGGGACAGGGCTTTGGCGGTGTGGATGACTATTCCAGAGCGAACCTGTACCATAGTACCGTATGCGATCTTGGCTATAGGGGGTTTGGAATAAGTGCCATCCGGTGCTACCTGTGGGAGGAGTGTGTGTGTGTGTGTGTGTGTGTGTGCGTGCGTGTGTAGCCTCGTTCCCAGGCTCCCCCCTGTGCGCGTGGTGAAGAAAAATACGGAGGGGGAGAGCCTGGTACGCTTTCGCACGTGATTCCACAGCACTGACGCGTGTCGACGTCACGAAATTAAACATCAGCAGTGTAAGTGTTCACGTCACTCACGTGCAGCAGCTGCTGTATAATATTATACGTAGTTTTGAAGCATGGAACCGAGAGTTACAAGTCTTAGCCTGTAGAAGCATAAACAAACACCACGCTGTGCAGTAAATGGCACTCATCAATCCTCGGGGACAGATTCTCGTCACCGGACAGTCTGGAACGAGTAAGTTGCATTTTGTAGCTTATACTGAACTGTACCGCTATCCACGGGTGTCTGTATTGCCAGGTAACGTTCTCCGCAGTCGTCGCCATCGGTAAATCTTCCCTACGTCGCTCTATTGCTGCTACAGAAGTCGGCACGCGCCAGTTGTGACGTAACAGATAAGTGAATTATGGCAGTGACGTCAACGTGCCGCGTATCACGTGCGAAAGCGTACCAGGCTCTCTGCCCCGGTATTTTTCGTCGGTGCGCGCAGGGGGAGGAGCCTGGGAACGAAGCTAGTACATGTGTGCGTGCGTGCATGCGTACGTGCGTGTGTGTATGTGTGGTGTGTGTATAATGGGTGGTGTGTCCATGCAAATGACCTTGGAGTACTTCATCAACATCTGGTCACGAGGAATGCGAACGTTGTCCAGCTGGAGAAACCCATTGTCCATCCCAAAGTACCCAAACTTGGGACCAATGTCACCCACCTTGATACCTGTTAGTGGATACACAAAAAACTCCCATAACTCTCCAGGTAGGGGAAAATTGTTCCAATGTTTCAGCATTCTGGAAGGTGCACAAAGAATCTTACTACACAATTGGTTTACCAGGAGTGAGGTTACCATTAAATTTTGATATACATTTGTTGACCATCTGAGATCTACGTAGTCACAGTGGTCTAACCCCAAAATTACACTCTTGGTACGGGAAAATTGTACCACATAATTAAAGTAATGACATCAAACCTCGCTCATGCACAGCTCACAGGAAAGGCCTAGGTATCAAGATTCTGACTACACTGTTGCGATCACCATCATGCACGTACTGATCCAAACGTATAGTGTGCTGAAACTTACCTTGATGGCAGGGTTAGGAACACTTTTGTCTTCCACTGTCATCCCATAACATTGACTGCCATACTGCAAATGCAAGGTGTGCGTTAATTGGAATGAAGGCCCAGTATGAGTCCAATTTGAGCAAGCAGGTCGTTATTCTGCCATGCATCGATCCACAAGGTGGCTTGGGCAATGATTCACCGGCTACCAGGAGTGCAGCTTCCACTCGTAACTTACATAAAATTAATACAGTACGCATACTCCAAGATTCTATACTCAGCAGCTCTCGAACCATATTAATGGTGTTCTCAAGTTCTGGGTAGGCCTTGGCGAATTGTGCAAGCGTAACATGCGTGGCGTAATAAAGAGTTGCTAGCTAGGAGCATAATAATTACAAGTAGCTTCGCTCGCTTCGCTTGCTCAGTTACTTCCCCTCATTCGCCTACGTGAGTAATCCGGCGCCGGACAGCTCTCTGTGCGGAGCTGCTGCTCCCGATTGCTTCTGCTTCTGCTGCTGCTCCCCGACTGCATCCACTTCAGCTGCTGCTCACCGCTTGCGTCTGCTTCAACTGCTCCCCAATTGCGTCCGCTTCGGCTGCTGCTCCCCAATTGCATGCATCTGCTTTTAGCCCCAGCTGTTCAGGAAGATTCCAGCCCATGCCCGGGCCTATTCTCAAACATTCTTCACTGAGTTCGAGGTTCAAGTACGAAGGTCGCGCATCGCTAGTCTAGTCCCGGCCCACGAACATCCCACTTCCGTCACGCACAGATGTACACACACATTGAAATCTTGATTGTAACCTTTCAAGGTCTGACTTAGTTGTTACTTTTAAACTTTTAATGATTGAACAGCTAGAACTAGCCTGACTACTTCAGATACAGGGCCAATCTTACATGTACTTAGTGATAGCCTTGTTCCCAGGTCTTCTCACCCCAGCGTTTGTCGCTTGCGGAACTGCAAGCGACAAACGCTGGGGTAAGAAGGCCTGGGAACGAGGTTACTTAGTGACACTGGCAGCAGTTCAGAGTTTGCCAAATAGGCCACCTGTGCTCATGAATGATATTATCAATGAACATAATGTGAGCATAAGGCCAAGTGAATTTGAAAGGCCAGATTATATAGGCACACCAAGAGGAATTTTATTTGCTGTGATAGTACATGCTCAATCAGTTGATTGATTATGTGGTCTGGCAAAGGTGACGTTCTGTCTAGTCCACCAGAGCTGTACACATAGTACATCATTGCTAACAATCCGTAAATAAAACGACCGCACACCGGCTGAAGAGCGCACACACGGGGATGAGAAACTATTTTACTTGGCCTAATAAACAATTCTGAAACCATAATTTAAGAGCATTTGAGCATATATATAGCATAATAGTGAGCATATATATAATTCACCAAGGCCGATCATGAGTACTGGGATGCTTCTTAGATCGTAACACCATGATCTTCCCTTACCTGGGAGGGGGGTGTGGTCCTCAAGGCTCCTGATTTGAACAAGGAATGGATGTATCCCAAAGTCCTCTCCCCTTGTAATCAGCCGTGCCAGTACCACGGCATGGGTTGCAACGTGCCCCACTGTGGTGCATGAAGAAATTACATGTAGAGTCTTGCTAGTGAAAGATCACTGAATTGTACAGAATGGCATACCAACCAACAGATGAGTTATGGGATTACCCACTACTGAGAAAAGATTATTACATAGGAGGATTACAGAGGAGCTCTCAGGAAAATGACAGCAGAAGAAGATTACAGAAGATTACAGAGGAAGATTACAAAGGAGGATACACTGTGTTGAGTGCAGACCTGAAGTAGTGGCTAATAAGATCACCAGACACCTCTCCACAAGCTCATTGTGAAGTGTGCATGGAAAATGTTGGTCCTTAAAGATACAAAACAGCTACCTGCAGTTTCTATAGTCTATGCCCACTGCCATATAGGGGACCGGGACTACTTCCACTGTAGATTTAACTTTCATACAATTTTGTAGCTCATGAGTTCATGAAGCAGTGACTCACGAGTGCCCGGCCACCACTTGGTAGCTGTTAGGGTGGGAGTGTTGAGAATGAACTCCTGTGAGGCAGGATCATATGTCGCTGTGGTCTCCAGCCCTCGGATGTAAGTGCCTGAGAGGAGGAGGGGAACACATTCACATATTTCTTGGTCTCTTGCCGGCCCATCTCTCAATGACAGTTATGTATGTACAGAAAGTTATAGAAGACCGGAAGCAGCAACCAGTGGACCCTCAACCACAAACAGGGCTCAGGCTGAATTAAACTCTGCTTGATACCCAGTGTGTACTATAGCGGTGGAAGTTTCAACAAGCAAACCATCTTTGTTCGCATAGCACGAGATAAGTATTCCACGCACAATCATCAGGTGTTCATCTGTTTTGGCTTAAGCATGACTCTAATAACTGACTTGATGCGTCTCGGCACGACTTGGTATCAGCTACAATCATGCAGAGGACATGGCAGTTGTTTATGACTGCAAATCCTGTTAGCTATGAGACTTTCAGCTGAAGTCAGCGTCAGAATCCTTGGAGGTTCTGTGTGATCCGGGGTGGGTCAGGGTGCATGAGGTGGGAATGTTCACCCAAAGGGTAAAAGCAATATGGTCGTGGCTGGGCTTGATGTTTAGTCAGAGCCAGTTGGGCCATTTTAATTCACAAATGGACCTAGAGAACCCCTTGGCCAATTCTTTCAGCAATTATCTAGCTAGTTAGCTAGAGCTGCACACTGGGTATGGATGAGTGAGTATTCATTGTCCTGATTTACATAGCCACAGCCTTTGTGAGTGGATTCATGAGCAACAAAGCAAAACCCATAATCACATTTTGAGATCTACTTGCACGCTATAAATACGTTTGATATCCTATTAAGCGTGGAAAGCAGATTGCTGCACTTGCGCGGGCGCATTGCGAAAAGCGACGACGTACGTACGTACCTACACATCCAGCACTGTGTCTCGGCACCAAAATGTAACGGGATGTAGGGGGTCATGCACTGCTCTGCTGTTGTTTTGTGTGAATCATCGTGAGACATTTAGGCTAGCCCGTCCGAAGAAGAAGAAAAACAATTGTCCTGGTGTGGTCTTTTCATGACAGTTTTTCGCGACGCGAGGAGTCTTGTTGGTCATGATGAAGATGAATGGTACAACCTGTATGTGGTTATAAAGGTTTAGAAGTGTACCATTTCTGAGATTTGGTTTATACTAGCAGAATGTATAACATTGTGGGGCGAGCCTGAGCGAGTGAATGCAGCATCATTTCACTCATTCGAATGTAGCTAACTCAACCTCAGGCTGTAAAATTGCAGCAACTGTATGGACAGTACATGATGAAGCTACATGCGGCACGAGCAGACAGTGAAAGCACTCTCGCTGTCTTCTTTCACTATGCAGTAGCTCCCATGGCTGTAGCCATTGAAGAGCAGAGGTCTACGAGTAAGTGACTTCAACACAGTGAGCAACCGTGCAGCCGCGAGTCGCAATCGGTGAACTTGTAGCTAGCTATAGCTATAGCTTGATCAGTCAGAGTCGCACTTTCGCAGTCTTTGTGGCCGTGCGGTACCGCGCATCGCTGTATCCATTGAAGAGGTAGACTCGTGAGTGGTCTCCGTCCCTGTTGTAGCCATCCAAGGAGTACATGGTTCACTCTCAGAACTAACTCGATCTTGAGAGCTAGCTACAGTGCTTCGTTACGTTGTCGAGCGAGCGAGCACGTACGTGTGAATTATCATGACGCAAGTAACTTTCGGTTATTTGCAGAAGCGTTTATTTACGGCACGACGTACGCATATATACATACATACATACAGACACGGCTCACGTTCTACACGTCTATGTGGGGCTCGCCCCAATTAGCATATATAACAAGTCTGTCGTATCCCTACATATAGAGTCTACCATCCAATGTGGTTTCACGACTGATAAGTATTGGTGAACAGATTCAAACAGCCGAACTAGATGTACCCACATTGAAAGTTGACCAGCCTGTAAGTCTGTACATTAGTAAGCCAGGAAATGTAGGTTTCATATGCATACACCCTCTCTGCTCATACACGCACATACCCCACACCACTATACTACACACACACACACACACACACACACACACACACACACACACACACACACACACACACACACACACACACACACACACACACACACACACACACACACACACACACACAATCATGCACGCACATGCACTTACATACATGTACACTGTTACACACACTACATACTCAAAAACCATCCATGCACACACACGATATGTAACGACAAGTTGTCGGTCTCCAACCTCCTCCAATAGTTAGTTGTGTTGTCTCAAAGGTCAATGCTGGTAACATACTTACCATGGCCCATCTCTGTTTGAGCATAGGCCCCAATAATCTTGTAGTCTCTGGCCAGTGGAAGCCATTTCGCCTGCTGTTCCACCGTCCCCTGGCCCTACATAAGGGAGAGAATATGAAGTGTGTATATATATATATCCAGTGTCCCCCCCCCCCCCCCCCCCCCCCCCCCCCCCCTCACTTTCCACTACATCCTCCATCCCCCCCCCCCCCCCCCCCCCCCCCCCCCCGATGGCTTGATGTGGTCATTGGAATGCCCCCCTTTCCTGTCAGCTTTGACACCCTTCCATCTGGCTACATACTCAACTCCCCTCCTCTCCTCCCCCTTTCTTTTCCCTACCCCTGCCCATTATGTGCTAACATACATGTACCTCTATGGTTGGTATGAACATGGACTCATTGAGACCAGTCGGTAGCTCCTCATTTGTGGCACTGCATTTGAAAACAGACTGGAGATTATGAGGTGATAACAGACTAATAATAAGACTACACATCCGCATCATGCCTCGTTCGCATGGCATGCATACGTGTGGCCTGAGAACGTGCTTGTGAGTACAGCTAGCTACTGTGACTTTGATAGTGTGGATCCAATGTCGATAACGCTCACTGTTTGATTCCACATGTAAGCTCTGTAGCAAGGTGAAGAAGGCCCTGCTTGCTTGTACCCAACCCTCTGGCTATACGTGAGGCCGTTGCGGTATAAACAAATGTCTGACTGCGCTCACCACAAATCTCACACCATCGAGTTCTTGTGGCAAATAAAAGTTACTTGGCTGCGGCCTGAAGCTGGCATGTCAGAAACTCGCAGCGTTATCAACATTCCTGAGCATAACAGGTAACCGGTACATACATGTACGTATATGTATAGTGACTACGTACACATAGTATATACGTACGTACGTACATACACATATCGCAAAAGCAGATCACAAATTCAGAGCCTTGCGCTAAATTTATTGCTATTTTAATATTTAGATATCTGGTTTACATGTACTTCATTTTTCTGTAAATTATTTTAGTTGTACATAGTTCCAGGGGCAACTGCACTCCTGGTAGCAGCGTGACGTATGTATGTACATGTGTGAACTGTATGTACTGGTACCTGTCACACCCAGGAATGTTGGTAAGTTAATGCTATGCGGGTTTCTGGCATGCCGACTTCAAGCCATAGCCAAGGACTTTCATTTCATGAGGACTCGATGGTGTGAGACTTGAGGAGTCAAACACTGCATGAATGCAGCCAGACATCTGTTTATACCACAACTGCCTCTCGCAGAGGATATAGGGTACAAGAAAGTGGGGCCTGGGAATGAGGCTAAGCTCAATTAATGCATAATGTGCACTTCATCATTAGACCAAGTTTATGGAACCTCACCGCAAGCCCTCCCCCTCTTCTTGCAAACAAAGAACGTGAATTCTGTACTCACAAAAAGCTTGGTCTCTTCTGGTATGGTGACCAGAAGAGCATTATTGTACTCACTTAACAACAATGTTCTTCTCAAGTCTGTCCAGGTCTTTCATCAGGCTGGTGTAGTGCACAGCCTTCTTCATTGCACTGTCAAAGGCGTCCTCAGTTGAGAGAAAGTAGCGGTTGTCCTGACAGAACACTGGGTCATTTATCACCAGTTGGTCTGGAAGGGGAAAACAGAGAATTGAAGTGGTGGAATGACGGTTGAGCATTGCTTGATTTTGAGAGTAGGAGCACTGGAAGAGAGTTGAAATTGAGGGATTGGAGAACAGAATCATGATTAGAGCAGTGGAATGGAATTTGAGTTGAGGATTGGAACAAGGTAACAGTGGTGGATTTAGAAATTTAGAAAGGGGGGTTCAGTCACTGGCGCACAAAGTGTGTCCGAAAATTTTTGTGTTGCCACACCCACTACTGGTCATGTGAATGCACACACGTCTGACCTGAGTTTTGAAGTTCAAGGTGACTTGTCAAGTGCTGGAGACTAAAATTGATGATCAAAAAAATCCAAAGTGCTGTACAACCAGGAGCGCCGCTTCGCGGTGCTTATAAGCTCCTGGTACAACAGACTTTTACTAGCCGGGGGGGCATTTTCACCCCCCTAAATCCGCCACTGAGGTACATTAGTATGGAGACTGCACAGCAGTTCCCAGGTAGCAGTCTGGAACAAGGTCCAGAGTACCCTGGTACCCCTGACATCCAGGTCATTCAGAAGCAGTTCCGTAATTTTACTGGTTGACACAGACGACAGAGTCTCAGAGCAACACCCTTCATTATATTACGTATAGTACGAGTACGTATTAAGCGCCCAGGGTTTGGGGACAATAGAACGC
This sequence comes from Axinella damicornis, assembly GCA_963931865.1. Taxonomy (NCBI): domain Eukaryota; kingdom Metazoa; phylum Porifera; class Demospongiae; order Axinellida; family Axinellidae; genus Axinella; species Axinella damicornis. The sequence goes on along the minus strand of OZ007506.1, from coordinate 9,160,908 downwards.
AGCTGAAGGGGGGGGGGGGGGCTAGATGCACTACTTAGGTATATGTAGTATCCGCCCACCCATTCAGCACTTTATAAACAATAAGCACTGTGGTAAGCTGTGAAATGCTGCTCAAAACTTTGGTGATGGGTGGGCCCTTACTACACTGCTTTTAGACCCTGTGCAGTAACTTTCACATGAAGAGGGGGGTGGGCACTTGATACGTACTCTACGGTACTGGGAAATTTTGGCAACCGGTTTAATTTGGAAGCCTATCACCAATTTAAAAAATCGCCAATATTGGCTGGCCAGCTAAATCGACTGTCGGCACGTGCGGGAGGCAAGTTCACCTGAGATTGCAAGACCCAACATAAACTTACTACCTGCTGAGAGGTCTGCGGAGAATCGTCACAGAAGGTGCACCAAATTAAAGCGTAGACAGACTACAGACCGTGCTGAACATGTGGCCATGGCCGGCTGCTGACTGTGTACCTGTCCTTGGTCGTGTATCACTGTCACAGCGTACGCATGATGGGCACTGCTGACCTCCCGGACAGCTGTTCACCGATCGTGGGCCTCCAGATGCTGCTGAAAACGTGATGGCCACGCTCTTTGCTTCATACGTTTCGTCCTGCTTCTCGATCTTGTGAAGTCACGTCGCATTCGCATAGTTACGTCATACTTTTCTGTCAATAGCTCGGTATATGGTAGTCTCGGAACCATTGCACGTAGGGAGGAGGAAGGGTCTGGGCACGTGCCTACATTCGAGTTGTCCTGATGGAATGCAATTATGTGTGGGTAATTAGCGATCAATGGGGTGCCACACATATGATCACAGATGACCTGCATGCTCATTGCTCCCCTCAACTTTTGTCAAACACTTGCGGGTGACACAGCACAGGGATTTTCTAGTCACTAGCCCAATCAATTCCCTGCTGTCGTTTGCTTCTGATTCATCAGGTCAACATTCTGTCCTGGGGACAACTCGAATGTAAGTGTAAGTGAATGTTGACCTGACGAATCCCATTGCGAAGGGTCTGGTTCTATTTACATCACTTGCATTAATCGAATCAGTCACACCATGGCATTCTGGTGTGGGGACAACTCAAATGTGCCAGACCATAGATAATATATTATCTACGGCCGGCCCAGACCCTGTATAAGTACAAAGTGTGCGGCTTGTGAGACTAAACATATGTTGCAGAAACACTATAGTGCCTAGCTAGATATGATGTTGATATTCATGCCGTAGTCTCGCAGGCGCTAGGCTGCAAGAATGAGTTGGTGCTCCCAAGGTGCACTTACACATTGCTCTCCTCTTCTCTGTAATGATCGCGCCGCCATCGATAAACTGAGTTAGCTCCTCCAAGTCCAGGGAGCTACGTTCTCGCTCACGGCGGAGCTCCTCCACCATAAAACGAGTAGAAGCCATTCAGTAGCTAGCTAGCTCCAGGTCGCCTCAGGATGGGAACTCGGAGCAGCCCACGCCAGGATCTGTAGGCTGTAGCTTACTAGGACGAGCTGCGAGGTCACTTTTAATAATTAAATTTTTACCACATGACTGTAGGTAACGGAGGGGGTTTCCGGACAGCAAGGGATTTCCGGACACGGCCCCAGTTTTCGCTCTTTAGGAGCATGACAGTTTTTGCTAACAACTGCACAGCGTTGGAAAGTTCGAAGGTAGGGTATAGGTATATGCATGCGCACTTATCATTTTGCTAACGGAGCGAACGCGAGAGGCATGAATGCCGTGTCCAGGCTGTTGCTATGACAACCTACCTTATTGGGACCCCCTCCGTTTCCTTACCGTGCACAAGTGAAGCTGTTTCAAGTTGCTATGACAACCTTTCACAGCAAGCAAATTATGACCGATCTGAACTTGATGACCAGTGCTGAAGTGAGTAGCCTCCGCATGATTCATTATAGACGGCTCATCGCGTTTAGTATAATTTTAGTGCTGTTTTACCTCCGAACTTTCAGCGAAACACTAAGCCAAAGGCTAATGGGAGGTACATGTAGTCTCGCGTGGCCTATAGCTAGCCTCGTTCCCAGGCTGTAGGCCTTTGTACGAGGCTACCCGGGCTATATACTATACTGATACTGGAAGTGATCTGTGCTGTGGTCAGTTGGGTGTATACTGGAAACAATCTACACTGGGAGGTATTGAATTTGGACCACCATGTTACATTTGTCCACCAATTGAGATGATGTGTATTTACAAAATCTGTGAACATCATTCCTTACACACACACACCAAAGCAGATTCTTCCCGCTATCACCCAAAGTAGCCGTATCACTCTCCCTCCCCTCACAACTGCCAGCCCTCACACGCACAACCCTCATGATCATACTCCCGCGAACACACTCTCCAGAAGTAGCCGAGGGTTCCCCAGGAAGCTCCAGGACATGATGAAGCAGCATTCAGTCATGGAGGGAGGGGGGCATGGTAGGGCAGACAAGAGGAAGGAGATGTTTGAGCAAAGGAACTGGAAACAGCTGAGCGACAAGCAGCTGAGTAAACTTACACCAATTGAACGGAGCAGATATATGGCTGTAAGTCAGTGTAATTCCATCGTTCCTTACACACACACCAACCACAGTCCCAGGCTAGTCTTGTCATGCTCAGACCCTCCCACACTTGAAAAGATTGATGGAAGGGCAGGTAAAGGATTGGGGAATGAGGCTATCAGCTGCAGACCACCAGAATCAACTACAGCAAAATCTGACCAAGACCCAAAGTTAATTTCAAGGCTTCTTCTACATCGATGCGCTGTACATTGTGTCACTATACAGAATGTTAGCACAGTTTTGGTTTGATTAACTAAAATTCTAACCCCCCCTCCCCATTGCTGTAGTATGAGCCGCTACCGAAGGCTGCTCAAGAGAGGCAGATGGAAGCACTGAAGAGAGTGCAGGCAGCAAGAACTCTACAGAAATTGTGAGTTGAAATGATTCTCCTTTCCATAACCCAGAATAAGTTAATTTCAGAGTCCCCCTGAAAGGAGGGGGGGGGGGGGGGGGGGGGGGGGAGATATTACATGCATGGAATTTAAGGTACACAGGAGTATAGCTGTGAACCTGGCTATAAAATGTACGTAACTGCTGAACAATGACTGACAGGTAACTGGACTGGTTGACTGAAGGTTGACAAATTAATTGCATACTTGACCTTTGAACCACAAGTATAAAGTGGAGCAAGAGATTTTCGGGGGATGAGGCAGGGGAAAGAGCGCACAGAAGCTCTGATCACTCATAGAGCATTATTGGCTGATGTCATGGATTACTTCATAACTTCATAACAGAAGCATTAGTTTACACTTCCTGTGTCTTAGGCAACCATTAGGTCCTACACTGGGAGAACTGATAGAGACAGAATACAACAGTGAACTTGTCGGACAACTCAAGTAAGGTGTATGTCTGTGTGGTGTTTCTGTTGCTATGACAATGACACTTGAAATTGTATGGTAGCATATCAGGTCCGGGGCGGACACTATCCATGGCCAGACGCGATCCGCTGTGACACCGGTTCTAGATGCGCACGCGTTTCCGGTACCTATACCTAAAGTATGTACTACCTGCCGGACCAATATCCACGTCGTTATTTTTAATGGAGGTGCTCTCTGGTGGAAGATCTCTGATTTCTAGAGCTGAGCGATAGTACTACTATCACTATCACGATCGATAGTAATCAAACAGTCACGATAGTATAGTATCACGGGTAGTATAACAGTTTACTAGTATAATCTAGTCAGGCCAAATAACAGTAAAAATTGAAATGGAAATCAGTTTTTGCCACCACTGCAGTCATGGTTATGTATTAAATCCTGGTAAGTAAATTCATGAAGCAGCAAACCAGCACTTTGACCTCAGTAATAAGGCGTGCGCTGCCGTGCCTAAAATGCTTGACACGCGCATATCGTATCGCGATAAGTAGGATTGTTGTATCACAATAATCGAATTATCAAAAGTATCACATTAGCTGTTGCTAGCTACTCATGCTGCCTTTTGTTAGCCTCGTTCCCAGGCCCGCGCGCCGTTTCGGTTGCACGAAAGAACGCGGAGCCTGGGAACAAGGCTAGCCTTTTGTCTATTGAGATATAAAATTAATGTAAATAAAAAAATGTAGTGTAACCAATGGTGTTATTAATAATAGCAGCTAGCCTCGTTCCCAGGCCTACCCCGTTTTTTCTGTTCTTCGGTTTGCGTTGACAACAATACACGGATGCGGAAGGGCGGTGAAAAACATTTTTCGCCGCCCTTCCGCATCCGTGTATTATTATTGTCAATGCAAACCAAAGAACAGAAAATAAAACTGGGTAGGCCTGGGAACGAGGCTAAATAGCAGCAGGGCTTTGTCTTAGCCTTGTCCCCAGGCCCTCAAGATCTCCACTTTCTTTACGTACCTTTGAGCAAGCAGAGCTAAAGCGTCATTAATTTAGTATACAGTCAAGAAAGTGGGCCAGAAGAAGGCCTGGGGACGAGGCTAGCAGGATCTATTTACTGCGCATGTGCGTCAACTTGTGTGTGTGTGTGTGCAGGGCTGCAGAGGCCAGACACAGGATAACACTCATGAGAATGAGATATGAGATGAGCAAGGTAAGACACTTGTGAAACTGGACTACATATTAGTACATAAGTTAATGTGGAGTGGTCCGCGATGAGCCAGGCGGACCACTCCACATTAACTTATGTATAGTTTTCAACACCAGTGGACCCGAAATTGAGAGTACGTCGTTGTATATAGCGGGCACTTGACTCTTATCACAAAAATGGACTACGTATTAGGTTATGTACCCATGCCAAAAAAGTACAACAGAAGAGTGTGAGGATACTATGTTAGGCCCTGACACATACTATTTGATCAGAAATTGTCTGGTTACTGGATGTTACCATGAGCCACTCTTCTGAATGATGCCCCCATGCACTTTTAATACAAACCCTTCCAGTTCCTTTGAACAAGCCTTCCGATCCTCCGAAGTAGCTTTATTTTTGCAAGTTAACTTATGTGCACACACATGCATGCGTGCGCACACACACAAAATGTACAAAATTTAATACTCAAACACACTCATACGCCTGCATGCACACATGTATACACAGGCAGAGGAGCTTCACCATCTTATTGCCTCTCAGCGCTCCTCCATTGAAGCAGTGCGGCTGAGGACCTTTGTCCCCCCGTACCCCCACCCACTGGAGGCGCCAGACTTCCTGAACAAGTCCGAGGTAAGGATGATGTACATTACACAATTTTTCAAATGACCATGCACTATGGTACAATAATTGATATACTTTGCAATTGATAGCTTATAATATCTCAAAAAGTACAATGTCATACATTGTATATAGTGTGGCCAGGGACTGATTTTTACTCTATACTAGGTAATAGAAATCACCTCCGGGAACAATAAGCACAACAGGATCTGCTATGGGTGGGAAAGGAGCCAGCGCTATAAGTGACCACCGATCCCTCCCATAGCGGAGGATAAGTCGGTTATCCTCCACTATGATGTTATAGTGGGACACCTCATGCCTTATTTTGGGGGGTTGATCTCGTGGATGTTTTGTAGGAGTTTAGCTCATGGGATGACAGTATGCTGGCATAACATGATTGTGCTCTCACCCTCATATAGCGCACTCGGTGTGAGGCCATTCTGGAGGACGAGAAAGGTTTAACCATCAACAGAACAGCTTAACGAAGTCCATTCTGAACATCTTTTCTGCATCATATCTGTTGTGTCTTTATCAATGCAGTAGTACACAAAAATTCTGCCCTCAAATCTTTTTTCACCACTAAACCCTTTAACACAGTTACTGTTAAATTATGTGGAACTCTTTCGCCAAGACAACACACTCATCAATTTTTGTAGGTACTCCTCTTGATCCACAGCATTCACTCCCCAGGGAGGGGCTGCCCCTGTGGCTATAATTATTATGATGATATTTGATATTCATGACCATAATTAATTTGGCTGTACCTGGATACACCCCTGCATGCTGACCGCACTTTCAGAACTATTACAATTGGTTTTACAATAATAATAATGTCATGCAATTCTGAAAACCATACACCCAATTTCTAAGGAACTAAGCTTAAAAAAATGCTACTGGTTACTGTTGAACCAATCACTACTGGTTACTGTTGAACAATTCTACTGGTTACTGTTGAACCAATCATCCAGAAGTCTCAACTACTACATTAATCATACAGAGTTTGGCTTTCCATCACTGGATTTGACGGGATAGCTGCCATTGGGAATAGCAGGAGAGGGAGGAGAGCAGTCAATGACTTGGTATGTCTTAGGGGTTCTTGAGGTAAGCTTGCCGATCAGCTCCGGGCAAGGTACAGTACCCTCAGACACATCACGCATGTGGCGCATAAGGTCATATGTGATTTTGTCACTGATGACAGAGTCATGTTTATAGTCTGTGTGTGAGAGAATAAACTTGCGGATCCAGCAAGCCATCGTCATCAGTTCACCTGAGTGTGTCCGTGTGTGTGTGTGTGTGTGTGTGTGTGTGTGTGTGTGTGGAGGGGGGGGGGGGGGGGGGGGGGGGGGTGTAAGAGCATGTCAGTAGAAAGAGTTGCTACTTATAATGGTTGATTGATGGCTCACCAGAGGCTCTTTTGGAGATGAATTGTAAATATTGCAGAATGGTGCACCGGGTGTCCACATCGACATCAATGCTATTGATGTACATCCGGATTAGCGGAATGAGACCAGGGAACTCATCCTAGCATGTGTGGTGGTGTTTGAAGGGGTGTGGCAAGAGGAGCACATAGATGAACTGAGACTATGAAATTTTATAGTTGATACACACATCATGGACCAGACAGTATGATGGTATACTGGAATGCACAGTAATATACTGGGGCATCATAATAACACACATTTCCATTGATGATGGTATCAATACTCATCAGAGTGTATTCATTGTCATGAGACCTAGGGTGGGTGTCACCCCCCTGCTCTTCCTCTTTGTCATCTTCTGGCACAACACTCTTGCGAAAGTAGAATGTTTCCCTATGAACTGCATCACGTGACTGAGCTCGCTTCATGTTCTCCTCCATCTGTTGACACAGTAATGTCACATGACATTATGAAGAGATTATAAATAGCCTACAATGTGTACTGCTATGCATGGGGCCACAGTTACCAAATTGCCAGACGCAATGTCACTTTAGTTGGTTGGTGGTTTCTCCCCTTAGGCAAAAAAGTACTCCAAGTGGCAATTTGGTACTTGCAGGGATTTTATGCTGTCGAAACCACCTCCCTACCCCCCCCCCCCCCCCCCCCCCCCCCTCTCGCTACCTCCATTTTAGCTCTGCGCACGGGCGCTGCACCACAGGTGTCGGTGGACGTGGGCGCCCGCAGCCCACTCACTGTCTGTACCTTCCACAACTGCAGAGCTTCTTGGTAGGAGGACGCATTTCTTCCACGGCCGGATCGTCAACACGCTCGTCAGCCTTCATTGCACATGTTCATTACTCGTGCACTTCCGTATATCTTATTACTTGGACCGTATACCTCCGTATGCTACGCACACGTCATTATGATGTCATGGTTGGTTGTTGATTCACAGGTCAAGGCAAAAAGGGGGATTGTGTCGGCAAAAAGGTGAACGGTGGTCCCGTGCTGCTATGCATATCTATTTTCCACCTCGAAAATACGTCACTTCAATGTCACACACATTTCCATTGATGATGGTATCAATACACATCAGAGCGTATTCATGGTATCATTACAGGGCTGACCTTTGAAACAGGGATGTAGAGGTTCAGTTTGAAGGAGAGGATAGCACGTGTGAGGAGAACAACAAACACCACAAGCGCAGCATTCTCAAAATCTGTGAGCTGAATCTGAAGGCAGAATTGACGATTGCTATACAACCTGCAGTTTTGTTGCTGTGTCTCAGGATGCTATTTACTCACCTCCAGTGGGCGGAACTCCACTCGCCATCCAATGGGCGAGTTCGGAGGAGGGGGCTTGAATCTCATGCTCTGCCAATTGGTGGACTGAATATTCTGTGGGGGGGAGGGACAGCTTCGTCACAACTGTTACATACCCTGAAAAATTCCATTTAGGCCTCTAAATATCAGCACCCTGTCTCCTAACGCAGAATGGGATTTGAGTGTAGCAGACATGTGTGAATGAGGACAACTGATGCTGACCTCAAAATGGTCGGATTCATTTTCTACGCTCTGTTCCAGCTTCTCTGCAAAGAGGGAGATGGAATCTCGGATGAAAAGGTGCGCAACGTGTTGAGCGAGTAGGTCATCAACGCCTATGTGGATGTGGATGTGTGTATGTGTGCGTGGATGTGTGTGGGTGTGGGGAGGATAAATTATCATCTTGAACACCTGCACATGAATGTGTACTGGCGGAAGACACAGTAACATGACCAGATTCAACATGCTAAAGGTCAAGACTACCCACCTCCATCCTTGAGTTGTTTAAAGATATCCTTGTCATACAATACGTCCATGTCGTTGTACTCCGCACTGGCCAGGAAGCAGTCGATGGTATCATAGCGAGACTTGGGGATTACAAACTTATCCTCTTTCAGAGGCTGTGAAGAAGACAAAAGAAACTCACACGTAACAGATGCCATCTTGTTCATCACACCCATGGTAGGGGATAAATTATTACTAGAAACCAAAAATTTTCTAACAAAAATTACAAACGATTTAGTGATGGCCACCCCGATCGACTCCCGAAAAAGCAGACAAACAAGGAATGCCATTAACCAGCCTCAGTCCCATTGCATTTAAAAATGTAGGATTTAGGTATGGGATGGGACTGAGGCTGGTTAATGGCATTCCTTGTTTGTCTGCTTTTTCGGGAGTCGATCGGGGTGGCCATCACTAAATCATTTGTAATTTTTGTAAGAAAATTTATTGTTTCTAGTTTGTGAGGTTTTTTTGAGCACATGGAATGCGCAAGTTTCTAACGATAGGGGTAATGTATCAGAGATGGATGTATAACCAAAATGTTTGATTGAAGGTCATCACCGTGCAAAGGAGAGCTGCCTTGATGGATGTGGTTGAGGATCCTACTGCTCGGGGCAGCACAATTGCTCCTTCCTTATGTTGTGATTCACCAGGAAGTAATGATCCATTATTGCTTTTATATAATTATACCAAAAGTGATGATATTGCTCTTGGGTAGAGTATATACATTATAGATAGATAAAGAATGACAAGATAGATAGATAGATAGATGAATACTGAACTCAGTATACCTCCCTTCACCTCAAACCGAGTTTCTCACTAGCGATCACAAAAACGCTTACTGATACCAAACTGGTAGGTACCATTGCAGTCATAATAAAGGGTTAAGCAGCTGCCATGTCCTCTGCATGATTCTAGCTGATACCAAGTCGTGCCGAGACACATCAAGTCTTTTAAAGACTCACTTGTTACACTTGTTTGAGGGGCAACCGCACTCCTGATAGCTGTTGCAACCCCGGTTGTGATTCGTGGCAACCATAATCACTTTTGAAGATCTACTTGCAGGCTATTTGACACCCTATTAAGAGTGTAGAGCATGCAGCACCTTGCGTGGGCGCGGGCGCATTGCGAAAAGCGACGTACGTACCACGTACCTACGCATCCAGCACTGTGTCTCGGCACTTCGGTGCCGAGACAAAAAACATTAAAATGTATGGAGCTGTAGGGATAGCAGAACAGTAAGGAAACAAGGTAGGGATGACAGCATAAACAGTTCAGTATACAACCCCATCTTTCCACATACAGAGAACATTGTACTGAATGATGTGCATGGAGCAATTGCATGTGCATGACTGTCAGCGCATGTCATCAGAGAGCATAGCTTAAGGACACAGATCACACCAGAAGTTATGACACTGAAAATGCACTCGTGCACTTCACAGCAACTGTGAGTCAGGTTAGCCGAAGCAGTCTGGCAGGTAGGTCCAGGAACGGTTCCGGTCTTAGTTGTCACCACGGAGGGCGACTTCCTCGTCCTCTGCTGATGCCAGATCTGTGTCATGACTGGTCACAGTGAGTTTAGTGTTACGAAGCACAGGCCAGTCAAGTTCCCATCCTCATAGCTGAAGCAGTCTAACAGGCACATCACACTGTGTAGTTCTGCATGCTGCACATCATGATGTGCTCTGCATGCAACATGAGATGGCTTGAAGCACTCTCCCCGTCTTCATGAAATGCTTTAGCCCCTTATCGTCCGCTATAATCTCAAGGCCTTGTTGAGGTAGACTGCTCATAGTTCGTGTCTCAGTCAGACAGTCTCCGGCCAAGTCGACATAGTACATGAACACACGAGCAGGAAGTGAACTCAGTTAGGAAATAACGCATGAACGCAAGAACACGCAAAATAAGAGGAGGAAGTGATTTACGGCACGACGTACAACAGATAGATATATACACAAATATAGAGCACACTCGTCTATGTGGGCCTCGCTCAGGCTCGCCCCAATAATGCCTCACGAAATATCCTAGACAGCTCTTGGGGTACATGACCAACAAACTGTTCTCCCCTTTTGACGCTCACAGGAAAATGATCACAGTCGCTTCCCTCCTCAAGCGCCAGCCAAAGCGCTTCGCCCGGCCATCCATCCAAGCGAGGTTGCTCATGTGCTATTCGAATACTAGCTGCGGCTACTAAACAGGGCGGCAAGTGCGGCTATTGTTCAAGAGTGGCCACTAATCAAGGGCGGTGTTTGATCACGGAAATATGGTAACTAGAATAACAATTCCAGGCTGTTTAAAAATCATTTTGTGTGGAAAACTAACAAGTAAGTCTAAAGACTCGGTGCCAAGACAAAAAACAAGAAACTCAGCAGTTATGAGTGGGATTCAAACCCACACCTATAAGAGTAGACTGTGACCTGAACCTTTTACATGGTCTTAGACCACATGGCCATCCTGACTTGCTAGTACCTTCCACAACAAGATGCGAACCAATCAGATAGTACTGTCACGTGACCATCCATTGATTGTCATGTGACCACCTATTCTGTCATGTGACCACCAATTCTGTCATGTGACCAACCTTGATCCCTCTCTCCTCCTCTGTCCGGTCGTCCACTGATGCTGAGATTGCACTCCATCGAGTGTCTAAATCTGCAAGGTACCCTCGGAAGATAGGGGAGGCGGCTGATAGGGCCAGCTGAGTGTGTGTGCATGCACATTTGTGTGTATGTGTGATTGTGTGTGTGTGGCAAGTGTGGGGTAGGTATATAGGACAAACCACGAGTAAATAAAATCCACCAACTCTTATCATTTGAGCATTTGAGGTACTATATTATACTCCTTGGCCTTTCCCAAGAAGCAAAACTATGGGATTTAGAAAAAACTAAGAAACAAGGGGAAATGGTTGCCTCGTTCCCAGGCCTCACCCCAGCATTTGTCACTTGCAGCACTAACGCTGGTAAAACTCGTCACGTGCAGTGATGTTGCTGGATGGGTGGATGTATGGAGGAGTGTCTCATTCCCGAGCAAACAGCACACGCTAACGTGACCAACCACCAACAGTGGACTAGCGCTCAACAGCGACTGAGCGGTCAACATCGGGCACTCTTGGCAATGTTCAGAAAGCTGTCCCACAGCTGCGCAAAATTCCAAAGCATACAGAAGACAATTTTTGGGCGCATAAGGACACTCTCAGATTTAACAGGCTCATAATTATTGGGCGCACACAGGTGATATCAGGGTTAATGCCTTGTTACTTAATCACCATGTAAAGAAAGCCACAATTCTCATGATGGCAGTGGTGGACCTGTACCTTTCACTCGGCAGCAGAGTTTGATGGTTCATTCTGCAGTAATAGCCGTTGCAAAATGGCTACCAGGAGTGTATTTGATAACTAGCACCTTCACTATGTGTAAAGACAAGCCTCTGAATGGGCAAACATACTTGGTGTGTGTGCATGCACATTGTCATACCATCATTGGGCATACAACCGCAAGTTGGTCGTACAGGTGACGTGCCTCATCAATGTCACATGCTTGGAATGTGACCTGGAATAGAGCAATCACTGATGATGTACATGCAGTAATGCATAATTATGCAGTCACACAACCAATCAAATCGCATACCTGTAGGCAGGAGCAACCCATCCCAAACCCCATGCAATCCATGTAGATATGGTCAGGAAGAGCGTTTTTAGCAGCACAGCCGTCGTCATTTGGAAAATGTTCTATGAATGGAGAAGGAGTGCTGCTGTCCTTGAACACTGCAAGACGATAATAAATTATTGTGTAATTGGAACACTGGAACACTGAAATTATAAATGGATCAAGGAATTTGTAACGCACAACTAGATCAATCAATACATTAAGATTTTACGTGTCTGTGTGTGTGTGAGTGACGGAAGTGGGATGTTCGTGGGGCGGGACTAGACTATAGTGACGCGCGACCATCGTACTTTAATTTATTTACTGAACCTCGAACTCCGTGAAGAATGTTCGAGAACACTGGGCCCGGGGCATGGGCTGGAATCCAGTATGCAGTCGGGGAGCAGCAGTCGAAGCGGACGCAATCAGGCGAGCAGCAGTTGAAGCGGACGCAATCGGGGAGCAGCAGTCGAAGCGGACGCGATCGGGAGCAGCAGCTGATCGTGGAAGCGGTGAGCAGCAGCTGAAGCGGGCGCAATCGGAGAGCAGCAGCTGGAGGCGGAGGCAAACGGGGAGCAGCAGTGGAAGCGGATCCCGCAATCGGGCCCGGGAGCAGCAGCTGAAGCGGACGCAATCGGGGAGAAGCAGCTCTTCAGAGAGCTGTCCGGCGCCGGATTACGCACGGTAGGCGAACAAGGGGGAAGTAGCTGAGCGAGTGAAGCGAGCTCAGCTACTTGTACATTAAGATTTTAATGTGTGTCTGTGTGTGTGTGCGTGATGGAAGTGGGATGTTGGTGGGGCGGGACTAGACTAGTGACGCACAACCTACTTGTATCTTACCTGGCACATTGATAGTAACCTTCTCTCCCCTCCTCTCACGAATGTTGCGAGTAAGGGTACTAGTAAAGAACAACATTAGTGATGTCAGTGGAAGTAATCTGTTCTGTGTACAGTAGTGCATTCTGTCATTCCTCAGTACTAGCTCTATTAGTGCTAAGTACAAGTCATGCAATTACCGTATATCAATCCCCTTGCCGATATTGGTACCATTTGCGTGAAGGGATCCCGAAACATCGAATTTTTAGAACTCTAGATTAACGGTAAGTGAAGCATGGTGTCTAGCGACACCAACTACTGCAAACCAAGTGGCTAGCCATGTATTGCGTACTTGATGGCACATGATACTTGCACGTGTCTCGGTCGTCACGCTAGTATTTAGGCATGTACATAGCTATCTGTTTTGAATGTCGCTCTGAGTTGCAGTGCTAAATTGGAGTTCATGAGCTTACTTCTAGCATAATGAACGATGCCTTTTACTATAGGCTATGCCTTTACTATAGGCTTCGTCCGTAGTGCTCTGCTTCTGTTACCAAGCAGCCTCCTTAGTAAGCTGATACAGCTAGCTAGTACAGACATTATCACAGCCTCTGATACACTCCACTCAAAGCAGCAGCTGTGTAGTCTCGTTCCCAGGCCCACACACCGCTTTCAGTTGCACGAAAGAACACGAAGGGCCTGGTATGTTTCCTCATGTGCGTGACGTCGAGGGTAGAAAGGACTTAATTGAACGTGGGCGAACTGGGGCTCAGAACAGCAAGAAGAGCAAAGGTACAAGGTAACTTACCACATGTGTCTATAGCTAGCGGGGGGCGAGTCATACACACCAAGCGTTGAACGAATAGTTGCTTGAACAATACGCAAACTTCGCTTTTTCCTTCAGAAAATTTTGATTACGTAATGCTCACATGAGGAAACATACCAGCTCTCTCTGCTTTTCCGTACTGCAAGCGATGAAAAGCTGGGCGGGGCCTGGGAACAACGCTAGCAGCTGTGGACACTGGGTATAGCATTCATGCAGTACGCTAAGGTGAGGATTGCCTGTTCAGTGCTATTGCCTACCGGCAAGACTCCATTGGCATACAGAAAATGATGCCCGCTATAGTGAGTTCCTACCTGACCCAGCAGCATGGGACAACACCTAGGTAATTAATGCTGAATCCAAGGCCCCTAGTGTTGAGGATGCCAGCATTGCTTTACGAAACCATAGTAGCATGTCCACAATCGATAGAATCACGTGCCATCTCGGGGTCAAGGTACACATTAATTTTGTTGTACACAAGATTTGCAGTAAATGCAGGTGACGTTTGCCCTTCAGTGGTATTCCATCATGGATTTCCCCTCTAAACGTTTTCGGGGATGAAACATTGTCTTCATATTTAAGCTTGCTTTGTGACTTCATACTACATACATAGCTTGAGAGCCCCCAGTCTAAGTGCTGTCAATCTAGCAGATTCTGAAGTGCTCACGCAAATCTTGGGTGGCCACTCCAGATGGCCTCATCAGGGTAGAACAGGGAGTGTGAGGCCGAGGAGGCTACCTGGGGGTCATACTGGGGCTCTGTGAATCTCGGACAACCAAGCCTGGGGGGAAGGGGAGGAGAAGAGGGAGGGGGAGTAGGGAGGTGGAGGAGGAGGGGAGGGAGGATAGGGAGCAGGTGGTGGAGGGGAGAGTGAGTAGGTGGTGGAGGGGAGAGTGAGTAGGTGGAGGAGGGGAGAGGGAAGGACAGGAGAGGGAGATGAGGTAGGACAGACAGGAGGGCAGAGGGGGGAGCAATATAAGTATAAGGCATTAATAGATGTACAGCTGAATACAGCATTTAGCATTTACCTTGGAAAGACTGTGATGCTCAGAGGAAATGTAGAAGTGTCTTTCAATACTTCGTATAGCTGCTTCCGCCTAACAGAAAAGCCAGGGAGTTCAAGTAGAGAATGTGCTCACCAAATTGTTGCCAGACCGTTACCCTGGTTACACAAACCAGTATAATGATCAGGGGCGTGGGCAGAAATGGGGTTCCAACCCTAGTGCAATTTTTAAGGGGCCATTTTCGCAGTGTTCAGAAAGGTCTCTCATCTATTCAAGCCCAATCATTATGAAGACCCTCTGGACACTCCTTGCTAGTTAATTATTGGCCTCAAGGAAGCCGTCCACAGTTCCATGATGGCGTTTCATTGTCTATGTGTTCAAGAATGCATTGTCATGATGTCATACTAATTACATCACGAACAGTCACACGAACGACAGCCAACCTCGAATGACTGTGAGAAACTCAGTGGAAGTCAGGGATTAGCTGCCAAACGTAACAAACGCAAGTCCACAACCAACAACAAACTTAATCAATTAAAGCTGTCTGCAAAGGAGACTTGAGGCAATCTCTGAAAAATTAAAAAGGATTTAGTGATGGCCTGTCACATTCGAATTATTCCACCTCTAAGAAACAAGGAATGCCATTAACCAGGCTCAGTCCCATCCCATTGAAAAATGTAGAATTTAGGGATGTGAGCCTGGTTAATGGCATTTCCAAGACTTGTTTCTTAGCTTTTTCGAGAGGTGGAACAATTTGAATGTGACAGGCCATTCCTAAATCCTTTAAAATTTTTCAGATAAAATTTTTTGCCTCTAGTTTGTGCACTTTTCCGAGTGCATGAAAATGCGTAACTTCTTAGTCATGGAACGTGCAACATCACCGTAAGGGTACTGGATGTTTAAGGTGTTGTTAACCCTTTAAGCCCTATTGACGCATAAATGCGTCATTTAGACCCTATGCACTTGTAGGGCTTCTCGCCAGTCCAGAAAGAGACCAAAAAGTCTTCAGAGGGCCTAGGGACGACTTTAAGGCACGAACTCAAAAATTTGGTCAGATTTCGGCGCGCCTCCCCCACTAAACGTACAAGCGGGGGGGTTTCGAAGGGGGGGCGGCAGCCCCCCCTTCGGGCTGTCGTGGGCGTCTTTTGATTTTAATGAGATTCATTGACCCGAGAATTTTTGATTCTAATGATATTCATAGACCCCACCCAGGGCCTCAAGAAAACCTGCAAATTGGTGGTGTAAGGTGTGCCATCAGTCAGATCTGGCCCAAGTTTAGGGAAATGCTGGGCGAAAATCCGGCTGACATCCACCTTTGACCTCCGATTGCTGGGCTTGTGGGGGGTCATGAATATCATTAATGGTATTGCCAGAGAGGTCTCTCCATGTGTGCGGGCCCCACCAAGTTTGGCCGCTGAGGAGCGAATGCTGTGGGAGAGGAGTACCTACGAAAGTGGTGTGCGCTGAATGCATGAAAATGTGTTGTCTTGGTGGGAAGAATTCGGTGGTTAAAGGGTTAATCGCCATGCATGATAGCCTCATTCTAGGCCCGAGACTACGAGGCAATCACCATGTCAACAAAGCAAACCTGCAATGGTTTCTCTTGATGAACGCGGACCTTCTGCAGGGCACTGAGCAGGCTTTGATGCTTCATTCTGTTTCCATTATTATTCCATGCATTTTTGATGTTGCTGTTGTGGTCAATGTTTATTGTTGCTTGAATTCGAGGATGAAGGGGTGAGGCATTCACATTCCAGAGAGCTCGATGGCAGTCGTGTAGGTCATATGCTTGTAATGGCTCCAAGTAATCCAAAACTTTAGCCGCACACTTCTGCACTGTAGTTACGTCATGAAAAGAAAGCCACGCCTCCATGATGGCATAGTCACAATACATATTGATAAGAAAAGGTTGGTAGAAATTCCTCGTAGCAGTAGGAGCCACCGGATGACGGATTCACAGGGATTCTGTTAGTGTACCAAATGCGGCCATCACAAGCAAAAGAACACAAAAATGTGCTTGCATTTTGGATTGCGCATGTGCAATTGGCGAACACGTGACCTCATTGC
The DNA here is from genome assembly GCA_963931865.1 of Axinella damicornis. NCBI lineage: Eukaryota > Metazoa > Porifera > Demospongiae > Axinellida > Axinellidae > Axinella > Axinella damicornis. The sequence continues at coordinate 9,144,126 of OZ007506.1, read as the reverse complement.
CTCAAAATGGCGTCGTGCTAGAATTTCACAGATTCGTAGCTAGCTAAAACTGGTGGTCTTGCCAGTTGGCAGACAAAAGTGGTCATGGCGAGTGCTACGGTGATAGCGGTGTTGTCCTGTGCGTAAATTAGCTCAAGAAGTGGTTTAGTTGGTATGAGAAAGAAAGAAAGAAGAAGACGACGAAATCAGATTTTTCCCTGCGACTTGTTCATTGACTCTCGCACGCTCAAAGGTACGATTGCGCGTGTTTTTGTGTACTGCTAGGCAGTAACGTTCTGTCTGCTGCTTGGATTGGGGGTTTGTAGCTTCTTTGGCCGTTTTCCTGCTAGTGCATCAGTATGGTAAATCCAAAATTTCCTTGGCCATTCCTAAATAGAGAACGCTACCGCGTACTCTGATATCTGGAACCCCCTAGAACCCACTGCCTACGCCCCTGCTGACTCTGAACACAGTGCAGCAAAGGCATCAGATTACTAAAGAACTCCATCATTGCCAACAGCAATCAATAGAGTGACCACCAGGTGGCCAACAGCTGTATGGGGCAATCATAACAGAGTGCCAATTCTCCTGGCAATCTGTCAATTCAACCTGGCCCCTAGTATTTCTCTCTGCTTGCCTTTACAATGAGCGGTAAGTTACTTCCACACGCTCATCAAGATTAGCAAGCAGGGTGTGTGGCTCAGCAAGGAGGACAGACTGTCATCATTTGCCTCTATTGGTGCACTGTGACATCAGCATGACATAGTTAATGTTATTTCCTAGTCACATGACCTTCAACCAATTATATTTAAGCCATTTTCCATGTGATGCCATCACTGTACAGACTGGTCTCAGTCAGCTCTGTAGGGTATCGTAGGTACATTGTAGTTAGATGATACATGTGTACTTTGGTTTCACTGGTTTCATTCAGAAGGTACAAGTATATGTATAAACATGCACGAGTGGGAGGACAGTACTAGCATATTCGGCAAGGCTCCATGGCAGCATTTGACCCGGAGGGCCACTACAGAAGCCGAGATGTTTTCCGGTACGGCCCTACCTAAGGAGTGGAATACTATGCGACTCAATTGTCGTCCAGTGCTAGCTTCTTCGATTGACAGGCATGGCAAATAGTTAGGGGTTGAAATGGTAGTGTTAAACCTACGTCACACCTTCTAACGAGCCAGGCTACAGTTTGTCAGGATAATAAAACTCCAAGGCGGTCTCTTGCAGGTCCACACCACAGTTGAGCTTACAAGACAATTTACGACACCCTAAGCAATTCTTGTCTGCAAATCTTGTCTGCAATTCTTGTTCTAGTTCTGTAAGCGATGGGTGTCAGCTGGATAGGCACCCATTTCCAGCCTTGCATAGTGTTTCCACATTAATTAAAGAAATTCTCTCTCTAGGTAGTCTATAGAACACTTACACATACCCTAATTTCTGTTCCCTGGCGTTGCTGGGCTCGAAACTGCTTACACAGGCTATACTAAGCTTATATGTCACTTAACCATGCCCACCAATTAACAAACCTGCAATCAAGTCTCCCGAGAAATGGCAACCTGCCGTAGCTGAAAACGGGCCATGTATGCTGGAAAGGGAAGCCCTACAAAGCCAGACGGCTACTTCCTAACCCCATTTATGCCAAAAATGATGGAAATGGCCCTCCCAGTGCCGACCAAGACCTTTCTACCGCGGAGCCCAGACACGGTCATGCTGTTTGCACCCTCCGGGTGCACCCACCCACCTCCCCTTGTCCCGCCCTTTCTGCTCTCGCAGAACCTATCTCCCAAGGACATTGCTGGAAGTCACATGATGAAGCTGAAAGTATTATGATGACATTTGGCGCTACTGAGTGGAAAAAGCTATAAATTGAAGCACACTTCGTATTTGAGGAATGATATTGGTAATTAAGCGCATCCCAGGTCGAAAAGTTGTGTGATTAAAATTATTGCATCTCAGTCACAAACATTGGTAGATTCTGACTACTCCTACCTATCTACTATCCTTCCTGTAGAGACATAGGCGCATGAGCCTCACAATGAGCAACTACGGTATGAAAAACCCTTCAGAATGGAACAAGAATAGCTATTGCAGTTCAAGCAAGAAATCATCCAATCATATGGACTACATACGGAACACGACCGGACTACATGTAGCCTTGACAAACTAGCTGGTGGTAAAGAGTTTGCACATGGAAGGTGGTGTACGTACCTACTGGTCTCATTCCCAGACCTCAGTTGCTCACCATGTTAAAAAAGTGTCTGGTGGCAGCTATATGGTCATATGATGTGACTCTCTGGAATGTCGGATGACCAATCATATAATAAAGCTATAGCAGTATTGCAGCTATATGTATATATATATACATGTTGGGGAAGCACTATGGTAGACACAGCCCACAAACAAGACAAAGAACAAGGAGTGCTACATTCTATGGTATGAACCTTTCATAACAAAATAATCGTTGCCATGCCCCTCAAAGGTCAGGCAGTGTGCCCTCCCTTATATTGCAGGGCTTGCAGTCAAAGTTTGGGAAGGGACAATAAGGTTTGGGAATGAGACTATTGAGGTGTGGGAATGAACACTACTGACATCTGGGAATGAGAATCTCAGCCTACTTACCTAAGCTTCATGTTGGCTTCCACCTGGTTGAAATGGAGTGAGCAGCCTCCATAGGGGGTCGCACCGGGAGTGCCTGGTAGATCAACATGACAAGATGCATTCCATTACAACTGTTCCATGTAGTCATAAAGGCCCACATTGCCAAAATTAAGGGCCTCCCAGAGTGAGCATAATTCTCTACTTAGCTAGATTACCTAATCAAAATCGTTACTCTGGATGAGCATCTCTGTCTACCATACACACATATCAAACCCACACTATTGTAGCGGTTCTGAATTAGGGTTGGGGCAATAATTCTGCAATGCCACAATAATGTACTGCTGCAATTAATGTATTGCATGGTTTTTAGAACGCCAATACTATCACAATCGCAATATACCGCAATATATTGCAGATATAGCAATATCCTTACTCTAACAATGGCACTACTATAATTACTGAGATAAGGATTTGAAATTGAGGTGATTTGTACACCTCTGTTTGAATATTAATGACAACCAGTGAAGACAAGCAATAATCATTACAAGCAACACTACTGCTAACACAGACCAGGTATTGCAGACAAGACAGTGCTGCAGACTTGGGTAGCGAGAAGTCAGACTCAGCTATATTGGAGCGATAGCAGGGGCGGCGGCACAGGGGGCAAGCGCCCCCCCCCCCCCCCCTCCCCCCAAAAAAAAAATTTGGGGGGGGGGGGGGGCTTGCCCCCCTAACTCCTAGCAGCTAGCTACTATTAAACAGCCAATGGCTGCCCTATACTTAGTACTAGGCTGACTCGGCTAACCTTGTGTATGTACAATGTACGAGAATCGAGTTGCTGATCTGGCGCAAGTCCAGCTATCGGCGTAGCCAGCGGCTGGCTAGCTAAAACCGAACGGCTTGGGAACGAGACCGCAATCTAGTATACCCACCCGTGTACGTACGTATTACGTTCGTGAGCGAAATTTGAGCAAGAAAGAAGCACATGGCGGCCCCGGGACCTGCAATCCTCGTACATCTGGAACTTGCACGAATGTGCTACGAGAGCCCATCCTGATAGCTGAAAAACGAAGGTTAAAATTTTTTTCTGCACTTCGCGCGAACTGATCGCCGCTACGCGCCTCTATGCACTGCCCCCGGCAGCGTGTAATATATCTTGCCCCCCCAATTGTAAATACGTGCCGCCGCCCCTGGATAGGCTGGAGAGAGGTAACAACCTGAGATGGGCTAAAAGAAAGTGCAACAAGAGGTGGTGAAGGAGAACAAGTGAGAGCATGTCCGGCGAGCAGGAACCAAGATGGAGGAAATTACAACACAAATAAACAAGCAATCCAGCGATATCGATGGCATTGAGGCACCGATCATGCACACGAAGATGACTGTCAAGACAGTGACGACTGATGGAACACAACAGCATGATCACAAATTCGATGGACACTGAAGGAGCGATCATTCAGGATACCTTTTCCTGAATTTGCACAAAGCACCTAGCTTCCTCAGTAGCATCTAGACGCATCCAATTACATTCCAGAGTTGTGCACACAGCATGTTCACTAGACCATTCCCTCTCATACACAAGTTAAGTACATGCGAAAGTGGGATGGCTTGTGAGACTACCTTCAATCATGTAGCTGCCATACTCTGGTCTCCACTTGGTGTCGTGGTTGACAGGGTCAGAGTACTCTGGTTGCTGCAGTATCTCCAGGATAGTGGGCCCCAACAGACTGAGTCGAGCCTTCTGTTCCTTTTCATCCAGTGTCACCAGAGTGTATTCAATCTGCTCATATAGCAGTGTGACAAATGCATGCATGTGTGCACGTACGTGGCCGTGAACATGGTGAATACAAGCCCTTCTTGCACCGGCTATTATCATCAATTGCATCAGTCTGCCTACCTCGTCGCCCCACTTCAACATATCTCCCTTGCGGTCTCGCAAGCGGTGATAGATTGCCAGAAACTGCTGGATCCCCATCCTGCGCACCAGCTCTGCATGCTTCTTCGTCTCTGCCCATGACAGCGGCTTCCCCTCCGAGAGAAGACCCATGGCGACCTGCTGAGCTTAACTAGCACCAAGTAGCAGACCAGAACGTACACAAGGACCAATTATACATGCAGCAGTTCAATAATTAGGAGAAATATTTTCGCTCGGATATTTAGATACATACAGTGGTCCTGCTACCGTAGCGGAAGTGCCTTATATGGAAGGTTTTATTTGCAAGCGGAAGTCTGCACGTTGATGCTGAAATGAAAGTAGCAATAATTTCATTTTTTTGGCGCCCACTTCTACTCACCGTAACTGCTAAACCATTCACTCAAATAAAACGCAGTTTGCGCTGAGCGGTATACAAACCATTTCTCTCTGAAGAAGTGCATTTAGCACGAACAGTGAGCGTACAATGCTGACGCTATACGGCATTGTCTACAGTCGGTATTTACGTCTAGTGACACGGGGGGTACCAAACTAAGTTGCACAAACCTGGGAAGTCACCGCTTTCATAGCATTCTTGGTACCAAATCGTAGCCAATAGGCTAAGCAACGGTAACAGCACCTTTACTTTTGTGTCGCGGTAAAAGAAAGGGCAGCACAAGAGACAGAAAAATGGAAATAATAGCCACTTCGCGACGACACGTTCACTGTGGCGGTATAACCTACCTTCCAAAATCTTACTCGATGTACATCCAATGAACGATGGAACGGTCAACGTACATCCAATGAACGAAGGAACGGTAGTAAGCAGCATGATATTAGTAATCGCAGACACTAGAGCAAACTATAATACAGGACTACTTGAAATTTCTTCACATAAATAGGTTCACAACTGCACGTGTTAGGCTTCGTGGTCAGAGCTATACAGATGAGCTGAACCCACACAAGTAAGTCCCTCTGTGTAAAACTGTAAACAGTGAGTGCAAGAATACATAATAGCGGATGTGACATATACAATAACAATAATACTTCAGGAATGTCTTTGCTGGATGTGTCGGCCACACAAGGCGGAGAAGTGTTTCCATACATCCCAGGAAACAGTGTGGACCATGCTGCCTTTGTCACAGGGCACAACAAAGGTACACGCATATGTCTAGCATGCAGGAAGTACATCGTATTCGGGTACTGGAGTATGCGGAACCTGGTCCTTCGGACTGCATTTGCCGACGATGTGCTGAAGATGTTAGGAAGCACATGGGAGATGCATCGTACATCCCTGTATGGAGAAAGATGTGCAAGGTGAGACGGAATTGTATAGGTGCAAATGTTCCAATGAAGGAGTAAAGGGAACTGCCCTTATACCAACCTCAGAAATTTTTGAATGCTCTACACAAGGGGATGACTCTGTGATTTTATGTGAGTCACATTATACACGACTGTATAATGTTTGGACTTCACCTGAACGTACTTGCGCAGGGTGTGGAAGGCAACGTAAACACAGCGAATGATTCATACGAAATGTCCAAACCCTGAACTGATTTCAAGAGTGTTAATTAACCTTGAGAAAGAAATTACATGTAGTGACTACATTTGCAAAAGTAGCCTCGTATCCAGGCCTTCAATCGTGGGGGGGGGGGGGGGGCCTGGTACACACTGTTTGCGCATGGCTTTACTTTAAATGTGACTATTACGTCAATTTTAATTGTGACGTTTGCGAATGGGTTGGGCTTAACCGATGACGTTTTGCGTAAACACACCCGCATGAGAGCGATCAAAGGCTCACAACAAGCACACCACAGCTCTTTCTACTGTCTACAAGTCCCTTCCTGTAGTCCATTAGGAAAGGGAGCGCTTGGTAGCACAGGCTCTTGCCATAGCCAGTAGGTAGCCACACGAACACGTCGCTACCTTCGTACACAGCTCTCACGGAGGAGCACTGCTCTTCTTTCACAGTAATCCGTGTCATTTTCAGCCTTCGCAAAGCATAGGAAAGAGCCTCAGAGAAACTACTACCACCGGAATTTTCGCTTACACTGCATGCCATGATTGCTACTCGTCGTTGCGGTTCTTCTAGCTAGGAATGTAAACGTTGGAAACGGTGGATGTCATTCGGTGTCATCGTTTCACGGAAGAATACCTATTTTCCAAGATTTTGGGGAAATTAAACGCATGTGCAAACAGTGTGTACCAGGCCCCCCCCCCCCCGCGATTGAAGGCCTGGGTACGAGGCTATTGCAAAAGCTGCTACAATTTTCACAAGCAGCTCACAAATCAAGCTGCAGTTGAAAGCTTACAATAAAGTCTGACATCAAAAAGTTTGAGGACACTGATGAACAAGAGTGTGCCATAAGCAAGGCTGCCCTCAGTATGGCTTCCACCATAATTTGTCAAAGGGCCATCTTGCTATCCACAGTTTATAACCAATTTATGAAACTTACCAGCACCTTCCCAAATGCCTCTTCAGCCTCCTTCACTTCACGGTGGTTGCTCGGCCAACTTTCTCTGAAGCTGCAACCTCACATTTCGTTTGCCTGCAGGTGCCGCAAGATAGGTACAGTCACCTATCGCAACGGTGGTGATTTAACTAACGTATTCTCTTACTTATGCCCTATAGTGGTAGTGGAGTCCCCCGGGCAGACCCGTTCCATGCAGACCCATTGTTTGACCACTTCCAGGAGGCCCAAACTCAATGCCCACCAATGAACCCAGATGTGATGATTGATGATCTTGAGGACGAATCCGATGAGAAGCTGAATATTCCTTTGATGGTGGTGTACTGGAGGATGTGGAGAATGATATGCACACACAAGAGTTACAAGAAGAAGTTGATGAAATCATGAAAGATGTATTTGCAGATCTTAATGAATATGAAATCTTACCGACTATCACCAGTAACTAGCAAACACAGTTGCATTGCACCTGTATATTTCAGACTTCATAGGTCAGCTAGTGATCCGTCATGCCATTTTCATTGTCTGAGCTTAGCTACAAATCTCTCAACTACTTCGAAACCATCCAATGTTCATTATGTCATCACATTTGCATATTAAATTCTACTCTAAATTAATGTGCTTTCTCTGCAGCCCACCAATAGAGGGTTCGTACTAACATTTGTGTTTGAGCAACTTATACTGGCTTGGAAACCCTTCCTTGGTATACCTTTTGGTCAACATGGACCACACCCAACTTCATAATTTTTCAACTGAATAGTTCCCCTATTGCTGCTGAAAGTAAGAGTGGGACACAAACAATGTTGCCATAAATGTGATGCCCAACCTCTCAGCTACATTTTGATACCCATTTTGCCACAATACATGTGAAGTCCAGGATTTGTGCAACTGTCTGGCTAACCTCCTTCATCCTGACTTCCCGTGAACAGGCTCCGCCTTTTCACTCCTGGTCTGCGAATACTCCATGGAGGACTCCCAACTAAAGTCCAGTCAGTGCCAGTGCTTCCATGGCCACAAGACAACGCAAGTTCCGCCAAAATCCGTTCAGCCAGCGAGCTGTTAGGGCGGGCTAGGCTAAACATTCTGTTCAAAATTTCATATTTTTACGCTATTCGCTGAACGCTCACGTTGCCACTTCCGCGTTGCAAATAAAATACCGGAAGTTTCTACGGTAGCAGGACCACTGCATAATTCCAAACAAAAGGGGTGGAGGTCGCGACGAAGTCGATCTGAAGGTACGTGTGGATATTGCTTCCCATAGTACACTGGTCTTATACTAGCTACTTTTGCTTTCTTGCTTGGCAGTATAATTATTAAGAAAGTGCATCCAACCTTACAGAGATGACCACCCAGCTGTCTCTCTCTGACAGCACTGCCACAACACAAACACCACCAGGAGCTGTGGAAGGTACTCCTCCTACTCCCGGTGACCACACCCACCAGACATCCCATGACTACATCCCACAGGACAGTGAAGGAGAAAACGAGGATGATTCCCTCGGTAGAAGCAATGGGGATGAGGTGGGACAGTTGCTACGGGCAACAGTTGAAGAGCTGGAGACTGCCCTGCAGGTGTGTGCTGTGTATGTACGGTACTTCTACAATGTTGATGTAGTCTCACTCACTATAATTATTACATACGTTAATGTGGAGTGGTCCGCGATGAGCCAGGTGTTAACAGTTCATCATTTCAATGCAACGTTTCGACCCTACATGGGTCTTCTTCAGGTGTAATTGGTCCGTGATGAGCCAGGTGTTAACAGTTCATCATTTCAATGCAATGTTTCGACCCTACTGGGTCTTCTTCAGGTGTAATTACACCTGAAGAAGACCCAGTAGGGTTGAAACGTTGCATTGAAATGTTGAACTGACTGAGACTGAGCTAAATTTCAACACCAAGCCCTTGATAGCTGAACCTACTCATCCATTTATCTTAACCCTTCTCCCCACGGATTCCTCCCCCCCATTTCTCTCCTCTTCCTCCGAAGGAGTCAAGAAAACTGCTCGCAGATCGAGATGAAGAGTTAGTCAGACTCCGCTCTGAGCTAGAGCACTACAAGCAACAGGCAGCCAGAGAGATTGCCAACAAAACCAAGCTTGCTCAAGCCCTAGATAGGAGCCACAGCCATGCCAGTGAGTTGGAGGAGCTGTTGCAGAAGTGGCAGTTGGAGGTCCGTGACGCCAAGCTCCAGGGAGAGCGGATGCGAGCAGGGTTGCAGCGTGAACAGAGCAAGGTTGTTGAGCTGGAGAAAAAAATACACGAGATGAGTGAAGAAAAAGGCAAGGAGATTGAACAGCTGAAATCCCAGCTGGTGGAATCACGCCAAAAGATCATCCAACGGAAAAGTAGTACGGCTAGTGATAGCAACCCAGGTCCGGGTGCCATAGACCAGGTGCAGCTGCATTTTCTCAAGCAGGCGATCTACCATTTGCTGACTGACTTCCACGCTGAAGATCAACTGAGGGCCATTTTGTCCATCTTGGACTTTGGGCCACAAGAGAGAAAGATGGTTTACGCCAAGGTCCAGGAGAAGAAAGGTAGAATGTACTCCAGGAATCCTGGAATATACATGTAGGGTGACAGAATCACTCTCTCACATCTTGTTGTTTCACTACTAATCTTGTGTAGGCTTATATAGCGTCAAGTGACGTTAAGGTCAGATCACCCCCCCCCCCCCCCCCCCCCCCCCCCCGGCCATACATCACTAGGACCCCCTTACCAGCACTAGCTGTCATGTCTGCACAAATTGTTATTCATCACAATTATATGCGTGCTGCAAAAGCTATACTGCCCTAGGTGGGCACAGTGGGGACAAGTAATCTCTCTCCATATCTGTCAGACCAATAAATAGCCTCGTACCCAGGCCTTCAAACCCCGCCATTTGAAGGCCTGGGTACGAGGCTAACCAATAGAGAGAAAATTTCTCTTTATTGGTCTGACAGATGGAGAGAGATTATAATTACTTGAACCCAAAGTCTCTTCAAACACATTTAATGTGTTTGAAGAGACTTTGGGTTATCTAGTTTGATCGGTCATTACTGTTACTGGAGGTAGACCCTATAATTAAGAGTCAACATAATTTATTCATGCAACCAAATCACTAATTAATTTGGGTACAGTAGTTCCTGCAGGAATTAATAGCATAACTAGTTCAATTCTTGGGTATATAGACTGGTTACACGGATATGATTGTGCAGTATCCGGCCAGCACAAAACAATGACAAAATTATGTGGCCTGGGTACAAGGGTATTCGTGTGCACATCAAACTAATTTCTACCTCCGTCTTGGGCCAGTCCTGGGTGCCCTGCCTTTCTGTTCACTTGCCATCTTTCTTTTTTTCCCCTTCAACTTCCTCCTCGCATCTTGGAACTCCTTTAGCCGTCTCTTTTTCAAAATCTCCGTCTTGGTCTTCAGATCTCCTGCACCCCTCCCAATCCCCCTTCGTCTTCCCCTCGCACTCTCTTTTGATGATCCTCGTCCTCTCTCGCGAAAGTGGCCTATGGAACAAGACAACAGTGCATATTGAAGGAAAAAGGGATCTGGTGAACTAGTATAACAGTAGAAAATCGTTCAAGAAATTGTACCATGCCAAAGTGGTGGTGGTGTGTGTGTGTGTGGGGGGGGGGGGAACAAGACGCCTTGCCTATATATTATAACACTTCCTTCGGGGGGGGGGGGGGGGGGTGGGGGGGGGGGGGGGGGTGGGGGGGGGGGGGGGGGCACAAGGATTCCAGGTGGGGTGAACAATATTATCATACTTGTACTGCCACAGAATTGGGCCTCAGGTTCACTGTCTCACTAGCCTCTAGTCTCGTTCCTAGGCTCCTCCCCAACTTTTTGTTGCATACTGTACATGAAATGGGGAGAGCCTGGAAGATCTTATCACGTGCACGATGACATACCCCAGGCGCATGTATAAAGGAAATGAGCCTGGGTGCGATGCTAATCTCACACATATCAGGCTTCCTTAGTACTCGGCTTTACTCATCACACATAATTATATACAGACCTACTCAGTAGACATTCGGTATACTGACGTCCAGCAAGCACTGTCAACAGTAGCTCATCAACAGCTTATTGTAATGTCAGCTTCGGTCAGACGAATCTCACCATGTTCATCACTCCTTTTGGAAGACACCACTTCAACAAGCAGAATAATTATTGTGTGCCTTGGAGCCATTTCAAAAACAGTATGCCCATATTGAGAAAGAAGTAAAATTTGGTACCTACATCCGTGGACGACCATTCCAAGTGGAGACAGATCACAAGCCATTGGTACCTCTTCTAAACACAAAACACCTTGAAAACTT